>CM075061.1:124996230-126196230 GCA_037428765.1 Rubia yunnanensis
TTTGCCAGCGAAGAGGATCAAGTTGGCCCTTGCGAACAGCTTGATGCACTATCTCCCTTCAACCCTTTGATCGAAATGCGGCAAAAGAAAAGGAAGGCAGGATGTCAACTATTGGTATGTTCCAACATAGACATGTATGGTTTCATCATTTTAGCACCTATTTGACTCAGTTTGGTTTCCAACGCAGCTCAACCAACATTTCTCTCTTCGTCTTTTGCGGTGATCATCGTTACTCTATCTTATTTTGTATGTCGATGACATCATTCTTACATGTAACGATTCGACTCTTCTTTGGCAGTTCATAGATCAGACACATTAGAAGTTTGAAATCATGGACCTATGCGCACTTCACTACTTTCTTGGCTTGGAAGTTTTGCCTACTCCATCGGGTTTACTTCTTGGCCAAACAAAGTATGCTCGAACATTCTCACATGGAAGGATGTCAGATGTTGTTCCTGTTTCTACACCATTTATGCCAGGTTCTCAGTCACACAGTTCGATCAATCCACCATTTTGGAATACAATGTTGTATCGTTCTCTAGTTAGGGCCCTTTAGTACCTGACCATCACTAGTCCTGATTTGTCATTCTCGGTCAACATTAGCAGCTAGTTTCTTCAGGACCCTAGAAATGATCATTGTGTCATTATTACGATGATTCTGCAATATGTTCGAGGCACACTTCACTTTGGTATCACTTTCTGGTCTTCTAGTTCTCTTGAGGTGTTAGGGTATTATGATGTCGATTGGGCTCGCTGTCTGGAGACTCACCAATCCATCTATTGATATGTTTTTTTCTTGGTGAAAACCTTGTTTCTTGGAGTACCAAGAAACAACTGACAGTTTCTGGTTCAAGCATCAAATCTAAGTATCATGCTTTTGCCAACACTGCTTCGGAGGTTGTTTGGCTGACTCATTTGCTACAAGATATTCAAATTCCATTTTCTAGTTCTCTATTGCTGTTATGTGATAACAGTAACGCTATCTTCTTGGTTCAGAATCCAGTTGCTCACAAGCGGGCAAAGCACATCGACATTGACTATCACTTTGTTAGAGAGTTGGTTGCTTCCAGCAAGCTGTGTGTTGCTCATGTTCCCATTTCTCTTCAGACTGCGTACATCTTCACCAAAGGGCTCTCGCGTCCGTTGTATAAGTTCTTCATATCCAAGCTCTGTATCAGCGTGCATCTGACTGTTTGCTTGAGGGGGTGTTAGAATAAGTCAAGTATCTGATTGATTTGATTTGATTCTAGATATAGTTGTTGACTAAACTAGAGTTATACTAGTACTAGCCTTTCTTTTGTACTTGTATTTATTCTTGTAAGTAATAGATTAGTATTCACGGGAAATCATTCTTTCAAAAAGTCAAAGCATTGTATCAGCTCCCCACGAAACTTGACGCGTACCAGAAAATCCACTCCTATGAAATCTATATATTTCCAACAACAAAGGCCTGTAGCAACTTCTCAAACGCATCTTGAATGACCGAATAATTCTTGGGCTTGAGCTTCTCTCAAACCAGCCTGCAATAAAACTGTCCCTGGGGGTTCAAGGGGTAGTCCTACAATGCTTAAGTCAGTTCCAAGAGTCTTAATATGATTGAGACATAATGAATTATAAATAAATGTGTACCTTGTATTTATACTCTATATCCTAAATAACATCTTCCTTAATTATCGCCCTTAATTTCTCGTAAATATAGTAAAAATTCATAAGTATTTAATAATACCCTAGTTGGGCCGCCACACCTACGGCCCAATGCCCTTCTAGGGCCCAACCTCTATCAAAAGCCAACAGAAAATTAGGTTCTCTGGCTCAAAGGACTGGAAAAGTACAAGGGCTATTTGAGACCACAAATTCATAGGACAGTTCGAGGACTTTGAAGTTTCGAAGCAGACCTTATACTTCGTTGCTCCAAACTTCGAGGGAGGGAATATTGTTTCTAATCAACCCTCAGCATTAGGACTTTAAGAAGCGCACGCACCTACGGCCTAATGCCTTTCTCAGTCCCAACCTCTATCAAGAGCCCATAGAAAATTAGGTTCTCTGCTTCAAAGGAATGGAACAGTACAAGGGCTATTCAAGACCTCGAATTCATAGGACAGGTCGAGGACTTTGAAGTGTCAAAGCGGACCTTTTACTCCGTTGCTCCAGACTTCGAGAAAGGGAATCTTGTTTTCTAATCAACACTCAGCATTAGGACTTTAAGAGGCACGAGTGTGCTATACAACCGCGTGTGTCATTGTCCCCCAAATGGTGTGTTGTCAGAAGATAAAAAGCAGTTGAGTATTCTCAAAACTTTTTATAGTTCTAAGGCGGTTACTAATCACGTCGTCGTTTCAGCCCCTATTATTACCCCTTAATTTCTCTTTCCTCTTTCATTTTACTCACTTGCAAGAACTTCTCACAAGCACTCTTTTTTCTTCCTTTCTCTATAAACTCTTGTTTTTGTCGCCCTTCCATGAGAATTAGTAAATACCTTCCTCTCTCTCATTATTCTACTGTGTTCTTTCCTCAATTTGTAATTATGGCCCATTCTGATGAGGGTTCTTCCAAGGAGGGGTTTTTTTGTAAGATTAGGGTAAATGAGGTGGAGTTTAGTACGTCAGAAAGGGTTGTCACTGACTCGGAGTGCACCCATTCTAATATGCCTCCTTAAGGGTATACTGAGAGTTGGCCCCCAGGTATGGGCAAACCTTACATTAGAAGATCCCCTACCAGTGGAAAAATTGGCTTCTTTCCTCCCCTGAATCCAGCTCTTGAGGCCCTGGGAGAGGTGAATGCATCTCCTGAGAGCGAGGAAGCATCCCTCGATGCCATAGAGGAGGAGGAGTATGCATCTCCTTCAAGAGGAAGGACATCCCTGGATGAGGAGAAAGCGCCCCAAAAGGTATTAAAGGTATTCTCTGGAGCCAAGTCATCTCAGAAGAAAAATGAGAAGGTATCTTGAGGGGTAAAGTTGATAATTTCTGGAAAGGAGCCCCTGTCATCAGCAATAGGGAAGGCCATATCAAATATTCTGGATTCAATCCCTTTTGGCCAAAGAATAGCCCAAGAAGTGGATTTTCATCCCTTTCAAGAAAAGGATACCCAACATAACTTCCCTGAGGGAAGATAAGCCATTTCCCTTAAACACCTTCACTGCGGGCTCACATTTCCCTTTCTGCCTCTCTTTTCAAAAATTCTCAAACAATTCGAGGTGAGCATTGAACAAGTTCATCCCAACGTTTTAGTAAACATCATGATATTCTTAACACAATGTGATAAGTTTAGTATCAAGAAAAAGTGCAAGCTGCTCCGCTCGTTGTATTATGTGTTTTATAGTGGGCGGTCTTCTGACATGATTATCAAATTTACCAGCCGGGAGGTACATCACAAGGTTTCTGCTGTTCCTGGCAATTTGGGTGATGGAGGAGTTAGAAGAAAGATATTTCCTTTTATAGTTGAAGGTATCGAGTCCCCCAGTGGAACTAGGTTGTGCTTGTTGAATCTCCTAAACCAAGGGAGTATATTTGTCCTAATTCCCTAGAGAGGGATAGACATAAATTGTTCAGGTCCCTCGACTACAGCAGCTTCAACAATACTAACCCAAGGATTGGCAATTTTACATTTTCCCTCAAAATCTATGAGGAGTATGTGTATAAAAAAAATTGGAAAAGTAGAAAGAAGAGGAGAAAGGAATATCTGAGGGTCCCATAGAATACACCCCCCCCCCTGCCGAGACCTTTGTTAGTAGTTTTAGGCACTCGAAAGCCTCTGAAGGTGCCTTAATAGAATTTTATTACTTCCATCTTTTGTGTTGTTGCATTTATCTTTACTGACATTTTTCTAGTGTCATTTTTCTCAGTGGGTCTCGCTAGCAGCTTGAGGAACAAGAAGAACTACTCAAAGCAAGGAGGGTCACACTAAAGGGACCCCTAACCCCTCGAACCAGACTTTCACACCTCTCATGGGTGGTGGAAGGGCTACCTCTGCCATGGATGATGGTCAGATACTCCACCCCAGGAATGTCTTCCAGAGAACGGGGGCAGATGGTGGCAGTGTTGTGAATGTCCCCCAACAGCCGCTAATGGGAGGGGATGATGGTGATGGTGTTAACATCCACCAACAATCAGCATCCCAAACACCCCCTTCGAGTGATGTGGTGTCTACATCCAACATTCTCACTCTGGATGAGCATCACCTTACTACCATGGTCGCTAATCCTCAGGTTATCATCTGTTCCATTGTGAAGTCCATTTTAGCAAAATTTGTTCCAGCATTTGTCTAAGTGTAGTTACTTTTGTTAAGTCTCCCAACTCTTCCTCAAAACCACTCAAAAGATGGCCTCCTTTTCCCACGCTTGTACCACTGGACATGGTTCCTTTGAATAAAAGTTACACCAAAAAGACGTTGATATTTCAGAGTTGAAAAGGTTGCTCGAAGAGTATAAGAGGGCGTGTGATGAGGACAAGAAATCCCTAGAAGAGGAGAAGTGGAAGATGGCCAATTTTGATGCTGAGAAGCATTAATAGACGCTGGAGAAAGATACCCTTGAGAAGAGGGTCCAAGCTGCTGAGAACCCAGCCAAGCAGATTCAACTGCTTGAGGCACTTAAAGGCGAGCTATTAAACAGTTTCGAGCTGGTTCAATTGTTCTAGACCTCCTCAAGGTGGATAGGTCAAGAGTCCACACCTATGGTGATTTTCCCCTTCATGTACGAGTCGATGATCCAGCCGTATTTGGGGAATTCGAGGAACTTACGTGACTTATCCGGGATTGAATCCCAATGCTGCTTGGAAATTACTTGCTCCCTCATGCCCTGATATTTATGATCCCACTATGTCTACTATGCACTGGATTTCTGATCCTGCTTTGCGTGTTCGCCATCTTATACTTGTGAGGAATGTGTTTGGTCGTACCACTTCTTGGGCTAAGGTGAGCCAACCAACCCTTTTCGTTTTGTGGTGTATGCACACCAACAAAAAACTGAACTTAGGGTACTGGTTGGCTGAGGCCTTGCTTGACATTGCTACACACACTACTCGTCACGTCATGTTGTGCCATATTCTTGCCATGTTTCTTGAGAACAATGTGATTTTTGATAGCTTATCTCAGCTGGAATTAGTTAAAGCTCCTTATCTTCTTAATTTGAATGCTATGGTTGAATCTAATTTGATCTATTTGGATACTAACAAGTGCCCCCAGTTTCCTCCGCCGAGCAATCCTAGCCCGAGCTCTTCTACTCCTGCAGGTCACATCTCTCTTGTCTCCATCAATGAGGACCTCAAAAGCCTCCAACAGAAGGTGGATCGAATCATGGAGCATAATGAGCTGATCCGTCTAGCCCTCCGGAATGTGGCTGGCCCCTCCCAAAAAGTTCCCCCATCCCTGATTTTTTTATTAATATTAATATTTTTATTTTTTCTTTGTATTCGTTGAGTCTAGTTTTTTTTTAGGTGGTTTTGTTCTTTCTTACATTTTTACTAAACTTGCTTGAGGGCAAGCAAGGTTTAAGTGTGAGGAGGATCATATGTTTATGTGTTATGTGTTAGTGTCATTTAATAAAAAATATATAAATAGTTTTGATTTTTTTTAGTCGAGTCAAATTCAGCATACTTTTCTTGATATATTTGCTTCTTGACGGACTGAACTTGCTTGTGAGAAAGCTCTTATGTGACATTTTTGGTTACTTGATGCACCTCTAAAATTACTTTGTGAATGAGTCTAATATAATTGGTGTAAATTGGCCTAGATGATACTTGGGATGACGAAAAAAGACAAGTAATTGAACATTTTAGCCTAGTAAATGTGAGGTTTGAGCTAGAGTAGAGCAATCTCTACATCAATCTTTTTTCTGAGAGTCATGGCATTACTTGAATTATTTGGTGTGAAAATGATGAAAGGCATTAGGATTTAACCACACAGCTTATATTGCCTACCATACATCACCCTTAGTAAACCCTTTGAAGCCTTGACCTGTTTCTTTGTTTAAGCCACAGAAAAATGAAGCCAAAGCCTATTTTTATCCCCTCTTTTGTGTCCCTTATATATGCATGCTTGTGATTATGATAGATTTCTCAGTTTATTTGCTGCTGATGTGCTTTAAGAAATATCAATGAGTACCTTGATTTTGATGTATGAAGTGACCATGTGGTACTGAGTTTAAAAGTACAGTAGAATGATAATAAAATGAGTGATTTGGTGTTGGAAATTCAGAAAAAAAGAGGGCTTATGTGCCCAGAAAAAAAAGAAAAAAAAGAAAAAAAATCCAGCACCAACACTTGGTAATTACAACTGGTTCAGAGCAGATTTGTTTCACTTTATGGTGGCTGAAAATTATCTTTTTGATTGAGGAATTTTTGGGCTGGAAAGAGCATGCATGTATATTTATATTCTTAAGCTTAGAACCCTTAGAACCTTACCTTGTTTTTATTCCCCCGAGCCCCGTTACAACCTTGAATAAAGACCTTTCTGATTTGCATTGAATGATTTGAGTATTGCCATGTGAAATTCATATATTGAGTGACTATCCCTTACATCTAGAGCGAATGTGTGAAACATGAGAAATGTTAAATGCTTATCTAATTTTGACTAAGTTAAGGGCTGGTTTGCATTAATTTGAGGATGAGTTTACCAATGTCATTTGAAGGGTGTGAGAGTGTCAAGTGTGTTATACATGAGCATTTCTTATTAGTAAGGGAAAGTTCGTCTATGAATCAAGAAATTAAGGATTGGTATGCTGAGTTTGACTGTTTATTGGGTTGTAGTTAGTGTCGTGTTGTTATTTTTCTTTTGAGCCTTTCTTAGAGTCTATAGGAGATACTTGGAACTTTGTAGTAAACAACATGATTGGATTCTCGTTTCATACTTGAGGTCAAGCATGACTCAAGTGTGAGGATATTTGATGTGTGATAATTATGTTGTTTATTTTATTGGGATTAGCTGTGATTTTACGTGATTAATGGGCACTTTAAATGTTTTATTTGTAACAGATCGCAGTTTTTGGGCTCAAGAGGAATTTGGAGGAGAGTAGGGAGAATTGGGCAATTATCGCAAATGAAGCAATCAAATGTAGAGCAGAATCGTAGCAGTTAATTTGGAGCAGATTGGACTGATATTTTTGGAGATATCCTTGAAGATATTTGGAGATAATTTAAAGATTGGATTTTATCTCTTCAAAATCAGAATTTAATTTTGGCAAGAATTCTATTTTATTTGAAAGAGTCCAATATGAACATGATTTTGTAATGGCAGCGTATATATAATATACGCATGAAACCAGAAAGGGGAGTTGTTTTTTTTGGTTTTTCGGTTTGTACGCTAGCTACAGAAAAATTGGAATGGTTACATCAGTTTTGTTTTATTAGGCAAGAAAAGGTTTTCTGCTCTTGCTTTGTTTTTACGAAAGAGGAGACTATTTTCTTTCCTGAAAAGGGCCACAGGATCACTGGAAATCGGAGAGTGGTTGAAAGAACACCAGAGAACACCAGAGAGTAGTTGAAATCGTGTGCATTGCTCATTAATCCTACATCGAAGTATTTGTGTTCATTCGTTTCTATGTTCTGCATTCTACATCAAGAGCTTGTTTTATTTATTTAATTTCGGTTATCATGTTTAATTGTTATATATATTATTTGTTTCGTTTAGTTATCATGAGTAGCTAATTCATATATCGGCAGAGAATAACAAATGTTAGTTACAAATCGTGAGGCGTAATTGCATTATAATTGATTCTTACATGTTCTTGATTGTTCTTGGTTGAATTTATTTCTAATATGTTTAGGCCTGATCAACTTAAATGTTTTTAGAATACTGCTATCTAATTTCCGCCAATACGTAATTGTTGGATGGGATTAGTAAGTAGCACAGTCTTGTGAAAAACAGCTAACTAGCTAAGACTATAATAGCAAGATACGGGATAATTGAGTGTGAATTACTATTTACTTTTAATTTGGTAATTGCTATATCGGGTTCTTTTAATACGTAATGCTATCAAAATGTGTTCTTGTTTAGCGAATACTTTCTGGGAACATTTTGGTAAGGGAAACAGTTAATTAATCATAATTAGTTGACTGTCGATAGAGTAAGAAAGAATTGGGGGGTTAAAAGTACCTACTTCCCTATACCGATAGATGTGTAGGAATTGATTCATTATTGCACCTATGATCGATAATAACTAGCATGAGTTATTCTTAGCCGATATCATTCATTCATATATTTATTTCTCATAGGTTTAAGTCTTCATTTGCATTTTTAGAGTTAGTAAAATCATTACATTTAAGGCATGGTGGCATCACCAAAAAGGTTTTCAAAAATTAGTAGGAAAAATAATTATTGATTATTGTTTTTGCTCCCTGTGGGATCGACCCTGCTTATCATTGTACTAATTAATATTAATCTAAATTTGCTGGTTATTTGGCGAGTAAAATGACCCTTTACCTTCCCATACAGACCCTTTCTTTTAGCGTTGGTGCGTTCCTTCTGTCTGTCGCCATTGCCGCCTGAACCACTCGGCTCTTCCTTTTCTTCACCACCATTTGTTACCTATGCCTCAAAATTCTCTTCACATTGACCGTTATTTTCTTCGGGAAGGACTTCGGCCTCAATTTGGTCAGTCATTGGTTGATTCTCCATGACCTCTGAAGGTTGAGAGATTCCTGGAAGTTCTTTTTCTAGTGTGGGAGAGTTAGGGCTGAAAGCCATTCTTCAGCAGTGATTCGATGAGTAGAGGGACCGGGAAGTAGTTTGACAAGAGGATTAGGTAGAGGAATCAAATGATTGTGAAAGTGGCCGAGAAAAAGGGGATATGGAAGGATTTGGACAACTTAGAAACCAACACCAACTCTTCACATTACTTCCTCGTTTGCCACATAAACCTTTTTCCTTTTCTAAGATTTGCAATGATTCTCTCTTGCCAACTTCCAACATACCATAACTTCCAACTTCTATTTTTTAAACACCTTTTCTTGTTTTCATTTATTTTGTTTTTTCTGAATTTTTCAACAGAAAATACTAAACAAAATAAAATATTTACACTGAGCTAAAGGCAAGGATTACCTCAAATTTGACAGACACCTAAGTATTGTCTGAGACTTTCAAAAGTAGCAGTGTCCAATGGCTTTGTAAAGATATCAGCGAATTGCTCGTATGTTGGAACATAGACTACCTCCATTTCCTTCCTTTCAACAAGATCTCTAATAAAGTGATGCCTTATGTCAATATGTTTGGTTCTTGAGTGCTGGACTGGACTTTTTGAGATATCAATAGCACTTGTGTTGTCACATAAAATCTTCAAGGGGCCTTGATGAATTCCATAGTCTTTGAACATTGGTTTTATCCATAATAATTGTGCACAACGGCTTCTTGCTACAAGATACTCATCTTCTAAAGTAGACAAAGAGATCGAAATCTGTTTCTTACTATACCAAGACACTACGTTCGTACCAATAAAGAAACATCTACCTGTGGTATTTTTTCGATCATCAGCATTACCAGCCCAATCAGAATCACTATACCCAATCAACTCAGAATCTTGATTTTTAGAATACCTGACACCATACTCAGAAGTCCCACTTACATATCGAATAACTCGTTTAACTGTGGTGAGATGCGACTCCTTTGGATCAGCCTGATATCTTGCACAAATCCCAATGCTAAAACATATATCTGGTCTACTAGCTGTTAAATACAATAAACTTCCAGTCATGCCTCTGCATAATTTTTGATCAACTGCAACTCCTTTCTCATCCTTTACCAGTTTATCAGAAACCCCCATAGGAGTTTAAACTACTCGAGCATTGCTCAGAGCGAACCTCTTCACTAAATTTAGAGCATACTTACTCTGATTTATAAACAAACCATTCCTTCTTTGCTTGACTTGCAATCCCAGAAAGTATGTGAGCTCTCCAACCATGCTCATTTCAAATTTGGCTTGCATGATAGTGACAAAATCATGTACCATAGAAGATGAAGTGGATCCGAATACTATATCATCAACATAAATTTGAGCAATCAGGAATTTTGATGTCTTTTCCAGCACAAATAAAGTACAATCTACTCCCCCTCGACGATAAAATTTCTGAAGAAGAAAGTTATTAAATTGTTCATACCATACCCTGGGTGCTTGCTTTAGACCGTATAGAGCCTTCTTGAGATGATATACATGATGTGGGTAATGAGGATCTGCAAAGCCTTTAGGTTGTTCAACATAGACTTCTTCATTCAACACTCTATTTAGAAACGCACTCTTGACATCCATTTGATACAACATAAAGCTCATAGGCAGGAAATAGCAAGTAATATTCGAATTGACTCTAACTTGGCAACTGGTGACAATGTCTCATCAAAATCGACTCCTTCCACTTGTGTATATCCTTGAGCTATTAGTCTGGACTTATTTTGAGTAACTTGGCCATCAACATCAAACTTATTCTTGATGATCCACTTCGTGCATATGACATTAATGCCTTTGGGGCGATGAGTAAGATACCATACATCATTGCGTGCAAACTGATTTAGTTCTTCTTGCATAGAATTAATCCAGTATTCATCCAGCAAGGCTTCTTTGTAGTTCTAGAGTTCAGTGATAGAGACAAAGCAGTACAATCTAGCTAGCCTTCTGTAATCCACTCAAGGAACCGATCGAGTACTTCTTGTGATTGATTCAGGTTGGTCCTGTGTTGGAACATAAGGTTCGGTAGCGGGGGACGGTGTTCCAACATGCTCAGCTTCGAAAGGTTTAGCACCAATCTGCTCAGATGTTCCAGCATGTTGATGAGGTTCAGCTTCAACTAATGGATCTGCTTTGTTAGGTTGACGCATCTGTGTTGGAACATGAGTGTTACCATGTTCTTCTTCTACAACATCTGACTTTTGTTCTTCCTCTGAATCATCCACAATAACATTTATGGACTCCATGAGAGTGTTTTTTCGATGATTATAAACTCTATAGGCATGGTTGTTGACAGAATACCCAAGAAAAACTCCTGTATCACTCCGATTGTCGAATTTTGCCAACTGCTCTCTGTCTCTGAGAATGTAGCACTTGCTTCCGAACACATGGAAGTATGAGACATTAGGTTTTCTGCCCTTCCAAATCTCGTAGGATGTTTTGCTGGTGAATGGCCGCAGATATACTCGATTAATTGTATAACAAGCTATATTAATAGCTTATGCCCACCACTTCTTGTGAATTTCTTTCTCAGCAAACATAACTCGAGCCATCTCCTGCAAGGTTCTAATTTTCCGTTCTATAATACTATTATGCTAAGGGGCGATAGGTACAGAGAATTCATGTTGAATCCCGAGCTCGTCACAAAAATCACTAAATTGATAATTCGCAAACTCTCTACCATGATTACTATGAATTCGAACAATCATTCCAACTGGACTTCACTTTTCAGCTTGTAACTTTATTACCAGACTTCTAAATACTTCCAACGTATCTGTTTTATCTTTCAAAAAGGCTACCCACGTAAATCTGGAAAAATCATCAACACATGTAAAGATATATTTCTTTCCACCTATACTAGGTGTATTGGCTGTACCCATCAAATCCATACGCAATAATTCTAGATTTCTAGAGGTGGTAATATACAGAACTGAAGAATGGGGAGATCAAATTTGTTTACCTTGTTGACATGGTCCACAAACAATTATGTCCTTGCTGGTTAAGATAGGCATACCTCGTACAGCTTTTGCATTTGCAATTTTCACCAATGTTTTATAATTGATGTGACCGAGATTCCTGTGCCACAGAACTCCTTCATCTTGCTTTGAGATCATACATCGTACTTCCTGCTCCAACAGATAGAAATTATCTGATGATCTTATGCCTGAAAGAACCTTGGTTTCTCCATGTCTCACGACGTATTTATCTTTCTGAAATTCCACCGTCATATTGTCATCACACAACTGACTTATGCTCAACATATTTGCCTTCAGATCTTCAACAAACAACACACTAGTGAATACTGGAAAACCTTCAATCTTTAATTCACCTTTTCCAATCACTATACTCTTCTTTCCATCTCCGAAAGTCACATACCCGCCATCGTATGGTGTGATGTTTGTGAGAAATTCTTTAGTGCCAGTCATGTGGCGAGAAAAAACACTATCAAAGTACCATGAATCTCTAGAATATGATATAAGCGAAGTGTGTGCAACCAGACATGTGCCAGATCGTTTGACAACCCATACTTTTCTGGCCAATTTTGTTTTCTGGACCTCGCCTATGTTGGAACATACCAAGAGTTATCATCCTGACATTTGATCTCTGATCAGTTTCCTACATTGTTCCTCTGAATGACCTTGATATGAGCAGTAGCTACAGATGAGCGGTTTTCTTTGGTGAGGCTTGCCAAACATCCATTTTACCTCTCGAATCTTGGTCTTGAGGGTTACTAGATTCTTGTGTATTTCATGTGTGTCAGCCTTGTGTGGGTTGTAATACCCAATACCGTGTCGATCAGCAAAGTTCCTTCCTATGTCCAGAATATCGTCAAGCTTTGCTTTTCCAGAGTTTTGTTTAGAAATTGCTACTTCAGAAGTTTCAGCTCTCTTAATTGCTAATATCAGCTTCCCATTTATTTCTTCATTCTCCTTTGCAAGTTCAGCAACTTTCACACGCAATTCTCTTTCTATTTCTGTCAACTTCATATTTTCTTCTTTCAGCTCTTTGTTTGTGTCAACTACTTGAAGCCACATAGCGTACATCTTCTCATAAGTGTTGTAGATTTCTTCATCACTTACAAAAATTCCATCGTCTTCATCACTGGGTGCTTCATACGGATCTATGTTGGAACATACAGCTTCAACTTTATCCAGTGTGTTGGCACATCCATCCTTCGATGCATCATGAATTTTGCGCCAAATGCCACATAGTTGCTTGTAAGTTCCTCTTCGTCTTTTTCACCTTCTTTATCTTCACTCCATGAGGTGGCATATGATTTTTCCCTGTTTCTTCCGGGTAATTGCACATTCAGCCTGAATATGGCCATATCCTTCACATTCTCTGCATTGAATTCGTCCAGGCTGTTTTGGTTCACTACTTTGATTTCTGAAGAACTGCTGATTTCCCTGCTCAAACCTCGTTCCACAATTATTTCCAGAATCCAGTGGCCTTGGTCTATTTCCACCAAACCTCTCCTGAGATTTCTTGTTAACTACCTTCTTCAGCATCCTTGATAAGTTCTTCGTGATAAGTGCAAGTTTTTCAAATTTATCATCACTGTCAGACTCGTGATTGTCCTTTGATGAAGATGTTTTGAATGCCAATTCCTTAGGGACTCTTTTTGTAGCTTGTTGGAACGCCATCCCATATGTCTGTAATGATCTCATTAGTTCATCTAGACTTATGGTGGCTACGTCTCTTGCTTCTTCTATTGTCGCAACCTTCATTGCAAATCTCTTAGGAAGTGATCTCAAGGTCTTTTTCACCAACTTCGTCTCTTTGTAAACCTTTCCAAGTTGATATGCCATGTTGGAGATGTCCCTGAGTTTTCTGTTGAATATAGCAATAGTGTCATCCTCCTCCATCTTGAGTTCCCCAAACTTTGTAGCCAATATCTGTAGTTTAGACTCAGGAACTTGACTAGTTCCTTCATGAACAGTTTGTAGAATATCCCATTCTTTCTTTGCTTGATGGCATGTAGAGATGAGTTTGAACTGGTTTTCATCAACCGCAGTGAAGATTGCATTCAGTGCCTTTGAATTTGCCAGAGATGCCTTGAGGTCATCAGGAGTCCAACTAGCTTTGTCTTTGAGTTTCTGCTCCTTTTGACTTAACTCTCCTTCTGTCGCCTTAGAGCTTGTACCTTCCGTAGGGTGATTCCACGCATTCTCAACATAGAACCATGCAAGTTCATCCAGTGAGTTGATGAAAACTCTCATGCGTGCCTTCCAATAGTTGTAGTTGTTGCCTTCTAGCAGAAGTGGCCGAGACACCGAAGCTCCTTCTTTAGTTGTCATGGTAAAACTGGATCACACTTTCCTTGACACAACCAGGGGAATAATAAGTGGCCAACCTCTGATACCAATTGAAATTTGGTTTTACCGAATTTTTCTAATCCTTATTAGTATGTTCCAACATGACCTATCTAAGTAAGTATGCAATAAATTAAAGCATTAACGACACAAGACTTGGTTACGCAATTCGGTGACATCCACCTACATTTGAAGGGTCTGGCCCAGTTCAGAATGAATCCACTAATTAGAAAGATAAAGTACAAAGTACATCATACAAAATACTTATCTTTACTAACTGTAACATGTGAATTCAGCAAGCTTCCCTTGCTACCGATCCGCCTTGATCTAACTCCCTCTGACCTCGAAAATCGTCCATGCTGGATCTCCTCCTCCTGAGGAATTTAGGCATATGATTCTGAACTTTGAACAGCAGGTCAAGTATGTTGGAACATAGAATTCTAGATCTTTGCAATTCTCTCGAAAGATTGAAAATCTGTGTGCAGATTTTTCTCTATTAAATCCGTAAACAATGCAGCCGTGGTTGTCCCCTTTTATATCCATGAGCAGATCGGAATACTCCTTGATTATCTCCACAATATTCCTATTCCAAATCTGCTTCTTGAAGCATATCCAAATCCCATAAATAAAGGGATTTTCCTTACCACAATATATCTCATATATTCGCAAATCTCAACTCCATATATGTAGGGATTTTCCATAAATCAACTATGCTTCCATATGCCTAATATTTAACCGAATATACAGATTTTCATAACTCACAAATACCATAATATTGTGTCTTCTTTTTTCATAAAAATCTTTGGCGTAAATATGCTGTTTTCGCATGTTCCAATGGAAAGATTTTCGTTTCCAAATATAATCAAAAAAACTGTCAATTAAATATGCAATGCAAATCTCCAGACTTTACACTTTCATATCCTCTTTCCGATCAAATCCAACACTTTTTTTCCCTTCCTTCAAGATGTCGTGAAACCTGGCCTCCATGTCGCCAAAGCCAACCTTAACTTCCATTACAAAAGTCTTTGAAGTATCCATAAAGTATTTTTAAATGGTTAAATTCATTAATTGATTTCTCAACTTGACACATATCTGCTTTCAGTTTGGCCCAGGAGGATTTCGGTAGAATACAAGTTATACAAACTCCTAGATTAGATTTTTCTGATTTTTTCTTCGATTAACTTATAATGTTGCATAACGACAAACATCACCTTTTACCTTGGTTTTGTGGGGATTTATACCTTTGATTTAGTCCAAAAATTGAGGTAAATGTGGTCGAAGTAAAAGTGAATTTTTTACATTCGGTTCATAATCAAGGCAAAAAATATTTTTTACCTCAGTTTTTTTTTTTTGAAAAATCAAGGTAAATACTATGAACGCAAACAGAAATGTGTACGACATCGATAAGTTAGTTCGTAGGTAAATTTTACAAATTGTGATCGAAACAGTAAACAGACATCTTGCGACGTCGGTCGGTTTGTTTCATCAAAATAAAAAGTCTACCGAATGCAGAACCAATGTCGGATCTGCACTCAGTAGTTCACGGCATATATAACAAAACGTTTCGGCTATTATCCAGCAAGCCAAACAGAACCAAAACAACCAATTTATCATTGAATTCCACAAAAAAGGAACAAAAACAGAACCATTTACAGAACCTAGCCATTTATAGCAATCTACACCACAAATACAACCAGTAAAACCATAGTATTCTATAGCAACCATTTATAGAACCTAGCATAAATCAAACCCTAGCCGCGGAGGGGAAGCTGAGGTCAGCGCAAGGAAGACTTCGCTGCAGCATCACAGAGGTTAGCAACGGAACGCGGTGGCACTGCTGGCGGTCGGTGGTGGTGTGAGAGGTTTGCTCGGCCGTTTGTGGTGAGAGGGGTATGATCAGCCGGTGGTGGTGAGAGAGCTCGGTCAGTGCTTGGCTGATGACAAAACTTTGCTTGGTGGTGGTGAGAGAGCTTTGCTCGGTCAGTGACAAATGGCTATGTAGAAAATAAAGGTAATAATGTGTGTTTGTATTCATGATCTCAGGATACACTATATAGTGGTATAGAATACCTATACAAGCTAGGAAAAGGTAATGAATATAATTACAATTACAAGTAATATTCTAATTCCTTAATGATCATCCTTAAGTTGGAGTATGGGGATCAGAAATACCCGACTTACCAAGCAGGGAATGAAACTGATTACGTCTGAAAGGCTTAGTGAACAAGTCCGCAGGTTGGTCTGATGTGCGGATATGCTGACTAACAATAGTATCAGATTGAACAAGATCCCGGATAAAATGACAATCAACTTCATAGAACATTGGATTTACTGCAATATGAAGAGCAGATTGACTGTCACAAAATAGTTGCATAGGAGAAGTGTGTATAGCCCCTAAGTCTTTCAGTAAAAACTTAAGCCATAACAACTCACTACAGGTAACAGCCATAGCACGATACTCCACTTTAGCAGAAGACTGAGAAACCGTAGGTTACTTTTTGGTCTTCCAAGAAACTGGAGAATCACCAATCATCACAAAATATCTAGAAAGAGAACGCCGGGTAATTGGGCATCCAGCCCAATCTAAATCATAGTAAGCAGTCAACTGTAACACGCTAGTGGAAAAGAGAAATAAACCTTAACAAGGATGACTCTTCAAGTAATGCAACACACGAACTATAGCTTGCCAGTGAGGAACACAAGGAGACTTAATGAATTACACAAGTGTGTGAACCGAATAACTAAGCTCAGGACGTGTGATAGTCAGGTATATTAGGCGTCCAACCAGATGCCTGTACTGCTTGGGATCATGATAAGCTGAACCCTCAACCCGCGCCAAATCATGTTGTTGTTCCATCGAAAAGTCATTCGGTTTAGAAGCAGATAAACATGTATCAGATAAAATGTCCAAGGCATATTTCCTTTGCAAAAGAAACATCCTCTCTGGTCTTCTAGCAATCTGTATGCCTAAGAAATACTTAAGTAAACCAAGATCTTTCATATGGAAACAAAAACTCAAGTATTTCTTAAACTCAAAGATGAGCGCAGAAGGGCTACCAACAATGACCAGATCATCCACATAAACCAGAATATGCAAAGAAATCGATCCATGGGAAAAGACAAACAAAGAGTAACTGCTTTACCCAGAAAAAAACCAAATGCTCGTAAAGCCTGAGCCAATTTGGAAAACCAATTTCTAGGAGCCAATCAAAGACCACAAAGATATTTCTAAAGGCGACATACCTGACCATAGGGTGCAGCATAGCCTAGTGGGGGTCGCATAAAAAGATCTTCATGCAAATAATCATGCAGGAAGGCATCATGGACACGCATCTGATGTAGTTCCCAACCACGAATGACCACAGTAGATAAGAATAGGCGAACAGAACTCATCTTTGCAAGTGGAGCAAATGTCTCAGTATAATCAGTCCCTTCAATCTGGCCATTCCCGAGAACCACTAGGCGCGCCTTATGATTTCTAATAGTACCATCTGACTTTAACTTCATTCGGTAAACCCATTTGCAACCACTCGCCTTCTTATCCAGAGGTAGAGGGGCCAAAGTCTAAGTCTGATTGTGCTAAAGCACAGTAAGCTCTTCAGTCATAGCATCTCGCCAATGAGCATGTTGTGATGCCTCGAAATAAGTGGTGGGATTTGCACTAGATGTTACTGCACCCAAAAATATAGAATGCATACTAGAAAAATTATCATAATTTACATAATCAGTAAGAGGATAGAGAACACTTGAGAATAGTAACAGTGCATGAGTGAACGTAGCAGTGGTCAGGGGGTCATCAGTAATAAGAGCACAAGCATAATCATCACAATCATATTCTTCAAAATAAGGATGAGGTCGGCGAGCACGAATACTCTTTCTGATAGGTGGCAACTCGGCGGTGGAATTATCCAGAGTTGGAGATGTCGCGGAAGGAGGCTGGGCAGGCGGCATGTGGGACGCGTGAGACTCCATCACTGGCGGTGCGTGAGGTGGCAGCATCCTTGGCGATACAACGTTTGGTTGGGCTGGAAGTAGAATCCGACGGTCTTGATTGGGATCCGGCGATGGAACCGTGTCCACCAGGGATGGGTCGATAAGCGCCGGTGGGTCAGTGCTATTAATGGTCGGTGTAAATGAGCCGGCGGCAATTGGCTGTATAGGACTGACAACACCCAATGGTGGAGGATCAGCGGCGACTATCGTTAGAGAACTAGCAGATGCCGGTGGCGGGTGACCGATGCCGGCAGAGGCAATGGGCTGTGCCACTCCAACAGCGGTGATGAGGAGGCCGGTGGTTAGGTGGTGACACCACCAGGGTTTTCAGATGAGGGCAATGTCGGAGTTGCAGAATATGGGAACTGGGCTTCAAAAAAATCTGCATCTCGACTGGTAAATATTATGTGGAATTCCATGTCAAAAGTTCTTTCCGACAAGGTAACCAAGAAACAAACGACGCCGACTTCTTGGTGCAAACTTTTCACGATATCTGAGAACATGAGCAGCAAAACACAAGCATCCAAAAACTTTTAAGGTTGGGTAATTTAGAGCTTGCCCATAGAGCAACTCAAAGGGAGTACGACCATTAAAATGCTTTGTCGGTGTCTGGTTAATCAAATAAGCAGCAGTAAGAACACATTCTCCCCAAAAATCAACTGAAAGACTGGCTTGAAACTGTAAGTCACACGCCGCATTGAGTAGATGACAATGCTTTCTTTCAACTCGACCATTCTGCTATGGTGTATCAACCATAGATGTCTCAAAAATGATCTCAGATGCAACAAAATGAGATCTCTAAGGCAAAAATTCAGTCTCGTTATCAGCCCAAACACGCAGTATGGTTCGGTCTCATTGGTTCTTCACCAAGGCACAAAATTCTAAAAATCTAGAAGCGACTTCTGACTTTGCCACTAATAAATAAACCCAAACAGCTCGGGAATAATCATTAACTATAGTTAAAAAATAAAATGCACCACTAAAATTTGGTGTTCTATAAGGACCTCAAACATCACAATGTATTAACTGAAATAGTGCAGTAGCATTTGTAAAACTTAATGGAAAACTATGTCTAGTATGTTTTGCTCTATAACATATAGAGCAAGGAACATAAGTCTTATTAGTGCTAAAATCAATAGAAGACAAAGAAGACAGCACCGTAGAGGAAGGATGCCCAAGACGCTGATGCCATAAATCAGAAGAAGACACACAAGCAACTGTCGAATGAGACTGCGGGATAGGAGGATGATCACGAGTATCCAGTAGACGAAGCCAAAACACCCTCCCCCCTTCTGTTCACCCACGCCAATCACTTTCCCCGTACTAGTTTTTTGTAATGTGTAATCGTTTTCAGTAAATAAAGCTAGACATTTTAAGGCATATAACAATCTAGAGCATGATAATAAGTTGCACCGCAAAGTAGGTATATATAGCACATGAGTAAGAGTGACAACACCAAGGAAAATAGAACCATATTGGGTAGTAGATGGCACAGTGCCATCAAGCAGAACAACATTCACAGTGTCAACAGCAGTAGTGATATCTGTAAGAGAACCTTCATCACCGGTCATGTGATATGATGCTCCCGAATCAAGTATCTGGAACAAAGTAGACTTACCTGACCCATTGTCAATAAGATAATTAACCTGATTAAATAAATGCATGGTTGTGCTCCAGTGGTCATCAGACAGAGCAAGGCCAAAATCAGACTGGGTAGGGATGCTTGCCAGAGGAAGTTGCCGCAGCTAGGCCAGGCTGCGACAAACAGCGGTGGGAGTGAAAGAGCCATGGAGGATCCTCCGTTCGCGGCGGCGGTGATCGGCCGAGAGGCTGGCGCCGTCCTCTTAGCGGTGTTAGCTTTCTCCTTCAACTCCTTCAGGTCATCCCACGGTTCCTTAACTATGGCAAACAGCTTGTAGAAGATCTCAACACCAGATCCATGGTTTGCAAGATCTAGCAAACAAGAGTAGCATTAACTTCATGCCAACCAGCAGCATCAGGATAACCATCCTGAGGTTTGGTAATGGATCTATCAATGAACTCAATCTTGTTCTTAACAAGGAATGCACGACACATCGCATCTGACCATTCAATGTAATTTTATTGACCTTTCAGCATGTTCTGTATAATTTGCAGACCTGGACCATCGCCAGAGCCAATAAAGTAAGAACCAATCGATAGACGACCAATATGTACAATAGTCTTAGGGCCAGATTACAACTGCAACTTCTTCATGAAAGCCGCAATCACATCATAACCACTCATATCCTGAAGCTTCGGAACCTCAGGTGCAGCATCAATATGAGCATGTTCTTCAAAAGCAGACATCGTGCAAAATTAGGTACGATTCAACAGCAGGTGCAGCAACCGGCGGTGGATCGGATTGGCAGCAGCGCGTGATGGGAAGGCGGCGGCGCGTGAGCTTTGGGATCAGTGTGTGTGGCTTAAAACACGTACCGATCGGATCAGGAGAGGCATCGCACGGATTACAACAGCCAAACGGTGGTGGTGGCAATCGACGAGCGGTGGAATGAAACAAACGGCGGTGACTGTGCTGTGGCACGTGGATCGATGCACGCCTTGATGGTTGCGACGGTGGCTCGGAAAGGCAACGGAATATTTTCTTAGGATTTCAGGATTTTAGTTTTTACTACCATGTAGAAAATAAGGGTAATAATGTATGTTTGTATTCATGATCTCAGGATACATTATATAGTGGCAAAGAATACCTATACAAGTTAGGAAAAGGTAATAAAATATAATTACAATTACAAGTAATATTCTAATTCCTTAATAGGATACAATCATCGGTGGTGATGACGTAGATCCGCTCGGTTGGTGAGATCGAAGAAAGAGGCGGTGGTAGTCGCTGGAACCCAGTGGAATCAAAGGAGGAGGCGGTAGAGGTAGTGGAATTGAAGGAGGGGAGGGTAGAGATGGTGGTTTGAAGAGAGGGGGTGGTTGCTCGATGAAGAAGAAGGAAAGGGGTGGTTGCTCCGATGAAGAAAAAGGAAAGGGAGACGAGGGGGTTGTAATTAGGGTTAGGATTTTAAATAGTTGTGGTGTTTGGGTTATATTGGACTGAATTGGCACTGGCCTTTAAATTTACAATTGATGTGTTTTTATTAAATTATGCTTTATAATTTTATTTTTTTAAATATATTTTAAAAACAATATATGTTAATAATTAAAAAAATTAATGTTTATTTATAAAAAGTTAAACATTTCATTAATGATTATGTATAAAAATTCTGACATTTCATTTATGTTTATGTATAAAAAGTCAAACAAAAGTTGACCATTTATTGAAAAATTATATTATGCCCCAAAATTATTTTATCCTATAATTCATTGCTTCAAAATACATGATTTTTGTTATCCTTGCATAAATATAGAAATATTAAATACATGAAATTTTTGGTGAAGTATTGGAAAGGCGCTAGTACATGTTTTAGAGTAACTTAGAGTTGGTTACATAGAAGTAAGGAATGGAAATCGAAAAAGATTACAAATAGATTTTTGTGCATGTTTGTTGATAAATACTATGTTACAGACTTGAAAAATACAATTAGGGTGTATAGGGTAGCATCACGTTCGAGCGGATTTCAATTTGGAGTTACGAGTAAAGTTTTTACTTTTTGCACTTAGGTCCCTCCAAGAAAGTTAGAGTTGTCAAATCACAAAATTGGCGGCATCAAAATTCAATTCAATAATATATAGTTGTAATTTTGACATGTATGGGTAAACGGAAGGGCCTCGAAAATCAACGTTGATTAATTCTACACAATCTTGAAAATTTACACTATGACCCAAAATTGTCTAACCTTATAATCTGTTGCTCTAAAATATATGATTTTTGTTATTCTTGCATAAACATAGAAATATAAAATAAATGAATTTCTTGGTGAAATGTTTGAAATCGCTAGTACATGTTCTAGCCTAATTTAAAGTTGGTTACATAGAAATACGAAAGGAATTAGCCATGTGTTAAATGAAAATACTAAACGTGCAACTCTTAGCCATGTCACTTTTGACACGTGTCACACTTCGAAATAGCCACGTGTCAAATGAAATAAATTAAATGTAGTGTTCGAGTCATATGTGATCGAAGTCTACTATTAATAAATAAACACTATTTTTACCGAATAAAATTGTACATACCACTTATTCATAATTACATAAAATAGTAGTACATAAAATTTTATATACTACATATTTCATATACTACTTATTTCATATAATTATGAATATGTAGTACATAAAACTTTATTCTGAGAAAATAAATTTTATTTATTTATATTCGACTTCGATCAGTTATTACTCGAACTCTACGTTTAATTTATTCATTTGAAAATATAAACATAAAGTCATAGTTAAAATCATAGTTAATATTTTAAAATTCAAAAGAAATGGATTTGTATAAAATGATTTTAAAATTTATTTTTTAATTTTGTTAAAAAATAACGGAAAAATCTTGGGAAAGACCGTCTTTACATAAGCCTATGGAAAGACGAGGTTTAATTAGAATAATAAAAGGTAAACGGTTTTAGTTGCAATATTAAAAATTTATTATACAACGTGTAGTAGTTATAAAGTTTATAACCCGATTCATGCAACCCAAAAATTTTATCTTCATTTCTTCTAATTTGCATTTTAAACTTTGGTCTTTCCATTGCTTATGGAAAGACCTTCTTTCAACAGGCGGACTCAAAAATAAATTACATTATTAATATATATATATATATATATATATGTATATATATATTCAATTATTTTAAAGCATGCATCGCAAGAGTGTTATCTGTTATTCATATACATATAAGTATCATGTCTGCTAGAGTGATGTGCGGCGGTCACAAAAACAATCGACGTATCTAAGTCAGACATGCGTGCAACGTCAGTCATTCGTGTATGCAAGAGAATGACGTGGAACATTGGTTACAAAAATAATCAATGCAAATAAGCCAGAGCGCGGTCGATTATTCATGTCTGGGATAAGTACGTGCGACCTCGGTCACAAAAACAACCGATGTCGGTAAGTCAGACAGGCGTGCGACATCGGTAATGTCAGACATTTTTACCTCGATTTTTAAATAAAAATTACATTTTTACCTCATTTTTTAAACCACGATAATATGAAAAAAATGCTTTTATAACCCTACCTAGTTGACATAAGTGCCAATATAACCTTTCAATATTCGAAAGTGCCAATATAACCCTATATAGTTAGTGAAAGTGCCAATATAACCCTATAAGTTTTAAGGATGTGCTAATATAACCCAACAAATATTAGAAATGTACTGATATAACCCTACAAACATTAGGAATGTGCTGATATAACCCAATAAGATTGCATAATGTGCTGATATAACCCTACCTAATTTCAACGAACTATGGCGTTCCGGCTAACTATGAGGTTAAAATTGTCCACCCAATTTCAGAGTTAGCCCAAAGGGTATTTTGGTCAATTTACATAGAGTCAACGCAGAAAAATCGATGTCAATGCCGGAAATGGGGTCTGAGGGTTATATTGGCACTTTCATTAACTAGTTAGGGTTTTATTTGCACTAAAAATTATCATAGGGTTATATTGACACGTACTCAAGTAGATAGGGTTATATTGGCACTTATCCCTAAAATATTTTTACTTTGATAAAAAGAACAATTGAGGTAAAAGAACTTTTTACCTCAATTTTTTGAGGTCGTGAAAAAAATTGAGATAAAATGAGCCAAATAATAGTTCATTTTTCTTGTGTTGATAAATATAAGCTAATTCTCATTTCAGTATGCATCTTTCTATATATATAATATGATGACTAGTACAGTCTTCTGCAATCTTTTTGTTTCAAGGATCATTTCTTCATAATTAATCCCAAATCTCTTTTCATTAACTTCAATATAGGATGCGGAGTCATGGAGGCGAGATCGTCTCCTGAAGATTAGTATTGGTTTGATGCTTACCAGTTACCAGGGCCCGTCTGTAGATAATACTGTTAATATGCAATCATCGTTCCTTTTGACGGGCCAAATGGAGGCGGTAAATCAAGCTTGTTGCGTGCCATTTGTGCTGCCGCCTTGCTGGGAATATGTGGCTTTATGGTACCACAGAATGTTGTGTACAAAGCTATGGAAAATGTGTAGATTGTCAAACAACACCGACATGGAAATTGATAGATGGAATATGCAAAGAGAGTCTGGCTTTTGAAACAAGCTCAAAGAGGAGGAGTTTCCGACAAATTAATCAAGAGAGCTGAAGAATTGTATCTTTCTGTCTACTCCGAAGAAACGGTTTTGAACCAGTTCAGACCAGGTGCCAGTGGAGTAGCTCCTGAGAAGATCGTCGCTGGTTTCTCATAAAGCTTTTCATCTGCAAAGCACTGTTGGGAAGGCAGTCATTCCTCGGAAAAGTAAGTCAGGTAGCCAAATGGAGATCCTAAGGGAAATGGTAGAATTTGCGGAGTCTGCAGATTTTGGTTTGATGTTACAATTTGGCAGGTTTACAATTTGGTGTAGCTAGGGAAGTGTTTACTAAGGCATTTATGTTGAACTAATACGGTATCTGGTTATTGGTTTTGTGGGCAAATACAAGTACATGATCGTAGTTTCTTGTTTGGGGATCCTGGCTGAGATGTTAGAAATTTTAAAATACATGTCTATAATAGTCATTTTGGAAACTAAAAGCACTTTTATTTTTAAATTTACCAAACACTTCAACTACTTTTAACATTAAAAAACACTAATAAGCTAATTTACCAAACACTAAAAGTGTTTTGCTTTTCAGATGAAAAAATGTTAAATTTCCTAAGTTCTAATAAGATGAAAAAGAGAGAAAATTCCATACCACTTGTCCAGACAAAGATGGGCATATCAATATATTGCTAGCATGGAGCGTGGAGCGTGGAGCGTGGAGCGTGGAGCGTGGAGCGTGGAGCGTGGAGCGTGGAGCGTGGAGCGTGGAGCGTGGAGCGTGGAGCGTGGAGCGTGGAGCGTGGAGCGTGGAGCGTGGAGCGTGGAGCGTGGAGCGTGGAGCGTGGAGCGTGGAGCAAGCAAGTCCTAGGCAAATGATAATGCTGACAACTCAGCCTCCGCTCAATTGCCTTCCTGTCTGCTATAATCAATCTTTAAAAATCACGTTGTACAACAGCATAAAATCAATGAAGTTCATCCTCGCCAAGCCTTCATAGACATGTGGTGGAGGTGAGTATTCTGCTAAGCAGATTCAGAAGGCGAGGGATGCATCGCAGACAGATAAAATGCTCAGCTTCTTGCAGCAGTTGGCAGCAAACCCTATAAAAGAAGGTCAAGAATATGCAAATACTATTTCTTTCATCAGCAACACAAGTAGGCTTTAGTTTTTACAGGAAATGTGTTCTAAAGTTGCATGTTATGCAACAAAGGAGCGATCTGGATAATCTCAACATGAAAGGTATATATTGCCTTCTCTCTTTTCTAAAACTTGCCTTCATGCTCATTAAGCACCCTTGAACTTCTCCCGATGGTTTACACACTAGAGAAATAACACATAACACACCTCTAGTAACGATATATTTTTTAATATCATCCCATGTATTTCGAGAGGAAGATCATCCCAGTCTCGAGAATCATTCGATTTCAATGGGCTTGAGATTCTATATGGTCGCAATGGTTATAGTACACATGCTTACGGTGCTATTTTTTAGCTTGATAATGATAGGGTTTGGAGTTTTAAGCTTCAATTTAACATAGTAGTTGTTTGATTTCTTAAGATTATTCTGCCTCTTGCACGTAAATGATAAGCTTATTTCATGTTCCATTGATGTGTCATGTGCGTGTAGAAGAATGATGCAAATGAATCATAAATTAATTGGTATTATGATGAGGATTGCGCTATTTTAATTCCGTTCCATTCGAGCAACCGGTTGTGCCACGAAATTCTTCAGGATTAACCATGATCAATAACATTTTGACACTACTAGAAAACAGGTACATACGCACCGGTATAAATTCATGAGTACAGGCATACCGGTGCGCATGTAACCAATTGCACCAGTATTTATCATGTTAACATCAGTACCGGTGCAAATAATTACACATGCACCAGTATCCTGTCAACCAGTGTATAATTCACTTAATTTTGCACCGGTGTTGATTCTACCAATGTACAATTTCAAAAATGTTGCACTAGTATTATCTGCATAGGTGGTTATGACCGGTGCATTTGCTTACATGTGCACCGGTAAACGATTATTGGTGTGTACATATTTCCCCTTTTTATTAATTTGGCGCCAAGAGGACAACTTTTTAAACCGGTAAAAGAAACTTACCGGTGCAAAAATTTTTAAAATGCGGGAAAATTTTGCATTGGTGCATCGGTTACTATTAGAACCGGTGTAGGAATTAAACATGCACCGGTATTTTCTTAATACTAGTGCATAAGAATTTTTCTTTAGTAATTTGGCGCCAAAAATATTCATTTTTGCACCGGTACTATGATGTTACTGGTGCAGAAGAAGAAAATACGAGGGATTGGGCTAAATATCTAAACCGGTGACTTTTTTACCAATGTAATGAGTTGCAAATGCGCCAGTAAAGTCTAAATACCGGTGTAGAAAACTGCATTAAATGCTCACCTACCACTTTTTTTAGCGTGTTAAAAATGGGATTTTTGGAATGAGAGGTTCATTAATGGTGTTTTTTGGTTGATGAAGGCATTGAATTCTCCACAATGAAGACCCTTGAAGGTACCATTTTTTGAGTTACATTTATGGATATTCAGGATTTCGTGTATGGTTTTGGTTAGTAGAGATATTTACATTTTGTGCTTGATCATTTAATGGTGATTGAGTTATAATTGTTGACATTAATTTGTGATTTGTTCTCAAGGTTGTTGTAGTTATAATGCTATGGATTTTGATTCCTATAGTGTTGGACATGTTAAGAATATTGTAATTGTAATGTGGAATATTTGTGTATATTGTGCATTTATGATGTTGCATATATTGGAAGTTGTCGTGAAAATTTCTATTGTATTAAATGTGTTGAAGTTTGATTGTTGGACATTTATTGATTTGTAGAGTTGTATCGTGCCATCGAGAGGCGTAAGCATGTGTATGTCAACGTTAGTAGAGTGAGCGATGAATATATTATGTTTGTGGATGAGTTCTTGGAGCATGCTTTTAGTCGAGAGAAGCGAATATTATGTCTCTGTCGTGATTGTTGAAATCAAATTTGTGCTGATAAGGACATCCTGAAACTACATTTGTATAACCGGGGGCTTGCGAAAGATTATGTTGTGTGGACCTTTCATGGGGAAAATCACCACCAGAAGTGAGAGTTAGTAGTGAGGGAGAGTGTTTTAGGGAAGCTAAGTTGGATGACATGTGTGAGGAGGTTGTTAATAAGTTTAGAGGGAGGCTCGAGGTTTTGGCTAACTTCCTTGGTGAGAAGGATACACCATTGTATCCTGGTTGCAAGAAGAAAGACATGGTCATGTCGTGTTTGATGGAGTTGTTTAATTTTAAAGGTGTGGGGTCATGGAGTGATACTAGCATGAATAAATTGCTTAAGTTTTTGAATGAAAGCTTCTACCCGGTAACGGGGTTCCTGATAACCTTAATGAAGCTAAGAGAATTTTGTGTCCGATGGGAATGGAGTATGAAAAGATACATGATTGTCTGAACGATTGTGTCCTATATAGGGGTGACCTTAAGGATAAGATTTTTTGTCCAGTATGTAATGTGTTGTGTTATAAGAAAAGAGAAATGTGGTTGTTGGTGAAGAGTATGTTGTGCCGGTGAAGAGTATGTTGTGCCGGTGAGGAGGCGGGTGCCCACCAAATGTATGTGGCATCTTCCAATTATTTCAAGGCTAAGAAGGTTGTTTAAGAATGAAAAGGATTCAAAGAACTTGGTGTGGTGCGTTGATATGGGAGGTTGTAAAGAAAATGATAAAATTCGACATCCGGCTGACGCGGACCAATGGAAGAAATTTGATAAGATGTATTCACACTTTGCATCCAAACCTACAAATTTGATATTTGCTTTGTCTACTGATGATATGAGCCCATATGGGAATATGTCCTCAAAACACAGCTCGTGGCTGGTTATACTTGCCATTTACAATCTTTCCCCGTACTTGTGCATGAAGAGAAAATATGTGTTGATGCCCATCGTGATTTCAGGTCCGAAACAACCTAGAAATGATATAGACACTTATCTTGCCCCTTTTATATAAGATCTAAAGTTTCTTTGGTCAGTTGGCGCCTTGGTGTTTGATGGTTTTAGTGGTGAAGAGTTTACATTGAAGGCAATACTTTTTTGTACCATAAATGATTTCCCGGCATATGGTAACCTTTCTGGGCATGTGGTCAAGGGTCACAATACTTGCCCAATTTGTGAGGATGAGACAGATTACCATCAGTTGAGAAATGGGTGGCAGACTGTTTATTTGGGTCATCGTAAATTCCTGTCGGTGAAGGACAAGTTACGGGATAACGCAATTGCATTCATTGGTGGGAAGGAGAGGAGAAATGCACCCAAACCTTTGACTGGTGTAGCTATTCACAACAAAGTGGTGAATAAATTGAACGTTTTTCTTGGTAAGAAGTTATCAAAGGGTGGTGGGGATGCAGATAGACCGTGGAAAAAACGGTCCATTTTCTTCGATTTGCCGTACTGGGAATATTTGGAGGTTTTCCATTGTTTGGATATCATGCATATTGAAAACAACGTTTGTGAGAGCCTAATTGGAATGCTTCTGAACATTCTCGGGAAGACTAAGGATAGCTTGAATGCAAGAAAAGATTTAGTGGACCTTGGTATACGGGTTGGATTTGGCACTGGAGGTAAGTGGGAGGCGATCGGTGTGACTACATCTCGCTCCTTACAATATGTCAGTTGCTGAAAGGAGATCGGTGTGTTAGAGCATCCAATGAATGAAGGTACCATCTGGTTACTCCTCTAATGTTAGTTGATTTGTGAATGATAAGTTGCGTCTTAATGCTTTGAAATCACACGATTGTCATGTCCTTATGCAACAACTTTTGCCTATTGCAATTCGTGGGTGTTTGGAAGAGGAAGTTAGAATTTCAATTATGCACTTGTGTTTCTTCTTCAACTTGATTTGCAGGGAAAATATTAGCTGGCAACAACTAGATAAACTGGATCAAGAGGCTGTTGTTTTCCTTTGCCATTTGGAGAAGTATTTTCCCCCGTTATTGTTTGAAATCATGGTGCACCTAGTGTTACACTTGGTTAGGGAGATACGTATGTGTGGGTATGTTGGAATGCATTGGATGTACCCCTTTGAGCGTCACGTGGCTGTTTTCAAGGGTTATGTTCATAATCGTAGTCGGCATGATGCCTCCATTGTTCAGAGGCATGTCACTTAGGAGATCATCCTGTATTTTACAGCAAACTTAGTTGGAAGAAGAGCGGTTGGTGTTCCAGTTGGACCCCATTAAGGAAGGCGGAATGGGATTCCACGATCTAAGGGTATGCTTCATACACCCTATCACGCTAAGTTGATGACTGTTCACTTCTATGTATTACATAATAGTAGTGAGACTGTAACATATGTAGAAGAGCATGTTTCCTTGTTGGAAGAGATTCATCCAGACTGGTCCTCAAATAAAATTTAGGTCGAGCATTTTTCAAGGTTTGTTAATTGGTTTTACAATCGTTGTAATGTCGAAGAGATGCCCAGTAAGCTATGGGCGTTTGCAAGGAAGCCAAATTGCACCGTTAGACAACACCTTACTTATGACATTAATGGATTTAGTTTCTCAACATTGGCAAAGGATGAGAAGAGCACCACTCAAAAAAGTGGTGTTTATATTGAATCTGAATCCATGTGGCAGGCAAGCAAGAGAGATAAACATCTGGTTGATGATGTGATGCCATTCTATGAGGCGATTGAGGAAATTTGGGAGTTGGATTATATAGAGTTCAAGGTTGCTGTTTTCAAGTGTCGTTGGGTGGAACACAGTTCTGGTGTTGTAGTTGAGAAGGTCACGGGGTTCACGTTGGTTGACTTGAATCGTGTAGGATATGAAGATGACAAGTTCATCTTAGTTTCCCAGGCACGGTAGGTTTTTTACATTAAGGACCCTTCGAATGAGAAGTGTCATGTAGTGTTGCATGGGAAGAATTTTTACTTTAATGAGGAGATTGATCAGCCCGCCATAATTGATAGTCCTAAGTTTCCATCAGTATTTCCTGGTTGGAAGATGTTAGGGGACCCTTTGTTGGAAGGCATTCTCATGGTGATGTGTTGTGGGTTGATAAGAGAGATGAAATAGTAGGCGGGGACAATGTCTTGAAGCAGAAACGATAGATTGGTCTACCTAGCTGTTGTTTTTGTGACCATGTTTTGTGAAAAATCGTATGATCATTAAGCAAATTAGCGTGTAATATATTTAATTGACAAATTTTTATGAATTAGTTGGTATGATATGTGATTTCAATGGAGTGTTTATGAATTGAATCAGTGAAAATGTGTTTTAATTTTACATAAAATTTCTACTAGGTGCTGGTTTTTTACACCGGTAAAGAATAAATTATCTGTGTAAGAAACAGATGAGGTATTCTATTTTGTACTTATGCACAGGTACTCTTACCGGTGCACAAGACTTAGAATTTTTTTTGTTTTTTGCTCTCGGGTCTAACAATGTTAACTTTTTTGGCATTTAAAGCAGCCTGAAGCAGCTTCTTTTTATAAAATTTGCACTAGTAGGGGTACCTGTGCTGGATATTTAGAAAAAAAATTGAGCATTCATATATGGTGTGAAGAACCAAATTTTGTTGGCATTTAAAGCAGCCTAAAGCAGCTACCCAACAAGGAAGTATTGCTCGTGTGAGACAATGTTGGAGAGGCCCTCAATGCGTCGTGCGGGATTGCCACCGGCGGACCACCACTTCAATAATGTTGGAGAGGCCCTCAATGCGTCGTGGATTTTCCGGTGTCTTTAATAGGCAAGGCAGATGAGCAACCAAGTGACATCGATGATGTCAATGACGGAGCTGATACGGACGACGACGATGAGGAGGTTATGGCTCTCACCGCCGACGATGAAGTGCATTCTTGTAACACATTATTTTTCAATTCCTCAAGGTACTTTTGCGCATCCATATTCATTAATCCTTGTAACAAGATACTAGCGAGCAAAAATCCCAGTTGACGGCTAATTTTCGGCCATCTACAAGACCAAGATTAAATAGGCTACCAATATAGGTAATGCACTAAAACGAGTACCATTATTATTCATTAACAACAATATTTCAATACTACATACTCAAGTGATCATCTCGTATCATTTTAAGTTCCCAGATTGTCAACAAACGAGACCTGACAGATTGGCCCAGCATGGTGCGATTCATAAAGGATGCAAATGCCGCTATCCTCGAAATTCCATGTTCTTCCCAGTGTTCCGACCATCAACATTCACACGCCATTACACCTGCAGTGTTGGAATAGAAGTTTTGTTCGAGTTCGGGAAGAAACTAGGAAACATGCGTTCGATGATCTTGATCGATAATGCGCAGGTCGATGTGTGAATGGGGTGAGTTTCAAAACTTACATCCTTAATATTTTTTAAATTGATTAGGAATTCATGTTCAGCATCATTAACATTACAAGCACCTGTGGAAGAAAATATGGGAAACTAATTCAGGTCGCGTACAATTTTTCCCATCCAACTGTGGCAACTTGAAAAACTTCGAGCAGGAGGTCGAACTCCATTTCAAACTAATTTGGGAAACAATGAAGGCAACAGATGCTGAGTTCTACATCGTACCCTACATAAGAATGTAAGTATTTCTTCCTAGAAATTACATTCACATTTCAGACCACTTCCATTTCATTAATTTGTTAACATAATTTTTCGACAGCGATTATTGGTACCTCATCATTATCCGTCCCAGAATGGAGGAGGTTTTCACTTTGGACACATTGTCAGGGGGTATCAAACCAGCAAACTTGGCCGAACTCAAGGTCACTTCTAGGTATTTCAATCAATCAAATCATATATCCTAGTTTGGTAATATACGGGAAGAAGTGACCATTTTAATTTACTTTCTTCACAGGATTTCATGCGCATACCAAAGGGAGAAGAGAAAGACGGAGCCAAAACCCAACTACACTTGGAAAATCAATAACATCATGGTAAGTCATTCTGTCATTTCATCTCTCAATTTATTATGCTTAGGGTTAGTAATTACATTTACCTTTCATGTGCAGTACCGAATCCAGAATGGTTCATGGCAATGCGTGTACTCCATCATGCTCTTCATGGAAAATTTTGTTAATCACCCAGAGACAAACAATATCTTGGAGGTAAACCTTGCATCTCAAAATTTGTTATTATTAATTTCTAGTAAACGTAACATTATTGACTAACAGTGTAGGTTTGAAATTAACAGATCTTTCCAGAGGGAAAATGGTCTTGCCATGTGTACAAAATTCAAGGTGTAGCAAAGAGATGGTGTGGGACTTGGCTCAAAGACTACCAACAGCAGACGAACACTGCGTTGCAACTTCTGCAGATAAGAACGACATAATAGGTTGATGGTTTATTTTTCAATGATTGATGATATTAGAATTCTATGGATGGTGTTTGGTTATTATAAAATTATGTGATTTTTTAAATTTGTTTCAATCCATGCTTTAGATAGTTCTTCTATTTCATAATTTGAATAATGTTAGTGTGTTTTGCGAGCGATATTTTCGTAATAGGTTTTTTCAAATTTCTTACCGATTCAAAGGTTTCCAATTTATAATAATTCACAAGTATCTCTAGCTGTCGTTGCCCCGAAAATGATCCGGGAGGGACTACGGAAAATAAATTGGGCATTGCAAATTTTATCCAAATCATACACCGGTAGAAAATGAATGTACCGGTGTAAAAACAAATCACATTTTTAATAATTTATTTTTAATTATATGCCGGTGTAAAAAAACCTACCGGTGCAAACTATTCCGATGCAAAAAAACAATATTCCTATTAAAAAAGAAATACCAGTGTAATATTTAATACCGGTGTAATATTTAATACTGGTTTACAAATCACGGTTTTACATAGGTTCAGATGTTATATATCGGTTCAAAATGTCTACATCGGTGTTCCAAATATTACCGGTGTAGATACTCTGTGCCCTCAACTTTCAAAATTTATACACCGGTCTAAAATGGCAGTGCAAATAATTTTCTACACCAGTTCATTTTACCGGTGCAAATGTGTTGTATTATTACACCCCTGTATATACGCACCGATATATTAGGAGGCCAAAGTATTGGTACTATTACCTTAAATTAACGATGCAAATACTCATATTTTTCAGTAGAGAATTGTGGGTGTGGAAGCTCTTGCTACCACCATCATCAATATGACATTGCCAACTAGGATTTCCTCATAATTGTCAAATGAATGATTAGTTACTAATTGATTCAACTTTGTTATCTTGAGAGGGAGATCATTATCATACCAGGGATATTTTGCGCAAGAATTGCACTCTGTTTGTATTCTTCATATGTTAAATCGAACCAATCCATCAACAGCATTTTAGATTTCTCGCTCAAATTTTACGAATGCTGCCACATGCAGGTCAGCATTGCACCTCTGTGACAATTGTGTGATAGTTTGATTTCTATGTGAGGTTTTAAATAGTGGTTGAAAAAGATAGTATTGAAATGTTAACTTATCCCAGAAACAAGCCACGGGAGGTACTGCATAGCTTACATTAAGATTAAATGATTTTTAAAATTTTGTGACAGAATTCTATGAATTCTTTTAATACAATCCTTTAATTTTTAGTAGTTAACATGACACTGTCTTTGTCTGGTTGTTTTTTGCGCTTGCAATTTTTGTCATTGTGGCTTATATGTTAAGTATATATGCTGATAGTTTTGGCAAAAGAGAAAGTCTCAGGAAATGCGGCATGTCCGTAAATTTATGTACAAATCAGGGACTATTTGAAAAATAGGGTTCAGTTTGTAATTAATCAAAAATTGGGTACTAATTAGAGAAAGTCTCTCCTGAACCCTTTCTTCTTCCTCATTTTTTATCTCCATTTTCTTTCTCATCGTTCTTCTTTGCCTCTCTATTTTTTTCCGCTCGTTCTTCTTCTGTTCTCCACCTATCTCCGCTCTGTTTCGTCGCCTCTCTTCCACTTCTTTGCTGCCTCATATTTCTACTTCTGTTCCGCCTCTACTCCACGCTCATTTTCCGCTCATTTTCCGATCATTTTCCGGTGTCGCGTTTCAATTTTTCCGATGATTTATCCGGCTCAATTCTTCAAGAAAATTCCTTGAAGATCATCACATCCAGTCAGTTCATCAGTTTTGTAGCTTTTTTTATCTTCTAGTTCAATATATTTTGTGATTATGTGAATCTTTTTAGATATAGGTATTATTGTTGATTTGTTAGATCTGGTATGTATGTTCTTCGTTTTTGTTGAGCGGTAGATGGGCATCGTATTCTAGTGTTTTAAGTTGCAATTAGGCCCGTCAAACGGGTCGAGTCACCCGTTGGATTACCGTTATCCATATACTATTTTCACTTATTGGATAAGACTCATTGGATAATGACCCATTGGTTTATGGATACAATTGGGTTGTAGTTATCGGGTTTAGTTGGGTTAGATAATGGATCACCGTTGGATAATTTTGGGTTGGTCGAGCTAGGTTGGGTAATGGGTAACCCGTGGATAATTTCATATCATAAGATAACTAAATTTTCACAAGTTTGATTACGAATGATTTAATTTTTTCTTAATATATAATCATTTATTATATTATGTACATTATATTATATTTAATAAAAAATATAATATGTTGGCTTTATAAACTCAATAAAATTAACGAACAATATTAGTTGGGTTCAAGCTCGAGCTTGAATATTGTACGAGCTCGAACATTGTACGAGATTGAGCTCGAATACTGTACGAGATTGAGCACGAATATTGTACGAACTCAAATATTGTACGAACTCAAATATTGTACGAACTCGAATACTATACGAGATTGAGCTCGAATATTGTATGAACTCGAATACTGTACGAGATTGAGCGCGAATACTGTACGAACTCGAATACTGTACGAGATTGAGTTTGAATACTGTACGAACTCGAATACTGCACGAGATTGAGCTCGAATAATTTGTGAATTACAGTGAATTTTTATGTTAAATATTACACATACATCTAATTGGGTAATTTTGGATATTTATTTGGTATTTGCTAGGTTCCATTGAGTTAACATAATATGTGACACATTGAGATCAAAATTTAATTATTCTCATCCTGCTCAATCCCAAACACTAATGAGTATTTAATACCTGATCTCATTGGATAATGACAACTTGTAACCCAAATCAGAAGAAAATATTGAATGATAACTTATTGGGTTAATTACATAATGACTTATTGGATAATATATTTTAACTCATTGGGTCATATGAGTTATCTAATGAATTACCCAATGGGTTATCCATTTAAAGACCCAACACATTTATGATCTAACCCATTATGACCCATTAATAAATGTGTTTATTGGATAAAGACACATTGGATAATGTGTTAATTGGGTTTGGATAATGGGTTGATCCAATCAACCCATTTGACGTGCCTAGTTGCAAAGTGCGTTTTCTGAGATCTGGTTTTGAATTGTCCCCTTGTTATCAGAACAAACTTGTTGATTGTTCGTCTTGAATTACGAGGTGCATATGTCTACTTATATGTTGCATTGTTATCATTCTGTGTTTACTTGTTAGTTGTACTGTGTATGTCTTTTTTATTTTCATTTGTTGTTGATTGTCTGTTTTGAATTAGGAATTGCACATGTTTGCTTGTATGTTGCTTCTGTTAGTATCTAATGTGTACTTGTTTGTTGTGTTGTGTTGTGTATGACTTCTTTTTTTTGAAAAAGAAATGTTGTTGGTTATTTGTTATGAATTGGGAACTGCATCTGTTTACTTATGTATTGCATATATTAGTATCCAGTATGTTTTATTGTGTTTGACTTTTGTTTTATTGTGATTTATTGTTCGCTTTTAATTATAAATTGTACATGTTTGCTTATATACTGCAACTGTAAATATCCAATGTATATGATATTTTTGCAGGAGTTGGATCTAAACTTGAAGTGGTTAAAACTTTTAAGGAATCGGACAATATTGAACATTGAACTCCACAAGACGCTCCGACACGAGGAGGATTTAGACGAAAATGACATTGAACTTGAAGATTCACATATAATCCCCTTATGAAGAATAATAGTTGATTCATTATATTAGAGTTTGTTAGTTAATCTAGATAGGAACACTTTTATAATTGTAAGTTCCAAAATAGAAGATTTTTGTTATGAGCACTTGTAGGATTTATCTTGTAGCTTGTTTTTTGTTCAAGTGTTGGCAGTCCTTCTCATGTATGAAACCGACAATATTTGCATGATTTTTATACAAAGTATGAAATGGTTTTACATGTGTTACTTTCATGCCGACAAGACTTTTAGGGACATCTCTTTAATTGAAATCTAGAAAATTTTCTCTCGTGTGTGGGAAAAAATGAAAGTTTTAATGTAATTAGTACACATTGTAAGGTATTAAATGCAGTTCATATGAATATTTTTTAAAAAAAAAGTTACAAAATTATGTAACCTCTTTTCTGTAGTATACTATAAGAAATACTAGATGTAGGCTAACATATGCATGTTTTAACAAAACAAAAAGAATTCATATGTTACTGTAGTATACTGTAAGAGAGTACCAATTCTAGGTTAACATATGCATGTTTTGACAAAACATAAACGATTCATAGCGTAACTTATGCACCACCTCATGGAAAAGTTTTGCTATTCATAAAAGCAATTGACGATTCTAAATCATATGCGCATTTTTATTAAAACAATACATGTTGTAAAGTAATTAATGGTGAGTTTATATGACAATTTTGAATTGTGAAATTTTAACTTAACTTATACATGATCTCTTGAAAAAGTTTCATAATTTAAATTCAGAGCTTCGAAAACAAATGCATGTCTTAATTCAAACGATACGTATTGTAAGGTAACAGGTACATAATATATGCAAAAAAATTTTGCAACATTTATTTTGTTTTTCGAATATTTGCCACATGTTTTTTACATGTTCATAGCAGCAGAATTCATACATTCAAAAGTTTCAACAACGATTTCATTTATATCAAAGGCAATTCAACAACATTAACTCACCCAGATGTAAAAAAAAATTCATGTCTTTGACACTATTAAGCCAAATTTCATCCTCTTGAAACAAAAATTCATTAGTTGAAAGCTGAAATTCGTTGATGTAGATCTCGCTGCAGGGTGAAGAGCTCATCGCAAATTTTGCCGGACACTAATCGGTTGTTTGTAGAGCTCATTGGAAAAAAAATAATTGATCGGAGAAGGATTTGGTTGGTTGGGAGAAGTTAAATCTGTAGAGAATGGAGATTGGATTTTGAGAATGAGAGAGATTGAAGTATGGGAAGGTGATTGAAGTTTTAGAAGAAAAAAGAATGGGGAATGGTGAATGAAGAAATTCGCAGAGTGTGGGAGCTATTTCGAGGAAAAAGCTCCGCGCTTCAATTTTTTGGGAAGAAGGTTTTGATAAATTTGCTAAAATTGCAAATTGATCCTTGGCATATTCATAACCTTATAAGGAGATCCACTCTTGACAAAAATACTTTTTCTTTAAAATGGAGGTCTCTGAGATCTGATTTGAAATTAGTGAACAAAAGTGTCATTGATAATGTAAGTCTTGTAAAACAATGTTTATATTGCTTAGCTTAAGCTTCAAGAATTAAATAATTAGACTAATTAATTAACTTATTGCTTTTGATAAGGCCTTAGTTGAATTTAACTTAGAACTTTCACAAAAGAAGACCTTTCAGAAATGAAAGTATATATCGTGGGAAATAACTTACAAAATAGAGATGTTAACTCAAAATTTCATAGCAGTGTTGAATAAACATCTATTGGAAATAAACATAGATAGTACATAACTTTGAAGATATTGGTAGGGAACCAGTTTAATTTTTCTCAAATCTCATATCTTGAGTGTATACAGGGGATCTTCATGGCAACATACTCAAAGTTCAATCAATCTAGTCAAACCACTGCGGAAGTGAGAGTAACCTTTCAAAGAACCACAAATTTTTTTATTTTTTTTTAAAACCTTTTAGACCATATAGTGCACAACTTCTCAGAAAGTATGTTGGCTTGAAAAGCATGTTAAATTCCTAAAGTCCTACAAATGTGATAAGGAAATGAATTTTAGTGTGAGATCATTACAAGAAAAATGGCCTTTAGTGAGAGATTAATTATGGTTACCAAATGTCAAAAATTTATCACTAATGATTTTTGGTGACCAAAATCAGGTTGTCATCGATTGGTCAAATTATTTCCATCACAAAAAGTACCGGTGATGACTTGTTTTAGTTGGTCACGACGATTGGTTTTAATGACCAAGTATTTTTGGTCATAAATATTAGTGACAAAATGTATTTGTCAATAAAATAGTCATCAATAAACCAGAAATGGTCACTAATTTATTGTGTTGATGACCAAAAAATTTTGGTAAAGAGAAGTTTTAGTGACAAAATTAATTTAGTCACTAAAATATTTAATGGCTAGTAACTTTTAGTCACGAAAAGATTTGATGTCCAAAAGCTTCTAGTCACTAAAGAATCGATGACGAATAATGTTTAGTCACTAAAATTTGATGACCAATATTATTAGTCACTGAATGGATCACTAAAACTAATTTCCATCATCTGAAAAATTGCCGATAATTTATTATTATTAAAATGGCCACCTCTGTAACAACTAGTGACCAAAATTTTGTCATAATATTTAAACGATGGTCACCATATTAAGAATCAATTTTTTTTAAAATTTAAACAACAATTAAATAGAACATAAATAAAGAAATTCATAGGCACATAAATATTTTTAGCTAAAATCATAGTATTTGATTACATTTTAGCTAAAATCACAGTATTTGATTGCAAATTAATATTAATCCAGGTTAAACGGTTTGACTTGTTTGCGTCGAATTTTCTTTTCTGTTTCAGCTCCGATTCAAATTATTTTTCCTTAGTGTTGGTTTGCCTTGAATACTGTAATAAGCCGCTTCTGCGACACTGGCCTGGGGGTCCGGGGGAAAATAACGGGGGTCTCGCTGCCCGGTCAGAATAGGAATCCTATTCCTATTAGGAATGGTAGTTCCTATTCCTATTAGGAATGGTAGTTATTTTCCTATTCCCAGTTTGTTAGGGTTTAGTAGAGACAATATATAAAGGGTCTCTCTTCTCTCTGTAAATCATGAATTCATGAATTCTGTTCCGCACTTAGATAGGTAGAAATCTGGTCAATTTCTTGGCGTCTGTAACCTGCTACCTATTATAGTGAATCCGTCTCCCGTGGAGGTAGCCAATCTTAGTGAACCACGTAAATCTTGTGTCTTGTTATTTTCGTTCATACTTTCTGTTCTTTCTCCATTCCGCACAACAAACTGGTATCAGAGCGGTTTCTTTTTCCGGCGATATCCGTAGTGGGTATATCGGATTCTGGGCTCATCAGATCGGGGCTGATCGGGGAGAAAGATGTCTGGGTTGAACGTGAAGATCGACAAGTTTACTGGGAGTACATCTGGTACTGCTGCTGTGGCTGAAGGGGATTTCAGTTCTGAAGATGATTTTGCTCTAGCTGCTACTGGGCAAAATAATCATCCTAATGCGTGGTTTCTTGATTCTGGGGCATCTTACCATATATGCCCAAGGAGAGATTATTTCTCAACTTATGAGCAAGCAGAGGGCATCATTACTACGGCAAATGGTGTTGCGTGCAAGGTAGTTGGGATTGGTTCAATCAAGATCAGGACGCATGATGGTAGTTTCTGCACTTTGAACGATGTCAGGCATGTTCCATCGATGACAAAGAATCTGATTTCTCTTCCTACGTTGGATAGAAAGGGTTTTGTCTACTCAGGGAGTGATGGAGTTCTGTGTGTCTGCAAAGGTTCTAGGCTGGTTCTGAAAGGTGTTCTGCATGGTACTTTGTATTTTCTACAAGGTTCCACGGTTATGGATTCTGTTAATGTTGCATCTTCGGAGGTTCACCAGGATGATATGACTAAGTTATGGCATATGAGGCTTGGTCATATGGGTGAAAGAGGGATGCAGATTCTGTCGAAATATGATCTTCTTGGTGGCCACAAGATCAAGAGCTTGGACTTCTGTGAGCATTGCGTTTTTGGGAAGCATCACCGCAGCAAGTTCCCTAAGGGAATTCATAGAACAAGGGCACATTGGATTACATCCATTCTGATTGTTGGGGACCTTCCCGAGTTGAGACGCTGGGAGGTCACAGGTACTTTGTTTCTCTGATTGATGACTACTCAAGGATGACTTGGGTTATCATGATGAAACGTAAGAGTGAAGCTTTCTCGAAGTTCAAGGAGTGGAAAGCTTTGGTGGAGAATCAGATCGGGAAGAAGATCAAGAGGTTTCGAACTGATAATGGGCTGGAATTCTGCTCGTCTGAGTTTGATCAGTTCTGTAGGGATGAAGGGATTGCTCGTCATCATACAGTCAGGAATACGCCACAGCAGAATGGCGTAGCTGAGCGGATGAATCAGACATTGCTGGCGAGAGCGAGGTGCATGCTCTCTAATGCTGGTTTGGAAACGAGATTCTGGGCAGAGGCGGTGAGTACAGCTTGTTACCTGATCAACCGCGGGCCTCACACGGGTATAGAGTGCAAAATACCTATGGAGTTGTGGTCAGGTAAAGTTGTTGATTACTCCAAGTTAAAAGTTTTTGGTTGTACATCTTATTATCATGTTAGTGATGGTAAGTTAGAGCCCCGAGCCAAGAAGGGTGTCTTTGTGGGTTATGGAGATGGAGTTAAAGGCTCCAGGATATGGTCTCCATCTGAGAAGAGGGTTATTCTGAGCAGGGACGTTGTCTTTAATGAAAATTCTTTGCTTAGATCTATGGTGAAGCCCACAGTTGTGCCAGAAACTAGTGGAGTTGGTAAACAGGTGGAGCTTGAAGTCACTCAAGGTGAAAATAGATTGGAACAATTTGAGGTGAATCAAGAGCCACAAACAGAATCTGAGATACCGGAATCTCCACCACCAGATTCTCAACCATCAGGAGCTACAGTCCGCAGTTTAGCTCAGGATCGACCCAGGAGGGTTGGAGTTGGGGCGCCCAAGAGATATGGGTTTGAAGATATGGTGGGTTATGCACTACAGGTTGCTGAGGAGGTGGATACTCATGAGCCATCCACCTACAGAGAAGCTGTTTCAGGTACTGATGCTGACAAATGGCTTGCTGCAATGGGAGACGAGATGGAGTCTCTTCAGAAGAATCAGACATGGGATTTGGTTCAACAGCCTCAAGGGAGAAAGGTTATCACTTGCAAATGGGTTTTCAAGAAAAAGGAAGGGATATCACCTACAGAGGGAGTCAAGTACAAGGCTAGAGTTGTTGCAAGAGATTTCAGTCAAAGGGAGGGGGTAGACTATAATGAGATTTTCTCACCAGTGGTCAGACACACTTCCATCAGAGTGTTGCTAGCTTTGGTAACACATCAGGATTTGGAGCTCGAGCAACTTGATGTGAAGACCGCTTTTCTACATGGAGAGTTGGAGGAAGAGTTGTACATGACTCAGTCAGATGGTTTCCAAGTTCCTGGCAAGGAAAAGTATGTTTGCAAGTTGAAGAAGTCTTTGTATGGACTTAAGCAGTCTCCGAGGCAGTGGTACAAGAAGTTTGACAGTTACATGCTTCAGTTGGGATACACGAGATGTGCTTATGACTGTTGTGTCAGCGCGGTGGGGAGCTTGATGTATGTTATGGTGTGCACGAGGCCAGATTTAGCACATGCAGTCAGTGTTGTGAGCAGGTTCATGGGGCAACCGGGAAAGGAACATTGGCAAGCTGTGAAGAGGATCTTCAGGTATCTTAGAGGTACGTCTGATGTGGGTCTCATTTATGGAGGTGATACCGAGTGCTTAGTTACAGGCTACTCGGATTCTGATTATGCTGGTGATGTTGACACGAGGAGATCGATGACTGGTTATGTATTCACTTTGGGAGGTTCTGTGGTTAGTTGGAAGGCGACTTTGCAACCTACAGTGACGTTGTCTACTACGGAAGCAGAGTACATGGCTTTGACAGAGGCTGCAAAGGAGGGAATATGGCTGAAAGGGCTGGTTAGTGATCTTGGTCTACATCATGATCAGGCTACTGTGTATTGTGACAGCTTGAGTGCAATCTGCATAGCCAAGGATCAGGTCCATCATGAGAGGACCAAGCATATTGATGTCAGATATCATTTCCTGAGGAGTGAGAGGAGAATCAGGGTGAAGAAAGTGGGAACTGCTGACAACCCCGCTGATATGTTCACCAAACCTGTTCCACATAGCAAGTTTCAACATTGTTTGGACTTGCTGAACATCAGAGCTGATTAGGTGCTCTATGGGCAGTCCCGGGAGTGGAGGGATAAGTCTACTCATCTGGCACTGTAATGGTGCATCTGGAGTTTTCTACTTTGAGGATTCAAGTCAAGGTGGTGATTTGTTGGTATGCCTTGAATACTGTAATAAGCCGCTTCTGCGACACTGGCCTGGGGGTCCGGGGGAAAATAACGGGGGTCTCGCTGCCCGGTCAGAATAGGAATCCTATTCCTATTAGGAATGGTAGTTCCTATTCCTATTAGGAATGGTAGTTCCTATTCCTATTAGGAATGGTAGTTATTTTCCTATTCCCAGTTTGTTAGGGTTTAGTAGAGACAATATATAAAGGGTCTCTCTTCTCTCTGTAAATCATGAATTCATGAATTCTGTTCCGCACTTAGATAGGTAGAAATCTGGCCAATTTCTTGGCGTCTGTAACCTGCTACCTATTATAGTGAATCCGTCTCCCGTGGAGGTAGCCAATCTTGGTGAACCACGTAAATCTTGTGTCTTGTTATTTTCGTTCATACTTTCTGTTCTTTCTCCATTCCGCACAACACTTAGTATCAAGTACAGTACATCCTTGAGCCCCTTCAAGATTTTCTTTATTTCCACCTGAACATCCATCATGCAGAAAACAGAACGTGAAATACTGTAGATGCTTAACTTGAGCATACTGAAACACCATGAAATAATGACAGAATTTTGGAGCACGATCACACTCACCTTTTCTCTAAAGATCCAGCTCCTAGTTCAGTCAATACCTTCTCCTTATCTTCCAAACTCCTTTTCAATTTATCATCTTCCCGCAGTGATATTGACCAGATGAAAATTCATGATAACAGCTATCATATGAAAACACAACGCTCATATAGTTGTGTTACATACTTAATTCATGATAACACTGTTAACACAACTATACAATGCTCTCAAACATCATTAAGCATACAAAACAAAATACCAAATCGTCTCCATCAAAATAAGGCTAGAAAGTCATAATATTTGGAAGCAAAGACAGAGAGAACTTGAAGAGATTGGGGAGAAGGTTGATGCAGTGAACTTATCTTTGAAGGAAAAAGAAGAATTTAAGCAATCTTAACGATCCTAGATTGTTACAAATATACTTCGCTCTTAAACCTTATGTTGTGATATGGTAACCTACATTTGATACTATGGATGAGCACAAATAATATGCTTAGTCTCCTAAACAGAATCTTTGTTAACCATGCTCTGAATGAAGTTACTGCACCTAATTTTGGGCACAATACAAGGCGGAACATTAATTTTAATCAATTGTATATTTTGCCACTACAAATCTCCTTGTTTTTGGTATCATATAACCCACTCCCTCTACTCAAACTGTAATTTCAACAGCTGACATTTAGTTTTAGAAGCAAATATGAATACAGTACAAGATATACAATTATAAAAGAAGTGTTTTTCTTTTTAAACAAACCAGTCGGCCCTTATATTATCATCATCACAGATTGGTTTAAAATTCCTAAGCCTATTACATGACGAGCTAGATTATGGGCATTCATTACCACCGATCTTGGGACCTTCATGATATGGATTTTAGTAAAAACTATTGCTAACATTATAATATTTCTAAGTAGTCCCTGTAAGCCTGGTGGTACATTTGGGAAGTTGTTGATGTGATTCAGAGCCATCTCGCAATCTGTCCTTATGCAGACGTGTGTTGTACCTCGGTTCCTTGCATCCGCCATAGCTTCGTGGATTGCGAAGAGCTCAGTTTGGACTCCCAATAGAGCCTGGATGTTCATTGCTCCATTCCACAAGTTTCCCCCTGCGTGTCGGGTCGCCCACCAAGCAGCTGCTCCCTTTCCTTCCTGGGCTCGGAACGCTGCGTCTGTGCCAATGCATGTCCAACTGGTATAACCTAGGTCTAGATGATTACCTTGTGAGAACCATAATAACTGAATCTCACCGACTAAAGCCCTTCTAGGGTGACTGGATGGAAAAGAAGTTGTTGCTTGTTCCAAAATGAGTTGATCGGAATTGGGATCTTCCACAGGCCGTGTCCCTTTGTTAATTCCGTCTACCTGCATATCATTAATTATCCCTTGGACCATGTCAACCCCTACTACCTGTTGAGCAATAGTTGCTTTATTTCTGGCCCACCAGATTGGCCAAATAACAATGCAAGTGAGGTTGATATCCTCGATCACTAGTGCTAATTTGAACCAAGCTATAAGCCATGCTTTTAGCTGGATTGGATTCCCCTGTTGGAAATCAAAACCCAATCTGGACATTCGCCGGATTCGTCTTGAGAACTCACACTCGAGTATCATATGTGTTGGAGTTTCCCTTTTAGAATGACACAGTTGACAAATAGACGATACCTCCATATTTCTTTTCCTCAGTGCGAGTCCCGTTGGTGCTGCATTATGGGCAAGTCTCCAAACCAGAAACTTTACCTTCTCTGGGACTGTAGAGCTCCACAGTCTCTTCCAAAATAGAGGATCTGAATCCTTATTTTCAACAAGAGTTGACACTGATGGTTTACGTCTGACTTTAGAATTCCAGGATTCATGGTAACCACTCTTGACTGTATATTTTCCAAGCCAGTGTTTATCCCAATATTGAAAATCCTTTTGTCCAAAAGATTGAACGGATAAATGAATCCCTGTGATCTCGTTAACTACTTCCTGGCTGAAGAAAAGTCTGAGTAATGGCATCGCCATCGCTTGGTATTATCAATAAGATCACTAACCTTAAAACCTAGTTGTGGTAGCAGTTGGCTGTCATACCTTATAGGGTTATTGCGGTTAGGATCCACTCATCCTGGATATTTATGTTGTGTCCATTGATCACCTGCCATTTGAGACCTGTCTTGAGGAGATCTCTACCCCATAAGATACCCTTCCATCCCCACGTTGCGCCTTGCTTAAGTTTGGTCTTCAAGAAATCATCATTCCTACAGTACTTATTTAAGAAAAACTTAGAGAAAAATGATTGTTTATCACTAACTAACTTCCAAGCTAGCTTTCCTAACAGAGCCTGGTTCATCTGTTCCGTAGATCGCATTCCCAAGCCCCCTTTCAATTTTGACTGGCAGATAGATTCCCAAGACTTCCAATGTATCCCTTTCCCATCAGTGTCTCCTGCCCAGATAAACCTGGCTAAGTGGCTATCAATTTTTTTTGCGATAGTTAACGGTATTCGGAAAGTACTGAGTGTGTACTGGGTTATTGATGCTAATACATGATTGCTTAGAGTAACTCTTCCTATTACGGACAAATCCCCTGTCTTCCAAATCGAATTCTTGGCTTTAACTCTCCGAATAAGCTTATGGAACAAACTAACCTTTGACCCGGCAAAATTCATGTCATGACCCAAGAATTTGCCATTGAGTAAGTCCCCAAATATTCTGAAATTCTGCTGTAGTTTTTCCTTAGTGCTTGGCCCTGTGTTAGGACTGACTAGTAGTGCAGACTTTTGAAAGTTTATTCGTTGTCCGGAATAAGCAGCAAAAAGATTTATTGTCTGCGCCAATTTGGTCGAACCGGCTTCCGAGATGTTGAAGAATAGGATGCAATCATCTGCAAACATAAGATGTGATACAGACTGAACAGAGCGTCCTATCCTGATACCTGGGCAGACTGCTTGAAAAGCCCTAGATGCTATCATTGATGAAAAAGCTTCCTGGCAAAGAATGAAAAGGAAAGGTGAAAGTGGACAGCCTTGTCTGATTCCCTGTTTAGGCTGGAAGGAGGATGACACGGACCCATTAAACTTTATAGAGTAAGAGACCGTTGTTACACATTCCATAACCCATCCTATCCATTTCCTGGGAAATCCCATATGTATCATCATCTTCTCCAGGAACTCCCAGGAAACCCGATCATAAGCCTTACTCATATCAATTTTCATGGCTGCCACCGCATGCTTTCCTGACTTCTTCTGGCGAATGAATTCGATAAGTTCATGTGCGATTAATGAATTTTCAATGATAGACCTTCCTTGCACAAATGCCGATGGATTTCCTGATATGAGAAACCCCATAACTCTTTTAATTCTTTCAGCAAGAAGTGTTAGTGTGCTGGTAAAATATGAACTCGTTTTGCATAAAAAGGCAACCAAATGAATAGTTACTTTCATAGTTGCAGTACAGGTTTCAAATCATTAGTTTGTTTACATAAAAACAGAGTTCAAATGTTCACTTCTTCGAAATGAAGCATTCTAATAGGCTATGTGCTGGATCAAGTATCAGCAGTTTTGTGTTAAGTCACAAAGTCAGCATCTAAGTTAGCTTAGCCTAGAGGTGAACTGCACAATGGGAAAAGTTGCGAGTTCAAGAATTGCACACCTGGACATAAATTCAAGCAAAACTTCAAAGGAGCATAAACTTAGAATTAGCTATCAAGTCAAGCTCAGGCATACTATCAAACACCTAGCATGCATCCCAAAAAAACCTAATCCACAAAGAAGAACACGCAGTGATGTTCGGGTTCAGCATTGAAAGGTTCAAATTCATCAAGAGAAGGGAAAGATCAAATTCAACATCATTAGGTTGGCGTATTTATTAGTGTACTTTGGTCCAAAATTTTATTAGTGTATTTTGGCCCAACATCATTAATGAGGGGATGAAATTGAATTGAGAAAGTAAAAAGTAGAATGAGTGGATGAAATTGAATGAATCTTACCAAAAATGAAAAGTGTGTCAATATAAAAGAAACAACCAAAAAAGGAAAGTGTGTCAATAATAGAGAAACATAGGGAGTCATGTAAGAGACATAATATAAAAGCTTGATTAAAATTTAATTAGATAGAGATAACTTAATTATGTATAAGTATAAATGTTAATTTAAAAAAGTAAAATTATTTGTCAGGATTAAAGTTTAAAAAATTAATTATTTTAAAATTTTAAAATTTAGAGGGTTGAAAATTTAAATAAAAGGTTAATTAAATAAGATCCATAAGAGAATAAAACTATTATTTATATATGAGTAAAAAAATTAAGAAAATTGATATATACATTGAACTGAGAAAATTTTATATATGTAATTTAAAGTAGGAGTTTACCGTTGATTAGTTAAAGTCAACATAGTTATTAGTGTTTATACATAAAAGGTTAAGTAAATGTTGACCATTGATTTGTTAAAGTCAACTTAGTTATTAGTATTTATATATAGGAAGTCAAGTAAGTGTTGATTGTTGTTTGGTTAAAGTCAATTTAGTTATTTGTGTTTGTATATAGGGAGTCAAAGTATGCGTTAATCGTTGATCGATTAAAGTCAACTTAATTATTAGTGTTTGTATATAGAAAGTCGAGTTTATTAGTGTTTGTGTATAGAAAGTCAATAAAGGTTGAACGTAGATTAGTTGTAGTCAAACATTTTATAAATATATACAAATTAAGTCAAACAAGTGTTGATAGCTGATTAATTAAAGTCAGCCTAGTTATAAGTGTTTACGTATAGAAAGTCACTGAGAGGTTGATCGGCTATTAATTAAAGCAAACTTAGTTATTGGTGTTTATATATAGAATGCCAAGTAAGGGTTGATCGTTGATTAATTAAAATCAACTTAATTATTAGTGTTTATGTGTAGAAAGCCAAGTAAGGGGGGTGATCGTGGATTAATGAAAGTCAACCTAGTTATTAGTATTTATATCTAGAAAGTCAAGTAAGGTTTGGTTGTTGATTAGTTAAAGTCAACTTAGTTATTAGTATTCATATATAGAAAGTCAAGTATTGGTTGACCATTTAGTAGTGAAAGTCAACCTAGTTATTAGTGTTTATATATTAAAAGTTAAGTAAGGTTTGGCTGGTGAACGTCAACCTAGTTACTAGTATTTATGTATAAAAGTCAAGTAAGGTTTGATCATTGATTGGTGAACGTCAACCTAGTTATTAGTGTTTATATATAGAAAATCAAGAAAGCTTTGACCGTTGATTAGTTAAAATAAACTTAGTTATTAGTGTTTTTATATCAGAAGTCAAGTAAGTGTTGATCGTTGATTAGTGAAAGTCAACCTAGTTATTACTGTTTCGATATAGAAAGTAAAGTAAGGATTAACCATTGATTAGTGAAAGTCAACCTAGTTATTAATGTTTATATATAAAAAGTCAAGTAAGGGTTGATCGTTGATTAGTGAAAGCCAACCTAGTTACTTGTGTTTTTATATAGAAAGTGAAGTAAGGGTTGACAGTTGATTAGTGATAATCAATCTAGTCACTAGTGTTTCTATATAGAAAGTCAATTAAGAGTCGACAGTTGATTAGTAATAGTCAAACTAGTTATTAGTGTTTTTATATAGAAAGTCAAGTAATGTTTTACCGTTGATTATTTAAAGTCAGCTTAGTTATTAGTGCTTATATATAAAAGTCAAATAATGTTTGACCGTTGATTAGTTAATGTTTAACATGTTTATTCGTAGTTATATATATTAGGTCAATTAAAGGTTAACCATTGATTAATTTAAGTCAACTTAGTTATTAGTTTAAGTCAACAAAAGTAGTGAAGGATTTTGAAAGTTAAGAAAAGAAATTTGGCCCAAAGCGACTGCGCGCAGCTGCATCTAGCCCAAGAATTTTTTGGCAAAAGTTTTTAATAGTTTTGGCAAATTTATTTTTTTATTTTTTGGCAGGAAGATGTAATTTTAAAATTTCTATCCCCGGTTTTTTAAAACTGGTGCTGCAAACCGGTGACACTTCCTCTTTGGCACCAGTTTCAAAACCGGTGCCCCTTAAACCAATGCTCAAATGTGAGTATTTAACACCGGTTCTCAAAAAACCCGGAGATGGTATCAAAAATTTTCCAAGCACCGATTTGGGCACCGATTTTTATTAAACAGGCACTTGGTTATCAATAGTTTTCAAAAAACCGATTTTAAAATAAATTGAACTAGTGCCCTACCACTTTGGGCACCATTTTCCAAAAGTCGGGTCCAATAAACCGGTGCTAAGGAGGGTCTCTGTGGTAGTGGGAGTTTTTCATTAAGAACATGAGCTCTTTACAATACTTTCTCGGTTGAAGGGTATAGCTACTTCCTTGGTAAATTTGAGGTATATATTCACTTTCAAAACTTTGGAAATCATATGTGCACTTAGGTGACTATTTATATTTTGTTTGGTGAGTGACTATAATTTTGATCACTAAATACTAAATTTTGGAAGTTTGGTGAGTGACCGTAACTTTGGTCACTAAATATTAATTTGGTGACCATTTTATATTTCGTCATGTCCAGTGATCACCAAGGATAGCCAAATTACTTAGCTCTTATGCCCAACACCTTTCTGTATTCAACTTGATGATCACAATTTTCACTTGATCACTAAAAGTTCATTGGTGACCAAAACATAGTGACGAAAATATGCAAATCACTAATACGATCATTAGTGACCAAAACATAGTGACGAAAATATGCAAATCACTAATACGATCATTAGTGACCAAAAAATTTGTAGTCACCACAATTCGGTCACGAAAGCCATTTTTTCTTGTACTGTATCCATCAACAGAAAATTGTATTTGCTCTATATTCAAGCTGGAGTTCCAATCATGCACATTATAAGCACAAAGTAGTAGCTAGTGGTTTTCTATATAACGAGAACACATGTTGCATATCTGCTCTAATAAGTATGTTTGCATTAAAAATGTTAAATTTCCCAAATTCTACTAAGATGAAAAAGTGATAACGTCTATACGGACCATACCAACTTGCCAAATAAAGTGGGACAGATCACCGGTAGAGACCATCCCATTAAAGATAGTGATAAAAGACAAAAAAAAAAATTTTAAAAATGAAACCGCCTTTAATTAGGGCCTGGAAGAGGTTTCAAGTTCGGAAGTTTCTCCTATGACATTTTAAAGGCGGTTTGAATTAATTAAAGGCGAATCCACCTTTAAAATTACTTTTTTTAAGGGTCGAAAGCACTTCTGAACTCAGAAGTGCTATCCCATGTCACTTTTCATTTTAAAGGCGATCCTATATAGAACCGCTTTTAATGGGCTCATTCTTTTCTGGCCCAAGGCAAAAACCAAATACTTAGCATTTTTCTCTTTTTGTTCTCCCATTACTCAAAGACCTATCACAACCTCATCTCTCTTCTCCCCCTTTAGTTTTCCCCTACTGCCTCCTCCATCCCACCGTCGCTCGGCCCTCCATCGCCCATCTTCCCTCCGCCGCTCTCCCGTCCGTCGCTTGCCACCGCTGGAGATCGACGACGCTGGCCAGTGGGGATCAACGTAGCTTGATCGCCACCACCATAGAAGCCAACGCCGGGGAGATGGGCGTTGCATGTGAAGCCTCCGTTGGTGGAGATGGATCAACGCCTGATTTCTCCGCCAAAGCCTCGTTGATTGTGTTCTTGAGTTTTCTTGCTAATTACGGTTGATTATGTTCTTGTGTTGATTGTAGTCTTGAGTTTTCTGCCTAAGTTCTTGTGTTATCTTATGTTGATTTTATGTTGATTGTGTTCTTGAGTCGATTGTGTTCTTGAGTTTTCCACCCAAGTTCTTGAGTTTTCCAGATCTGACTTTGCTCTGTGCTGCCGGAGACCAATCGGGTTTCCAGTTGCTTATTTTTGGAAGGGGGGAAATAGGTTCCAAGTTCGGAACCTATTTCAGACCCTATTAAAGGTCGTATTTGAACCGCCTTTGATTGATTTCAATCAAAGGCGGAGCTATAGAAGGCGGTTCTAAAGTGCCTTCTCTGATTCGATAGAACCACCTTTAATCACCTTCCTCCACTAGTGAAGCAAGTTCTGGGAAAATGATGTTAATAAAATCAATGGAGTTCATCATCACCAAGCCTTCATAGACATGAAAAGTGAGTAAGGTGAAACCGATAACTTACTCACAGGATAAATTGAACCATAATTGTCTTGACTCATATGGCAACAAGTTGTTCTTGTGCAGCATGTTAGAATTATACTCTCTTAAATTTCATAAGCAAGCCCCAGAAAACGCTCAATGCTTAAAGGTAAAGGATAATGATCACTTCATTATCTATATATATATAACTAAAAGTGTAACTTTTTTTGACATGTGGTACCCCCAATGCTTGCCACATCAGCTCTTAAAGAAAATATTACCTTTAAATTTATTTTATTGAATTATTGGAAAATGAGCTTTTAAGTTTCCATGTTTTTTTTAAACACAGTGGGCTACTTCTCACTAAGGTGGTAAATCATTGTTACAGGTCATGAAAGCATGTGCAACATTGTGCGCATCTGTTACTGCTAGCCTATCAACTCTTACAATTATGAGTTGTGATAACACCATAGCTAGAAACTTGATTTTTCTAACTATTTGCTTGACGTCTCGAGGAATCTCTGGGTAATTCTTGATGTATCGAAGAGCATTTTCGGAATCTGAGCTGATTGTTAGATGTCTTGTCTCCCTTATGCTTGCCTCCTTCACCGCTTCCAGTATGGCTGTCATTTCTGCTTGTGCTGGTGACAAGGTTTGAAACAAGCTAGATCCGTTCCAGCCTGGCGGGTCCCCACTCTGTCCCGCACATCATGCTGCTACTCCTTTCCCAGTTGACTCACAGAAAGGAACGCCTATGTTGATAACTATGCTTCCCTGGAATAGGTGGTCCGTTGTCATGCCTTTCTTGCACTATACCAGGTTAATATCCCCTTATTTTGTTGCCTTTGGATCAGGTCTTCTTGTGTCATAGGTTGGATTTACAATCTCTCTGTTGTTGCATGGTTGTGAAGGGCATCCATTCGTGTATGGGATGAGTGTTTGCTGGCCTCCATTGTTAGGTTCCCTATAATTGCAATTGCGTCATCAATTGAGAACCTTGTGAGATTGAAATTTTCCATGTTCCTCGCGCACCAGATGGCCCAAATTATGAAACATGCAAGCTCCTTATCTCCCTTCTGCGGGGCGAGTTTGAACCACAGAGTCAGCCAAGCTCTTCGAGATGAGAGTTGTTATATGTTAAAGTTTAGACCTAGCCTACTAATCCACCAGACTCTCTTTGCAAACCCACATTGAAATAGCATGTGTTCCACCGTTTCTTCCGCTTTTGAGCATACCTGGCACATTGTTAATAAGTTTATCCCTTTTTTCCTCAAGTTGGGTTGGTTGGGCAGGCCCCTTGAATCATTCTCCAAATTAGAAATTTGATGTTCTCAGGGATGTTCCCATTCCACAAGGATTTCCACACCTGGTCGTCTTCTTTGATTTGGCTTGGTGTTGTGGAGGTTGATGGTAACATACTTTGCTTTAGCTCGCATCAGACATGGTAGCCTGATTTCATAGTATATTTTCCCAGTGGCTTCTTGTCCCAAACCCGGTAAACGTGTTCCCCAAGCGTGTACTGGGGGAAATGGATTTTGACAATTTGCTTGACTGCCTCTGGAAGGAACAACACCCCAAGAGTGGTAACCTTCATGCTTTGTTTGCATTGATAAGGTCACTGAACTTAAACCCCAAGTTTGGTAATATGCTATGTTCATATCGGGTTGGGTTTATTTAGTTTGGGATCCAGTTGGATTGCACATCCACCCTTGTTCCCATCACGATCTTCCACTTCAAGTGTAGTTTTATGAGCTCAATACCCCATAAGATACCGTTCCATCCCCATGAGTCTGTTGGCTTGTGCTTTGTGATTAACGGACCTTGGCGCTGGCAATACTTTTCCAAGAAGAATGACTCTTTATTCATCAGTAGTGACCATGCTCGTTTCCCCAGCATCGCCTGGTTCATCTCTGTTGTGGATCGCATACCCAGTCCCCCATACCACTTTGATGTGCACATTTTCCCTCATGATTTCCAGTGGATTCCTTTTCCCTCGGGGTCGCCTGCCCATATAAACCTAGCCATGTATTTACCCACTTCCTTGGTCACTGTTCTTGGAATCATGAAAATTCCAATAGTGTATTGTGACGTAAGAACGTGTTTGCATAGCGTAATTCTCCCCATTACTGACATGCCACTTTTCCTCCATGCTTTCGTCTTTGGGATTATCTTCTGGAGTAGGCTTTTGAACATACTGACCTTCAAGCCCTTGAAGTTTAAATCATGTCCCATGTACCTCCCTTTTAGAAGGTCGGGTTTGATATTGAAGGTCAGTTTTATCAGATTTGTCGAGTTTATGTTTGCATTTGGGCTTATCAGGAAGGATGATCTATCTAAATTGAGCCTTTGCCATGAGTAAGCTGCCAACAGGTTTAGTGTTGAGGCTAATTTCCAGATTCCTGGCTTTGTAACTTTGAAGAATATGATACAATCGTCTGCAAACATCAAGTTTGACACTCGTGGTACCCCCCTGCCGCACTGCACCCCCGTACATACCTTTTGGAAGGGTGCTGAGGCTATCATTGGTGACAATGCTTCTTGGTAGATTATGAAGAGGAATGGAGAAAGCGGGCAGCCTTGCCTCAAACCCTGCTTTGGTTCAAATTGCTATGAGGAAGTACTATTGAATTTGACAGCATACGTCACCGTGGTTACACACTCCATCACCCATTTTACCCACTTTATGGGAAACCCCATCATTTCCATTGTTTTTTTCCAGAATCCCCCCACGATACTTGATCATAAGCTTTACTCATATCTATTTTCATAGTCGTGAGGACCTTTTTCCCTTTTTGTGTTTTCTAATTTTCTCAATCATCTCATGCGCAATCAGAGAGTTTTCTATTATTGATCTATCCTAGACAAAGGCGGCTTGGTTGCTTGAGATTAGGTACACCATTATCTTTTTTAGCCTATTCTCCATTACTCTCTCTATTATCTTATATGTAACATTGCGCAAGCTTATGGGTCTGAGGTGAGAGGGTTTTGTAGGTACCTTAACTTTTAGAATGAGCGTAATATTGGTGTTGTTCCACTCTTTTTGCATTTTCCCGGGGGTGAAGAACTCTATCACTACTATCGTGATTTCCTTGTCCACCTCGTTCCAGTATTGTTGGTAGAAACCCGTGGGGATACCGTCAGGTCCTGGTGACTTCCATTTCCCCATCTAAAATACCGCAGTTTTAACCTTCTCAATTGTGACAGTAGCCGCGATATCCCTCTATTGCTCGCTACTTACTGCAGGCCAGAGTAGCTCAAGGACATCCCCTACAGTTGACTGGCCAAAGGCATCCGGTGGCATCACCGACTCTTTGACGAACACCATGCTCACATGACCAACCACGAGTTCTCGGAGTTTTCCTGGGTCTGTCACCCATGCCCCCCTATTATCCTTCAACTACGTGATATGATTCCTCCCTTGTCTCTTCCATGCCCACTTCTGGAAGAAACTCGTGTTTTTGTTTCCATCTCTAAACCAGTCAGTTTTTGCTCTTTGCTTCCAGAATTCTAATTCTTGGGAGAGCATGTCATCCAAATGACCCGAGCACTCTTTTGTCGCGTCAAAGTCTCCTCGTAGCTGCAGTCTCTCGATCTCGTTCCTCTTCTGACGTATCTTTTTCTCTAGGCACTCAACGTTCTCCCTGCTCCAATTGCTCAGCCTCTGTATTGTCGTTTCTAGCTTTTGTTGGATTTTTTTCATTGACCCCTATTACGGGTTTTGTCTATTTCCATCCGGTGTCCGTGTCGTTGTGTTATGCCACACTGATTTTATAATTTCCTTGGCCTCTCATCTACGCACCCAGAAGGACTCAAATTTTGGTTTGAAGTTTTTGCGTGTCCTTCTATCTTGATAATGAGTTTGGAGGGTTATCAACCCATGATCTGATATCATAATTGCGTGGTTATCCAACCTGTACCTTTGAAACAAACTCAACCACGGCTGGTTTGTGAAGCCTCTATCAAGTCTTTCCAGTATTCGTTCATCACCTTTGCGGCCATTTGACCATGTGAACCAGAGATTCGAGTTTGACAGCTCCGACCGCTTGAGCATGTTGATCACTCTGCTCAGATCTTTAGTTTCCCCTCTTGTGACTTGGCAACCGCCTTCCTTGTCCTCATTTCCTGTCATTTGATTGTAGTCGCCGATAATCAGCAGTGGTAGTTGATTATTTGCCAGTGACCCCTTAAGATCGTTCCACACTTCCGCACTAAGTTTCCTAACCGGGTGCCCATACATAAGTACTAGCATCTATTCTTCCCATGTAATTGATGTAATCTTACAAAATACAAAATGTTGGCAGCTTTTTACTACCTCTAGATGGATCTCCGAGGTCCATGCTACACAGTCTTCCCTTTGTTCCATTGGAATCCACTACATACCAGCTAATAAAATACGACCTATCAAACCACTTACTTAGTCTAGACCTATTACATTTGTTCTCCATTAGAAATAAAAGAATTGGGTTTATACTGAGAAACAAGATTTTTTAAGATGCTTACTGTCAGGGGATGTGTCTTTCCCATGCAGTTTCAGCTGAGTAGGTTCATACATCTGTCGGCCGTTGTTCATGAACAACCACCAAAATACCACATTTGTTCATAATTGCCACTGACCACCGTCGAGAAGACCTGCTCATATGTCTGGGAACCTACTATCACCAATTTCCCCTGTTCCACACCAGTCGCGATGTCTATTTCTTCATATTTTCTAATTGCTTCCACCAGTTCCCTTCCTCCTCATCACTGTTCCTGCTTTTCTTGTAAAAAGTTACTTCCCCCAAATCCTCATGTAGGCATATCTTTCTTTTTCCCCCCAAACTTTCCACCACCGGCATGAGATTGCTTGGACTTGAGGCTGAGTAAGAGGCGTGATTCCCTCTTCCTTGTTTGGTGATTGGGGGATGGCGTTTTCACATTCTTGCTCAGACCTGGCTGATCAGAAATTTCTTTAGCTTGGATCTGCTCTCTCTCCGTCCTCAGATTATTCTCCAGCAAAAACCTTGTTGCAATTGTGGATTTCGTTGGTACAAATTGCACCCTGGTCCCCAGCTCGAACCTCCACAATACACGTACATTTGCTTGGAGATATTTGGCCTTTTCAAGTCTTGGGACTGAGGCACTGATGTTTGTTCACAAGTTGAGACTAATTTTTGCTCTTTAGTCACCGGGTCAATCCACAAAATGATCGGAGTCGACCCCGCCCTCGTTCTCCTTAGAAAAGCACCCCCTGTCACTTTTGGATCTCCAGGTTGTTCTCCCACGATTCCAACCTTCTCTGAAATATCTAACGCACTCATTCCACCATTAATCTGACCAAAGTAGAGTTGTGTAAAATTTCCGAGACTGAGACTGAGTCTGAGATGGGCCTAATTGATTCAGCCCCAATGGCAGGACCCCAAAGCTTTCCTTCCTTCAAATTATTCTTTTTGAGCGTGCCTGATGCCATAATTATGCTGAACCTCCTTTTCCCCTTTGATTCCCTTGCTCCAATCTGCATTCTCCTCACTGTCACTGTTTCTCGGCGATTGAGATCTCCACCGCGCCAGCGCTGCGGTCAATCTGGGGTCCGACCCGAAATCCATGAAGTCCTCCCAGGCCGGCTGTGTCATCTCCCGCAGGCTTTTCCTCGGCATCGCGGCCCACGTCCCTCTCGCCGTCTCCTTCCACCATGCTCAGATGGTCATGGGTGTTTCTCTCGTCGGCTGCGTTCCCAGTGATTCCTTCTCATGCTTTCTCGGTGACTCCACACCCCACTCCAATCGGTGGCGCCGATTTTGGATCATTGCCGCCACTACTATTCTCACATTCTTTGTCCTGACCCGCTTGTAAAGTACGGTACTCCTCTAATTGCCCTGTCTCATTGCCGCCCACCTCTTAAAACTGATGAGTAAGTGACTTCTTCTTGCAGATTGTGTTTTATTCCCCGTTGGAAACTCTCATTGTGGTGAACACTTGGGGCTCCCAGCGTCTCTGGCTCAGGTAAGTGGCTGTGGTTGATTTTGGGTTTGTGAGTTAGTATGTGATTGGATTATTTGGGCTTGTGATTGGATTGTTTGGGCTTGTGATTGGATTATTTGAGCTTGTGATTGTGTCTGGTACTGTGATGGTTCTTCTTGTTGGGCTGATGGCTGAGTAATAGTACTATGTTGACTGAGGCTTTTTGTGTGGTTGCTAGGTGATCTGTATTTGGGACTTGGGCTATTTTCAGGCAAACTAACTTGGGCCCGTGGGTTGGGTTCCGTGTATCATGTGCTTGGGGTTGGTCTTCAGTTGGGTAAATAAGATGCGTATGGAGCTGGGGTAAACATTGTCATGAATACAAAGGACAGAGAGGGCGGGAGGATTCTTTTGGCAATAAATTCATAATAATCTTCAATAATCAGTAAAGGCAATGAAGAAGTTGGAAGCCGGGAGGTTAGTTAGTTGATAACTGACACAAAGTTATTAGTAGTTAATCTGTTGTAATTGGGAGGGCAGCTGGAGGAAGATAGCATATAAGGAAGAGGAGGGGTTCATAGCAAGTATCGATAGAATATTAATGTGAATTGTGAAAACTCATAGCTGTTTGCAGCCATTCTTTTTTTTCCTAATTCTGAGCATATTTTTTCCCCATTGTTCGGATTCTGACAATTGGTATCAGAGCTCGTCGATTCTTGGCATTAATGGCAGAGAACACGCGTTCAAAGTCTTGGGAAAACAAATTGAAGGACATGGAAGCTCATTTCGCTAGCGAAGTTGAGGAGTTACGACGGAATCTGAAGGTTAGCTACAAGAATCAAGGGGAGTTGGAGATTTCAATCAAAGAAATCAAAGAAATCAAAGCAGACGCAAAGAACAGAGGAGTTATGATTCAAGAGATTAGAGAAATGATTTTGGAGATGCAGAAGAGCAAAGATAGAGAACCAGAGAGGGAAGAATCCAGTCGATGTGTTAATCGGAGTAAATCGGCAGTGGGGAATCGATTGAACTTGCAAGGATCTCAACATCGAGGTAATGTTCATATCATTAACAACCCTCGGATTATGAATGATTTAGGGGAAGACTGGAGAAATAAGATCGGTTTTAGTTCGGGAAACAACCAACCAAAGATTGAGCTGAGTGTATTCAACGGTGCAAAACCAGTAGAGTGATTAAGAAAATGTGGAAAATTCTTCAATTACTTTCAGATCTATGATCCACAACGAGTTGAGGCGATCGAAATCTATCTAGAAGGGAGAGCAGAAGTGTGGTATCAAAACGAGAAAAGCATCAGAAGAATAACCACATGGAATGAGTTTTCTAAAGTCGTTCTGAGAAGATTTTTAGAAATTGGAGAAAGAGATGTGGTAGAAGAATTTAACAAGTTATATCAGACTGGATCAGTTAGGGAGTATCAAGAGATCTTTGAGGAACTTCGCTCGCAGGTTATCGGTAAACACACCTATCTCTCTGAGCAATATTTCATGTCAAGTTTTGTTAGTGGACTTAGAGATGAATTGAAGCCTATGATTAAACTCTTTAAACCTGAAAATTTGCATGATACAATAGAGATAGCATGTCTTCAAGAAATGAACATATATGTGCAAAATAAGAGACATAAAGGGGCTGCTTCAATAGGCCAGAGTGGAACCAAATTAAAAAAGGAACAGAGAGGCCTAAATGGAATATAGTTGGGAGTGATAAGCAGATTTCAGATTAAAAAAAATTGGAGAAGTAATACTGGGGACAAGAAAGTGGGAAATGATAAATTTTAGAGGATTTCACCTCAAGAATTGCAGTTTAGGAAGGATCATAATCGTTGTTTCAAATGTGAGGATAAATTTACCCCAGGTCATCAGTGTAAATTTAGACAGATCCATCAAATACTTGGTTGTGATTCACTAGCTCCAAGTGAGATTTTAATTGAAGAACAAGAGGAATATGAAGAAGGAAGGGGTAGTGAAGAACCTGAGTTGATATCACTAAACACTATTGGAGGTAATATAAGCTCTAAGATCAACACTCTAACCATGTATGGAGTGATAAGGGGGGTGAAGGTCAGTATCTTATTAGATACATGATCAACAGATAGTTTTATCGACCCAGCAGTAGCTGAGTATTTGAATCTTGAAATACTTAGAACCCAAACTTTTCTAATTACTGTGGCGGATGGAAGCAAGGTGTATGGTACTGGTTTAAGTCCAAGGGTAGCTTGGCAAATCAAAAGTTGTGGATTTACTTTCGATCTGAAAGTGATAGAATTGGGGGGTGTTGATATTATTCTGGGCGTTGATTGGATGAAGCACTTTAGTCCTATCACCTTTGATTTCGGCAAGCAACATGTTTCAGTATACAGACAAGGATATCATTGGATTTTACAAGGGTCTACTGAGCAGATGGAAATTAATATGATAAAGCAGATTAAGAAGCAAGAATCCAGGAAAAGGAAGTTATTCATGGTTCAAGTAGAACAGGAAAATGAGGATTATTTCTCAATTTCTAGAAATAGTTCGAAAAGATTTGAAATGAATGCTATAGGAAGTTTATGCATGGCAAAACTGAGTAATAAGGGAAATACAGATGTAGTACCGATCAGTGAAGTTGAGGCTGCAAGATTGAATCAAGGAACAAATTCTAGGAATACTGAAACTGGTCTAACACGAGGGGATCTTGAGCATGGCAAGATGCAATATGGCACAGAGAATGATAAAAACATTGCAGAACTGAAAGTGCCTACAAACATTAAGCAGGTTTTATTTCATTTCCGAGATATTTTTGCTATTCCTATAGAGTTACCACCACAAAGAGCAATTGATCACCATATTGTTTTGAAGCCTAACTCACAACCATTTAAAATAAAACCTTATAGGTATCCTCATGCATACAAAGTTGAAATAGAGAAGCAAGTAAAGGAGATGCTGGATAACAAGGTGATTCAGTTGAGCAACAACCCCTTTGCATCTCCGGTAGTTTTGGTGAAGAAGAAAGACTCTACATGGCGGATGTGTATAGATTATAGGAAATTGAATTATTTGACTATAAAGTATTGCTTTCTGATTCCTATAATCGATGAACTACTTGACGAGTTAGATGGAGCTAAGTATTTTTCTAAGCTCGATTTAAGAGCTGGGTACCATCAGATTCGCGTTAAAAAGAGTGATATTGATAAAACTGCATTTCAGACTTACCATGGTCATTTTGAATTCACTGTGATGCCTTTTGGTTTTACTAACGCGCCAGCTACATTTCAAAGTTTGATGAACCAGCTTTTTTGTGCTTATATACGAAAATATGTACTAGTTTTCTTCGACGACATCTTGGTTTACAGTAAAACATTGGAGGAACATACAGATCATTGGGAGTCAGTTTTACAGGTTCTCCATCAACACAAACTTTATGCTAAATTCTCCAAGTGTTTGTTTGCAAGAAATCAGGTTGAGTATTTGGGGCACATAATATCAGGACAGGGAGTCGAAATGGATAGCAGCAAGATTAAATGTATTTTGAATTGGCCAGCGCCTAAAAATGTGAAAGAACTGAGAGGTTTCTTGGGATTAACAGGGTACTACCGGCGGTTTATAGCTCATTATGGTATTATATGTAAGACTTTGCATCAGCTGCTTAAGAAAGATTCTTTCAGATGGGGAGATGAAGCTACAAGAGCCTTTGAACAATTGACGAAAACCATGACTTCTGCTCCAGTTTTGAGATTACCAAATTTTAAAGATCCATTTATTATTGAAACAAATGCATGTGAGGAAGGGATGGGCACTATTTAGATGCAAGATCACAGGCCAATTGCATTTCTAAGCAAGGCATTCTGTCAAAGAAACAAAGGGTTATCAACATATGAAAATGAGCTTTTAGCGGTGGTGATGGCAGTCGATAAATTGAGACATTACCTTGTGGGGAATCATTTCATTATTAGAACTGATCACAGAAGTCTGAAATACTTGATAGAGCAAAAATTAACTCATGCTTTACAACATAAATGGGTAACAAAGCTCTTGGGGATGAGCTTTGAGATACAGTACAAACCAAGCAGTGCTAACAGAGCTGTAGATGCTCTTTCAAGAAGACTATATGTGCTCAGTAAAGAGGAAGAACAAGAGGCAAGAAATGTTGAAAATTTGATTACTGATGTGCTCAGTAAGGAGGAAAAACAAGAGGCAAGAAATGTTGAAAATTTGATTACTGATGTGCTCAGTAAGGAGGAAGAACAAGAGGCAGGAAATGTTGAAAGTAAGGAGGGAGAACAAGAGACAGGAAATGCTGAAAATTTAATTACTGATGTGCTTAGTAAGGAGGAAGAACAAGAGGCAGGAAATGTCGAAAACTTGATTACGGGAAGAATACCTTGCAAGGTTAGAGCAGTAATTTCTATGATACCTACATAGATAAGTCAAATTGAGAGCAACTATGAAGGAGATCCGGTTAGTCAAGAGTTAATTGCTGCCACCATTCTTGCTCAAGATGATGCAAACAGTTCAACAGAGTGTACCTATGTCAAGGGAATTCTAAAGAAAAACAACAAGATCTACGTGGGAGCTTCTAATCAAACCAGAAATGATATAGTGCAAGCAATGCATGCTTCAACCATTGGTGGACACTCAGGCCAATCTGCAACAGTTCGAAGGATCCTTTCTTTATTTCATTGGCCGAGAATGAAAGAAGAAGTGGTGGATTTTATCAAAAAATGTGCTGCATGTTAGAGAAATAAAGCAGGACACTGCTTAGCACCAGGTTTGCTTCAACCCATTCCTATTCCTACGCATCCTTGGACATAGATCAACATGGATTTCGTGGAGAAACTTCCAGAATCAGAAGGGAAGAATACAATATTAGTTATGGCTGATCGACTCACAAAATACAGCCATTTCTTAGCTTTGTCACACCCGTTTTCAGCTCCTGATATAGCTAAAATATTCCACAAAGAGGTGTGCCAGTTGCATGGGATTCCAAAATCAATCATATTAGACAAAGAAAGATTGTTTACAAGCTATTTTTGGAAAGAATTGATGGCCTTAATGGGGGTTAAGCTCAATTTCAGCTCAGCCTACCATCCTCAAATTGATGGTCAGACAGAAAGATTGAACCAGGTTTTGGAAAGTTATTTACGTTGTTTTTGCGGAGATAAACCTGATTCATGGAATAGCTGGTTAGCATCGGCGGAATGGTGGTACAACACATCACATCATACAAGTATACATATGACACCATATGAGGCATTGTATGGAGTGAAGCCATTATCAGTACCACCGGGGACATTCCGGGAAAGCCTTATTCCTGCAGCAGCGAATGTAATGCAGCAAAGGGAACACGTGAATAAATTGTTAAAAAAAACTTACAGGAAGCTCAGACACAGATGAAATTATTTGCTGATATGAGAAGATCGGAGAGAACACTGGCTGTGGGAGATTGGGTACTCTTGAAGCTACAAAAGTATAGGCAAAACTCTTTGGTTCAAAGAGATTCAATGAAGTTAGCTCCTAAATTCTATGGACCATACCAGGTGGCTCAGAAGATTGGCGAAGTGGCGTACAAATTGGACTTTCCTAGCACCAGTCGTATACACCCAGTTTTCCACGTATCGCTATTAAAAAAATACACAGGAAATCAACCATAACATAGGACAGATATCCCAGAACATGATGTTGATGAAATCACAGTATTGGAACCTTCAAAGATAGTACAACACAGGCTGCAACAACGTGGAGAAGAACAAGTGGTTCAATGGTTGATACGATGGAAAAATTTGCCGATTGAAGAAAACTCTTGGGAAGATGCCCACGCCATTAAAACACAGTTTTCGGGATTTCGAGCTTGAGGACAAGCTCAGTTTAAGGAAGGAGGATTGTCATGAATACAAAGGACTAGAGGGCTGGAGGATTCTTTTGGCAATAAATTCATAATAATCTTCAATAATCAGTAAAGGCAATGAAGAAGTTGGAAGCCGGGAGGTTAGTTAGTTGATAACTGACACAAAATTGTTAGTAGTTAATCTGTTGTAATTGGGAGGGTAGCTGGAGGAAGATAGCATATAAGTAAGATGAGGGGTTCATTGCAAGTATCAATAGAATATTAATGTGAATTGTGAAAACTCATAGCTGCTTTGCAGCCATTCTTTTCTTTCCTAATTCTGAGCATATTTTTGCCCTACTATTCGAATTCTGACAAACATTGAATGTGTTCCAGATTTTCCAACGGGTCCACACAACACCTGGCTTCCTTTTGAGGCAAGGTATTTAACTCAGAAAGTGGACAAGGGATTTAAAATTGAGTCGTACCTTCTCTATTTTGGCTAGAGTGTTCTATTAGAGTTAGCGCAACAGTATCTTCATTTAGCTACCTGTTACCCCATCCCATCGAGAGCTTTATTTTTGTGTGCATGATATAAAGATTTTGGATGTAATTGTGCATTTTATGAAAATTGGTCACCATTTTGGAGGACGCATTCTCCGAATGCATCTTCTTGGACACACACACACACATATATATATATATATATATATATATATATATATATATATTTATTTATTTATTTATTCATTTTTACGCATCCATTAGAGGATGCATTCAGCGAATGTGTCCTCTGTTTTTCTTTTTTTTCCTGCTCATTGCTTCCTCATGTTATGTTAATTTTTTTAAAAACTTTTATGAATGTGATTTTAATATTTTTATTTTCGTGAAAGTCATCAATATTGGCTTTAATTTTTTTATTCTCTTGGTTTTATTAAATAAATTTTGACTTGCATGTTATTAAAAATGGGTATTTAATTTAACAAATAATTTTTTTAATCCAGCATTTTCTGAATATGAATTTAAATCCAAAAATAAAACTCTAACTATGAAAACCCCCACATAAATATGTGCATTTATTTTAAATCAAAGAAATGAAACTCATAACTATGAAATAATTTTGACTTACGCATTCCACTTTATAATAAATTTTGAAAGTCTGGCTTCCCGTCATAGGATTAAGGCACCAGTCACAGAGTGTTGTTTCAGTGTGATTTGAACTGTTCGTTTGTCACTGATCAGCAGTGAATGAACTTCGGGGGTGGGGGTGGTTCAAGGAGATTGGGGATCAAATGGGATCAAATGACGGAGGTTCTCTGACAAAATGAAAACTGGGATCAAATATTCAAATGCTGGAATTCGAATAATTCTGAATATTGAGGTTCCAGCGTTATGTATATATTTTCGAACTAAAATTTACAATTTTTATGTGTGCTTTTTATAATTCTCCCAGGTCTATTTGCACTCTTGATTTTTTGACACTATTCTCTATCAAAGTTTGACCGCATATTTATTCATATGAATATCAATCTTATCGTATATGATATTGTTAACTTCGTTGTACTAAATAATTTTTAATTATTATCCTTTTGTTTTTCATTATTATATATAGGTAAACCTATCCATGGTAAAACATATTTCTTCATGTTATGATTCAAAGGAAACCCTACATGGCAATGACACATTGATGATTGTAAAGTCTAGATTTATCTAGTTGGCAATTTGTGGAAATTATGCAAATATAGTATTATTGAGTTGTAACATCAAAGAAGAATTTTGGTGAAATAAGGAAAGGTTGAAGATTGAATCCAAGAAGGATACATCTAGTCCAAGTTGTATTTGAGTTGGAGAATATATCAGTTCCTATATATGTGGGATTGGATTAATGTTATGGAATTGGGAATATTCAGTATAAAAGCTTTACGGAAAAAGATGTACGTTTGGTATAAAGTTTTATATGGATATTCAGCCAAAGTTGTTAACAGAAAATCTTACCATGTTCCAACACACTGCTGCAGCAGATTTACTGCAAAGGTTTTATGGAAATCAAAGTCAGAATATTGCAGTAGTTTGGTATAAATGGAATTCGAATATTTGACTATATATATCAGACGTGTGAAGCATAATTGGTTTATGGAAAATCCCTACTTATATGGAGAAGATTTATTAGAATATATGGGATAGAATGATATAAGGTAAATCCCTTTATTTATGGGATTTGGATATGCTTTAAGAATCAGATTTGGAATAGGAATATTGTGGAGATAATCATGGATATTCAGATCTGATTCGTGGACTATATATTGAGAACAAACACGGCTGCAATACTGACGATTTTAATAGAAAAATCTGCATACAGATTTTATCTTTCGAGAAGTTGCAAAGAGCCAAAATACTGTGTTCCAACACACTGACCTGCCGCACAAAGTTCAGAATCATATGCCTTAATTCCTCGGGAGGAGGAGATCCAGCGTCGACGAGTTTCGAGGTCAGAGGGAGTCTGATCAAGGCGGATCGGTAGCAAGGGGAGCTTGCAGGATTCACGTTATAGTTAGATAAGATAAGTATAATTGTATGGTGTACTTTGTACTGTATCTTTCTGATTAGTGGATTCATTCTGAACTGGGCCAGGCCCCGCAGATGTAGGTGGATTTCACCGAACTGCGTAACCAAGTCGTGTGTCTTTTACGTTTTACGTTATTATGCACTTGGTTAATTTAGGAGTGTTGGAACACACCAGTAGTAATAATTGAATTAATTAGGTAAAACCAAATTTCAATTGGTATCAGAGCTTGGTCACTTATTATTCCCTTGGTTGTGTCAAGGAAAGTGAGATCGGTTTTACCAATGGCGACCAGAGAAGGAGCTTCTGTGTCTCGGCCACCACTGCTGGAAGGAACAAATTACAACTACTGGAAGGCTCGCATGCGGGTGTTCATAAATTCACTGGATGAATTGGCTTGGTACTATGTTGAAACAGAATGGAAACCCCCTGTTGTTAGAAATTCTGAAGGAGGAGAACCTAAGCCTAAAGAGTCGTGGACACCAGATGAAAGAATGAGAGGTTTGGCGAATTCCAGAGCATTAAATGCCATATTTACTGCAGTAGATGAAGATCAGTTCAAACTCATCTCTACGTGCCAACAAGCAAAGAAAGCATGGGATATTCTGCAAACTGTGCATGAAGGAACCAGTAGAGTTCGAGAATCTAAATTACAAATGTTGGCCACAAAGTTTGAGGAACTCAAGATGGAGGAAGATGATACAATTGCTATATTCAATGGAAAACTTAGGGATATCTCCAATATGGCATGCCAACTTGGAAAAGTATACAAAGAGGCAAAACTGGTGAAAAAGACTTTGAGATCACTTCCTAAAAGGTTTGCTATGAAGGTTGCGGCAATAGAAGAAGCAAGAGATGTAGCCACCATGACCTTGGATGAACTAATGGGATCACTACAGACCTATGAGATGACAATGCAACAGCCTGCAAAGAAAGTCCAGAAGGAGTTGGCCTTCAAATCCTCTTCATCAAGGGTCATCCATGAATCTGATAGTGATTATGGAATTGAAGAACTTGCTCCTATCGCCAAGAGTTTATCAAGAATGCTGAAGAAGGTGGTAAACAAGAATTCACAAGAAAGATCTGGAGGGAATAAAAATCGTCCTCAAGATTTTGGTAATAGTGGAACTCGGATGGAACAAGGAAGTCAGCAATTCTCTAGAAACCAAAGTGGTGAAGGAAAGCAGTCTGAAAGAATTCAATGTCGAGAATGTGGAGGATACGGTCACATCCAGGCTGAATGTGCTAATACTCTAAAGAAGCAAGGAAAATCACATGTCACCACATGGAGTGAAGATGATGAAGAAGACAAAGAGGAACTTACAAGCAATTATATGGCATTTGGAGCAAAAATTCATAGTGGATCAGTTGAGGTGTGTTCCAACATGTCAGAAAATGACGAAGCTGTATGTTCCAACACAGGTTCTGATGGCACGTCCAGTGATGATGACGGACTAGTTGTGAGTGATGAAGATATCTACAGTACATATGAGCAGATGTATTCCATGTGGATTCAAGTTGTTGATACAAATAGAGTGCTGAAAGAAGAGAAAAATCATCTAGGCGAGAAGGAGAAGGAGTTGCGAGTTTTAGTTGGTGAACTCAGAAGAGAGATTGAAGAGCTAAATTTGAATCTAAGCTCAACAACTAAGAGAGCTGAAATGGCTGAAGCAGCTATTACCAAGTTAAACACTGGAAAGGCGAAACTTGATGACATTATGACCATGGGGAAAAACTTTGGAGATCGACATGGAATCGGGTTTGATAATTTATCAAGGAGCAAGGTCAGTCTCAAGTCGAAGGTTCAAGAGGTGAAAAGAAAGTTTATCAAGACTCATCAAAGGAAACCTCTCATCTGTAACTACTGCATGTATCAAGGTCATACAGAGGAACAATGTCGAAAATTGCTCAGAGATATCATGACAGGGCGACAACTCTCAGTGTGTTCCAACATAAACGATGTCCAGCGATCAAGAATGGTTAGAAAGGTATGGGTTGTTAAACGCACGAGTACTTGTCTTTTTGCTCATACGTCTCCTATTGCACATTCTAGAGACTTGTGGTACTTTGATAGTGGTTGCTCTTGCCACATGACTGGAACTCGGGAATTACTAACAAACATCCAGCCATATGATGGTGGTTTTGTTACGTTTGGCGATGGAAAGAAGAGTCGAGTGGTTGGAAAAGGTGAACTGCATATTGAAGGATTCCCCGTATTCACTGGTATTTTGTTGGTGGAAGATCTAAAGGCTAATCTCCTAAGTATCAGCCAGCTATGTGATTATAATATGACTGTGGAATTTCACAAGGAAAAGTGCATAGTGAAACATGGCAACAACAAAGTGCTTACTGGTATTCAGTCATCAGACAAATGCTACTTATTGGAACAAGAAGTTGTCAAATGTGATGAAGTGTATCGTACGGCTGACCATGTTCCAACATCGGTTGATTTCTCAGATCAAGGACGTAATGATGTTGGAACATCATATGAGGCAGATCTTAAAGATGAAGGTGATGACTCTTATAACTTCAGCAATGTTGGAACACCGCCCTCTCCAGAACTCTCCCATGTTCCAACATCGGTGAATGCTGAATCAAGTGGAAGAATGACTCGATCGATCCCTTGGGTTAATTATTGGAAACTTGCTGGTCTACAATATTTTCTCTCCCTCATGGTCGCTTCCTCAGTTGCCAGGTTCGAACCTATTCGCATTCTTCTTGTTATGGCTTACACTATGAATTTTACGATGTACCAAAAAGCTATCCAGAGTGCTCCCCTGCATGGTGTGGTTAATGTGGAAGTATATCATCGACTCAAGAAGGCATTGTATGGATCAAAACAAGCACCACATGCGCGGTATAAGCGACTCACAACCTTTCCTATTCAGAATGGTTCTCGTCGAGGGGGAGAAGATCACAACTTGCATGTTTTTCAAGAACAAGATTTTGTGACTTTGATGCAAGCTGAATTGAAGATGAGTATGGTTGGAGTATTTGTAAGAATTCAGGATGATCTTAAGGAATCTCACTTGAATGAAGTCAAAAGCATAATTCGGGTTAAGAGAAAAGTTGCGGTAGCCTATGTTCCAACATCGAGACCATTTGCGGATATTTTCACAAAGCTGTTGGACACTGCTATGGTTGAGCTCCTCAGACAACACTTAGGTGTTTGTCAGATTTGAGGTATTTCTTTAAAGCTTTTATTTAGCAGTAGAAGTTTTGTTTGTTTATTTTGTGTACATAAAATTAGAACAAAAAAAATTAGAAAGAAGAAAAAGAAAAAAATGGAGGCGTAGTTGGACATGTTGGAAGTTGGTGTTGAAGATATTATGGTGATTGATGGGATACATAGATCAGAGAGATGGTTCTTCCTGGTATTCTGGTTTAGGATGATGAGAAGTTTGGAAGGCAATGATGCTGGTCATGTTCCAACACAGAGTTTTGAGACAGGTTGAGAAGACGTGGACATGGATTACAGATTCAGCTGATCAAGCATCAGTAACTGTGGTTTGAGAAGATTATGATCTGGATGGTGAACAAGTCTATGTTTCATCACCAGATAGGGGGAGAAAGTACTGATGAAGTGAAGGAAGCTGAGTAGTTGATTCTGAAGCAATGAGAGCTGTTATGTTCCAACACAGGTGACTGTGTTTCAACACAAGGAGACTGTGTTCCAACACAAGGTGAACAGATTTTTGAAGGTACTTCTGATCAAACTGCCATGAGAGATATGATTTGAGCTGAAAGGACAACTGATCTGGGTGGATATAAGGAGTATGAATTTACAGCGTACCTGGACTATTTGGGTCTCAAGACTGCTACCTCAATCTACAAGAAGTACAACCGAGATATTGTAGAAGAATTCTATGGAGGCAACATTGATCTAGTTTGACAAACATTGGTGTGAAGTTGAGAGCTCAATTCATTTATAAGGTAGCTTTGGAGGTAGAAAATTCCAGATTATATGAGGCACAGATAGCTGCTCCTGAAGAGGTTTAAAGGTTCTGCTATGGCTATGTTCCAACATAGGCCAGGTATTTGCTTCAGGGGGAGCTGCATTTAATGAAGATTTTGGTTTCCTGTGTCTATTGCGTGTGGCATGTTTATGGTCCCAAGGGGGAGATGTTTTGGATTTCTTGGATGACTTTATTGGCTCCGTTGGGTTGATGTTCCAACATGCTTATTATTCCTGGATGTTGAAAGAATGCGGAATTCAGGGGGAGACATTATGTTTCTATGTTCCAACATCCAGAGTGGTTTTAAAGTTGATGTCTTTATTTGCATAAGCTCTTGTGATGAAATGCCAAAAGGTGATTGGTCCACAAAATGCCAAAGGGGGAGATTGTAAAGTCTAGATTTATCTAGTTGGCAATTTGTGGAAATTATGCAAATATAGTATTATTGAGTTGTAACATCAAAGAAGAATTTTGGTGAAATAAGGAAAGGTTGAAGATTGAATCCAAGAAGGATACATCTAGTCCAAGTTGTATTTGAGTTGGAGAATATATCAGTTCCTATATATGTGGGATTGGATTAATGTTATGGAATTGGGAATATTCAGTATAAAAGCTTTACGGAAAAAGATGTACGTTTGGTATAAAGTTTTATATGGATATTCAGCCAAAGTTGTTAACAGAAAATCTTACCATGTTCCAACACACTGCTGCAGCAGATTTACTGCAAAGGTTTTATGGAAATCAAAGTCAGAATATTGCAGTAGTTTGGTATAAATGGAATTCGAATATTTGACTATATATATCAGACGTGTGAAGCATAATTGGTTTATGGAAAATCCCTACTTATATGGAGAAGATTTATTAGAATATATGGGATAGAATGATATAAGGTAAATCCCTTTATTTATGGGATTTGGATATGCTTTAAGAATCAGATTTGGAATAGGAATATTGTGGAGATAATCATGGATATTCAGATCTGATTCGTGGACTATATATTGAGAACAAACACGGCTGCAATACTGACGATTTTAATAGAAAAATCTGCATACAGATTTTATCTTTCGAGAAGTTGCAAAGAGCCAAAATACTGTGTTCCAACACACTGACCTGCCGCACAAAGTTCAGAATCATATGCCTTAATTCCTCGGGAGGAGGAGATCCAGCGTCGACGAGTTTCGAGGTCAGAGGGAGTCTGATCAAGGCGGATCGGTAGCAAGGGGAGCTTGCAGGATTCACGTTATAGTTAGATAAGATAAGTATAATTGTATGGTGTACTTTGTACTGTATCTTTCTGATTAGTGGATTCATTCTGAACTGGGCCAGGCCCCGCAGATGTAGGTGGATTTCACCGAACTGCGTAACCAAGTCGTGTGTCTTTTACGTTTTACGTTATTATGCACTTGGTTAATTTAGGAGTGTTGGAACACACCAGTAGTAATAATTGAATTAATTAGGTAAAACCAAATTTCAATGATGATGGTCGTAATAGTTTCCCCAGCCACCATCTTTGGTGGGTATCAGTCTAGCCTCAGTAAGATCAAAATTTATGTTCAAAATGTTGTTAATCATGGTTAATCCAGAAGAATTCCATGGCACAACTGATTGCTAGAATTGAAAATAATTGAAAGTGAGCAATTCTCATCAGATGCCTTGAAGTTTAGTAGTGATTATATCACCATTTAGTTTCTAAGCCATTTGCGTCATTATTCTGCACACACACATCACATAACAGGAACATGAACATGAAATAGACATATCATTTAAGTACAAGAGGCAAAATTATCTTAAGAGATCAAACAGCTAGTGTGCAATATTGAAGCTTACAACACCAAACTCCATCATTGTCAAGATCAAATAAAGCATGATCAACAAGTGTACTATAACCATTGCAACTATGTAGAATCTCAAGCCCATTAGAACCGATGATTCTCAAGACTAGGAAGATCTTCCTCTCAAAATACTTGAGATGATATTTGAACCTCTCTCTTTACTAGATATGTGTTATGTGTTATCCCTCTAGTGTATAAGCCCTTGGGGGAAGTTGAAGGGGGCTTACTGAGCATGAAGATAAGTTTTAGAAAAAAGAAAAGGCAGTATATACCCTTTTATGTTGAGATCATCCGGATTGATCCTTTGGTGCATAACATTAAACTTTTGAACACATTTCCTATAAAAATGAAGCCTACTTATGTCTCTAATGAAACAAATAGTATATGCACATTCTTAACCGCCTTTTGTAGGGTTTGTTGCCTACTGCTGCAAGGAGTCAAGCATATCATCTGGCAATGAAACATCCCCCGCCTTCTGAATCTGCTTAGGACAATACTCACATTCACCAACAAATCCACCAAAATCCACCTAAAACAGCTCATTAACTCTGCATGTAAATGATATACTTATTTAATGTTCCTATAATATGTCGTGTGCGTGCAGAAGAATAATACAAATGGTAGGTGCACATGTAGAAAAATGATGCAAATGGCTCAGAAATTAAATGGTACTATGATCACTACTAAACTTCAAGGCATCTGATGAGGATTGTGCTCTTTCAATTCCGTTCCATTCAAGCAATCGATTGTGCCATGAAATTCTTCAGGATTAACCATGATTAACTACATTTTGAAAATAAATTTTGACCTTGTTGTGGCTATACCGATACCCACCAAGAGAATGGTAGATGGAGAAATTCTTGTACCACCATCATCAATATGACATTGTCAACTATCACTAAAAAATTAGCACTTATTTCTTCGCCCCTTTTACCTCATTTTTTGTTAACACTAAATAATTGAGGTAAAAAGTTCGGTTATCTTTTTCAAAATAAATAATTAATTTTTTACCTCAGTTATTATTTGAACCGAAGTAAAAGGGTAAAAATTAGGGTAAAAATTGAAGTAAATAATGTTACCGAATAACGTGCGATGTCGTATATGTTCTTTGAAAAGCTTGCCCAATTTTTCTAGATACGTCACTTAAGCCGATAGGTATTGCGAACGATTAGCGAAGTCGCATATATTTAAAAGAAAAGTTAAGGTAAAGAATTTGACAGTGACATAAGAAAATGAAATATAATAAAATGGAGGTCGTGCGCTCTTCCCCGTTGTCTTTGGCGTCTCTCTCCTCCTAATATCCCGTCATCACGATTAATTTGGGGGAATGTAAAAATAAGGTTAGTTAGGAACAACAATTGCTAGCAATCATTGTGCTACAAACACCCTACAAATCCTACCCTAATTAGAACACAACCAGTACCCCCCTTATTTCAATGTTCAAATAAGATAGACAAATAATTAGAAAAACAATAATCAAGAATAAATCCTTACAAATGTAGTACATAATTTAATTCGTATAAGAACTGTCATAGTTCCAACATAACAGAAATTACAGTACACTCAATCAGCTCGAATAATGATAACCTTGAAGATGATTAGCCCTCTAGCTTGTATCACCTCAAAGAACAAGGTCGCCGATGCGTAGGTTGTTTCCCCTAAGGAACTCGCCAAAACGCTTTGGGGAAAGGGCCTTGACCCTCCCAGCCCCCGAGTAGTTCATATGCCACTCTGTCCCATAACACCTCAGCACTACGGGGGTGTTCTCAGTCGGCAGTAGTGGTACAATATCCCATGGGATGTACTAAGTCACTATAACAAATATTGATCACAAATATCTATATATACATATTTATACATACATATTCAATTGTCAACAAATAATTTATTTAAAAAGCTTTACCAAAGTTGGCATTTTCCCAATGTTCAACTGCTTCAAAGTGTAATCGTAACGTGGGCTATAATAGCCATCGAATGATGTTCAATGTTGAAGAAAATAGGCTCTAGGTGCCTCCATTGTGCGGTGAACTGTACGAAAACCAGAATGTATTAGTTGTTACGAAGTGTGGAGTTGTGTTTGGAAATATATATATGTGTGTGTGTGTGTTAATTGGTGAAATATCTGAAAAAAAGACCGATTAGACGATTCTTCGCCAGCCATTAGTCTTGCATCAAAAGTGAAAATGTGAAATACGAAACCATACTGTGGAATGCAAGGTGAAACTTTGCCACAAAATTCGCAGGTGCATCTCGGTACAAAGCAGTGATAAGGTTGACCTGTTAATGTGACCTCGGTTATGTGTCAAATAAACCGAACACAAAACCGACACAATACCGATGTCGCGTGGGGAAATCTAAAGTAAACTTAGAGGCTATAATGCGAAGCCGGTATCATTTTGGGCAAACAGAATGTCAGACCGAGATACATCCGACGTCAGGATCTAATGAATGAGTAACTAGTAAAAAAATACACGACATCGCACATGTATCGCATTAGTCAAACCGTGTCAGACATGCTACGGACGTCGCAGATATCTCATGTAGCTATGGGAAGAAACACATCAAACCGGAAAAAATGCGGCTTCATCAACATGAAATAAAACAAAAACCCTTTGTAGATATACTAAAACATTGTGTCAATGTTCAAAGTCAAGGAAAGTTCACACTATCATAAATTAGAAACAAAAGCTAGAAAGTAGGGTAAGCAAAACAAATTCATAGACCACAGATCTGACATTGTGAAGTAAGAATTAAAAAACTTTTATGTTAGGAGATTAGAAAAACCACACCTTTTTTCCAATACAGAAGAGAAGGGAGGAAGGTGGAACCGTTGGAATTTACGGGAAACTTGTGAATAAAGCTTGAACTCTCTGTTAGGGTTACCATATTTATACCTCTTTTGGAACGACATCGTTTTAACCAGATTGTGTAATCCACTTCATAAGGTGTGATGTCGCATGTATGTCGGTTTATACAAAAACATACGAACCTGGGACCGACGTCGCATGTATATGGGCCTAACAATAATTGCAGCCTACCACCCAGCCGGTCAACAATTCCAATTTACTAATAAAATTTAGAAGCAACAAATATGTGCTTCTTACAAAATAATTGGAAGAAATTATTCAGTACACACAAGTCTTTTACAGTTTCCTAAATTATTGTTAAATTAAAACTCTCGTCATCATATGTTATGTTAAACATTAAATAACATTAAAATAACAAAAAACAACCAAATTTAAAATTTAAAGATATCAAATATAATATATGTCTGAAAACAAATTCTTCCAAATACAAAAATATTAGTTTTAAATACATAGTCATAAGAAGTCTAAGCTAGCCCTCTAATGTTTGCAGGGAAGAATGACAACACTGAAAACTACGGGCCCAACACTATTTATGAGCTCGTAGTACAGTGTATCCCCAATCTCAAGTTCCTCACCATCAAGAAATTTCCCAAACCTCTTTAGGGTGGTCAGGATCTTGAGCACCCTATTCTCCGAGTAGTGCATTTTGTACTCCCTCCATTCGAACCTAATCACATCATCCAACTTGTACGGCGGTAGGTACTTAGCAATTTTATTAGGGATGTATAGAATTGAAAACCAAAAGACCTTTGGTAGTACTTATGAAAGTAATATATAGAAACTTTTAATTGAAAATTCATTTTGTTTGAAACAGGGAGGAATTACCATAATTGAAATTGACTCGAAGTTCATTTGGGTCAGAGTATGTACAAAATGCAGATATCTGCCTGAGAATGTGCAACATAGAATGTCATCATCCGAATCACTATGGATTTTATATTGGTCAATGAAATTATTAAAAATTCAATTAGATTCTTAGTAATGAACTAGTAGAAAAATTGAAAACATAAAAAAATTCTCACCTCAATCGGTGCACGACTGGAACTAGCATTGTTAGCCATGTTTACTGTAATTCATATTGTCGGGAATATTAAATGTTATGATAGCCAGATAATGGGAAATAAAGACATAAAATCTTTTTTGTTGATCAACTCAAGGAGAATTTGGGAAAGCATTGGTATAACCGATTGGTTAACTAATAAGGGTGTGAGGTTGCATTGATTTGGCCATCTACAGAAAGCACGATTGCGACATTGCCTAAGGATATGTGCAACAGAAGCACAACTGACTTGTAAACGGTGTCGCATTCAAGCAGAGAACGATTAACAACAACAAAAACTTCACCCTTACACCATATTATACCACCCCAATCCACAATCCAACACGCTAAAACCACACCCTAAAACCATATTCTAGCACCTCAAACCATAGAAACCTCAAAACTTAAAAAAACTAACACATTCACACCCTAATCCAAATACATAACAATTTCAAGGATAAATACAAAATCAAAAGTAATGTAACCATATGTGGAAACCATACCTTTTAGAAGATGGGCAGGGAGGAGTGTTGAAATTCGAGAGGTGGGGGAGGGCGAAATGCAAAATTGGAGCTACCCAGTAATCTAAATCGCATTCTCATGAGTTTGACTGGGGATGGAAAGGGTCCCGTCCACGAACCGGGGTAATGGTCCATCATTTTTTGATGTATTCCATTAATACCTTACTATAAGCATTATGAGAAAGATCATTTCCACCACATAGAATCACATGAAATTTAATATTCTAGGTTTTTTTTATGAAATTAAAAGTTAATAAAATTCAATCCATCAAAATTTAAAAAGCTATTGTAGATCGTGTAGTATAAATTGTAGATGATTACTTATAAGTATACAGGGTTTATTTAGGATGAACTTGTGGAATTCTCTGTCGGATCATTCCAGTTTCTTTGTCATGACTAACGGTGATTATGAATTTGTCTGGGGATGGCAAGGGTCCCGTCTACGAACTGGGATAATCTTCCGTCATTTTTGGATGTATTCCATTAATACCCTTACTATAACCGTTATGAGAAAGATCATTTCCAACACTTTTTATCACATGAAATTTAATATTCTAGGTTTTTTATGAAATTAAAAGCTAATAAAATTCAGTCCATCAAATTTTGAAAAGTGCTGGTACATCGTGTAAAGTAAATTGCAAATGATTACGTACAAGTATACGAGGTTCATTCAGGATGGACTTGTAGAATTCTCTGTGGGATCATGCCAGTTTTTTTGTCATGACTAAAGGTGAATATGATTTTGACTGGGGGATGGCAAGGGACCCGTCCCCAAACCGGGGTAATCGTCCGTCATTTTAGGATGTATTCCATCTATACCCTTACTATAAGAATTATGAGAAAGATCATTTCCACCATGAAGAATCACATGAAATTTAATATTCTAGGTTTTTTTTATGAAATTAAAAGCTAATAAAATTTTATCCATTAAAATATAAAAGCAGTAGTACATCATGTAAAGTAAATTGTAGATGGTTACTTATAGGTATACAAGGTTTATTTAGGATGAACATGTGGAATTCTCTGTCAGATCATGTCAGTTTCTTTGTCATGACTAACAGTGATTATGAGTTTGTCAAGAGAATGACTAGGGCTGCGGACTGGGGTAATCGTCCGTCATTTTTGGATGTATTCCACTAATACCCTTACTATAAGTGTTATGAGAAAGATCGTTTCCACCACTTAGAATCATATGAAATTTAATATTATAGGTTTTTTTTATGAAATTAAAAGCTAATTAAATTCAGTCCATCAAATTTTGAAAAGAGATAGCACATCGTGTAGAGTAAATTGTAGATGATTACATATAAGTATATGGGGTTCATTCAGGATGAATTTGTGGAATTCTCCGTGGGGTCATGCCAGTTTCTTTGTCATGACTAACGGTGATCATGATTTTGACGGGAGGATGGCAAGAGACCCATCCCCAAACCGGGGTAATCGTCCGTCATTTTTTTATGTATTCCATTAATACCTTTACTATAAATGTTATGACAAAGATCATTTCCACCACGTAGAATCAATGAAATTTAATATTCTAGATTTTTTATGAAATTTAAAACTAATAAAATCCAGGCCTTCAAATTTTAAAAAGCTCTAGTACATCGTGTAAAGTAAATTGTAGATGATTACTTATAAGTATACATGGTTCATTCAGGATGAACCTGTGGAATTTTTTGTGAGATCATGACGGTTTCTTTGTCATAGCTAATGATGATCATGAGTTTGACTGGGGGATGACTAGGGTCTCATCCCCGAACCGGGGTAATCGTCCGTTTCTTGGGTCATTCCAAGAATGTGGGAAGCAGTGAAATGCAAAATTGGAGATAACATTTTTTATTCACAACTACATGATAATGTTGTTCCTATTTGGCATGAGCGGGTCGTCGAACGGGGCTGCAATCTTGACATGATGTCTTTTATGACAATTATCAAAAATTATACTATGACCCCACTCGTCCGATTTCGCAAATGCTAGACGCATGAAACGAATCTGTGACCGACATCTATGCGATTTTGCTCCGATCAAAAAATTTCAGTGGAAATTGAAATTTTGAGGCAAAATTTTGAACCAAAATTTCCCCCCAAACCTATCTTATTACAATATTATCCAGACCAACACAATCATTTCCCATCTACAATACAATTGCTCTCAACACAACTCCGCACCATCCTTTCTATTAACACCATTACAAACACTAAAGAGGCCAATCTAATTTCTCCTATCGAACATCAACAATTATTCTAGGATGTAGCATCTCCGGGTTCAAATAAATTGAGGTAGTTCATTTTAGCATCTCCTCAATTGTATATATGTTTTTCCACATTGACCAATCATTGATTATATTCATGTAGTATAATGATTATGTTACATGTTACATAATTTACAGTGTTTGTCTTTCCAAAATAATGTCTTGTTCGTAAGGATTGTGGAAAAAGCATAGATTATTGCTGATTGTGAACAATAATCAAATTTTTGTATGAACACATGTTGAATGTGCGGCGTCGCACTCTGTCCATCGCCCTATACAATATAGAGCCGAATATTAAGCGGCCCACACTGTCCAGAACTGACATTCTCATCTTGAATGTCCGATGTCACACCTCCTTCGGTTTAATCGACATCGCTTTAACAACCAAGCGACATCAGTTTTCGTCAATAAAGGTATTTTTTCCATGTTTAGAATATTGTCACCTGCATTTGACAATATTATGTGTACTTCATTTTGGGACTTCCGAATTCTGACATAAATTTTGTTCCATGTATATTTTTTTAATAGGACAAAGAAAGTTATCGGTGAACTATTAGCATGGACTACTTATTTCAGTAATAGTTTGAATGCCTTACGACGCAGGCAATGGATGTTAAATACAATTATTCTTTCATTTTTTCCATCAACCATTTTTATTTAAATATATTTTTACATGAGTGAGTCTCCTGACAGGCGGTCTGTCTATAAGCTTATGGACATGCCACTTATTTTTTACCTTATACACTGCATTGGTTAAATTACATACAAAATTTAAAGTTTTTGAAAATATTTTTGATATCATATATTTTTATATTTTCACCTTTAAATACATATTATTACTTGTTTTAACTTATAAAATATAATATTTAAAATTTATAAAAATTACAACATTTAAGGTAAAAGCCCCTGTGGACATAAGCTTATGGAAAGGCCGCCTGTCTTGAGACTTTCTCTTCTGACATTTATTGGTAATTTATGTTCAAGAGTTTTTTTTTGTTTCATCATAAAGTAAATATTCTATTATTGTACGACAACCGATTTCTCCACGATTCATACCGCGACATCGTACAAAGCAGTAAATATACGACACCTAACCAATGTCGCATATACCGATAAATGTGCAACACCCAACCGATGTCGCATAAAACGACAACATTTTTATTGCGACGTCGCCCATTCAAAACGATGCCATATTAGTTAGCCTCCCATGTCAGTATGCAGTCGATGAGGGTGCACTGGATCATGCGATCTCGGTTACAATCATGAGTGACATCGCTTTACGTCGTCGATCTTGTTGATGTCGCAGTGTTTCTAGTGCCTTTGTCTGCCTTCTTGCTGTGATTGACTTTGCTTCTTATAAACGTCGACGTCAATTTGAACAATGTCGCAGCTATAGGGTACTATAGTCGGCCTACTTCCTCGGTGCGAGGTCAGAAGCAGAATAGACCGACGTCGGTCCAAAACCGAGGTAAAAATTGTTTTTACCTCGGTTTCGAACCGAGGTAAAAGGTATACTTTTACTTCACCCACATTTACCTCGATTTTCTGGGGCCAAAAAATCGAGGTAAAAAGGCCTAAAAACCCAAAATAATAGATGTTGTTTGTTGTAGGGTAGGGTTTCCTCAAAATCATCACATGAATAATTAGTTACTAATTGCTTCAACTTCGTTATCTTAATAAGGAAACCAACTTTATCATCATACATGGTAGATTTTGCACAAGAATTGCACTCCTCTAATCTTCTTCATATGTTAAATCAAACAACTCTTCCAACACCATTCCAAATTTCTGGCACAAGTGTTACATATGCATTAAAAAAAATTTTTTAATAGAAACACCATAAGGCGGGGGTTATATATTGGCGCCCCAGGCCATGAAGAGTAGCCATCAGAGGTGGCTTGAGTTTGAACAAAAGGCAAGGGCATTGCCGCCAAATCAGTAAGACTATATACAGGGTTGTTGATATATCCAAGAGTTGCGATTCCAAAGAAGACGAATCTCCACACCCCGTGTTAATTTGCTCTTTGGCCAGGCAACTAAGTGGATATATCAACAAATTCAAGTAGAGATGTAATCTACAGGAACCAAGAAGTAATTAGGTTACAATCAAAAGCTGCTAAGTATTCCCAAGGGAAGGAATGGTCATCGTAACCAAAATGAATGGGTAAGGAGTTAGTATATGAAGAAACATCCGAAGAGCAGATTAGTAGTAGAAGACCAGTAGGAGAGCAGATTAGTTGCATAAATCCAGTGACGCATAGAGCAGGATTAGTTGCGGAAGTCCAAAAGTCCAGATTAGTTGCAGAAGTGATGGTACAGCAAAAGTCCAGTGAGGCATTATAAGTACTGAAAAAAAAACCTGATTTATAAAACCTGCAAAACCAACATTTTCATTAGCAGTATCAAGTTCGAATCTGTCCACGATTGTAGGTTCTAATATAAGGAAACTGTTCAGTATCCAAAGAAATGAGACCCTTTATGTGCATTGTCAAGTTACAAAGGTGAAGTGACCGATTGTTGGCTATATGATATTTGGCAATTGCATTTGCTACAGAGTTACATTCTCTAAAAACATGATGAAGCTCAGCTCCGTTTAGTAGGCTATGGATTTTAAAAGCCAAATTAAAAAGGTCCCAATTTGCTGAGTAAGGATCCAGAACCATCCTGGTGGCTAGGATAGAACCAGATTCAAATATTACAGGAAGATCACGATTCGGAAAAGATTGACATGCCGAGAGAATGGCTAATAATTTGGCATGTATAGGAGAGGTTGCTACTATCGAGGCCGAGTGAATGAACAAAGGAGAGCCAGAGCTATCTCTCGCTATAATCCCAATAGAAGCAGTGTGTGGCAGCCAGGAGGCATCCATATTTATTTTTATGGCATTAGTAGCTAGTCTTTCCCAGTAGACAGACCTAATAATTGGTTTCGGTGGTGGTCTAAGAAGTGGTACTAAGTGTCTAAGTGAATTAGGGAAGCCAGATGAAGGATTAAGGTTCACTGGAAAGGAATAGAAGGAGAGGTTAACAAGGTCATGAATCTCTCTACAAATGCGATCAGCCGAGAAAGGAATCTGATCATAGAGATATCTAGTCCTAGCTTTCCATAGACCCCAACAAATAAGAGAAGGAAATAGTTTACATATCACTTGGAAAACTTTAGGTAGATCTGAGCAATTCCACATAGCATAAAATCTCTGAGCAATAGTATGATGATCAGGCAGATTAAAATTTATCAGAGAAGTCAAATTGTGCCAGATCAGTTTTGCCAGTGTACAAGATATGAAAAAGTGTTCCATTGAATCTAAATTGCAGCACACGGGGCATTTAGAAACCAGACTATATCCACACTTTATCAGCACATCATCAAAAGGAAGGAAAGCATGAAGCAGTTTCCATGTAAATATTGATATTTTCTTCTGCAACATCTTATTCCAAACATTCTTGGTAGCCGGGAAATTACCTGGTGAGTTCGTAATAGTGCGGTATGCAGATTTATAAGAGAATTTGCCCAATGTATCCGGTTTCCAAATGAGCATGTCTTCTCTGTTTTCCACCACTTCAGCATCCTGTAAGAAAGCCACAGCATCATTTTCTAGGTAAGGAGATATCAGAGGTAAAACATCTACTTTGTTATTGATGAAGTCAGATATGGAGAACCATTGAAAAGTGTCATAGATACTGTGAGGGATTATGGTAATCAGTGGACCATTAGGGCACCAAGTGGATGTCCAACAGTTACTTGTCCCTTTACTATGAATAATCATGGTGTTTTCCTCGGCTATAGTATTTACAGAACAGATCCGTTTCCAAGTCACAGAATTTCTGTGTGAGAGTGGTAAGGACCATAAGAGTTTAGACCAAAGTGTGATTCCTAGTTGACAGTGCCACCAAAGCTTGAGGGAGCATGCATCCACTATATCTTTAATTGATCTAAAACCTAAGCCATTTAAGGATTTTGGTTTGGCCAAATCTATCCATTTTTCCACACCTTATTTCTTTTCCCATCAATTTCGCCCCAGAAAAACCGAGCCAGCTTTCTCTCAAAGGATTTTATAATGTATTTAGGGGGTTTTGTTACAGCCCATAAGTGTTGGGGCAAAGAATACAGGCAGCTGTTGATCAGAATTAGTTCCCCCCCCCCCCCCCGTACTCAACCAATTATTCTTCCAGTTTTGCACTTTTTTATCCAGTTTCTCCATAAGTGGTTGAAAATATCTATTTAAGGTTCGACCTTTGAAAATAGGGCATCCTAAGTATTGAAAAGGAAAAGCACCTTGTTTCATTTTCAGAATGTGCCTCATTTGGTTAAGTTTAATTGTCGAAGCCCGTTTACTAATGAAGAATTCTAATTTATGAAAGTTAAATTTTTGGCCTGAAGTGAATTCAAATATATCTAAAAAAGCCTTAATCCTAATTAAATTAGATTTCGAGGCTTGCATCAATATGATAGTATCATCCGCATACATAAGGTGAGAGATTGCAGAAACAGTTGATGGAATCTGATAATATGAAAGTTTACTATTATGGAAAATGAAAGATAAGCTTCTTGAAAAAGCTTCAGAAAAGATGTTGAAGAGAAAGAGGGAGAGAGGGTCACCTTGTTTGATTCCGCGAGAGGCTTTGAAAAATCCAAACGGATAACCATTGATCAAAATCGAAAAATTAGCTTGTGAAAGGTTGGACATGATCGCATTTAAAAATAAACCTTGAAATCCAAATTTCGTCAGTACACATTTTAAGAAATCCCAATTAACTCTGTCAAATGCCTTTTGTAAGTCTAGTTTCAGCATGCAATTAGGAATCCTAGCCTTCCTATCTAGAAATCTGACCATTTCTTGAAGATAAAGAATGTTATCTGTAATATTTCTGCTTTTCATAAAAGCAGATTGATTCTGGGATATTAAAGAATCTATATAAGGCCTAAGTCTTTCCATTAACACCTTAGAACAAATCTTATTTAGAGCATTAGAGAGACTGATAGGCCTGAAATCATCAAATGATGATGGAGTAGCTTTCTTAGGTATTAGGGCCTTTGGTAGAGGGGATCCCCTAATGAAGTCATTAACTGCTTCCACTAGATCATTTTTAGATAGAATTTATTACTGAAGCCATCCGGACCAGGACTACTATTCTTGCTTAAATTCTTAATTACTGCCTCCACCTCAGATTCTGAGGCTGGGATTGCTAAATCTAAGTTATCTTGAGCAGTAATTATACTTGAGATTTGATTCAGAAAGTGAGAATAGTAGGTGTTATTTGGTTCCTAATTAGGTTCTGACAATAGAGATGAGAAATAAGATATGGCTTCATTTTGAATTTCTGATTCAGTGTTAAGCCATTGGCCATTACTGTTTTTTATTTTTGAAATCTGTAATCTACAATTCTTCTCCTTTACAACCCTATGGAAGAACTGTGTATTATTATCACCCATTTTATGCCACTTTAATCTAGCCTTTTGCTTCCAAAATTTTTATTTCTCTTTTTGAGCTCTCAACAGTAATGCCTTTTTCAGATTTAAATTAATGAGTTCAGTTAGAGAAGGGTTTAAATCATATACAGCCTCTTGGATTCTTAGGGATTCTTCAGCTTGAATTAGATTAGTATCTATATTTCCAAAAGATTCCCTATTCCAAATTTTTATCTGCTTCTTTAACCTAACTAATTTTAGGTAGAAACCTAATAAACCAGTCTCCCTCAGTCTGATTCCCCAGTTATTTTGAATAAGAGTAATGAAATCAGGGCGATTAAACCACACATTTAGAAATCTGAAAGGTCTCGGATTAAGACTAGATAAATTAGATATATTAAGTAGTAGAGGAGAGTGATCAGAGGTCTGTCTATTTAAAATTTGAATGGAAGAGGAAGGATACTTAGTATTCCAAGATATAGTACTTAATCCTCTATCTAGCCTCTTAGAGGTAGGGTTTCTTAATCTTGAATTGCACCAAGTAAAAAAGATTACCAACAGTGGTTATTTCCTGAATACCACAGGTGTTAATCCAAGAATTAAAATCCCTAATACTCCCAAGGGAGGGGGTGCTAGGTCCTCTGTATTCAGAAATGGAAGATATAGTGTTAAAATAACCAATGAAAATGGTATCTCCAGAGATCTGAGCAGATAGATCATTCCATAATATTTTCTTACCCTCTCTATCTCTAAGAGCATAAATGAAAACAACATCCATAATTAAATTGCAAGAACTATGGGAGAGATGTACATGTAGATACTGTTCATGAGATGCAAGAAGGTTAACAGAGAAACCATTACCCCACATAATCCAAATTTTTCCATTTTGCAAGGACAGGCCATCAGTGAATTTAAGAGTATCCATATAGGATTTGAGTTTGGAGTTGTCATGCATGGGCTCAATAATGCATAAAAATAGGATTTTTTTCAGTTTAATTAAATTAATCAGTCTCAACATAGATGTTTCCATTCCCCTAATGTTCCAGATCAAGAAATTAATTGAAAGTTGACCTATCATTGCTCACTTGACTTATGACTCTTAGTAGATGATCTCAGCATCATTTTATTTATTTGGCTAAAATAATTAGTTTTCTTACCTTTTGTCTTACCTGTCAAGAGGCCCTGATTAAGCCTCGGTGAAGAGTTTGAGGTTTCTGGCAAGTTCGAGGTAGCTTCTTGGTCAGTTGCCAGTTCTTCCATGTCTACCTGCAAAACAGAGAATCTGTTTCCCAACCTGTGCTGAAGAGAAGAAGAGGCATTGCTATTTTTACCAGCATTAGGGAGAGTTCCAATGCTGATATCATCAGTAGCATAAGCCATAGGAGTAAAATTTCCTAAAGCAGTATCATTAAGCAATTTAGAAAGGGAGTTATCCAGAGGGACCTGAGATGTAGGCTTAGGACTGAAAGTTTGAGGATTGTTCCTAACAGCTATGGGAGTTCCAGTAACTGTAAGGTCAGTATCAGTTTCCAGGTTAATAAGGAAAGAGGGAGGGGATCCTGGGATTGGTTTAAACGGAATGTCAGGCTATAATAGCTCTGTCTGGTATTCAGTTGATATTAGGGGTGGAGTGTCAAATGTTTTCCCAGTGGCTTGCCATTTTGGTTGTATCTGAGGTATAATGAGATCATCATTCTTAGCATTAAGGTTTGGGGGAAAGGTTCTGCATTTTGATTTGGAGTGACCTAATTTTGAACAATGGTCACAGTATAAGGGGATGTCCTCATATTCGATGTAATACTTTCTATTGTTAGTCAAAGATCCCAACCTAATGAAGGTGCTAATAGGTTTAAGAAGATCCACTTCTACACAAAGTTTAATGGCTGAAGGTCTAGTTAAGCTATCAGTGGCCAGATTAGTCTTGATAAAATTTCCAATACTATTGCCAATGAACTCAATAGCTGCAGTATTATAATAGTACAAAGGGACTTCCTTAATTGTACACCAAACAGGAACAATTGGAGATTCTTTATGTATTGAAAAATCAGGAGTCCATTTTAGCATTTTTAAAAGTATCCCATTAAAGTTCCAGGCCCCTTTCATCCATGCTCGTTGGTAATCATTTAGCAATTCAAAACGAATGAGCACATGTTTGAAATCAAGAGAACCAAGTTGGTACTTACCCGTGAAGCCCACTGTCTTGAAGACTTGTTCCAGTTGCTCCATCGAGCATCTACCCTTGGTGAACTTCCCAACCAGGGCGTTTGCATAGTGGGAGGACAGTTTAGCAATTTGTTCTTCTGAGTAAAGACAGGCCGCCTCACCAAGATGAAGGGATTTGGGGACAAGTTCAAGGTTGCTCGGGAGAAGTTTGGATAGTGGCGGGGCTTTGTTTTTTAGGATATTAGCAAAGGAGATCGGAGGAGGAGTGGGGGTGGCTTCCAGAGTGGAGGCCTGAGCTACGGGTTGCAGGAGCTCTGACATAGCGACCGTTAACGGCCAATATAGCCGTTACCGGCGATCAGGATTTAATTCGGACCAGAAATAGAAAAATTTACAATTGGGGAGGAAGACGAGATTTAGGTTAAGATAGGTAGGGAAGCAAAATCGCACACACAGTCTCACTTTAATCGCCCGCAAAAACAGCAAAATCGCACACGATATGCATTAAATTTAAAAACACATACATCGAGTGTAATCATGCATGCCGCCACATGTAGGTCGCGATGACTTGTGTGTTATAGTTTGATTTCTATATGAGTTTTTAAATAGTGGTTAGAAAATATAGTATATATTAAAGTGGTACCTTATCCCAAACCATCCATGTGAGGTACTGCATAGCTTACAGTATAATTATTTGATTTTTACAAATTTTAGATATGGAATTCTAGGAATTATTCTAATGCAATCCTTTAAATTTTGTTATTAAAAACCATAGTGCCTTTGTCCGATTATTTTTGCCCTTGCAATATTCGTCATCCTGGCCATATATATGTCAAATATGCTAATAGTTTTGGCAAAAATAAGTTTTCTTTAGAATAGAAGTCTCTTTAATTTGATTTGAAAATAGTGAACAAATGTGTTATTTGTAAGGTAAGTCATGTAAAAAAAAGTTAAGATTGCTTAACTTAACCTTCAAAAATTAAACAATGAGACTAATTAATTAACTTATAATGGCTTTTGATGAAGCCTTAGTTGAATTTAACTTAGAACTTTCACAAAAGAAGACCTTTCATAAATAAAAGTATATATCGTGGGAAATGGCTTACAAAATGAGATGTTAACTCAAAAAAAATCATAACAGTGTTGATGGGTAAACTCGAGGTTGGCCCTAAGGGGACTTTGGGCCGAGAGCATCTTGGGCCTGCGCTGACCCAATGAGTCTTTTCAGAGTGAGAATATTCGATTGGTGGATATTGAGGCGTATAATCAGGATGTATACTATTTTTTGATACATTATACATAGCAGGTACGTATTCATTACGAAGGACTTTACAATCATTTACTCAAATATTTACTGACTTAGGCATCAGAGAGTTTACCCTTGGGGCTTCTCCCGGTTTTTTATTTGCATATTACGACTGAGGGACTCGATGGTACGACTCGATCGGTTTCCAGGCGCATCAAGCGACACACCCGATGGGACCGATTTAGTCATGTTTTGGTTCCTTGGTTTATGTCCACCTCTATGAATACTCGAAGGAGTGAAAGGTTAAAGTTGAAGGGAACTTGTGCTGCCAACAAGGTACAATCTCCTTATCGAGGGAGAAGAAGAAGAAAGATGGTCAACCCTCAAGTATCCCAAGATGCAGAGCGAGTGGCAATACAGGTCTCCACCGGAGAGCAAGGAGGATCACAAGGCTCCATTGAGCCGAACCCGCTGATAACCGAGGCCCCTTGAGGTATGGCTGACCCCTCGAGGCCCACTACACATAATGCAGGTCAAGGCGTAGGGTCCGCGAACCCTATGCAAGATGTACCTATTTGGTAATATGATGAAAGAGATGGTCGTTTCACAGAAGTTTCTGGTGATTCACAAGTGGAAGCTTATGAACAAACCCTGTCGGTAAATCAAGCAACAGGGATGAATGCTTCACAATTTGACTTTAGCCAGAGTAGTACAGATGTTGGCAGATGCTGGATATCAAGTCACACCTATCTCAGCCCCGATAGTCCCTTTGACTATCATGGAAAGCTCAGCGAGCAATGCTACTCAACCCATGATGGCAATCCCTTTCCTTTGATATCCTCGAGAGGGGTACCAGGCGCGACCTCAGCCTTCGTTCCATGATCCTCTGGGGTTAGCATATTTCGTGCCCCCCACAATCCTAATAACCTCGATAGGTGTGCACCTCAGAGACGAGATAGGATATGGGTCTTAGGGATATAGGAGCACATGAATTCCAAGCCGACCTACTGGTTCTGGGTTGTACGATCCTTATGGGCTGTATAATGCAAATTCAGGAATCATGATGACTTGGGTGAACCCTAGGCAGACAATCCCACTCCCTCAAAATCAGATGGCTTATTGAGACACCCATAGAGGATTACTGATGCCTGGAGAACAGAGAGCGGACACTGGAGACACCCTCAAGAGAGAGTTAGACATGCTGATTGGGTCACTTGGCAAGGCCGCAACATCCCCTTTTTCATCACCGATAATCGCAAAGCGGTGGCCAGCAGACACTAAACCCCCAGAGGGGCTCTCTACGTATAGTGAAGAATAAGATCCTCGAGAGTTTATTCAGGCATTCCTCAGTCTCATAAACTCGAGAGATTTTGATTCAAGGAAAGGCTCAAGAGTGGTACAACAAGTTTCTAAGAGGGTCCCTGCATTCCTATAGATATTTCAGCGCGGCATTGTTAAGTCAGTATGCTCAAAATAAGAAGTTTACCAAAATTCTATTGGAATTATACCAGACGATGTAAAATCCCGGGGAGACAACGGAAGCCTTTTACCATCGCTATGTGGATGAGAGCTAGGGAGTGGTAGAGACCACGAAAAATGAAGTGATCTAAGGATACTTGCTGGGGATGAGAGATATAGAGCTATACAAGAAATTAAGCAACAATGTTCCTCAAACTTTACAGAAGCTCCAAGAGATAGTCAAGCTGCACCCGAAAAATGGAAGAGGCTAATAGGAGGAAAAGAGAGAGTATGGTTGATAGACCAGGAAGAAACAATGATCATCAAGGTAAGAAGCCGATGGATGTACCCAAGCTTAGCTTCGAGAGGTATACACCTGTAAGTAGGCTTCCGGCATAGATTTTAAGCATTTATCGAGGGGTATTCAGACAACCATAATCCCTGTCAAACGCACCGACAGTAGTTGTGGGGAGAAGGGTCACAAAATTGTTTTGCGATTTCCACAAGGATTATGGTCATGATACAAATAATTGCATCCATTTGAAGGGGAAATAGAAAGAAATGAAAGAGAAGGGCAACTTCAAGGCCCCGGACCTAGGCGGGGAAATCAAGGAGAACCCCCCGACCCCGGATGGATCGCCCATCGTACATGAGATATCACCAAAATGACGAGGGTAGAGGGGATATAAGGCATCAAGAACAAGAACCCTGAGAGCCTCGAGGAAGAGATCAGGCGAGGAGAGACGAAGGTCCACGAGAATATTCGGCTGGAAATCAGAATAATAGAAATGGGGAAAATCCACAGATCCATAGAGTGATCAACATGATAAGGGGAAAGGTCTTCAAACTCAACTATGAAGGCGGATTCTCGAAAAACCCCCACAGAAGAGCTGAGTCATAAAAGGTTCTGGCTGGATGAAATAATCACCTACTTAGAGCCGGACGGTGTTGTACCAAACCAAACCCAGCACACATATACAATGGTGGTAACTGCAGTAGTTGGAACGACTTTGGTGAAAATGGTCTCCATCGACTTTGGATATTGGAAGGAATAATATGAAAATATTAGCTACCGCCCTCTCTGGATTTACGGGAAACCCAATATACCCCATAAGGGGAGTTACCTTGTCAGTTTGGATATCTGAGGGGGATAAAAGGGTAGTGATAGATTGCATCTTTGTAGTGGTGGATGCCTATTCTCCATACAATGTGATTCTTGGAAGGCAGTGAATGTCAAGCTCGAGCGGTATGGTCCCCATATTATTTAATGATGAAATTTCCAACGAGCAGAGGGATAACTTTCATCCGGGGGGATCAAGCTGCGGCTAAAAGTTGTATCTCACAACAGTAAGGGAGGCGAGAATATGAGGGGTGTAGCTTTGGTTCATGGGGGGAGGGGTTAGCCTTTCTGAAATTGAGCAGGTGCCCATATGAGACAAGGGGACGGTGGCCATAGGGAAGCTTATCCTCGAGAACGTGATAGAGAAATTGGGAAAGTTAATGAATGTGTATGAAGATGTATTTTCGTGGAATACCATAGATCTCACAGGGGTCCCCCCGGGGTTAGCAGTTCACAAATTGAACATTTATTTGGAAGTTAGGCCCATCAAGAAAAAAAGGTGGGTATTCGCACCTGAAAGGGCAGAAGCGATCAAAGTTAAGGTAGGTAAACTGTTAAAAGATTATGTAATCAAGGAAGTGTTCTACCCGGAATGGTTAACTACTCGGTGATAGTCCCAAAACACGATGGAACTTGGCGGATGTGCATAGACTTCACATACTTAAACAAGTGTTGCCCAAAGGATAGCTATCCCTTACTCCTCATCGACAAACTGGTGGAAACAATTGTAGGGTATTAGGTATTTTCTTTCTTCGATTCCCATAAGGGTTATCACCAGATATTCATGGTAGATGAGAACAAAGAGAAAAAATTGTTTATCACAAATGGGGGCACGTACTGTTACTAGAAGATGCCTTTGGTTTAAAAAATGCAGGGGCCATATACCAGAGGTTAGTAGAAAAGTTATAAAGAGAGCAGATTGGTAAGAACATGGAGATATATGTGAATGATATGGCTGTAAAAAGCAGGGGCTATGGAGAGTTCTTAATGTACCTGGAGGAAACCTTCGAGAGACTCAGAAGTGCAAACTTAAAGCTGAATCCAGCCAAATGTGTTATGGGAGTGGAGGTAGGAATCTTCCTTGTATTTATGGTATCAGAAAGGGGAATCAATGTTAACCCGGAGAAAGTTGAAGATCTATTAGGATGAAGAGCCCCCAGAACATGAAAGACGAGCAAAAGCTTACTGGATCATTAGCGGCTTTAAGTAGATTTCTATTGAAGGGGGCTGAAAAGAACTTACCCTTCTTCGATATAATTCAAAAGGAAAAAAAGTTGGAGTTAACTGATAAGTGTGAGCAAGTGCTCAAACAACTTAAAGAACACCTTCGAGAGCTGCCAACACTCATAAAGTCAGAGAAAATGGGGGGTTCTGTTTCTGTATATTTCTTCTTCACCTTTGGCCATCAGTGCGGTGCTTGTAAAAGAAAAGGATAAGGTGCAACATCCCATATATTTTATAAGTCGAGTCCTACAAGGACATGAGACAAGGTACGCCGCCCTCGGGAGACTCATTCTAGCTTTGGTGCACGCTGCACGAAGGCTGTGACCTTACTTTCAAGGGCACACGATCATCTTGCTCTCTAGATATCCCCTCAGGCAAGTCCTCTTAAAACCTGAAGCATTAAGAAGGATGATGAAATGGGCAATAGAGTTAGGTGAGCATGACATACAGTTTCATCCTAGAATGGCAATCAAGGGTCAAGCCCTAGTAGAATTCATAGTAGAAACCACTGAACCTATCGAGCTTGTCGAGTCCAAAAGGGAGTCTCAAAGGAGGGAAGTTTGGAGGCTATATGCCAACGACTCTTCGCATTCAAGAGAAAGTGGAGCAGGGGTATTGCTTACCAGTCCCAAAGGAAAAGATTATCCTTATGCACTGCACTTTGCCTTCACAGCAACAAATACGAGGCCGAGCATGAAGCCTCGATCACAGGTTTACAATTGGCTGCAAAATTGAAGGTAGAAAACTTGGAGATCTATAGTGTCTCTCAGATAGTGGTGCAACAAGTAAATAGGGAGTACAAGGCTAGGGAACACAATTTGCAAAGATATTTGGAGCTTGTAAAGCCCCTACTCCAGAAATTTAAGAGCTACACCTTGAAGTAGGTACCAAGAGAAGATAATCACAAGGTCGATGCCTTAATTAAGCTCGCTTCATCGAGCTTGGGAGCGGAGTCTCGGGGGCAGTTGCTCATGGAGACCCTTAACAACCAAAGTTTTCAGGAGCACATGGTAATGGTTGTAGATGAAGAAATCTGCTGGATGATGCCTACAATGGAATACCTTCAAGATGGAGCACTCTCGGAGGATTCTATGGAAGCCCGAAAAGTTATGCTTAAAGCGCCCAAATATGTGCTGCAAGATGGAATTCTGTATAAGAGAAGGCATTTGCAACCATTGCTGCGAAGTGTGAGCCCCCATAAGGCTGATTATTTGATAAGGGAATCCCACAAAGGTATATGTGGGAGTCATCAAGGGGCTAGGTCGGTGTCGAGGAAACTTATTCGAGCAGGGTATTACTTACTGGCCAATGATGTTTGAAGATGCAAACCAATACATACAGGCTTGCCACTTGTGTCAAAAGCACGCACCATTCAAGCACATTCCCCAAGAGGAAATGATGAATATTCCCAGTTCGTGGCCATTTGATAAATGGCATATCGACTTAGTTGTGCCATTTCCCAAGGCTCCGAGGAAGTTCAAATACCTGATTGTGGCTGTAGACTATTTCACAAAATGGGTGGGGACCAAGCCCTTGACCAATATGACGAGCAAGTCAGTGATTACCTTTTGTTGGAAAAACATTGTATACAAGTTTGGGATTATGAGGACGATCATAACAGATAATGGAAAGCAGTTATTCGCAGCCACCCGGGGACTTCCTGGGGGCTTCCCGGGGAATTTACCCCTGGGAATTTCACAGACAATGGAAAGCAGTTATTCGCAGCAGAGAATTTACCACTGGAACTTTTTGGGGCTTGTTATTCGCAGATTATGACCGAGGGACTCAACGATGCACCTTGATCGGTTTCCAGACGCAACAATTGTTAAATAAACATGCCAAATAATGTATATATATAGATAGTATATAACTTTGAAGATATTGGTATGGAATCAGCTTAATTTGTCTCAAATATTGCATACATGTGCTCTTCATATCAATATACTAAAAATTCAATCCATCTAGTCAAACTACAGCCAAGCTTTCATCGACATGAAAAGTGATTAAGGTGAAATCGGTAACTTACTCACAGGATAAATTGAGCCATAATTATCTTGACAAATGGCAACAAGGTGTTCGTGTGCAACATATTAGAATCTTACTCTCTTCAAAATTTCATAAACAAATCCAAGAAAACGCTCAGGCTCGAAGGTAAGGGATAATTATCACTTCATAATTCATATAGTCACCTTCGAAACCACTTCAACAATAAAGCACAGAAATGATAAACCATATATACAAAAAGAAATACATGAAAAACATTCTTCAATTAAGTAGGGTGTTGCTATATCTTTACTAGGTTACGCCCTAATACGTATATACGTGTATAATACAAAAATTATTATTTTTTAAAAATAAAAAACAATAAAATTTTTAAAAAAACCAAAAACAATGGTACCGTCGGCGCCACTGCCTGCGCCGGCACCACCGCCTGCGCCGGCACCACCGCCACCGTTCCCTGCCTCCTCCATCCCATCCCCACCACCGTTCCCTGCCACCGCCCTCCCCGGCCATCCCCGCCACCATTCCCGGTCACCGCCGTCCCCAGTGCCAACATCTTTCCCTAGCTCGTCGTCCTCGTTCCCAGCCACCACTGACGATGCTCAACCTTCGTCCCCAACCATCCACCGTAGCCCGCTGTCCCTAGCAAAACCCTAGCCTGTCGTCCCTGTCCCCATCCCTAGCCACCCGTGTGGTTCTTGGCATGGCTCTCGAGCGGCTGATAAGAGTAGGCCGAGGCAGGGCAAAGCAGAGCTAGAGAAGCAGAGTCGTCTGGAGTCCGGACAAGGAGAGCCGAAGATGGAGAGTCGAGAATGGAGAGCCGGAGAAGGAGAGCCGGGAATGGAGAGCCAGAGAAGGAGAGCCGGGAAAGGAGAGAGGCCCGGGATCTGGGAAAAGAGAGCTGGTCGAGGCTAGAAAATGAAAATGGAGAAGACGCCGGAATTTGGCGCACGAACGACCATTTCCGTCACCGACGAAGCATTGTCGTCCGTCACCCTCCACCTCCAGTAAAATCACCATAGGCGGCCGTGCACCACCGCCGGGAAACACCTCCAGTGGCGGTAGTAATGTGTTTAAAAATAAAAAATTAATATTATTTTAAAAATATTTAAATTAAATTGAAAATATATATTATATATTAAATAGTATAAATACATGTCGTAATTAAGTAAAATACAAGGAATGATATAACGATTCATATTAATTACACTATTATTCAATGCGGAATACATGTTTCCATGAACATAGAGTCGAGATATCTTCCCTAGGTCCACGTGGTTAAATTGAAGAAAATAGTTGAGAAGTACACCTCTGAAATTTGGTTTTACCAAATTTTTTTCAATTATTGCTAATATGTTCCAACATAACCTATCTAACAAAGTATGCAATAAAGTAAAGCATAAAAGACACGAGACTTGGTTACGCAGTTCAGTGAAAACCACCTACATCTGCGGGGTCTGACCCAGTTCAGAATGGATCCACTAATCAGAAAGATACAGTACAAAGTACACCATACAAAATACTTATCTTTTCTAATCAAACATGTGAATTCTGCTAGCTCCCCTAGCTACCGATCCGCCTTGATGAGACTCCCCCTGACCTCGAAACTCATCGACGCTGGATCTCCTCCTCCCGAGGGATTAAGGCATACAATTATGAACTTTAAACGGCAGGTCACGTATGTTGGAACATATAGATCTAGCTCTTTGCAAGACTCTCGGAATGATGAAAATCTATGTGCAGATTTTCTCTGTTAAATTTGTGAGTTAAATACAGCCGTGGTGTCTCCTTTTAAAGCCATGAGCAGATCGGAACTCTCCATGATTATCTCCATAATATTCCTATTCCTTAAATACTTCTACAGCATATGCAAATTCCATAAATAAAATAATTTTCCTTATCACAATAGCTCTCATATATTCAATAACATCAATACCATATTTGTAGGGATTTTCCATAAACCAACTATGCTTCTACCACCGCCTAACATATTTCAGAATATTAAGATTTCCATGAATCACAAATACCATAATATTATGATCTTCTTCTTCCATAAAACTTGTCGGCGTAAACGTGGCTTGTTTGCATGTTCCAACATGGAAAGTTTTTCATTTCCAAATATGTTCACAAATTACCAATTAAAATATTCAATGAGCACCATTTGACTTTACAATCTCCCCCTTTTGCATTTTGTGGACCCAACCATTTTGGACATTAAGAACACAACAGAAAACACTTCCAATCAAACACAAGGCTTCCAGAAATCACCTATGTTGGAACATATGCATACTACTGAATCTGATCATAAAAATACCATCCGAAAACCAGAATTCCAGAATACCAAAAAAAATATTCAGATTACAGTCATCCAAAATAAAAATATCCAAAAATCAAATATTCTCCCCCTGGGGCCTTGAATATGCCAAAGGCAATAAACTGTAGAAATAACGTTTCAAACAAAAAGAAAACCAGCTCCCCCTGAACATAACATGGGATCTGTGTTGGAACATAGATACTGCAGGAAAATCAATCTTGTTCAGGAGCAGTATCCTGTGCTTCCAAATGATCCTTCTCCCACTCAAGTCTGGCCTTCTCCGCTTCAACTGTTGCAATTTGGATGGATATTTCCTCCAACCTTGCATTGAGCACCACTATCCTGGCCTTCTTTTCAGCATCTGCAGAGGTAGTAGCTTCAGGGTTCCATGGCAGATCATGAACTTTCCGCATGCCAAAAATCTTCTTGTTAGGCCTGAGAAACTCTGTATCAATGATCACATCCTTTGCTTTTTCCTTCACCTTGGCACTCTTAGCCAATGCAGATATCAATCAGGGATACACCAGAGCATGCTTCGCCTTTGGAGCAGTGGATTGCCTTGCCTAACTAGACTCTGCTGGATAAATAATCCCAGATTAACTGGTTTCTGTGTTCTAACACAGTACAACAACTTTGCCATTTCTCTTGTCAAAGCTGTAGTATTGGAAGATGGCATCAAACAGTTCACAACTACCTAATATAGACAAAAAAATCTAGAAGACAGGGAGGAAGCATGTGAGTATCCAATCTCAGGCCATTCTATCTTGTACCCTCTTGAGACTACCTCCAGAATCTTGTCATCAAACACTTCTAAATTATCTGGAAAAACTCCCTCAAAGTCTGGAGTTTTCAGCCCCAAAATTCTGTTCATCCTAGCAGCAAAAAAATCAATAACCTTCCCCCTAGCATAAACCATGTCAAACCATGGGGAATCAACCTCCAAGTTCCCAGCCATCAGGTTGGAATATACTTCAGTGGCCACCTGCTTGTTGTACTGAAGTTGTACTATGGCAGCCCTTTTCATCCCAATTGCTTCCAAAAAATCAGGAAAATTGCTAGCTCTATATGCCTCTAGATCTACTGGTCTCTCGGTGATTATCTTCCTCTCAGCAAACACCTCTCCCATCTCCTCACCATTTATATTGAAGTAAGAAAATGACAGTGCTTCACTAACAGGAGGAGGTTGCAGCACCTTCTTCTTGGGAGTACCTTGGGTTTTTTTTTGGATTTCTTGGTTGGTGGGGAGTCCTCAACAGCAGCCATCTTCCGCTTGGCTCTAGCAGCTTGGAAGAATTCATCCAATACTTCATTGTTGGAGTAGTTCAACTCTGGTTCCTGTGTTGAAACATACTCAGAATATCCAGCATCTTCTTCTTCAGCAGTCCATGCCCTGCCTTGTATTCCAACATGTTGATCCTTAACTGATTGATCTTGCCTCAAATCATATCCTCCGGCCTATCCTCCGTCTGAATACTACTGTTCATCATGTGCATTACCAGTATCACACTGATCTTGACCTCCCATATCCAAATCATCAATTTCCATATCTTAAGCTTTTCTTGAATCTGTTTTTTGTGTTGGAACATACCCAACACTGCTTCCGTCTTCACTATCTGTAATCTCTATGATCACAGATTTTCTAAGCTCTTCAATCCTCTGGGCAGCCTTAGCATCATAAAACCCTACCGGTAACCTATCTGTGGACTTAATCACTTCCAGTCGCTCTGCCTCTTCATCACCTATCTCTTTAATCTTAACATAGCTAGGGCTAGGAATAGATAAGTATACGTGAAACCTATCCTTCCTGTTATAAATTCCACATTCCCCCCCTCAATAATTTGACTTCTAAATTTTCAACATCCTCGAGATCACCAATATCACCAGACAACAGTTCCTTGACATTAACATTCAGGAATTCTCCCTCTAAATTCTTAAATTTTGCCAAATCCACAGTATCATCGACAGTTTTAAATTCCATTCCAAGCACCTTGAGAATAGGAGGATCGGGTACTGTTACCTTTTGATAGGGACCATTCCCTTTGGCTATGAGTTTTTCAATTTGTCCATCATCACGATTTAGGTTTGCCCCCACATTTTCTTCCCCCTGCTCAACATTGTCATCCTCTGGAGATTGAAGCGTTTCTTTAATCTTGTCCTCGACCGTGGGAGATTTTGGGCTTGAAGACATCGTTTGGCAGCGGTTTGTTGCAAAGGAGAAGATCTTGGCAAATTTTTGGCAACAAGAATCTGAAAAACACCAAGAATAGTGGGAGTGTAGGCCGAAAATAGTAGGATATGGAGAGATGGAGACAATTTTGAAACAAGCACAAACTCTTCACGTCTTTCCTCTTTTGCCGCGAAAACCCAAAACTTTTTACCTTTCCAAGAAAAGTAATAATTCTAATTTTCTCACTTGTCAACTCAAGGCACACCTTTTTCCAACATACCATAACCCCAATTTTGGTAGTTATCTTTTTCTTCCAACATACCATAACTTTGCAGCTTCTATTTTTGTAGCAATTTCCTTCTTTCTATTTTTTAATGATTTTTTGAGCAAAAATAAAGCGGAAAAAATATTTACATCTAAATAAAGGCAAGAATTACCTCAAATCTGACAAACACCTAAGTGTTTTATGAGAATTTCAAAAGTGGCGGTGTCCAATGGCTTTGTAAAAATATCCGCAAATTGCTCAGATGTTGGAACATATACTACCACAACTTCCTTCCTTTCAACAAGATCTCTAATAAAATGATGCCTTATGTCAATATGCTTAGTTCAAGAGTGCCGGACTGGGTTTTTTGAAATATCAATAGCACTTGTGTTATCACATAAAATCTTCAAAGGGCCTTAATGAATTCCATAGTCGTTTATCATTTCTTCATCCATAATAATTGTGCACAACAACTTCTAGCAGCAAGATATTCAGCTTCCGCAGTAGACAAAGTGATCGAATTTTATTTCTTACCATACCAAGAAACTATGTTTGTACCAATAAAGAAACATCCACCTATAGTGCTCTTTCGATTATCAGCATTACCAGCCCAATCATAATCATTGTACCCAATTAGATTAGAATCTTGATTCTTAGAATACCAAACACCATACTCAGAAGTCCCACTTACATATCGAATAACTTTTTTGACCGCAGTGAGATGAGATTCCTGTGGATCAGCCTGAAAAATTTTGCAAATATTCCTACGCTGAAACATATATCTGGTCTACTAGCTGTCAAACATAATAAACTCCCAATCATGTCCCAGTATAACTTTTGATCAACTGCAACTCTTTTCTCATCCTTTACCAGTTTGTCAGAAACCCCCATAGGTGTTCGAACTACTCTGGCATTGGTTAAACCGAATCTTTTTACCAAATTCAGGGCATACTTACTTTGATTTATGAACAAGCCATTTTTTCTTTGCTTAACTTGTAGCCTAGAAAATATCTAAGCTCTCAAACCATGCTCATCTCAAATTCATCCTGCACAATAATGACAAAATCATGTACCATAAATGGTGAAGTAGAGCCAAATACTATATCATCAACATAAATTTGAACAATCAGTATGATGACTTTTAAGCACAAATAAAGTGCGATCTACTCTCCCTCAACGACAACCTTTCTTAAGTAGAAAGTTAGTAAGTCGTTCATTCCATGCCCTTGTTGCTTGTTTTAATCCATATAAAGCCTTCTCGAGGTGATACACATGATGAGGATAATGAGGATCCTCACATCCTTTAGGTTGTTCCACATATACTTCTTCATTTACCACACCATTTAGAAACACACTCTTGACATCCATTTGATACAGATGAAAGTTCATAGAGCAGGAAATAGCAAGTAAAAATTGAATTGACTCTAACCTGGCAACTGGTGCGAATATCTCATCAAAGTCGACTCCTTCAACTTGTATATATCCTTGAGCTACCAGCCTGGCTTTGTTTTGAGTGATATATCCATCAGCATCAGTTTATTCTTGAATATCCATTTGGTACCAATGATGTTTACACTTTTAGGGCGAGGAGTGAGATGCCGTTCATAATTTCATGCAAATTGACCGAGCTCTTCTTGTATCGCAGCAATCCAGTATTTGTCCAGTAATGCCTCATTGTAGTTTTTAGGCTCAATGAGAGAGATGAAGCATTATAATCCTGCCAACTTTCTGTAATCAACCCAAGGAACTGATCGAGTACTCCGTGTCATTGGGTCAGGTTGATCCTGTGTTGGAACATAGGATAAAGGCAGTGGGGGGGTGATGTTCCAACATACTCAGTATCATCTAGTTCAGCAGGGTAATCAGTTTGCTCAGATGTTCCAACATGCTATAGGTCTGGCTTTTTAGGTTGACTCGGCTGTGTTGGAACATGTTTTTATCGGGTTCATCTTCCGCAACATCTGAACCTTGTCCTTCTTCAGAATGATCCACAATAACGTTTATGGATTCCATGAGAGTGTTTATCCGAAGGTTGTAAACATGATATGCCCGGTTGTTCACAGAATACCCAAGAAAGATTCCAATATCAGTGCGATTGTCAAATTTTGCCAATTGCTCTCTATCTCTAAGGATGTAGCACTTGCTTCCAAACACATGAAAATATGATACATTTAGTTTCCTGCCCTTCCAAATCTCGTAAGACCTTTGCTTGTGAATGGACACAAATACACTCGATTAATTGTATATCAAGCTTCGTTAATGGCTTCTGCCCACCATTTTTTGTGAATTTCTTTCTCGGCTAACATAACTCGAGCCATCTCTTGCAGAGTTCTATTTCTCCATTCTACAACACCATTCTGCTGAGGAGTGATTGGTGCAGAAAACTCATTTTGAATTTCGAGCTCATCACAGAATTCACTGAATTAAGAATTTTCAAATTCTCTACCATGATCACTATAAATTCGAACAATCTTCTCGAATGGACTTCCTTTTTCAGTCTGTGATTTTATCACAAGACTTCTAAACACTTCCACAGTATATGGTTTTTCTTTTAGAAATGCTACCCACGTAAATATGGAGAAATCATCAATACATACAAATATATATTTCTTGCCACCTGTGCTAGGTGTATTGACTGGACCCATCAGATCCATATGCAATAATCCTGATTTCTTGAGGTGGTTATATATTGGACTGGAGAGTGGGGAGATCGAATTTGTTTACCTTGTTCACATGGTCCATAGACAAATCTGTCCCTACTTGTTAATGTAGGCATACCTCGTACTGCCTCTGTATTTGAAATTTTTATCAAGGTTTTATAATTGATGTGACCGAGCTTCCTGTGCCACAAAAATCCTTCATCTTGTTTAGAGATCATATACCTCACTTCCTGTTCCAGCGGATAGAAATTATCTGATGATCGAATGACTGAAAGGACTTTGGCTTCTCCATGTTTCACTATACATTTGTCTTTATGAAATTCCATACTCATATTGTCATCACACAGTTGACTCATGCTCAGCAGATTGGCCTTTAAGTATTCAACAAACAAAACACTGGTAAGTACTGGGAATCCTTCAATTTGTAGTTCACTTTTTCCAACTACTCTACTCTTCTTTACATCACCGAAGGTGACAAAACCACCGTTGTAAGGTGTGATATTTGTGAGGAATTCCTGGGTGCCAGTCATGTGGCGAGAACAACCACTATCAAAGTACTACGAATCTCTGGAATGTGCTATAAGAGAAGTATGTGCAACAAGACACATACTAGAGATTTTGACTACCCATTAATTTCTGACCATCTTTGATTTCTGGGCATCGTCTATGTTGGAACATACTGAGAGTTGACGTCCCGCATTGATGTCTCTAAGTAGTTTATGGAATTATTCCTCTGTGTGCCCTTGGTATGAGCAGTAGCTGCATATGAGAGGTTTTCATTGATGAGGCTTGCTGAACTTTCTCTTTCTCTCTCGGATCTTTGACTTGAGCGTTACTGTGCTCTTTGGTGGGCTGTTATACCCAATTCCATGTCGATGTCTAAAGCTCTTTCCCATTACCAGAATATCATCAAGGTTTGCTTTTCCTGAGTTCAGTTTAGTAATAGCTACTTCAGACGTCTCAACTCTCTTGGTTGTTGAAATTAACTTCACATTCAACTCGTCATTCTCCTTTCTGAGTCCAGCAACTTCCATACACAAATCCTTTTCTTTCTCCGCCAGATGATTTTTTTCTTCCTTCAATACTTTGTTTGTATCAACTACTTAGAGCCACATAGCATACATCTTTTCGTATGTACTATAGATTTCTTCATCACTTATAGCAAGTCCATCATCATCACTAGACACCTCATATAAATCTATGTTGAAACATACAATTTCGACTCTATTCGATGTGTTGGAACATCTATCTTCCGATGCATCATGAATTTTTGCTCCAAACACCACATAGTTACTTGTAAGTTCCTCTTCGTCTTCTTGTCCTCTTCATCTTCACTCCAAGAGGTGACATATGATTTTCCCCGTTTCTTCCGGGTATTTTCACACTCAGCATGAATATGATCATATCCTTCACATTCTCTGCATTGAATTCATCCAGGCTATTTTGGTTCACCACTTTGATTTTTAGAGAACTGCTGGTTTCCTTGTTCGAATCTCGTCCCATGATTAATTCCAAATTCTTGTGGCCTTGGTCTATTTCCACCACACCTTTCTTGATATTTCTTGTTTACTACTTTCTTTAGCATTCTTGAGAAGTTTTTCGTGATAAGTGCAAGTTTGTCAAAGTTATCATCACTGTCAGATTCGTGATTATCCTTTGTTGATGATGTTTTGAATGCCAACTCCTTTTGAACCCTTTTTGTAGCCTATTGGAATGTCATCTCATATGTCTGTAATGATCCCATCAATTCATCTAAGTTCATGGTGGCTACATCTCTTACTTCTTCTATTGTTGCGACCTTCATTGCAAACCTTTTAGGAAGTGATCTCAAGGTCTTTTTCACCAATTTTGCCTCTTTGTAGACTATTCCAAGTTGGTACGCCATACGGGAGATGTCCCTGAGTTTTCCGTTGAATATAGCAATAGTGTCATCTTCCCCCATCTTGAGTTCCTCGAACTTTGTAGCCAACATCTGTAATTTAGATTCTCAAACTTGACTTGTTCCTTCATGAACTGTTTGTAGAATATCCCATGCTTTCTTAGCTTGATGACATGTAGAGATGAGTTTGAAATGATTTTCATCAACTGCCGTGAATATAGCATTTAATGCTTTTGAATTTTCTAGTGAGGCCTTGAGTTCATCAGGAGACCAAGTAGATTTGTCTTTAAGTTTCTGATCCTTTTGACTTGACTCTCCTTCTTTCGCCATAGAGCTTGTATCAACATCCTCAATAGGATGGTTCCACTCATTTTCATTATAGTGCAGAGCAAGTTCATCTAGTGAGTTTATGAAAACTCTCATGCGTGCCTTCCAATAATTGTAGTTGTTGCCTTCCAGCAGAGGTGGCTGTGACACCGAAGCTCCTTCTTCGGTTGCCATGGCAAATCGGATCACACATTCCATGACACAACCAAGGGAAAAATAAGTGACCAAGCTGTGATACCAAATAAAATTTGGTTTTACCGATTTTTCTTAATTATTACTAGTATGTTCCAACATAACCTATCTAACCAAGTATGCAATAAAGTAAAGCATAAAAGACACAAGACTTGATTAGGCGGTTCTGTGAAATCCACCTACATGTGTGGGGCCTAACCCACTTCAGAATGAATCCACTATTCAAAAAGATATAGTACAAAGTACACCCTACAAAATAGTTATCTTTTCTAATCGAACATGTGAATTCTGCTAGTTCCCCTAGCTACCGACCTGCCTTGATCAGACTCCCTCTGACCTTGAAACTCGTCGACGCTGGATCTCCTTCTCCCAAGAATTAAGGCATATGATTCAGAACTTTGAACGGTAAGTCACATATGTTGGAACATATCGATCTGGCTCTTTACAAAACTCTCGGAATGATGAAAATCTGTGTGCAGATTTTCTCTGTTAAATTTGTGAGTTTAATGCAGCCGTGATGTCCCCTTTTAAAGTCATGACCAGATTGGAACTCTCCATGATTATCTCAATAATATTCCTATTCCCGATATGCTTCTGAAACATATCCAAATCCCATAAATAAAGGGGATTTTTCTTAGCACAATATCTCCCATATATTCGATAACATCAATACCATATTTGTAGATATTTTCCATAAACCAACTATGCTTCTACCCCTGCCTAACATATTTAGAATATTCAGATTTCCATAAATTACAAATACCATAATGTTATGATCTTCTTCTTCCGTAAAACTTGTTGGCGTAAATGTGGCTTGTTCGCATGTTCCAAAATGAAAAGTTTTTCATTTCCAAATATGTTCACAAATTTCCAATTAAAATATTCAATGAACACCACTTGACTTCACAACCTCAATCCAATAGTGTAAGAAAGGGGGATTAAAAGCAGATCTATTGAACCATAGAACACAAATTGAAGGTTCTCTAACCCCATCTTTGATCCTTTTCGATCAAAGTGGTAGCATTTCTATATAAAATTTATTTTTCCCAAGCACCATATAATAGAAATTGTTTTCTTTTTGTGGTTAAATTGGTGTGGTGGTGGCATCAACCGGGGATATTAAAGTCATTTTGATTAACCTAAACTCAAGTTGTGTAAAACTAACATACTATTATTATAATGTTACAGATTTTAATTCTTTCCTATATATAATCAAAATTTTCAATTTTTTTATACAATGATAGAGTACTTTTGATAGAAGAGTGGGTCTCCAGACACGCGGCTTGTCCATCAGCTTATGGACAGACCACTTTTTTTTTTACCTTATACACTACATTTGTTAAATTACATACAAAATTTAGAGTTTTTAAAAATATTTTTTATATCATATGTTTTTATATTTTCACCGTCAAATACATATTATTACTTGTTTTAACTTATAAATAAAATATTTAAATGTAATAAAAAAATTACAACATTTAATGTAAAAGCCCCTGTAGACCGTCCATAAGCTTATGGAAAGACCGCATTTCCTGAGACTTTCTCTTGATAGAAATATGTATACATATTATTTATTTATTGATAAAGTCTTAGGAAGGTGGCATTTCCATAAGTTTATTGACAGTCCACAATGGCTTTTACCTTAAATGCTGTAGTTTTTTATAATATTTAAATGTTATATTTTAAAAGTTAAAACAAGTAATAATATGTATTTGAATGTGAAAATCTATAAATATATGCCAAAGAGTAGGGTTTAAGCTATATTATTATTGCGTATGAAACATGTACAAGGCATATATACAGTCTAAAAGCCCACAATACATAGCCTAAAGCTATACAGGAATGTATGCCCTAATACCCCTCTTAAAGTTGGAGCATGGGGATCTCAAAGCCTAACTTGCCGAGAAGGTAAGAAAATTGATGCTTGCCAAGAGATTTGGTGAAAATATCGGCCAACTGCTCATTGGTGGAAACATGACTTGTAGCAATGAGGCCATGCTGAATAGCATCCCGCACATAGTGACAATCAACTTCAATCTGTTTGGTACGCTCATGAAAAATAGGATTCTGAGCAATATGCAGAGCCGACTTACTATCGCAAAACAGCCGCATCGCACATGGATGATGAATCCCAAGGCTGGCCTGAAAATCCTTGAACCATTTTAGCTCAGACGTAAGGTTGGTCATCGAACAATACTCAACCTTGGCGGAGGAGCGAGAGATGGTGTGTTGTTTCTTAGTTTTCCAGGAAATGGGAGAACCACCAAGAAACATGAGCCAACCTGAAAAAGAACGACGAGTCAAAGGGAAAGTAGCCTAGTCAGAATCTCACCATCCAGACAAGGAAAGATCACACATAGAGCTCAAAAGAATGTCTTAACCCACGCACCCCTTCAAGTAATGCACAACCCAAATAGCAGCATCCCAGTGTTCCTGTCGTGGGTGCTGCATGAGCTGATCCAAGATGTGAACAATATAAGAAAAATCTGGACGAGTGAAGGACAAAAAAATAAGGCACTGATATAGTTCAGGATCCACGAGAAGCATGTCAGTAGCCAAAGAGAGAGTATGATTCTGCTCAAGGGGGAAAACCACAGGTTTTGAACCAAGAAGTCATGTCTCTACTATAATGTCCAGAGTGTACTTCTTTTGACATAGAAACAAGCTATCTGAACTATGAGCCACCTTGATTCCATGAAAAATACTTCAGAGGACCTAAGTCCTTCATGTGAAAGCAACGACCCGGGTACTTCTTGAAGGCAGAAATAGTTATCGAGTCATTCCCAGAGATAATTAAGTCATCCACATAGACCAGGACGGACTGCTGAACATGATCGTGAGATAGGGGTAAAGCGAGAGTAATTTGAGTAGGACTAAATGAAGCCATAAGAGAGTAAAGTTTTTGCAAGCCTAGAAAACCAACAACGATAGCCTGACGCAAACCATATAGATAGTTCCGTAAATGACAAATTGTTCTTGGTGTGGGAGGAGTAAAACCTGGAGGCATCCTCATATAAACTTCTTCATCCAAATTGCCATGAAGAAAAGCTTTGTGAACATCCATCAGATGGAGTTCCCAATGCTTAGCAGCCGCAATAGCCAAAAAAACCCGAACAGTGACCATTTCGGCGACAGGAGAAAAGGTCTCGTTGTAGTCAATACCCTCGACCTGATGATTACCAAAGATAATGAGGAAAGCTTTAAGACACCTAACTGAGCCATCAGAATGGTACTTAATTTCGTAGACCCACTTGCACCCCAAGACGTGGAGGCCGGGAGGAAGATAGGCTATGTCCCAAGGGCCAATATTTTTATCAAATGCTCAAATTTCCTATTGCTTGGCGCCATGCCACCCAGCATCCTGCATGGCCTCTTAAAAATTACGAGGCTCAACACATGCAGTAATAGGTGCGAGAAGAGCACGATAACGCATAGAAAACGTATCACAATTCAAAAAGTGTGCTAAAGGATATAGTGTACCTGAGGGACCAGAGGAAGCAGAAGCTACCAAATATGGACTCAATTTCAGTACAATGTGAGTAACAAAATCACGTAACAAAATAGAAGCGCGTTTCTCATGCAAACAACAACCCAATGATGCATCTGGAGCCACAGAAGTATGAGTATGAACATGCTCAGAGGTGGATATAGGCAAAGCTACTGAGGACGGGATAGTAGTCTGAGCTCATGAAGTAGATGGTTCAAGTGGGGTTTTTGAGGCTCCTAAAACTAAATCACAATCCACTATGAGAGTCGGAGAAGGCTGATTTAGATCCTCAAAAGGGGTAGAGAGAGGTTTGGCCAGAGGCGCCATGTACGGAAATTCATTCTCGTGGAACTGGACATCCCGAGAAACAAAAGTAACCCCTGTTGCAAGATCATACAACTTCCAATCCTTCTTGCCATTGAGATAACCAATGAACATACACCTCCGACTCCGTGGAGAAAACGTGTTACCATTCGCTCGTTGATCATGTGCGAAACACAAACAACCAAAAATGCACAAGTCATCAGATGCTGGGGGCGCACCAAACAAGATCTCATAAGGGGTCTAATTTTGTAAGATGTCGGAAGGAGTCCGGTTAATTAGATGAACAGCAGCAAGAACATACTTGCCCAAAAACGTAATGGGTAGACCAGCTTGAAGCATTAAGGCACGACTCACACTGAGAATGTGTTCATGTTTTCTTTTGACGCGATCATTCTGCTAGGGGTACCAACACAAGAAATTTGAAACAAAATCCCATAAGAACTGAAAAAATCCTTCATGCAATTAAATTACAGGCCATTATCACTAAGTACAATTTTCACATTTGTATCAAACTACCATTCAACCATAGCAAAGAAGGAGCAAAACACTTTATGAACTTCAATCTTATTGTGCAACAAATAAAACCACACAACTCTAGAAAAATCATCCACAATGGTAAAAAAATAACTCGCATCACACAAAGAGTGTGTCTGATATAGCCCCCATAAATCACAATGTATCAAAGCAAAGATACGATTGGCTTTACTATCACTAGTCGGAAAACTATCCCGTGTTTCCTTTGCCTGGGGACAAATTACACAGGCATTATTCAACTTTTTCTCAGAGCTACTGGGGTGAATACCTGGCACTCACTTGACAATATGATCAGACGGATGTCCCAGACTTCTGTACCACAACTCAAAATCTGTCAACCCAGGAACATTCACTGCTTGCACTGTAGGAAAAATTGGAAATAGTAGAGTCCACATCGACGCTCACCTGCTCCAATCAGGTTCCTTGATTGTTGGTCCTGAATAGCATACATAGAATTATTAAGTTGGACAAGGAAATGAGAATAATCAATCAACTGAGACACGAAGATTTAGTTGCAATTGAGAGAGGTAACAAAAAGAACATGATAGAGAGTAATATCACGAGTCAATATGATGTGCACCTCCAATGTCGCCACTACTCCTTGGCCATAAGGTAAACCAATGTGACATTCATCAATAGGCTGAACATGAGATAAACAAGAAATATTTCTTGTAACATGGTGAAATGCCCCAATATCAATAATTCAAGGAATAGAAGAGAGATCACATGTCATACGATCACTAAAAAATTTCCCAGCATTAATCTTATTAAGCCTAGTCTGAAGCTGATCAAGTTTCAAGTCAGCAAAATAAGTGCCACCGAAATTAGGCATAGAAGCCATTGGCTCAGTTACTGCGTGATCACGAACACTACCACCACGGTTGCAGCTAAGTCCAGCTGAGGGATCACTTGAGTTGTTGGTTGAGGACCCACCTTTCCTTGGTCGTACCTCTCTTCCCACCAATTGGTGTGCCATGAAGCTGAAAACATAAAGCTTTTTCATGGCCCTTACGCCGACAATGCAAACATATCAGTTTGGATTTGTCCACCCGTGAGAGAGGTGGTTGAGCAGCAAATACTGTAAAAGAATGTGCTTCGTCAGGGAGAGCTTTGTTGTGAGAGATGTCGTGAGAACGTCCTTCCGGAAGAAGAGCTTGGTGGCAACGATCTAGATCAAGTTGAGAAGTTTGGGACAACAAATTGGAGTGAACAGTTCCAAAGCAATCGTCGTCCACGCCAATAAGGAACCAGTGCAGCTTTTCTTCCTCATAGTTGTTGCTCTGATACCATGCTAAAGAGTAGGGTTTAAGCTGTATTATTATTGCGTATGAAACATGTACAAGGCATATAAATACAGTCTAAATGCCCACAATACAAAGCCCAAAGCTATACACGAACGTATGCCCTAATAATATATAATATTAAAAAAATGTTTTCAAAATTTATAAGTTTAGTATGTAATTTAACAAATGCAGTATATAAGGTAAAAAATAAGTGGCTTGTCCATAAACTTATGAACAGGCCGCCTGTCAGGAGACCTACTCTTATTTATTTATATATGTCAAAGTCCTATTTTAGACCGACTAACATTTAAATAAGGACATTTTATAATTATTCAGATTGATAAGATTTTGATATTTACTTTTATTTATTTTAATGAGATATTCCCTCTGTTCCAGCTGAAATTGCATTGCAACCATTAGCATGTTGTTCAAAAAACATGTTTGGCCATTAATATGTTTACCAATGTATAATAACAGCAAATAAAAAGTTGATATTTTAGAAACTACTTGTTACGACAAATTGAACAATATCATATACGATAATATTTTTGTTCATATACCTATTTAAATATGCGATCAAAATTTAATAGAGAATAATGTCAAAAACGTAAGAGTGCAATTTTCAACTGGAACAGAGGAATACATATAATTAGGATAACCTTTTAAAATGAATCTCAACATATAAAAACAAAAATAACATGAGCGAAAACACTTTCACTGTGTGTAACTGTTGATTGAGATGGTTATGGGCAAAGGAAATGGTGAGGAGCAGTTGGTTATGGAGGAGCACCAAGCTGAATCTCCTTCAATAAGGAAGACGCCAATCTCAGTTGTGAAATGGGAGGTAGGATCGAGCAGCGATAGTAGCAGAAAGGGAAATGATCAGAACGCCAAAGCATGGATCAAATTGTTTGCAGATAACAAGACTTAGGTACAATTCTTTAACCCGGAGGAGTATAGTGGTGTTAAAATGGGGGAAATTCCTATGAAGGAGGTAGTTGATAGTATTAAAACTTGGGATTCGACTGTGATATGTAGATTCTTGGGTAGTTATCCACCATTTATGGTAGCCGAGGGCATTTTTGGTAGGGTTTTGGGATTTAAAAACATACAGAAGATATGGAAGTAAAACAAGGGATGTATATGATCAAATTCTATTTGAAGCAATTTAGGGATGAGATTATTGAAAAGAGGATGTTATTTTTTGATGGAAAGCTAGTTATAGTTTCAGAGTGGAGGAATAATATGGAACTGGATGAACCTAAATCTGTCCCTGTATGGATCCAATTCCCTAGGTTACCTTTAGCCTACTGGAAACCTAGCATCATAGGTAGAATAATGAGTCCACTGGGGAAGCCACTGAAACTAGAGAGGACTACTAAGGATTTAGATGTTGGAGATTAATCAAAACCTTCTTGCATGTTACGTGAAACTTGCAAATGCATGCATGTAGTTTATTTTAGTTTGTTGAATTAGTCTTTGAAGTTGTTAGGCAGCCCGAGTTCGTTGGAAGAATATGGGGTAGTGCTGATAATGGTTTAGTTGCTCAAAATTAGCGGAGTTTGTTACGGGGAAGGTTAGTTTAAGTAGGACTGTACGTAGTACTCTTTCTGCTGCAATTCTTAGTAGTACTCTTGTTCTGCTGCAATTCTTAGAGAATAATAATAAAAGAAGAAATCCCAAAAATCTTTTAGTTCGTTGATTTACTTCTTGCATGTGTCCTTATTTTATTTTCTACATTAGATAGGTTAGCCTATGCTAGGATGCAGGTTGAGGTGAATATTGGTGTTGATTTTCCAAGTAGAAATCCTTATATAGATGAACATGATGTAGTCCAACACCAGGACATTGTCTATGAATGGTTACCAGTTAAGTGTGCCAAATGTGGTTTGTTAGGTCATAAAACTGAGGATTGCAGGAAATCAGAGGAGAAACCTGCTATGAAGATCACCATCACGAAAGTCTATGTTCCCAAGAAACCAATTGAGAAAATTGGCTTAGCTCAGACTGTAGAAAAGAATCAGAGGGTTAAACCTGAATTGGGGAAAAATGATACTGATTCTGACACTGAGGGTTATGTTTGTTTTGAGCAGAGAAAGGGGAAGCAGAAGCTAATAGAAGGTAGGGGTGATAAGGGTGGAGATAACTTTCTGTTGCTTTCAGACCCCCCCCTGATGAATAGTTCAATTCTAGCTTGGAATGTTCGTGGTGTATATAGTAAAGAAAAGGAAAAAAAATGTAGGGATTATATTGTACATAATAGGAATGGTTTAATGGGGATTGTTGAAACCAAGGTACATGTGCAGAAAGAGAAAGAAGTATGGGAAACAATGTGTAGAGGGTGGAATATTATCTCAAATGGTAGCTTGATAAGAAGAGGTAGGGTTTGATGGGCTGGGATCCTGATAGTTATGAAGTGAATTATGTCCAAATGTCTAAAGAATGCATCTCAACTATGGTGAAACAGAAAGGAGCAGTAACAAAGTTCAAGTTCAGAGCAGCATATGGATTAAAGAAGGGAGAAAGAATCTATGGAGGCAAATGGAAATAGAGCATGAAACAAACATCCCTTGGATCATAATTAGATACTTCAACACACCCTTGAATTTGGATGATTGATTGGGTGGAAAAAACATCACATCAGCAGAAACAACAATTTTCATGAGATTATTGAAAAGCTGGAGTTACTGGAACTGAAAACTGTTGGACCAAAATTCACCAGGGATAGCAGTAGAGCAGTTAGAGAGAGGATATTAAGCTAGATTGACAGAGCCTTTAGTCAATCATAAGTGGACTGAGTTGTTTCTGAATTCAAAGTGTAGAGTGGCAATAGACCATATATCCGATCATTTTCCCCTTCATGTCTAGATAACCAGGAGTGAGAAGAGAGTTGCTAAACATTTCAAGTTCTACAATATGTGGATTTCATCTGAGAAATATTTGACTTTGGTGGATGATATCTGGAAAAAAAAGGCTGGCTTCAATTTGAGGGATTTATATCTGAACCTGGAGAGGTTAAAGGCTCATTTATCTAAGGTGAACAAAAAATAATTTTCAGAGATTGAGAAAAGGGTCATAGCAGCAAGGCAAGCCTCTCAAAGGGCCAATGAGTTGCTACAACAGAATCCAATGGAGGCAAGGCTACAACAAGATGAATCAGTTAAAAGACACCAGGTGTTGAACTTAAGGAAGGCTTAGTATCAATTTTTTAAATAGAGAGTCAAACTGAAATGGTTAGAGGAGGGAGACTGGCCCACAAGGTTGTTCTATGCTAAAATGAGGGAGAGGCAGTATAAGAATCACATTGTAAGCTTGAAAGAAGGATCTAAGGAGATTGAAGGGAAAAAACTGCTTGATCACTGGATGTTATTTTTCAAGAACCAGCTGGGAACTAAGACCATCTCAGAGGGCAGACTGATAAGGGACTATGTTCGGGGAGGAGAAGTTATGAATTTAGAGCAGCAACTGAGAATGGTTGAAGAGGTAACTGGTGCAGAGATAATGAGGGCTCTAAAAAGAATCAATTCTAACAAGAGTCTGGGCTATGATGGTTATTCCAGTTTTTTTTACAAGAAAACATGGAGTACAGTGGGAGAAGATTTCTTGGGAGTTGTCAAGGGGTTCTTCAAGGGAGATGATTTACCAAGTGAACTTAGTAGAGTAGTGCTGGCATTAATCCCTAACGTTTCACATCCTCAATATGCCACGGACTTGAGGCCAATGGCGGACTTGAGGCTAATAGCTTGTTGCTCAATTCCCTACAAGGTGATAACCAAAATCTTGTGCCACAAATTGGGACAACTAATGCAACTACTGGTTAATCAGAACCAAGGGGAATTTGTGAGGGGTAGGAACATTGCCCACAATGTACTTCTAGCTCAGGAATTGGTGCACAAATAAAAATTTAAAGGCATGAAGTAAATTTGTGTAATCAAAATAGACATAAAAAATGACACCATCAGATGAGAGTTTTTGTTTGATTGGCAGAGATTGCTGAAAATCCCTGGACTGTTTATGAAAGTGTGTGTGTTCAGCTAGTTTTTGTTTGTCTGTAAATGGATGCTACTCTGAAACATTCAAAGGTGAGGGGATCCCTTTATCCCCTCTCCTGTTTGTTCTCTATATGGAGTTCTTGACTTGATTGCTGAGCAGTAAGTTTAAAGAAAAGAAGATAGGCTATCATCAAAGATAAGAAGGTGGAAGTGCATAGCCTTTTATTTGCTGATGACCTTCTTGTTTTCTGTGAAGCTAATCAGAAATTATTGGAGGGATTACAACAAAATCTATCTGAGTTTCAGAAACTATCTGGTCCAGCAATCAGTAGTTTTAAATCCACAGTATGTTTTTCTGACTTTGATGAGTTGGAGCAGGACCTCTTAGATGGTATTTTCCAGATTCAGAAAGAAGAATTCCCAATGTGGCATTGTGGAGTGCCTCTTTCATCTTTTAGATGGGACAAAACCTCATGTGAAGCATTGTTGGATAAAATTGCAAAGAAGTTAACTTCATGGAATGTTGGCACTCTTTCTTATGCTGGTAGATCACAACTTATTAATAGTGTTACTCCGTATTATGGGGTACTGGGCATGCATATTTAAAATCCCTGAGAGTATCAATGAGGATATAGTAAAGCTCTGTAGATCATTCTTATGGAATAAAAGTCCATAAGGCAGATACTTTTCCCCTGCATCCTGGGATTTCATGACCAGAGCAAACAATCAGGTGGATTAGGATTCAGAGATCCTTCAATTTGGAACCAGGTTGCCCTTTGCAAACATGTATGTGCTATTCAACAGAAAGAAGTCATTCTTCGGGTCAAATGGCTACAAGCCTACTACCTGAAAACAAAGCCCTTTGAAGAGCATCAACCACAACCTTCTCACAGTTTGATGAGGAAATATTTGAATAGACTCAAAACATTGATGAACTGGAGCTCACAACAAACTGAAAGGATGTGAGGAGAAGGATTCCATGAAAACTATTTTTTGGAGGTCTAAACTGTTGCCAAAGCACTTTTTTTTTTCTCTGGATGCTCTTTAAAAGGAAGTTGCCAACTACTGATCGGCTTCAGGAGTTTAACATCATTACAACTCAGCAACTTTGTGTATTCTGTGGATTAGAGCAGGAGACTGCCAACTATCTCTTTGCTCAATGCAGTTTTGTGAAACTTCTGGCAGGTATGTTAAAGATTCCTTCTATAAGTGAGAACTGAAGATTCCTTCTTCTGGCAGGTATGTTAAACTTCTCGCAGGTATGTTAAAGATTTGGGAGAACTGAAGAAAAAATTGAGGACATGGAAACAGAGAAGGAAGCTGATGATGATGAGCACGATGGTGTCAATGTTGTATCACACATGGAAGGAAAGAAACCAAAGAATTTTCCAGGGGAAAAGTATTGATCTGGAGGGTGTTAGAGAAAATATTGTTGAGGAATTGAAATGGCTGCAAAAGTCATCATGTTCTGTTTCTGATTAAGGACGGGGTTCGGGCAAATATAGGGTTTAACTCGGGCTTATAAAATCTCCTAAACTAGCTGCTTAGGGCTTTCAATAGAAGGCCCAAAAACACTGGCCCAAGATGAAGAGTTAGACTAGTTTGGGTCCTATATTTAGCCCTTTCTCAATACTTAATAGAGTTCTTTATGTAAGGTCCGGAGTTAAAAAATCAAAAATTTTGTAAGTCCTTTTTTTTAAGAGTCCGTCTCTTGAAAGACGGTCTTTCCATAAGTTATGGAAAGACCAAGGTTTAAAGTGTAAATTAGAAGAAATAGAGATAAAATTTTTGGGTTGCATGAACCGGGTTATAAATTTTATAACTACTACATGTTGCATACTAAAAGTTTAATATTGCAACTAAGACCTTTTACCTTTTATTATTCTAGTTAAACCCCGTCTTTCCATAAGCCTATGGAAAGACCGTCTTTCCCAAGACTTTGCCTTTTTTTAATTGCTCTTTAAAGAAATTTACAATGTTATATAAAAAAGAATCTCAACATATAAGTAATTAATTTTTAAATAATTTGAATGAAATATTATAAAAATAATCAATTTTCATTGTATTTAATATTTATTAATTATTTTATTTCATAATTCATATAGTTTTTCTTAGATGATTAAACTCTAAAATTTTAAATAAAATTCTTTATTTACAATTGAAATGTAAGACACAAAATGTACATAAAACATAATCCTAATATTTTAATTAACAATATTGCGCAACACACAATGATACTCCACTAGTTATCTTTAAGAAATATATATATACACTACTCTCATGTAAATATACAAACATCTTACTATTTATTAAAAAGTAGTAAATCAAATTATAAGTTAATTTATAATTATGAATAAAAATAGGTAAAGTTTTGGGAAAGACGGGGTTTAATTAGAATAATAAAAGGTAAAACATCTTAGTTACAATATTAAAATTTTACTATGAAACATGTTATAGTTATAAAGTTCATAACCCGATTCATGCAACCCAAAAATTTTATCTTCATTTCTTCTAATTTGCACATTAAATCTTGGGGTTTCCATGACTTATGGAAAGACCGTCTTTTAAGAGACGGACTCATAAAAATATTTAAAAATATAATTACTTTTTTAAAAATCATGTATCATGTTAACGTAGTAAGTTTCAAAAGGGCTCTATTGAGGCATATGGAACTAGGTCTGGGACTTGAATGTCATGGCTGGTGAATCTTTTTTTTAAATCTCGATTTATAGGGTTCCCGACCATTTTCTATTAAAGGTCAATTGTTGCCCGTAGGCTTACATCAAGAAGTGCCCGTAGGCTCACATCAGAAGACGATGTGGGGTAAATCCATTACACTAATGCGCTATCTAATTTACAATTCTAATCAACAGTCTCAGTGGCACAAAGAGAGATACACATAAGCCCTAATGAATATTAAAATACTGAACGAAAAGCTTATGTGGCAGTGAGAAAAGGGCCCCTAGAATAAGTGGTTGACACAGTGTTACCATATTGTAGCAACAATAATATCGACCCGAGATTACCATCAGAATCAAAACAGTGAGTATCAAATAATATGCACGCTAAGTGTTTTGTCCACATTTCCGATCAAACAACCCATACAATCAAAACGAGGTAATTTAAAGCTCCCCAACTAAACATCTGGCCCGTCTCCATTTAGCCCATAAAAATCTTTTCCCTAAACTAGGAAACTGCAACCAGTCATTTGAATTGCCAAAAATATTTCCTGTCAGTGTATAAAATCACTTATAATACGTAGAATTCACTCTAACTTGGCTCCAAAAGGAGCTAAAAACCAATTAAATCAACTTAGCAATATAATTTTTCTAGGAATCCTAATGGACCTAAGCCTACAAATCTGATTTAAATCCTCATAAACAGTGACGCCAAAAGTCCGTTGTTTGAAAAACTTTGGAGAAAAGTGCATACATAACCTTATATAATTGATGGAAGTGCAGATATAACCCTGCGATAATGAAAGTGCAAATATAACCCTGTGATAATTGAAAGTGCAAATATAACCCTGATAAGTCAATGCCGGAATAATGGCTTTAGGGTTATATTTGCACATATGTATAATAGTTAGGGTTATATTTGCACATATGTATAATAGTTAGGGTTATATTTGCACTAAAAATAACTCAGGGTTATATTTGCACTTTCTCCAACATATAGGGTTATATTTGCATATTACCCAAAACTTTGACTTGGATTTCTCCTTGCTATCTCATTGGATATCAGATCTGAAATCAATCCAATTTTACCAACTCGAGCTATCGGCGAAATAGGCATTGACAGAGAGAATCCTTATACCAAAATTCAAATAAAAACCCATAAAATTTCTGGCCCATTTTTTTTAAAAAAAAGAATAAAGGAAGCTAAACTCATAGAGATAAGAAAAAGACCAAAAACATAAAATAATTAAAACCCTCCACCTGGAAAGAAAAAAAATTAAAAGTAGAAAAATAAAATAAAAATGGAGCAGTACCCCTCATAACCTTACATCTCTGGAGATCCACATGGCTCTATTTGACTCAAGTTTAGCCATTTTGGTTGAGTCGACCCAATGTTGACAATGCAATGGGTTGAGTTGACTCAGTCCTGAGTTGAGACCGAGTTGGCTATCACTGGATCTGAGTTGGCCGACTCAGATCCGAGTGACTCGAAAACCCTAAGGACTGGAATTAGCCGACTCACTTTACCTCAGGTTGAGAGAACAACAAGGATATGGTAGCTTCGGATCTGGAATGGAAAAAGGTGGAAACGGTGGTGCTCTTCCATCGTGTGGATGTCGTCGTATGAGGTCCAAGCAACATCGTAGTGCGAACATCCGCCGGAGCAACACCGTAGCAATGCCACTCGAGCATCCTGTCGGAGCAACGCCGGAGCATCCATCGGAGTAATGCCGGAGCATCCGCTGGATCAACGCTGCTGGAGCACTGCCAGAGAAACTCCGGTGGAGCAAAACTGGAGCTCACCAGACTGCCATTCGTCAGATCTGGAGCCAGGATTTTCCAAGGATGGCTGAAAATAAGGGGTAAGGGTGTTGGGGGGTGGGACTGGGAGGGGGGAGTCACCGAAGGAGAGTTTTTGGCGGCGACAGATACCTCACGAGTCTGACCTAGAGTAGGGTTTTGTTTATGTAGAGAGAAGGGAGAGGTTTTGTGTTTTAGAGAGAGACGAAAAACCTTTTGGGGTTGACATAGCAGACGAATCAAGTGTAATTATGGGGTAAAAGGTAAATCTGCTATTTTAAAAGTAATTCATCGATTCAATACTGATTAAGAACATCTCCAATGGTAGGCTACAGGGGGTTGTAGATTGACTTGCCATATTATCTTTTCAAATTAATGATGTGGCAAGCTACACAGTCCCACAATGGTAAGCTACATTCATGTGCAGCTTAAAAGGTCCCACATATTTTACCATATTCATCTTTATTTATAATGATATATAGGCAAAGTCTTGGGAAAAACAGTCTTTTCATAGGCTTACGGAAATATGAGGTTAATTAGAATAATAAAAGGTAAAAGGTCTTAGTTGCAATATTAAAAATTTATCATGCAACGTGTAGTAATTATAAAGTTTATAACCCGATTCATACAACCCGAAAATTTTATCTTCATTTCTTTCCATTTGCACTTTAAACCTTGGTTTTTCCATAACTTATGGAAATAGCGTCTTTCAAGAAATGTACTCTTATATATAAGTGTTGAATATCTAACAATAATGATTAATAAATTAAGCATAATTGTTATTAAATTTAAATTTATTTAAAGCAAAAAATATAAATTAAGCCTTGTTTTATAAAATTACAATTTACTTTTCAAGTTGTATATGAATTGAATGTGATATAACTTTTATTTTCTTATTACTTCTACTTTTTTATATTATTATGAATAACTATAATTACATAATTTTTTATATAAATTTTATATAATTATTTTTATAAATTATGATTTACTTATCAAGTTGTATATGAATCGAATGTGATATAATTTTCATTTTCTTATTAGTTTTACTTTTTTATATTATTAATAATAACTATATAATTTCTTATATAAATAATTTTATATAATTTGTTTATAAATTTCTTATGAGTATTTATATAACTTTATATAACTTTCTTATACAAATAATTTTATAATTATATAAATTTGTATAAATTTCTTATAAAATAATTGTACAGAGGTTTGAAACTTACCATAGCTTAACCATGAATAAATTATATATATGATGTGCTTTTCCAATGCGCAAGGACTAGAAAATAAAATATTTTTTGTATTTTTGTAAAAAATAATTTTATTATCTCATCATAATAATACTTGTATTTTGAATAGATTTATTATTATTATTGTTGCATGCAGAGATTGTACCCTTAATAATATGGAAGATTGTACTATGATCCAACCAAATTGGATGTGGAATACACTTTCTGCAATGGAAGTATTGAATGCATCCGACATTAAGCAGACTGCTCCCACAAGCTAAAGCTGCTCGAAGGCAGCATACTTGTAATATGCAACAGCGGTAGGCTACACTGCTGTAATTTATGGAAATTTGCAAGGAGATCCAAAAACACCACCGTTGTAGATGCTTTAAAAGTTGCAACCTTTTTTAAAAAAACCAACCTTGTCAGATTATTAAATAAAAAAACCATAACTGCACGCTTTCCAACCTATGTAATTAATGCATTTTTTTAAAAAAACATATAATTAATGCAAATAGGCCAGGTTTAGTACTACAATCAAACATATTTTGAAATAAGTCGTACTCCCTCCATCCCATTTCAAGTTGCAATTTAACTATTCTAATAAAGATATAAATTAATTAGAATCAGAATAAGAAATAATTACCCTTTGATTTTGTATATATTCTGTTCCATATTTTTTTAGGTTTTGTATACATTTTGTACTACTATATATCAATACACACGGCCATAATTACTTTTGGGTTTTACATTCTATCATGGTATCAGTCAGGTCTTTATAAAATATTCTGGCTTTTACTCGAAAACTACCATATATTTTCTGCAATTTTTTTTCGATCCAGGTCGTGCCAAACCGCATTTGCTCTTTTAATCACCGTCGCTGTCCACCCATGTTTGATCGCCGATTGGAAACGGACTCCGCTTGTTCCACGTGCTTCCGCTCACTGATCACGCATCGCCGCTGTTACTCACATGCGCCACTGATCCGCTCGGCCGCGCCTCTTATGTATGTTGTTGTTGTTGCTGCTCTAACATCCACGCACGAAAGTAGATCAGACATCCACTGGCAAAAGCTTGCTGTGTGGTTGGTGCGATTTTGATTTTTCTTTTGTGTTTGAATCTGTTCTTTCTCGTTCCTGATGATTTTGCTTTCGCTTCCTTTGTTGATTAGTTGCATCACCATCAATCTGGATGGTTCCAACTACTCTCACTAGCATACTCAGGTTACTTCTTTTTTGCGTACTACTAAGTTAATTGGGTTTGTTGATGGATCTACCAAATTCCCAGATCCACTAAGTGATTCAGTCTCTAATGGATCTTCAGACAAGAATTGTGACGATGTTGAATCCTTAAAAGCCATCGCAAAAGCTTATGATACTTAGATTCAATCAGATCAGCTAGTCCAAACATCCCATTTTTTCAACCCTTACTCTATCTGCTATGTCAGTAGTTGATGGTATGATCACTACTGCTCAAGTATGTCATGCTTTGGACACTAAATATTATAACAGGTCTCGTGCTCGTTGTCTTCATCTCTGCGATTGATTGCACAACATTTATCAGGTGGATCAGTCTATTCGGGATTACTACTCTTGCTTTAAGGACATCCTTGATGAATTGCGTGTTATGGGTCATGCTCTTACTCATGATGACATTGTTATGTTATTTTCTCATGGTTTGAATGACAAGTTTTCTCAGTTTTCACAAGCTCAGATGATCAAAACTCCTCCACTGGAGCTATTTACTATTGTGGCTGATGTTGAAGCTTTGGAGTATACTCTCAAATCTAGATTGAACTCTGCTTCTAGAACAATACCTGCTACCTTTTCTTCATCTCAGCAAGACAGCCCGCCCGTAGCAGGGGAGGCCACGAATATGGGTGTGGCAGAGAGAGACGTGGTCGCGACCATAGAAGAGGTGTCAGTTGATCACCGACTCTAGGCCGTGGCGATCCAAATCTGCAGGGTGACTGTGGCAGTGGCACGTATGTGTGCCAGTGGTGTTATCACCTTGGTCATATTGCTGAATACTGCTACAAGCTTTCTCACCTATCTCGCGATGATGTTGACAATTCTGTGGATATAGCTCAGCCACAAAAATTTCAACAATATAATGTTGCTTCTGATTGGTACATGGATTTTAGAGCTACCAATCACATGACTGCCTCCACATCCAATTTGGATAGCGTTATAACGATAATCGTCGTGTTTATTTTGGCAATGGTTCTTTGCATATTTCCCAAACTAGCAGTTCCCAAATTTATGATTCTCTTAGTTTATCTAATATCTTGGTTGTTTCGAATATCACCAAGAATTTATTTTCTATTTCTAAGCTAACTTGAGATCTAAATGTTGTTTTTTTATGACAACTCTTTCACTATCCAGAACAAGGTTACCAAGGAGCTCGTGGGCCTAGAACACAATGAGAGGGGTCTCTACATTTTAGATTATGGTGGTGCTACGCTAGTTTCTTTTATTAATTCAAATAAAGCTAATGCCTTATTTAAGCTATGGCATATTCGTTTAGGACACATTCCTTTTTCTGTTATTTCATCTTTAAGTCGAACTGGTAGTTTGTCAGCTACTAGTTTGCTGCCTAAGCCTCATTTGTGTTCTTCATATGAGATGGAAAAACAAGCTACTTTCTTTTAATAAATAATTTAAAATGTGAACCATGCATACTTGATTTAGTTCATTGTGATCTTTGGAGACCCTCATCCGTTGTCTCTCGCACTGGGTACCTTTATTATGTCATTTTTGTTGATGATTTCTCTTGGCTTACTTGGTTATATCCTCTACGATGAAAGTCTTATTTTGTAGAGGCTTATATGCATTTTGAGGCTCTTGTTGAGAACCAGCTTTCTACCACCATTAAAGTGTTTTAGAGTGGTTGTGGAACTGAGTTTTTGAACCATCGCATGTGATCTCATTTTATTCTAAGGGCATTCATCATCAGCTTTCCTGTTCTTACACTCCAGAGCAAAATGGACGTGTAGAGAGGAAGCATCGCTGTATTACTGAGACATGTCTATCAATGCTCTTTCATTCCAACCTTCATCATTCTTTTTGGTATGATGCATTTTCAACTATAGTCTACATCATCAATATATTGCATACTCCGGTTTTATCTGGTCAGTCTCTGCTATTTTTGGTACCACTGTTGACTACCCCAAAATTTCCATCCATTTGGTTGTCAATTGTTTCCGTATTTAAGGCCCTATGCTGCACATAAATTTGCACCTCGGAGTAAGTCTTGTACATTTTTGGGTTACCATTCACAATACAAGGGTTATCGCTCTATTGATCCTCTTACGAAGAAGAAGTACATCACTCGCCATGCTCAGTTTGATAAGATGTTTTTTCCAGCTACCCGTACTAATACTGTCATTGATCCACTTTCACATGATGTTTTTACATTTTTGGATCCTTCATTTGTGCCATCAGAGGTGTTTGAGTCATCCCCTACAGCCGAATTGCCCATTATTTTGGAAGATTCTTATTTGTAGTCTGTACCGGGAGTTTAGAGTTTATCTTAAAATTGTGTTTTTCTTTTGCACGGTGACCAAAAGCTCACACCGCCAGTCCACCCGCCGCATGTGTCACCTGTTTCCAGCACCTCCAGTTCATTGCTAGCATGTGCAGTACACACACCGCAAGCGAATGCGGCTCACGCGCCGCCACCCGTTGCTCCGGTGGCCCCCGCAAAAATTCTGCCGCCTGGTACTCAGCTTGTGCTATCTTTGCAACCAAATTCTCTAGCTCGGCCTCGACTGCCATCGGCCTTAGGTTCAGTGCCTGCCTTGGGATCCATTCCATCTTCGGTGGTGGGTACATCTTCTCGTTATCCGATGGCTACTCGATCTCGCACTGGCTCTCTCCGGTACAAGGATATTTTTGAATATGATATTACTTGTTTACTGAGTGCTTTATTTGCTAAAAGTGAGCCTAGTTCTCATCGTTGGACTATCATGGATCCCGAATGGGCTGCTTCCATGGACTCAGAGATAGATGGTCTTACCACTTAGAAGATGTGGGATTTAGTGATGGAGATGCTAAGACGACTACCACCATAAATGAAGACATTCCACGACTTGATCACACATTTAAAGGATATGTTCGGGTACTCTAAGTGACATGGCAGGACCTATGACTAGGTCAATGACTAAGCTTAGGTATGCTTTTATAAATACTTTGATTGATCGCCTTTATGATGAAGAATTGAAGAAGGAGTCACCATCAACATCTTGGATTCATTATTCAAGATTGTCACCGAATTGAAGACATCATGAAGAGCACTATACTCTTTTTTTCCACTGGATTTTTAATGAGGTAGTGTGATCACTGTAAAATATTGTAAAATTATTTCATTATTGGGTTTATTGGACTGATAGCTCGGCCATGTGGGTTTTGAAGAGCTAAATTTCGAAAATATAGTCCATTAGGGTTTAGTATATTCAGTTTTATTCTGATTAGAATTAGATTTGGTAAGATTAGATAAGGTAATATTCTTCAAGGTTACTTCTTGAAGAATTCGACTAGATTACCTTATATTACCATTTATTTTAGGTATTTTAGTTAGACATGGTTTTAGATTCTTAAAGCTGCCATAAGTCAATTCAGTTTCAAGTTGTGATTAGGGTTTATGGCTGAAATCTACCCTATAAATAGGGGAGGCCTTTGGATATTTTTCACACATTTTTATCAATCAAATATACAACCTTTTGAGTTCATACTCTTTGCTTGCATGCTATTCCATTGTTTCTTAACCCCGAGGGCTATTTAAGTATCAATAAACTTGTAATTTGATCCTGAGGGCTAGTTAGAGAGCAAGTCGAAGTTAGGCGTACCCCGAGGGCTAGACACCAGAATTTCGTGCGAGATAGTGAAGGTTTGCAGATCCCTTCACTTGATCAAAGATATTAATTCCACAAATCGTGAGTGTTCGCAAGGAGATTCATATCAGTTGGTATCAGAGCAAAGCGAAAGATCTACTGAGGCCAAAAAAACAAAAAAAGGGTTTCGAGTTTTTGTTTAATTTATTTTCAAATTTATATATATATACTCTTTTGTGTCGTATTTTAACTATATTTGTTTGATCTTTCTTACCAGGAGGACGTCAAAGGGTCTAAGCGTTAACAAGTATTATCTGCCCTCACCTTCCAGTCTATTTTGTAGTTCTTAAGTAGCTTGAACAATTTTTGTGCTTGTGACATTTTTGTCAACTCTTCTGAAAATTATTGCATGCTCATAATCCTATTTGTTTTCTTTATAATTCTTTGATACCGTGATCTTGAATTGTTCTTTGATTCTTGATTGCACCTTATTTAAAAATATATATATTCTTGTTTCGTTTTCCATATATATAGTGTCATATTCTTTATCCTTACGATCTTGAATACCTCGAAGTTCATTTGAATCAAGAGGAAATTGTCGTAGTTTTCTTATTCCAAGTTTTTTATAGGTGATTTTTTTCCACAAATTTTCGAAAATAAAAAAAAAGGTAGCAGATTTTTGGGTTTATAAAATTGGAATTTAGGATTTGAAATCTGAAATTTGGGACAGATTTGCAATTTTCAAAAGTTTGGGGGCAGATTTGCAGTTTCCAAAAATTTTGGGAATTGTGACCAAAATTTATTCTTAGGGAATAAGATTCTGGTTGTGAGTTTTATAGTACAAAAAAAAAATGAATTGTGCCTGGAAAAAGAACGAAAGAAAAAGGAAATTCGATTTGAAAAAGGAAAAGTCAAAATCCTAATCGGGAGAGGAAAAGGAAATAAAAGCCAATTGAGAGAGGGGTTTTGATCTAAATTTTCAACTTGGGAGACAAGTAAGTCATTTAAATCTTTTACCACAAGGGATTTGGATTTGAGTTCCTATTCCAATTTATTTTCGGAAAAGTTTCTTGAATTTTCGGAACATATTTGTTGCCTATATAAAGCAATCGTGTTTTGATCATAATTCATTCAATACAGCTCCGATTTATACCATTCAAATTGTATTTTGTTCCTTATTCTTTGTAGAATTTTTAATTCTAGATCGTAGAGACTAATTTTGATTTTATATATTTTTAAATATCGAAATAAGTTCTGCAGTACTCATCTCCATATATTACTTTGAATTGCGGTAAATTGATCAATTGCCCTCGCGTTAGCCTTCTCCTTGTGAGCTGTGAGTGTTATACACTTGGTGAGTGACCTTACTAGACAAAGGGAAGGGGGGTTGATTTTTTTTGAAGTAACCGTTTGATTTTCTTAGCAGTTTAGGGAAGAGGGGGGACAAAAACCCATCGTTCCGCCTTTTGTTAGAAATCCTAACAATTTACCATTGACAAACACCTATAATTGCAGGCATACTAGTTATCCATGTGAAGATGCTCTAGATAGTTGGGAGCGACATCGAATTAATCCAAATGAAGTCAATGATCCTGATCGGTTTGCTGTCGAAATAAATGCACTTATGAGTGAGGTGCAAAGGTTGGCGAGGAAAGTTGAAAGCATGGCACCACCTACACCTATATTATCGGTCAAGAAGTAAGAAACCAAAAACTATGTCCGTCAATTCAATGTTATCGAAGTTCAGATGACTATTCGGATGATGGTTCGGAAAGGTGATCACACTGAGGGTCTTCTAGAAGGTATCGCCACAGTAAACCTCATTCCTGAAGGAGAGAACGGTGTAATTTAGGATTTGAGTTAGGTTCTGATGAAGCTCGAGACATCAAGGGTTCAAAATATGGCATCCCTCGATTTGATGGTCAACAAAATCCAATGAAGTATCTTGATTTGGAGCGACAAATTGAGAATCTGTTTGATCTCAACAATTATGGGAGAAGGAAAAAGTCAAAGTGGCGTAGTATTCTTTCACTCACTATGCGGCTGAATGGTGGAAAAATAAAAAGGAGTCGCGATATCATACCGGAAAGAAACCTATCTCCACCTAGGAAAGAATGAGATCCGAGCTTCGTCAATATCATGTTCCTCCTACTTTCTTGATCAAACAACATTCTTATCTGTCCAACATGAAGCAAGGAAATCACACATTTGATGAATACTGGCAAGATCTTGAGTTGACCATGAGAAGGGTTGGAATGAAAGAAGATGGCACATTCATCTAAAATCGATTCATTGAAGGCTTACGTGAAAACCTTCAAACGACAGTCAAGCTTCAACATAACATATCTATGAATGATTTATTGGTGAAAGCAAGGTTGGTTGAGAGTACCCTGTGACCAAGGAGGCCTCAACCCTGATTTCCAAGTCAACGACAAAGGTTTGACTCTGAAAACTCTAGTTATGGCAGCAGTATGGGCCACCCATGGGAGGACGAGGATCAATTTAGACTTATTCAAATTCGACTTATAGTCCTATTGAGAGGAAGGAAACACCACCAACCATACATGTTTCAAAAATCAAGGAAGCCCATCCCAGGTAAGCCAGGTAAGTCTAAGAATGATTCTGATAAGTCGCGTAAAATACTATCTTCACATGTTAGTCCTTTGCCATCGATTTACATGTTGAGACATGAACTTCCTAATGATTCTAGTAGATCATTTTATGCATCGATTAGGGATGTGAATTGTGCTTTTTCTAATCATTATTATGTGCTTATCATGCATTTTAAAGAGAGCTACTTTGCCAGTAATAATATTCCTATGTATGTTCCTCCACGGTTTGCTCAGATGTTACAGGAATTTGAGGATGTCTTTCTAGAAGCCTTACCTGCGGGTTTACCACCCTTGCAAGGAATTGAACACTAGATTGACTTGATTCCAGGTTCAGTTATCCCAAATCGTCCGGCGTATAAAGCAAGCCCTGGGGAGACAAAGAAACTACAATGACAAGTCGTGGAGTTACTTCAAAAAGGTTATGTGCAAGAATCCCTATCTCTTTGTGATGTGCCCATCATTTTAGTTCCTAAGAAAGATAAAACTTGGCATATGTGCATTGAATGTCGTGCTATTAACAAGATTACCATTAAGTATAGACATCCTATCCCTAGGTTAGATGATATGCTTGAAGATTTACATGGATCTGTGATTTATACTAAGATTGATTTGACTCAAGGTTATCATTAGATTCGAATTAATGAGGGGGTGAATGGAAAACTGCATTAAAGACTAAATCCAGGTTGTATGAATGGATTGTTATGCCTTTCGGTTCAACTAATGCACCTAGTACTATTATGCGGTTGATGAATCATGTCTTAAGAAAGTTTATTGGTCAGTTTGTTGTGGTCTATTTTGATAATATCTTAATTTATTCTAAGTCGACTGATGAACATATTTAGCATGTTAAAATGGTTCTTGTTGCACTCCGTGAGTCTTGTTTGTATGCTAACATCAAGAAGTACACATTTTGCGCTTCAAAAGTGGTGTTTCTCGCTTTTGTGGTATCTAAGGAGGGCATGAAAGTTAATTTAACCAAAATTGAGGCCATTAAGACCTAGCCGAGACCTACTAATGCCAACCAGGTACATTCTTTTCATAGTTTAGCTAGTTTTTATAGACGGTTTGTGCGTGATTTCTCATCTATTGCTGCACCTCTACATGAACTAGTTAAAAAGGATAAGAAATGTTTTTGGACTGAGAGTCAAGAAAATGCATTTAATGAATTGAAAGTCCAATTATGTAATGCTCTTGTTCTTGCTTTACCCGATTTTAATGGTACTTTTGAGATTCATTGTGATGCTTCTGGTGTTGGTATTGGTGTTGTTTTAATGCAAGAGAATTGACCTATAGCTTACTTCAGTGAAAAGCTAAAGGGCGTTGCTCTAAACTATCCTATATATGATAAAGAATTTTATGCAACTGTGCGTGCATTAGAAACTTGGAAACATTATTTATTTCATAAAGAATTTGTCATTCATAGATATCATGAATCTTTGAAATACTTGAAGAGTCAGATGAAGTTGAATAAGCGTCATAATAAATAGTCTAGTTTCATTGAATCTTTTCCTTATGTGCTGCGTTTCAAAAAGGGTAAAGAAAATGTTGTTGCTGATGCTTTAAGTCATAGAAATGTTTTACTTACACGATTGGAATGCATTATGTTAGGGTTTTCATTCGTGCGAGATTTGTATGCGACTGATTCTGAGTTTTCATCTATTTATGCTGCATGCAAAAATGGTGCTTATGAGAAATTTTTCTGGCATGATGGTTTCTTAATTATGAATAATAGGTTATGTATTCCTCAATGTTCTATGCGTGAATTACTTGTTAGAGAAGATCATTCAGGTGGTTTAATGGGACATTTTGGTGCATTTAAAACTTATAATTGTTGCGAGAACACTTCTATTGGTCGAAAATGGCACTTGCTATTGACAGGGTTTGTAGGAATTGTCTTGATTGCTTGAAGGATAAGTCTAAAACTAAGCCTCATGGACTTCATACTCCATTACCTGTTCCTACACATCATTGGGTTGACATTTCCATGGATTTTTTCCTAGGTTGCCACGATCTCAGTCAGGTAATAATTCTATCTTTGTGGTTGTCGATAGATTTTAAAAAATGGCACATTTTATTCCTTGTAGGAAGACGGATGATGCAAAGCATGTGGTGTATCTATTTTTTAAGGAGGTAGTTCGGATACATGGCATTCCTGCATCCATTGTCTCTAATCGTGATGTTAAATTTTTATCCTACTTTTGGAATACCTTGTGGTGCAAGTTAGGGACAAAGTTGTTGTTTTTTACTATCAGTCATCCACAAAGTGATGGACAAATAGAAGTGATCAATCGAACCCTAGGGGCTCTCCTGCATTCACTAGTTTAGAAGAACTTGGAGGATTAGGAAAAATGCATTCCGATTGCACTGTTTGCTTACAATCACATTATTCATTCTACTACTTCTTTATCTCCATTTGAAATTGTTTATTTTTTTCTACCTATTACACCTCTTGATCTACTTCCTTTGAATTTTAAACAAGTTAAAACCTTGATGGAGAAAAGAAAGCTGATATTGTGAAGAAAATCCATGCGAAGGTGCACATGAAAATTAAATGGACAAATGCACAGAATGCGGATAAAGCTAATCAAAGCCGTAAGTTGATGAGGTTCAACGTGGAAGATTATGTTTTGGTTCATCTTCGAAAAGAGAGGTTTCCAAATTTTCATAAATCTAAGTTGAGTCCACGTGAAGATGGTCCTTTTAAAGTGTTGGATCGTGTGAACGATAATGCTTACAAGATTGAGTTACCAGATCATTATGGTGTTAGTGCAACCTTCAATGTTGCTGATTTATCTCCACTTAACTTTGAAGATGATTCAGTTTCGAGGGCGAAACCTTTCAACCATGGAGGGAATGATGGAGATGCCAAGACGACTACCACCATATATGAAAACATTACACGACTTGATCAAACATTTAAAGGAAATGTTTGGGATCCTCTAAGTGACATGGTGGGACCTATGACTAGGTCAAGGACTAAGCTTAGGAATGCTTCTTTAAATGCTTTGACTGATCGCCTTTATGATAAAGAATTGAAGAAGGAGTTACCATTGACATCTTGGATTCATTATTCAAGATTGTCGACGAACTGAAGACATCATGAAGAACAATATATTCTTTTTTCCCACTGAATTTTTAATGAGGTAGTGTGATCACTGTAAAATATTGTAAAATTATTTCATTATTGGGTTTATTGGACTGGTAGCTCAGCCATGTGGGCTTTGAAGAGCTGAATTTTGAAAATACAGTTCATTAGGGTTTAGTATATTCAGTGTTATTCTGATTAGAATTAGATTTGGTAAGATTAGATAAGGTAATATTCTTCAAGGTTACTTCTTGAAGAATTCGACCAGATTACCTTATATTACCATTTATTTTAGGTATTTTAGTTAGGTATGGTTTTAGCTTCTTAAAGCTGCCATAAGTCCATTTCAGTTTCAAGTTGTGATTAGGGTTTATGGACGAAATCTACCCTATAAATAGGGGAGGCCTTCGGACGAATTTCACACACTTTTATCAATCAAATATACAACCTTTTGAGTTCATACTCTTTGCTTGCGGGCTATTCCATTTTTGCTTAACCCCTAGGGCCATTTAAGTATCAGTGAACCTTGTAATCTGATCCTGATGGCTAGTTAGAGAGCAAGTCGAAGTTAGGCGTACCCCGAGGGCTAGACACCTGAATTTCATGCGAGATAGTGAGAGTTTGTAGATCCATTCACCAAATCAATGATATTAATTCTGCAAATCATGAGTCTTCGTAGGGAGATTCATATCATTTAGTTTCTTGTCCGTCCAATGCAAATTTTTTTGGTTCAACATGGGTTTATCATTTTAAGTATAAGGCTGATGGCTCTCTAAACAGACATAAAGCAAGGTTAGTTTTTGGAAAGTACCTGATTTTGATTATGATCCACATTTAGTCATGTGGTAGTGACATCTATTGTTCGTACTATTTTATCTCTGGTTGTCACTCGTAGTTGGCCCTTGTGACAGCTACATTTTTTCAATGGTGTTCTTGACTCACGGGTTTGTATGGAGCAGCCTGCTGGATACAAAAAGCTGAAATGCCTAATTTTATTTGTCGACTATGCAAGACCATTTATGGATTGAAACATACTTCTCGTGCTTGGTTTCAATGTTTTAGCTTTTTTTTGTTGGCATGGATTTTGTATGCAGCTCCTCTGATACATATCTGTTTGTTTTTTCACAGGAGGGCTCTTTGCTCTACTTGTTGGTTTATGTTGATGACATTATTCTTACTGGTAATGATGGTCGTCTCATTTGGAAGTTTATTGATCGGGTCAATCAAGAATTCAAGTCAATCGATCTTGGCACTCTGCAATAATTGTTTTTTGAGGTTGTTCGTACTTCGGATAGCTTGTTCCTTGGTCAGGCCTGATATGCCAAGGACATTTTGCTGCGCAACGGAATGCAAGATTCTATACATGTTGTCATTCCTTTTGTGGTTTTTTCGCAGCTTGTTAGCCCTTCCGATAATCCATTCAGAAATTCCACACTTTATTGGTCTCTTGTTGATGCACTTTAGTATCTGTCGATTATATGTCCCGATTTGTCTTATGTTATGAACACGACCAGTCAGTACATGCAGGCTTTTATTGATGGCCATTTCCAAGCTATCACTCGAATTTTGAGCTGTGTGTGGTACTCTCCACTATGGTCTTCAGTTTTGCACAAATTCATCCGCTTTACTAGTTCTGGGTTTTGTTGCATTGGGAATCGTAGGCCTACATACGGTTATACCATTTTCTTGATGGTATCCTAGTGTCTTGGAGTGCTAAGAAGAAACCTGCAATTTCTCATTCTAGTTTAGAATTAGAACACCGTTATATGGTAAATACTATTATGAAGTTGGCATGGTTGATGAATCTTCTTCGGGATTTACATGTATCAACTTGTGCACCTCCTGTTTTGCTATGTGATAATAATAGTTCTCTCTTTTTGACTCAGAATCCAGTTTTGCACAAGAGAGCCAAGCACATTGATATTGATTATCATTTTGTGCGTGAGATGGTGTCTTCTAGAATGCTCAAGGTTGCTCATGTTCCTAAAGACTTGCAGCTTGCTGACATCTTTAAAAAGGGATTACCTCGTCCTCATTTTGAGTTCTTACATTCCAAGATTTGCGTGTCTTACGCTTCGCTTGGGGGGGAGGTGGGGGGGGAGGGGTAATAGAGATATAAATCAATTAGAATCAGGATAAGGAGGGAATACCCCTTCAATTTGGTTTTGTATATTTCATGTTCCATATTTCTTTAGTCTTTGTATACCCTTCGTACTTGTAACCCGAGCCATCGTTATGTACTTCCAATCTTCCAAAATTCAATTCAATATCTAAATTCATTCAAGATACTCTGTAAGATTTCTTTTTATTTGTTTTGACTACTTGTTAAATTTATACTGCTTGTTCAATCTACTTTAATTTATTCTATTATTTATACTCTGTTAAAACTGCTATTGATCCTGTCTAAAATGCTATATATCAATACACACAGTCACATTTATTTGTGGGTTTCACATTCCATCATATTGATTTAATTACAAATTCTTAATTATGATAACCTTTACAAATTCTTAAATCACAAATGATTTAATTCCATCATTTGTGACCTTGAACAAGGTTGGTGGTTTCCTCCAGAGGATTGATCTTGCTCGCAAGTATGCGTTTGGAAAGATGCTGGTGATTGGTTCCGAGGCACCCTATAAGGTGAAGGGCTTGTGGCTGTTCCGGGGCAAGGAGATCCCAAAATTTATCATGGACGAAGTTTACGACATGGAGCTCTATGAATGGAAGGAGGCCGACATTAATGATCCGGAACAAAAGGAGAGGGTGAGTCAGATGATCGAAGATGCAGAGCCTTTTGAGGGTGAGGCTCTTTTGGATGCCAAGTGTTTCAAGTAGAGACTTGGGAATGTTTCTGCCCAAAAGGCGTTTTTTGTTAACTTGTTTGTCTCGTTTTGTCACTAGATTTCTTATGAGTTGATTTTAGTCTATGGAATTGGTACGATTTTGGATGGTTGAATGATATAATATTATTGCGTTTTTTTTACCCAGCAAAAAAAAATTACAAATTCTTAACTTTGACCATATATTGAATTTGTGTATAAATATAAATATTGTCGTGTGATACCTTGTTAGATTCATTATAACGTATATTTTCAAAATATTAAATTTCACAAATTTTAGTTATCCCAATCACCATATAATAGAAATTATTTGATTTGAATAGTTTTTCAACCAGGGATGATTTTTTCATTTTGAATTTTCTAAACCCATGAAATTGTCTAAAAATAACATATTAATATTATAATATGTTACTGATTTTATTTATTTACCATATATAATCAATCATAAATTGTTAACATACTAATGTTATAATTTGTTCCTGGTTTTAATTCTCTACTATATATAATCAATCATAACTTGATAAAATATATAACTTCTAAATACATATTTAAAACCACATATATATATATATAAATGAAGAAAATCCAAAAAAATTATAATCTAAAATAAAAAATATTTGAATTTTTTAATACAATGATATAGTACTTTTAATTGAAATATGTATACACATTATTTATTTATTAATGTATGACAAAGTCTTGTTTTAGACCAACTAATTGTTAAATGAGGACATTTTATAATTAGTGAGGCTAATAATATCATTTGACATTTACTTTTATTTATTGCAATGAGATACATATAATTATGATAACCTTTTAAATTGAATCTCAACATATAAATAATTATTTTTTAAATAATTTATATAAAATATTATAAAAAATAGTTAATTTTTATTGTATTTAACGGTTTCTAACTAAATTAATTATTTCACTTCATAACTCATATAATTTTTTTTAGATGACTAAACTTTAAAATTTTAAATAAAACTTAATCTCAATATTATAATTAATGATATCGCGCAACGCGCGATAGTACTCCACTAGTCTTCAATAAAAGATATTAACAATCAAACATTTTTCAAGTCAACAGGTGAAAGTCAAAGTATGCAGATTAAAATGGGACGTAAGGAGTAGTATCAATCCGTTAAAAAAAATTAATTTCGGGGAAGCATTAAAGTAAACAGCTGAATGCTTAGCAAAAGAACTACAGTGCAAGATAGAGTTAATTATATATCTACTACAGACCCAAATGCCGGTAAAAATTAAGCGAAGATTCTGAAGCGTAGAACTTGTTGGATCCCAGTGATGGAGATGTCCTGTGCAAGAAAATATTGATAAATTGGCATTCCACTCCATCTAATGACATAAATGCCAGTTCTGGCCGTATCAGTAGCCGGCTCGATGCCAAAGTAGTTGACATTGAAAGTGAGGCCAACTGGCCGTCCGGGTGATGCAGCGGTTTCTGCAGCCGGAATGCCATCTACAGCAGCAGTGAAGGTGTCTGATGCATTAGAGATCCGATCCAAGCGCAACCTCGATCTTTTGGCATAGATCTATAATCTGCAGGGAAAGAACAAGCCCCTATAGTGTTCCAGGGAGAAACACTTTGATGTCAAAGTCAGTCTTGGGAGGCAACCAAATGAATAGTGAATGACCAAAAAATAAACGGCTTATATCTGTATTTATACCTCTTAAACCCTAATAGTAGTTGCCGATAACCTATAACCTAATCAATTTCCTTATCCAGTAATGGGACCTAATCTTGACTCATCGAGCAAGAGGCCCTATTGAATTGCTTTGGAATTTTTACTAAGGTGTTCGGACCTGGCAGTCCAACGAAGTCTTGGTATAATATAACATCAAAAGCCCCCCCAAAAAATATATGATCTTCCAATTTCAAAGTTCTATATTTTCGAGAGGTCATCAAGCTATCGGAGATATACCTCTTCGATAGCTTGAGTTCGATCTCTTGAAGGATCACCGTTATGGCTATCTTCAAAGGTAACTAGGCCTTTGTCGCTACCTGACCTTCAATACTTGTTCACATTGGGTGAGCCCTTAGGTTTTGTCAAATCAATGTCCCAGTTTTGGAATTCTCAGGGACGCGTGTGGAAAGGAAAAGAGCGGGAAAGTGGAGCGCGTGGGTATACCATGAATAAAATTACCTACTTACTCACGTCTTTTTCGACTCCCCTCTTTCCAAGGTAATCATTACCTTCTCTCTCTCTACCCTCATTATCTTTCCAAAAAGTAGCTTTTTTCCTCCATTTAACTTCTTCTTTCTTGCAGGTTTTACTCAAAGCGAAAACAACTCAAAGTTTTTCCAACTCAGAGCTTTTTACTTCTCTCAACTTCCAATCTTCAATATTTAACAAGTAAGTTTCCATGGCTTCTTCTTCCTCTAGCCCCTATAAATCTAAAAATTCCCTAATTTCCCTTCAATCTCCTCCCACGATTAATTTCGTGGATTATGCTAGTTTAGGAGGGAATTCATCGAAGGATATTGTTTATGATAATGTATAATCGTGTCCTTCGGGCCAGGTTTTTCCAGATTTAGATAGCGTTTCAGCCTATTCTGAGGGTACGGAATCAGATCTTTTGGGTTATGGTTCTCCAGATCCCAGTGAGTTTTACGAGTTTCACGTCGGAAGGGGTTTTTCTGGGGAGGTATTCTCTGTGTTAGGTGGCGCGCAATTGAGGGTTTTGTATGACCATCCGGTAATGATTGTGAGGTCGACGGGTGTTATTTCATATGTTTCCTCGAACAGGAAATTCGTTGTCCAAAAATGTCAACTTAAGCTCCGCCCATCTTCTTCATCGGTAGGGGTGCTCAGAAAACCCCTCGATGAATACTCCAAATCTCCGCCTGAGAGTGCGGCATGGGCATGTTCCCTTGAGTATCACCGGACTTTGCATGTTTGGCCATCATCTCTTCTCTCTTTTTCCTGGTTGCCTTCTCGACCTTCAAATGTTGCTCTACTATCTCTTGTAGCTGTTGGAGCGTCTTGGGGGTTTTCGCAGTCAAATTTTTATACAACTCCAAATCCTCTATCCCTATCAAATACCCATAAATCACGTCATTCTCTGTACCCTGGACAACCCCGAGACTCTCATTGACGTATCTATGATAGAACACCGAAGTAGACATCCTTGTCTTACTTCGTCTGTACAAATCCATCAATGTCTTTGTGAATTTCTTCTTCTAGCAGTATTGGCTTAAGAGCGCCCGACTGAAATCTCTATATGACTACAAGGAACCTCTCAGTAGCTTGTTGAACCATTTTGGAGCCTCAAAGATAAATGTCCACAAGCTTACATGTTAGCCTATCATCGAAGTCACGAGAGTTCATCAAACTCTGGAATGTTTGAATGAATTCCCATGGATCCAAATCTCCCCCGTAGGTTGGAAGCTTCTCAGGTGGCTTCGTATCGACTGGCCATCGACAAGAATTTATCACCGAGCTGAAGGGGGATCCCACAGTCTGTCCTGTTGGCCCTATCATCATGTCAAACTCTTTTCCCAATGTATCTCCCGTTTCCCAGGTCGAAAGGTCTCTGCTCTGGTTCTTCTTTCGATGAGGCTCCTCGTAGGGGAATGCATACATAAGTTGTGAAGTCACATGTCCCGGGTAAGATCCCACTCCCAAACCACCCAGGTACATGCGGGGCATGTGTCCCCGACCATAGTAACATACCCTCCATGACCAGACATCACAGGGTCAACTGCCCTTCAATCCCTAGAGATGAAACTACCATTTTCCTCTATTCGACCCCTGGAAAAGGAACCATGGGCATTGAACCAAACATTGAGTCGTGCCAAGTGATGCGTCAAAGCCATAATACAAGTGCAACTTGGATACTCTTGCGTAGATCTTCAATCTACAAGGGAAGAACAAGCCCTAGAGTGTTCTAGGAGGGAACGCTCTGATGCCAAAGTCAGTCTTGGGAGGAAAGAAAATGAATAGTAAATGGCACAAAAATAAATGGCATACCTCTATATTTATACCTCTTTTAAACCCCAACAGTAGTTGCATATAACCTATAATATAATCATTTTTCTTATCTAGTAATGAGGCCTAATGCTGACTCATATATCGAGCAAGAGGCCCTATTGGATTGTTTTGGACTTTCCAATAAAGGGTTTGGGTCTGTCAGCTCAACGAAGTTTTGGTCTAATATATCAGCAACGTCAATAGTGGTTGCATCATCAACGTATCCAACTCTCATCTCGAGTTTCTCAAACGGCGATACACCTGCATAACTGGAAAGAAATGCAGCTCGGAGAAATTCCTCCGGCACATAGTGTGAGTGGTGGACAATTTCGTAAGCAGAGTAAACATAATGGTCAACATGGATGTTGATGGTTGGGTAGTAGAACTGTTTCCTCGGAAGTCGAACGACTCCATGAGCGCGCCGAATGATTTGAGGGCTTCGTGAAGCCGGTGGTATGCGTCATGGGTAAACACTGGAGGGTTGGTCTTTCTTTAGCTAGCTGTGGTGTTGGCCGCAGTGGCACAGCAAACGTAAGCATCGACGGGACTGTCAGTTATCTAGATCGATACTATGCTTGACAACGTTGATAATATCCAAGCTGGGAATTCCACATTGGATGGTACTGGGCACCTGGTGTTCATGTGTAATGCTCGCATAGACGGGTGCCTCATTTTGAGATTGGCTCTTAGCTTCTTGTAGGTCTGGTCGGTGATATAGTCGCAGTAAGTGCTGACGTCCTCTTGAATTCCAACGTTGATGTTGTTGGTTCTAAGTCGGATGTTGGCATCGCGGTGAATCTGGAAAAGATTGCAAATGTTGGTGGTGAGCATCTCCAGGTCGCCGGTGATGATGGTTAGATGACCGAAGTGGTTGATTGGTCGGGTGCGAACTCTACCATCGATAATCATGTTGGTGAGTGGGTCTGACATCTTGATTAGAGTAAAGTGTGGAGATTCGGTGTGGACTGGTTTCGTATGCAACTTTTAACTCACAAGTAGTGGAGGAGCAATCCTAATTTATATATTACCTATTTTTTTAAAATGTTTGACCCACTTTTCATTCATTTTTTAATATTGTTTTAAAATTGGCACATTTCTTTTATGGTAACAGGTGAATCATTGTCAAACACTCATTAAATATTTTATTCCCCTCAAATGTCAATACATGTTAACCTAGAATCCTTAAATGGATAAAATCTAAAATAAAGATGATGAATGTATCTCTTCCTTTCAAGTACCGGGGTTGTAACTTAGCAACAGTTAGATATAAGAATAGTCATTACCAAAATCTACTTGACTTGGCTATTCTAAGATTTAACTCATGGAAAAATAGAAAAAAATTTATGTAGGGAGAGTTACTATGTGGAGGTGGAGGGCCTCTCAAGGGTAATATGGTAAATAGTATTGACGATGGAACATCCAACGGAGTCCCCTGAAAGTACAGGAGACCCTGTTTGATACAAAAGTGATAGTAATGCTAACCCTATGCTAGATGTTGAAAAGCCTAGGGAGTACTGAAATACTAAGATACTGCTAACCCTAAGCTAGATGGTGCGAAGCCTAGGGTGGTAAATGCAAGTCCAGAGTGGAAATGTGGACCTCAACATGCAACCAGTAATGTGTACTGGCTCTTCATATGGTCTCCTCCTCACAGCCGAGACATGGGTCTCGGGTCTTCAAGAGAAGGTGTGCTGGTGATGCTCAATCTGAGTGAAGCCAGGACCCTCGAAGGTGTAGCAGCTTCTACCATGTACACCCCTAAGATGAAGAAAGGGGAGTGTTATTGGCCTTCAGCGTTCCCGTGTTGTGGACCGGAGCTATTTTTGGAGAGGAAGGGTGTCCGTAGGCAGTGCCAATAACCCTTTCGATCCTCTCAAAAATATCCCTCCTAAGGATGAAGAGAACGAACACAACTTGTATGGCGTGTGTCGAGCCTGGCGTTTCTGTAATCGCCCACTCCATTTTAAGCAAATGGACAGCTTTATGCCAATTTAACACATAAAAGTGTAGCGCGAGCATACAACGCGTGAATGAAGTTCCCACGGGAATGGGCACAATGTTCCCTTCCCGCTACTACGACAAAATCCTAATACAGAACACCTAGTCTATATGCTATGACTAGGTGGCGAACATGCTCACTCGTACCTAGTGACATAAAGAAAAGCAGAGGCATGAGAATAAACTCACTGCCCCTATTTGATACCAAATCCATACAACCGGAGATGAGAACCGGCTCCCGAACCGTGGTTTGTTCCCCACGGGCTTCCTCCCAACCGTCTGTAAGTTACGGCGACGGCCTTCTGAACCGAGTGTTGTCTCGGTCTGCTAGTGAGTGTAGTAAAAACCATGAAATGAAAGTGATAACAAGGATGAAGAAAGGCTACTATTGTTTTTGCTGATCCCTCGAACCACCTATCTCTCGAACCCCTTCAGCCCTCGAACTCATTCAGTCCTCGAACCACCTACCTCTCGAACCCCTTCAAACCCCTCGAACCATATACCCCTCGAACCCCTTCAGCCCTCGGACCCTCAACCCCTCGAACCACTTAAGCCCTCAAGCCACTTACCCCTCGAACCCCTTCACTTTCTCGAACCACTGCCCCTCAAAACCCCTCGAACCAGTGGCCCTCGAGACCCCTCGAAGCACTGATCCTCGAGACCGCTCGAACCAGTAGTCCTCAAGACCTCTCGGACCACCCTACCCCTCGAACCAGCCCCCTTCAGCCCTCGAGCCTCCTACCCCTCGAACCATCCATGAGGCTCGGACCACCCTTCAATCCTCTAGCCACCCTTCCATCCTTGAGCCACCCTTCAATCCTCGAGCCACCCTTCCACCCTTCAATCCTCGAGAACTCTCCTGTTACGCGATTTTCTGGTCCCGAAAAGTGGCCGGAAGCTGCCCGGAAGCTGGGCAAAAATCCCAAAAATGAGGAAAATTTGAAGAATCTGCTCCTCTCGTCGTGATCTGGGAATTGTCACGAAATTGATAAACCAAGACATCACTTTGGGTCATCGTCATTGATGATTCTGGTAAAAACAATCCACCATAGCCGGCTGCCAAATGCATATCGGCTAGATTCCAACACACAGCAGAATCTCTCATAACATCAATTATTGAATCTGATTAGTCCCAAGGTATGTACTTCATCCAGCAATAACATTCCAACACCCCAAATTATGATTACCGTACACAAGTTCAATGTAGACCAATAAAAATTCGAGTTCACAGCCTAGAACGTAGCATATCTGTGTAAGTAATAATTAAACCAAGTAAACAAGGCTGGGCAGTGTCTAGGATCTGAGCACAAGCGAGGCTGGGTGGCTACCGGGATCTGGACACAAGAAAGTCCGTGCCTACTGACCAGAAATTCAACACTTGCGAGGCCGGAAGTAACCCAGGTTTTGGACACAAGCAAGGCCGGAAAATGACCAGTTAACTGTGCACTAGCAAGGCCGATTGACAAGGCTGGGATTTGATCACAAGCTAGGCCGGTCGGATGCCCGTGATTTTAACACAAGCTTACCCGAATCAACTAGGAACTTACCCGATTAGAAACAATCTCTATGGCGGGGACTCGTCAATAATGCTAATCTCCCATGAACTTTGTATCACTGTGCCTCATCCTTCAATAACATATAATATACCCAAAATCATCGTATGAGTGTTCATGAGTGAGTAAAAATGAAATCCGTGTACTTGGCATATAGCATCTAAATTCCAACTAAATTAGGAAGAACCAGGCAGGGCAGTGCCCGGGATCCGAACACAAGCGGGGCTAAGATTTTACTAGGATTTGAACACAAGCAAGGTCAGGAAAGGAATCGGGATTTGTTCACTTGCAAGGCCGGTGGTTTCCCAGGTTTTGAATACACGTGAGGCTGGAAGGTGACCGTGTTCTGGACACTAGCGAGGTCGGATGACCAGTCCAGGTTTTGGACATAAGCTAGGCCGATCAGGTGGGTGGGGTTTGAACACCAGTTCACCTGATTCAGTATAGGTAGTCTGCTGGGCTGAATTCCAATTAAAACAAGTAGACAAGGTCGATCACTGTCCGGGATCTGATCACATGCAATGCTGGAATTCAGCAAGGCCGGATATGATCTAACAGGGGACCGAAACATGACCGTGTTCTGGGCACTAGCAGGGCCGGGGGACAAGGTCGGGGTTTGGACACAAGCTAGGCCGGTTGGATGCTCGAGGTTTGAACACAAGTTTACCCGAATCAATTAGGAACTCACCCAAGTACTGATAGTTTCTATGCCTAGGACACTTCAAAAATAATACTCCCCAATGAACATCATATTAACAATCCAGTTCTATAGAATGTGGCACACGAACCCACACAGATTCTCATAACATACCATCTATCCGTTCTAATACATCCCAGATTCTCCAAAACATCCCCATCTATCCACATAAATCCAGCTCCGATTTTCCGTAAAAAAAACTCCATAAGAAATGGGTGTCCCTAAGCCAGCAAAATAGATCAGAAATTTGGCATAGAAAAGCATAGCATTTGGTCGAGGAGTGCAATCAAAACCAACAGAACAAGGCCGATGAGGGGTTAACCGGGATTTGGACACTTGTTTGCTGGAATGAGAGCACCCAAACACTATGTTTAATTATGCCAAAATTGCGGCACTGTTCTGCTTCCAAACGAACAGTGCCACACAAAAACTGAGTTCCATATCAACTTGCACATTCAAGCCAGATTTAACATAGAAATCCTTCCCTTACCACAGCAAATCTCACAAAATATAGTTCTATACAAATGAAACAACCTAGCCCGAAAACAGAGTTCTACTCTAATTCATAGAGACTGAGTTTCCCCCAAAATTTACTTATGTGCAATAACCTATGTACCACTTAGATTGTTATTATCCTGAGTTCTACAGCAAACCTCAGTTATCTACCCATGCTACAAATATTATCCACTCTTTTCCACATCATTTCACATCAAATAGATTAATCGAATAAAAGAAACAGAATCCCCTACTCTGTTCATATAGACAGCATTCCATACAAATCTGTTTCCCATCCGCACAAATTCATAACCATCCGCACAAATTCGTAAAAATTCACAAAACAAATCCTTGATTTCATCGAAAGTACGGACCATAACTAACAGTAGGGATTTGAGAGCTTACTTGGGACAGTGTTAGTTCATCATCAAACTCAACATCCTCAGCAACCCAGGTCGGGGTCTCAGCCGTATGGTGCGTCGGATGTGAGTCATGGTTGGGTCCGAACCGGAAATCGTCTTCCGCCATAGTGCACTTGAGACATCCTCCCAAGGGTTTCAATCAGACAAATCGATGTTTCGAGAGGAACCCCGTCGCAGCTAGTTTCGAGAGAGAAACCCAGATCGGATTTCTCAGCTTCAACGAAGCGCTCACAGGACCGAACCACAGATCCTCTTCAAGGAAAACCCATAATCGGGATGTGGGTTTCGAAAGTCCAAGATCTAAAGGCCGATCTTACTCCAATTCCAAGAAAAACTTCATGTGGAAAAATTTGCGAGAAACCCAGATCCGGTTTCAATACTTCAAGAATAGGGATGTACCATACATGGAAAGAATCTCGGCAAGGAGCCCAACATTAATAACTGACTCCTAGCCGGAGAAGAAGAGCAGCGAGAGAGAAACCTGGTGAAAACTGACCATGATGAACAGTGGCGAGGCTGCGCCTCTGTTTTTTGCCTCAGAGCGTTTTTCTCTTTCTTGGAGAGCTCTTTCAAGGTGGAGGACCTATCAAAGCTTGACACGTGGTGGATGGATTTTTTGAAATGGAAGCATTCGTTCCTTCATTTTCCCGTTTCATTTTTTTCAACCCCCAAAATTTCTAAAATTTATTTTCTCAACCCATTCCTCCTTAGACTATGCATTGTGTCCATCTCCAAAAAAAACATAACCCAACATCTTCCCTGCGCCTGAGCCTATGTGAGCTCTGGAAATAAATGTCCATTCGTCAACACAAAGCCATCTACTACTCATCGGGTTCCTTCTACCGCGGTTTATTTTCGTCCGCCCAACTTCACGTCTAATTTTTTATGCCCTACCTCCACCAAACTCATCGCCGAACCCCTGATTCTCTTGTGGTACATGCGCCCATGTGAGATCCAGGGATGTTCATCCGTCCATCCAAACAATTCTTCCACCAAGCACATCGGGTTCCCTCTATCGTTGTTGTTCTAATGCTGCGGTGTAGGAGATATTTTGTGAATATCTTCTACAATATTATTATACCTTAGATAGAATTCTATCTTAGATAAAATCATTTTCCTTACTTGACTCTGTAAATGTTGTCTATACATTGTACTCATGTACCATCAATGAAAACACACGTTCATATTTTACAAGTTATCAGAGCCTAAATCCTGAGACCCTAAATTGTCCTTACTTATAAAAAAAACATCGCCTCCGCCACCCTCCCTTCTCCGTCTGCCGCCATCGTGCTAGTCACCACCGTCGTATTCTATCTCCATCCCGACGCTCACCACTCCGAATCGCTGCTACCGCTCTAGACCACCGCTCTCCGCTTCGGACCGCCGCTCTTCGCTTCGGACCGCCGCTCTCCGCTCCGGACAGCCACTCTGCTGTTCACCGCTCCGGACCGCCACTCTCCCACTCCAAACCATTCCGAGCCTCTCCGCTCATCCGCTCTGGACCGCTCCAAGATTTTGTAATTTTGGATTGCTCCAGGCCTCCTCGGACCGCCACTCCATTCTACTGCACGTCGCCGCTCCATTCCACCACACGTCGCCGCTCTATTCCACCACATGTCGCCGCTCCATTCCACTGCACACCGTCACGGCATGTGTCTGAATATATTCGATTAATCTAGTCGCTGCCATTCCTCCTCTTACGGGCTCCGCCGCTGCCGTAATCTCAGACTGTGATCGATCCCCCTTCAGCCCAGCACTATCCAAGGAGAAATGGAGTACGGTTTAAAACATGTTTTCTAAGTTAAGTTCTTCTGACAATCTATCAGCTAAGACTACTTCACCTTGGATTCTTGAAACTGGTGCATCAAATCATATGACCAGCGATAGGGATCTTCTTCATGATATTGAGCATGCTGCGAATATTGATGTTATCCTCCCTGATGGTTCTATTTCAACTGTTTTTGAACATGGAAAGATTTGTTTCAAAAATATTGTCGTGAATCGAGTTCTTTTTATTCTGGAATCACGATGCAATTTGCTATCGTTTGCAAAGTTAACTACTCCTTTAAAATGTTTAGCTTTGCTTACCGAAAAATTATGTGTACTACAGGATATCAGCACGAGGATAGTGATTGGCATGGGGTGAACAACGAGAAGAGGTTTATTGGTTGCGCAGATTGGGAGTTTCTACATCTACACAGCCATCCTTGTCTGTTGCTACTTCAGTGTCTTTGTCTGCTTTATGGCATCAGTGTTTTGGGCATCCGTCCTCATCGGTGTTGACTTCTATCCCAGTCATTTCTTTACATGATAGTGATTTTAATAAATCTATTCCTAGCTCGGTATGTCATCGTGCAAAGTAGTCTAGAAATAGTTTCCCTGTTAGTTCTACTAAGGCTAGCCATTTGTTTGAACTTATTCATTGTGATGTTTCGGGGCCTTATGGTTCACCCTTTTCTAGTGGAACATTATTTTTTACCATAGTTGATGACTATTCTCGAGCTATTTGGGTTTACTTATTAGTTTCTAAGTCTCAAGTACCATTGAAGATGAAGGAGTTCTTTACGTTTGTTCAAACACAGTTCCGCCGACCCATTCAACGAGTCCGGGCAGACAACAGAACCTAATTCCTGCCTCTCAGATCATTTTTTCTGGAGAAATGTGTTCATTTTGAGATCTCCACAGTCTACACACCTCAGGAAAATGGGCGTGTGGAATAGAAGCACAGACATATCCTTAATGTTGCTCACGCTCTTCGTTTTCAAGCTCATTTCCCTATCGACTTTTGGGGAGAATGCATTCTTTCAACGGCTTACCTCATCAATCGCACGCAAATACGTGTGTTAGATGGCCAAACACCTCATCACTTCCTATACAGTCGCGCACCAGATTACAACCATATCCGTGTGTTCGATTCATTGTGCTTTATCTCTCAGCTTCCCCGGTCACGTGATAAGTTTGCATCTCGAAGTCCGAAGTACATATTTCTTGGCAACTATATTGATAAGAAAGAATGGCGTGTTTATGACTTGGAGTCTCGAACTGTGTTTGACAACCGAGATGTAATTTTTTGTGAAGACTGTTTCCCGTTTGCACCTGCTTCTGCGAACTCGCCATCAGTGGATCGATCTCCGTCACCTGCCAACTTTTACGACTCTACGTCTGATCTGTTCAACCTGGAGAAGTCACCCAATCCCGGTGTGATGCAACCTGTAAAGTCGAGCTCGATCGAGGACGATCGACCAGGGCCGACCGAGGCTAACCTTCTACCGCAGCAGTCTTTAGCCGCTCGCCACAGACTGGGAATGACCGAGGTCATTCTTCTTGGACTAGGGCCAACTGAGGTTTTCCTTCTCCCACAGCAGTCTGTGGCCACTCGCCCGGAACCACAGTTAACTCTTCAGTCGCGGCCGTGCATGGCCGCTCGCCAAGAACCGCAGCCAGACCACCAGTCGTGGTCGTCCGTGGTCCCGTAAAGACTACATCTGCACTACTACTCACTCCATAAAACCCCCCTCTATTAATCCCGCATCCTCGGGTTCACTGTCCTCAGGTACGCGTTACCCTATAGCTGATTATATTTCTTGTAGTAATTTGTTGGCTTCGTATTCTAAATTTTTGGTTGTTGTGACACATGCTGCTGATCTGGTTACTTTTTATGATGCTTATCGCCATGCTCATTGGTGTCAGGCTATGTCTGACGAGATCAATGCTCTAGAGCGTAATAATACATGGGTTCTTGCTCATCTTCCTCCTGGCAAGAAGGCTATTGATTGTAAGTGGGTTTATCGGACTAAGTTTAAGTCTGATGGTTTCATTGAGCGTTATAAGGCTCGTTTGGTTGTTCTTGGTAATTGTCAGATTGAGGGGACTGAATTTAAAGAGATGTTTGATCATGTTGCCATGGTGAGTTATGTTCATTTTTTCTTGGCTGTTGCTGCTATTTGTGGTTGGGATCTTCATCAGATAGACACAATGAATTTTTGCATGGTGATCTTGAGGAGGAGGTGTAGATGTGTCCGCCTCCTAGTTATACACTTTTGGCACTTGGGTTAGTTTGCAAGCTTCTCAAATCTCCTTGCGGTTTATGCCAGGCTCCGCAAAATTGGTTTGCTAAACTTGCAGCGGCTCTCCGTCTCTTTGGGTTTGTTCAAAGTGAGGCGGATTACTTCTTGTTTTCTTACTTGAAGGATGGAGTTTCTCTTCATAAATTGGTTTGTGTCAACGATCTTATCATTGCTGGTTCCTTTCCTGAGATGATGACCAAGTTCAAAGTGTATTTGTGCTCTTCCTTTCATATGAATGATCTTGGTGCTCTGAAATATTTCTTACGCATTGAGATAGCTCGTCGGCCTGATGGGATGTTTCTGTCTCAGCGGAAATATGCCTTGGATATTTTGCTTGATACTGGCTTATAAGCAGCTAAGCCCACCGATTTTCCCATAGAACAACAACACAATTTGGTACAAGATGATGGTCCTTTGTTTAATGATTCTGCTCAGTATCGGAGACTTGTTGGGAAGCTTAATTACCTTACCATCACTCATCCCGATCTTAGCTATTCAGCTCATACCTTGTCCCAGTTCATGGAGATATTGCATTTGGAGCATTGGCATGCAGCTTTGCGTGTTCTGCATTACTTGAAGAGTCATCCTAGTCAAGGTTTATTACTATTTGCTAAGAGTTCTCTTCAACTTACAGCATTTTGTGATTCCGATTAGGCCCAATCACTAGGAGATCTTTGATTGGATATTTTGTGATGATTGGTACATCTCCAATTTCTTGGAAGACGAAGAAATAACCCACTATTTCCCGATCTTCGGCTGAAGCAAAATACCAGGCTATGGCAGTCGCATGTTGTGAATTGTTATGGCTTAAGTCCTTTCTTCATTCGTTGGGAGTGTCACATCCTACTTCGATGCGTTTGTACTGCAATAGTCAGGTTGCTCTTTATATTTTTGCCAATCTAGTTTTCCATGAGAGGATGCAGCATATTGATATTGATTGTCACTTTGTTCGTGATTTGGTACTGTCTGGTGTTTGGTTACTTATCATATTCGGACTGCTAGCTAGCCAGCAGATTTGTTTACGAAGGCACTTGGTCGACAGACATTTCAGACTTTGCTTGGCAAGTTATTCGAGATCCACATGCTCTAACATGAGGAGGAGTGTAGGAGATATTTTGTGAATATCTTCTGCAATATTATTATACATTAGATGGAATTCCTTAAATAGAATTCTACCTTAGATAGAATCCTTTTCCTTACTTGACTTTGTAATGTTGTCTATATATTGTACCATTGTACCATCAATGAAAATACACATTCATATTTTACACGTGGCTATGTCACCGGCCTACCTCCATTAATAATCAGAAACCCTCCCCTATCTCCATCGGAAATTGGAAACCCTACCTCCATTGCAAATTGTCGTCGTGACTAATAGCATTGTTAGCTTTTGAGTATCGCCACTAAGTCGAGGTATTGTTAGCTTTTGAGTTCAATATTGAGTTTGTGCATCATTATTTATGTCATTTAGATTTCATTCTAGTTCTATGTAGAGATTTGATGCATATATGCCTTAGAGATGTCAACATGGGATATTTGGAGATGATGTTTAGAGTTTTTCTGTTCTTCTAGTTATTTGGGGAACGCATTAGATGGTATACCTATCTTGAAATGGTTTTGAGATGATGTTTTTACTTTTCGGTTCTTCTTTCGTATAGTTTTCTTGACATGGTTTGGAGATGATGTTCAGAGTTTTTTCTGTTCTTCTAGTTATTGGGAGAATGCATTGTAAGCTATGTGCGTAGCTAAAGACCACTTTTTAAATATTTGGTGTTTGTTTCCTGGAGTTGAATGTGATAGAATGATTTGTCGTGAGGAATTGTATTATTGATAACTGAATATATAAAGAGTACAAAGAGGTGTAATAAGTCTAGCTTTATGGCACTCAATAGTGCCATCTGGTCGATACTTGAGCCCATAGATCCATTTGGAGCCAACAATTTTTACATTTGAAGGTCAAGGTACCAAGTCCCAAGTGCGCTGACCACGAAGAGCGGCCATCTCATCATTCATGGCTGAAACCTAGGCTGGATCCTGAAGAACAGAACGATAATCAATGGGCTCTGTCTGAGAAAGGAGAGCAGTAGTGAGACCGTGAGCAATAATATCCGAATAATCCCAGCACTGAATGGCACCAGAAGAAGACCAAGTAGCCATCCGATGGGTACGAGGTTATAGCAACGAAGCTAGATGAATCAAACCAGTTGATGGCACCGAAGATGCCGTAGAAAGGATTGCTGAGATTGGCTGAGACATGGGGGCCAACGGCTAAGGCGTGGTGGGCGGCACCTGATGTGTGATGATCGACGGCTGAGGAGCCAGGTCCAAGTCGGCCTTCCAGACGGAGCATGGTGGTGAAGGAGGGGCGGTTAAAATGGGCACATACGTGGTGGCCTCAATCGATGAAGTAACAGCTCCATGAAAAATGAGAAAATCTCTAGATCCGAAATAAAATGACTATCCGCAGAAGATAAGACATAAGGGATTAAAGTTTCATCAAAACAAACGTGATGAGAGACATAGATGCACCCAGATGTCGGGTCAAGACACTAGAATCCCTTGTGATGAGGGCTGTAGCAAAAAATGGAATGGATCGCAGTGTAAACTTATCAGTAACAGTGTCACGCAGACATGGAAATGCATGGCAGCCAAATGGGTAAAAAAAGGTATAGTCAGGCACATGCTCAAAAACAACCTAAAAAGGTGATTTGACACCAAGAAATGAACTAGGCAGACTGTTAATGATGTAAACTATGGAGGAGAAAGCTTCCACCCAATAACAGTGCGGCACAGAAGAGTGAAAAAATATGGCAAGGCCAGTCTCTGTGATGTGACGATGCTTCCGCTCAACTCGGCCATTTTGAGCAGATGTATAGGGCGATGACATCTGATGATGAATGCCACATGATATGATGTGAGCCTGTAGTCGGTGATTAGTAAACTCGGTGTAAGCATCGGTCTGAAAACTTTTAACCCTAGTAGAAAACTGGGTCTTAACGAATTTCTGAAACTGGATAAATGTGTCATAGAAGTCTGACTTGTACCTCATCGGGAGAAACTATGTGAATTGCGAAAAATCATCGATGAAAATGACATAATAAGAAAAATCACCTGCTGATAAAACAGGGGCTAGTCCCCACAAATAACAATTCACCTTATCCAACAAACCAGTAGAGCGCTTGCCACTAGTGGAAAAAGGTAAACGTCTACTCTTGGCCATCTAACAAGGAGAGCAACTAACAGAAGCTGGCATAGCGGAAGTGACAATAATATGGCCCCGTTGACTTAACAACTAAATGGTATCATGAGACACATGACCGAGGCAAGAGTGCAACTGCTCAAAAGAAGCATGAAGCTTTCCAGAGCGTAATTCTCCTAAAAAGCTGGAATCACCAGTCTCAAGAAAATAAAGACCTGAACTATGACGATATTTACCAATTATCTTCCCTGTATGCTTGTGCTCAATGGAAAATGCGTTGGAATCAAATATAACACGAACAGGTAAATCACAAGTAAGCTTACTAATGGAAAATAAACTTCTAGTAATCTTAGGGACCACAAGGACATCATTAACAGAGAAACCAGAAAAATGACACTGACCGGTGTGACAAACAAGAATGTTATCAAAACCACGATAGTGTTATACTTTATCAAGATGACTAGTACATGAAGTGATATGAGATGTAGCACCAGAATCAATGATCCACTAATTCGACGAATAATGACGGTTGGAACCATCCACACTGGCCTGAAACAAAACTTTGTCCCCAATCCAATTAGTGGAAAAATCTTCCCTAGATAACAGCGCCAAATAAACCATAGTAAGAGCTGAAAGTGGGCTGGAAGTGATATGAGCTGAAAGATGAGACCGTGCGTGAAGGTGACGCGCAGGGGCAACTAACGCCCGTGAAGGGGACGCGCTGGGTGACCTGTCCCGCGCGTGAAGCGGACGCGTGCAAAAAGAAGTTCACGCGCCTGAGATGCTGAAGCTACCGTCGGCTACGTTGAAACAAGGAGATGTCGGAGATGAATTTTCTCCCCGCTGGAATGAGAGAACACCAGAAATTAGAATAAGCCGGCGGAGATACAGATGAAGACCTTTGTCGCCGTTGGAACTAGATGATGCCAGAGATTGGGAGACTCAGGAACGCCGGCGGCAATCGCTGTTGTTGCTAGAATTCCAAAGACTTGAAGACCTGAAGCTGAACTGAGAATTTCCACCGTGGAACTTCGCCGATGAATAAGTTTTTTTTCCAAACTGAGGACGTCGGCACTTGAGACCTGAAGACAACGTCTGAGAAGATGGTAGATGGATAATGCCAAGCGCCGAACCACCGGAGAAGGAGATCGCCGCTAGAAGATCTCTCTTAAACTGAGAACTGTCGGTGAAGAATCGAGCTGGAACTGGAGAAAGCCGACGGAAAATATGCCCGAGAGAGTGGCACGAAGCACTGGAGAGTGGCCGGAATTCTGAAATTGAGCCGGAAATAGGTTCGGTTGCAGAAAAAAGGGGGAAGAGGGGTGGCGGCTGAAAATGGATAAAAAGTTAGGGTTTTAGGTTTAGGACCAGAACTTGCTCTGATACCATGATAGAATGATTTGCCGTGAGGAGTTGTATTATTGATAAATGAATATTTAGTTAGTACAAAGAGGTGTAATAACGAAAACACTCTAATCATAATAAATCATAATCTAATCAGGAATCTGATTTATTCTAACAGAATGCATCATTTGTGCTTTATTTGTTTTTAATTCTTGTGATTGTTAAGAAAATGTCTAATTCATTTGTGCTTTGTAATTGTTAAGAAAATGTCTTATTCATTTGTGCTTTGTGATTGTTAAGAAAATGTCTTATTCATTTGTGCTTTGTGATTGTTAAGAAAATGTCTTATTCATTTGTGCTTTGTGATTGTTAAGAAAATGTCTTATTCATTTGTGCTTTATTCTTGCTGATGTTAGTCATACTTATGTAAATCAGATAGAACAAAGTTTTACATCACTCTTTCGTAGGCCAATACTGCTCTTTCTTTTTTTTCTTCTGTTCGTACATCCAAAATGAATAGGAAGACTAACGTTACAATTTTATGAGCTTATTTGTTACCTTCATTACTAGAGAAATTCCTACAAAGTAGTCAGGTTAGTGAGAGTTGATTCAAAACTTGTCTCCAATTTCCTATAAATGATGGTCAAAACCTGACTCCAGTTTCCTTTCCACAGTAATTATTAATGTTGATTTGGTACTCATAATGTTCGGACTGTTCCCGACTTTAACATATGCCTATCAGGAGTCTAGTGAATGTCTTGCCATGGGTGAGACTTTTGGACTAAAAGCTCCACCCAAAAAGATGATCTTCTCTCTGTTGCATGTTCCATCCAACATTTCAAGTACTCCATCTGATTGGTACATCTCGTTAAATTGAATTCTTATGTTGAAATACCATTTCCCTTATTACCCTCGTTATGAATGTTGCATATCTTTGGCTATTTTATTTTTCATAGCTGGACTTCCTGATATATTCCTAAACGAACATGTAACTTATGATCAAACTAGAGTATCCTTTAGGGTTTGTGACTCATTTTAGGTGATAACCACCAACTTATTAATTTTCAGATGATTCAAACAAAGTTTTACAACACTCTTTCTTAAGCCAATTTATGTCAGTTTTTTACTCGAGAAATTCTCTGCGTTCTAACCATTTCCATTGGGTACACACACTACAAAGGACAACACATTTTACCTCAGTTCTGGAGGGGTTTTTACCTCGGTTTTTTATCCAAAAAAATTGAGGTAAATAGTGTCGGGGTAAAAAGTAGGTTTTTTACCTTGGTTGAAAATCGAGGTCAAAAGTATCTTTTACCTCGGTTTTCAACTGATGTCAGTTGGATTTTTCAGTAACATCGGTTGTAGTAAGAAGGCCGGCGATTGAAGAACAAATATGCGACCTCGTTTAATGCAACGTCGGCTTCCACTTCCTGTGAGGTCGTCGACTACGCGAATGCTGTCAAAGGTGAATGAAATATTGCAACGTCGACATGACCGACGACAGTCAACACAGCGTGCGATATCACATGACGTGGATCACCCACATCGTGTGAATGCTGATGTGGATCTTTTTTTTTAAATGACATCGTTTTGATTAGCTGAGGTCACAAAAATAAGCCGCCGACTGCGACGTCGGTTAAGTGTCGTCTGGCCACTAGTACATGCGACTTTGCAAACCTTGTCGGTCAGACTTGCTTTATCGTACAATATTATAATATATAATATTTGATGGTTAAATGATTAAATGTCATACCACATTCAATTGTTTTCAATTAATGAGAGAAGAACATATTCAAACCAACAAAATTATAACATATAATACAAATACATGCTGTCACATATTGAACTACATAAAGTTAATTTGAATTTAACCAATTATTTGAATTGAGACATCATTTTCTACGCTGCACGCCATTCAAACTGTTAGGATGACTAGTGAAATGATAAGTCAATCCATCTACATGCTGAAAGTCCATCGATGACCCTCCTCGAGTCTATTAATATCATTACATACAAAACAAAAATTTATCTTAGAATTGGGTAGTTCTCTAATGAAATACACATAATGTAGTAAAATGTAGACTACAATAAAGCAGAAATGGTAAAAGTAAACTGACATGGTTACATGCGACATCGCGTATAAGAAATGATGACGTCGCAAGGATTGAATAATTAGCGACGTCGGACATTCATTAACATGAGAACAATCTGAAGTTATATGCAAAGTCGGTATTGGTTCGGTAACATTTCGCATGGAACGAGGACATGTGACCGACGTCGCACATTCAAAATATGTTCATAGAAATCTTAGGATCTTTATTTATAATCAAAATATACATGCACTATATTGGAAAAAATAACAACAGGAAAGATATAACATGTAAGTCAGAATCTTTGACCAATTATTGATTAAAAAAATATATAGTAGGATCATCACATAATTGGTAATTGAACATGGAATAGATAGAAAAACTACCTCAATTAATTAGGAATCGAAGATGCTCCATCCTTGGACAATTGTTGATGTTTGAGAGAATCACCTTGATTAAATCTTTAAATGTTGTAAGGTTGTGAATGAAATGGATGGTGGGAGTTTGGGCTGTAAGCTTGGTTTTGGAAATGGGAAATTGGTGTCAGTGCTGAGATTTATTAGATTGAAATAGGGTGGGGGGAAATTTGAGGTTCAAAATTTTAGCTAACAATTTGAATTTCCGCTAGAAATTTCAGAGTTGCCGACGTCGATTTGTATTTGTAGCGGTGTCGTGTAAATCAACATAGGTGCAACCTTGCAGATAATATAAATTCCAGGGGTAATATACACCATTTCAAGATTGCAGCCGTCCATTGACCCGTTCATGACAATAGCTGAACTTTATTATTAACAAAATTTGAATAAAAATATGTTATCTCCAATTTTGCATTTTGGGAAGGGGCAATAGTGGAATACTAACACAAATGACGGACGAATTTTTAAAATTTGATGGTCAGACTCTTAATACCTATTAAATTCTTTTAAAACCTAGAATATATAATTTCATGCACTTCTATGTGGTGGAAATTATTGTGTTCATAACGCTTATTGTAAGAGTAAAAATGGAATACTAAAATAAATGACGGAAGGTAACCCCGGATCGCGGACGAGATACTTGCAATCCCAAGTCAAACTCTTTACCACTGTAACTGATAAACAAACTTACATAAATCCACAGAGAGTTCCACAAGTTCCTTTTTGAATGACCTTTCTATACATATAAGTAATAATCTACAATTTACTATGGACAATATACTTGCACTTTTTAAAATTTGATGTATGGATTCTTAATATCTATCAAATTCTTTAAAACCCAGAGTATATCATTTCATACGCTTCTATACGGTGAAAATTATTGTGTTCATAACGATTATTGTAAGGGTAATAACGGAATACTAACACAAATGACATACGGTAACCCCGGATTGCGGACTAGACACTTGAAATCCCAAGTCAAACGCTTTACCACCATAATTGATAAAGAAACTCGCATAAATACACAGAGAGTTCTACAAGTTCCTTTGTGAATGACCTTTGTATACATATAAGTAATCATCTACAGTTTACTCTAGACAATGTACTTGTGTTTTTTTAAGTTTGATGGCCGGACTCTTAATACCTATTAAATACTTTAAAAACCAATAATATATAATTTCATTCGTTTCTATGCGGTGGAAATTATTGTGTTCAAAACACTTATTGTAAGGGTAGAACTGAATGCTAACACAAATGACGGATGGTAATCCCGGAATGCGGACGGGACACTTGCAATCCTAAGTCAAACACTTTACCACCTAACTGATAAAGAAACTCGCATTAATCCACAGAGAGTTCCACAAGTTCTTTAGGAATGACCCTTGTATACTTATAAGTAATCATCTACAATTTACTCTGGACAATGTACTTCCAATCATACCGGACGCTAATAAAGTCCAGTAACAATTGTAAGGTTAAAATAGCAGTGTCTAATATACAATTATCCACTTTTCAGGTCAATTTTTTCCATTTTGGTCAAATACGGACCTACTTTATATGCTATAGGGTTGAAATAGTGAGGCCCAATTCCATAAAATCGATGTCGGCCATCTGTCGTTCATATGTCGTTGTACCAGAACAGGTATGCGACGTTGCTTACAATAGGTACAACATGAGCCTTCCAATGTTAGTAGGCTGAAATGGTGAGTCCCACACTCGAGCTAGCCAAAGTCGTACATTGTTCAATCCAAAAATCTCTATAGACGACTGTTTTGCAACGTCGCACATACCCTAGATGGAAGCTTTAAGAATATTTAAATGGAGCACACCTCTCATACATCACTTAAAAGTTTCACATTTCCCTCGAATTTTATGAGTGCCCTTGCCAATCTTGTCAAATGTATGCTTTCCACATGTGGTTACATTACTTTTGTTATTCTATTTATCCTAGAATTTGTTATAAATATGGATTAGGGTTACCATGTGTTAATTGTTTAAAGTTTTGATGTTTCTATGAATTGGGGTGGTAAGGGTTTAGGGTGTTAGTATTTGGTTTCTAAGTCTTCTAGATGTGCCTAGAATTGTTCCCAGTTTTCTGCTCTTATATCTGTGATTGATCTTCGTTCATGCAAGGTCGCTAACATGTCAGTCGCCTCTTTGTTATACTGATATATGTGCAATGTCTCTAGGTCTGAGTGACCTCGTCGTTCTCTCATTTAACCATTCGGTTATACGGACTGGTTAGCGACTTCGAGTTAACTAGGTCAATGGTGAACGTCGTTTCACTCAGAAAACTAATCTGCAAACTCTATATAGAGATTAGTACAGTAGCAAGCAGAGTCAATCCCAAGAAGAACGGAGCAAAAACTATAATAAAATACCTACTAATATAGAACACTTTTGGTGTAGCCACCACACCTTAATTTTTAGATTTATCTAACAACTAATAATACAACTAACTAATATAAAATAATAATGCAATTAACGGATATAAAAGTCTTAAAATATATGAATAAGGTAATCAGCTCGGAATAACTCACATTAGTTAAACATCGATAATAGGCACAAAGATAAATCAATCCATATGCATCTATCAGTTATAGGAAAGTAGGTACGCTTAACCTCCCCAATTCTTTCGTACTTTATTGACAATTAACCAATTATAATTAACTAATTATAATTAACTAATTGTTTCTCTTACCAGGATGCCCCCGGAAAGTATTCGCTGAACCAGATACACACCTCGATAGCATTAAGAATGAAAAGAACCCGATATAGCAATTACCAAAGTAAAAGCAAATAGTAACTCACACTTAATTGTTCTCCATCTTGTTATTACAGTCTTAGGTAGTTAACTGTTTTTCACAAGAACTCGCTACTTACTAACCCTTTCCAACGATTACGTATTGGTGGAATTAGATAGCATTATCCCAATAATATTCAAGTTGGCCAGACTTAAACACATTAAGAATAAATTAAACCAAGAACAACCAATAACACACAAGAATCAATTATAACACAATTAGGCATCACAATTCATAAACTAATGATTGCTATTCCATTCCGATATATGAATTAGCTACTCATAATAATTAAATTAAAAAAACAAATCATAAAATAATAACACATGATTAATCTATAAATTTATAAGTAAGAAAAATGATTAAACAAACCCTAAGCCGCAGCACATGCGTTCCTAGGTTGATGAAGAATTAAGCATTCACCATAAAGAAACAAAGTATGCACACTCTTTTTAGCAAATAATCATGAACACCATTAACCAAATAAACTCCTTTGTCTCTGTATATGTATGTGTGTCCCTTCTCCTTACTTATATTTGAGCGTACATATACTTAAATACGCAAAATAAAAACTAAATCCAAATCAACTTCTAATTCCTTTTCTTCTTCCTGAAGAAAAAGGAAATAAAATAATATCTATTCTATTTCTAATAAATTACTAATTCCTACAATTAAGAAATTTCAAATGGAAGGAGATAATACAATACTTATCAATATGGGAAGTGCATATATTTATTTTCTTCAAATCCACATCTCTTCAATAATTCCCTTTTTTACCCCATAACTTTGGCAATTCTTCGTTTACCTCTCTTCCTTCATTCCTGGAAAAATGTCTTATAAAATAAGAACATTTTCCATTGGAGCACATCGCCTCATTAAAAACCTTAACCTTGAAAACCCAGTGGGAAAAAACCGTTGGTTAAGGGAAAAAGAGTACAATGTATAGCTCCCTCTCAATTCTTCACAATCTATGAATTCCTGCACTAAAAACACCTTAAAGTGTAAATTATATCTCAATAAAATCATAATAATCCCACGAAATATGAACACAATATAACACATATTAAATATCCTCACACTTGAATCATGCTTGCCCTCAAGTATGAAGTGAAGAATATAAGATCAATCAATAATCCACAATGTTCATAAGTACTCATTCCCTCATAAGACTCTATCTAAAATGGATATATAAAAAGAAAAATAAATGGAAGATAAAAGAAACAATTCACACAACGAGACTGACAAAAATTCAACATTTAAAAACTCTAGATTCTACTCTTATAACGATAAATTTTCCCCTGCCAAGGAGTAAAGGATCACGTTAACGCACCTGGAAATCATCAACCCTTGAAGTAATTTAAATGAAAATGTTTAAGATCATGACATTCAATCATCAATTCAGTCAAAATCGGACAAGCAATGAATATTTTCTCACGGTTTGACTCAATCACTCTCAGCATATGAAGGACAATCACTCAAATAATTCACAAGTTATAACATAGAGAAGTTAATATGCAAATCAGGAAGGTCTTTCTCAAGGGTTGTAACGGGGCTAGGAACCATTCAGATTGGTGAGATCCTAAGGGTTCTAAGCTCAAACAATATCGATCAAAATATTATGCATGTTTTTTTTCTTCAACCATCATCCATATATAGTAGACATTCACAACAAATCTTCATCTCATGGCTATTATGAGAAAGCCAAGTAATATCACATCAAATGTAGGTGCTATTTTCTTTTTTATTTTTTTTCAGCACCACTCTACTCCAATATAGTCCAAAACCAGTACTTTTGAGAGAAAAATCACAACATAACAAACAATAAGATTTTTTTCCTTTTTTTTTTCACAGTTACGCCCTCCAGTTTGGCCAAACGGAACCATTGTGTTAGTGTTCATAATAAAATCCAGGCTTCAATTTCGAAACCGTTCAGTCTGAGCAAACTTAACATATACTCAGTAATGTCATCAACTCAAGAGAACACAATGGATGAATTCATCAACATCAACTCCAAGAACATGCATAATAGGGCCAAGAGAAAGGATAAAACAAGGCTTTGGCTAAATATATAGTAACTCATATCAAAGAACATAGCCAAAGCCTCAAAGTGTTTCACTAGGGGTTAATGTAATTGGTAGGCAATTTAAGCTGTGTGGTTCATCCTAATACCTTCCATCACTTTCACACATAAAAACTCCAATTATAACAATGTGATCTATTAGAACAAAGATTGATGTAGAAAGTGCTCTACTCTAGCTCAAACCTCACTTTAGTAGGCTTAAATATTGAATTTAACTCGTCCTTTTTCGTCATCCAAAAAAAATTATATCAATCAAATTTCACAAATCATAGAATATCTCATTCAAAAACCTCAAGGCATATCAAATTTACCAAGTTTGTTACAATGAAGTTTACAACCGGCAGGGTACTTTTATCAAGAGTCACTAGGATTTCTTCATGCCAAATTATCGACTCAAAACAATATAAAAACACATGTTTGACCGTAAAAAACTGAAATTAAAAAAAATATTTTTTTATTTTTTTCAAAAATACAAAATAAAACACACAAGAAACCTCCTCACACTAAAACTGTGCTTGCCCTCAAGAAAATAATGCAAAGCTCTTATGAGAAAAGGTTTAACACACAGTCAACATTATCAAAAAATGACAAAGAAGAGGGAACTTATAGTGGTGGGTTTTGGAGAAATTCCCAATCAAGAGGAGAGCATTTGATCAAAATCAGGTTCCACCGCTGGCCTCCAGTTTGGCCAAACGGAACCCTACGAGTCCTAGCTCTCCAAAGGTGTGCATTCTCCATGTTGCAAATTCAAGTACTGCAACTCTGTAGATCAAGAACTGAGATCATATGAGAAATTGAAATTCCTAAATATATATATATATATATAAATTAAAAAACTTAAAAGAAAAAAAAACTAAGAAAATTGGGTTGCCTCCCAATTAGCGCTTTTGTTTATAGGCTTTGGCTAGACTTCGGATGCCTGTAATGATTATTTGTTGGGCACAATGGAATTTCTTCCATTAATGCCATCTGAGAAGTATCATAGTACGACATAAGGTGATGACTATCGATGGGGAATGCCCTTTTTTCGTCCATGCTTATAATCTCTACCATCCCATACGGCCAAACATAAGCCACTTCGAATGGTCTAGTCCATTTAGACTTGAATTTCCATGACATATGTCGAAAGTTGGACTCGAAAATAAGAACTTTATACCCAACCAGAAATTTCTCTGACTTCAAATCCCTGTTATGCCACATCTTATTGCGCTCCTTGTACCACATATCTTGATCAAACCCTTTCAATCGTAGATCTCCCAATTCTTGGAGTTGGAACTTTCTTTCTTCCTCACACTTGAGTGACTTCATACTCACTGGAAGTCTATCAGCATATCCTTGATAAACATGCTTCAGATTGGGTGGTAACGCCATCAACTCCAAATTTGAGGTTTTCACATCCGATGGGACTAGTCTGGAGGACGGGTCCTGTTTGGGCAAATCGGACCCTGTATGCACTTCAGAATTTTTTCAAACATCCGCTTCGGACTGAGTTGAGTTGGGCATTCCTTGATTTAATTCATTTTTGGGCACCACTTTCTGAGAGTACACTGAACACAACAATTTGCGAATTTCCTTATCACTTGAGACTTGAACATTTACCTCTTTTGGACTTGTAGGAATTTGAATTCCCATCTTATCCTGCTAAACTTTAGTCTTAAGAGAATCTTGGACAAACGGGTCGGTATGATCAATTGCATTCACATTCTCAGCATCTATAGATTTCTGCATAGATTTATCAATGTTGAGTGTGTACTTATCACCAAAATAATCAAGTGAAATAGTTCCATTCCCAACATTAATAATGGTGTTTGCTATCTTCGAGAATGGACGACCCAACAATACCCCTTGTGTTCCCTTATCACTGGTATGATTCAATTTTTACCACATAAAAATCTGTTGGATAAATAAAGTCATTAACTCTCACAAGCACATTTTCCAACAATCCTTCAGGAAACACGCAAGATCTATCAATCAATTGAATTACTACTTTAGTGTCTACCATTTTAGATCCATTTAAAGTTTGATACGTAGATAGTGACATAAAATTAATTGAAGCTCCTAAATCACACATGGCAGCATTGGTCTTCTTATCTCCTATATAACAAGGTAAGGAAAACATACTTGGGTCCATGCACTTTTGAGGCAATTTCTTTTGAATCACAGCCGACACAGATTCACCCATCATGATCTTGCTAGAATTTCTTGGCTTTCCTGTAATAAAATCTTTCAAGAACTTGCTTACTGGTGGTAACTTTATGGCCTGCAAGAAAGGAAGATTAATATGCATTTTTTCTAAAAATCGAGACAAAATCCATATCATCTTATTTTTCTTTTCTAATCTACGAGGAAATGGTGGAAGAATTTTAATTGAGGGATCATGTAAGGTTGGCTTTTTACTTACCTCCGCTGACACCCTAGACTTACCGTTATGCATGAACTCAGGAAGTTTAGGATTTCGGTGTTGTATGATAGTGGCATCACTTTTTTCCTCCGACTCTTGAATCTGATTTTCTGTCGCAGGGTTCCGTTTGAGCAAACTGGACCCCCTGTCAGTGAGTTCTTTCATCTTTTTTACCGTGAATTTAAAAGGCAATGCACCAACTTCTTCCCCACTTCTCAATGTGACATGATTTACCGTCTCATGTGGATTTAACTGAACTTGAGAGGGTAACCTTGGTTGTTTCATTCTGTGTTCGTTCATGGAATTCGATAAATGGGCGAGTTGTCGCGTATGCTTCTCCAAAGTTGCTTCGATCTTCTCAAACCTTTGGTGTTGCTTTTGCATCATGTCCATAATTATGTCCAGCTTATCATTCATAGATTTCCCTTGACCACCTTGCGGGGGTTGAGGAAAAACTGGGGCTTCTCGTTGCATTGGTGGAACATAAGTTTGATGGTGGTGTTGAAACTGCTACGGCGGGGGACCTTGTTCTCTCCAATGGAAGTTTGGGTGATCCCTATACTTTGGATTGAAATTTTGGGGAAATGGACCATCTTTTTGCTGCCTCTCATTGTAATTTCCCAGAGCATTTGCTTGGACAGGTATCTCTCCCATGGTAAGAATGCATTGCGATGTCGTATGGTTGACTGTTCCACACGTATTACAAGGCCCTTGTTATACATACGCAACCTTGTCAATGACCTTGGATAGAATTTTCTCCATCCTTTCCTTGATCTCATCTTGTTCGGGAGTGGATGTATGTGCCACCTTCTTCAAGATTCAGACTTCCTGTAGATCATACTCCTTCTTGGAATCCACCAACCTCTTGATAATCTCTCTAGCTTCATTCACTCGAAGGAAGAGTTCACCAAGTCCTTGTTGCTGGATGTCATCCGTTGATAGAAGCATTGAAGCAACTGGCCTTCCGTCATTCGGTGATTAGGGCAACTGTCTACCAACTTCCTGAACCTCGGCCAATACATATTCAAGGGTTCATCATACTCTTGCTTGATTCTTGTGATCTCCTTCTTCAAGGCATCTGTTCTTGTGGATCGAAAGTAGTACTCCAAGAACAATATCTTCAATTCTGACCATGTCGCAATGGAGTTGGGGGCAAGCTCAAAAGCCACTGATTTGCTGCTCCTGTCAAACTGAATGGGAATGTCACCAATTTGAATTGATCTTTCATCATGGTGGATGGCCTCTTCTAAACCTTACAAATCTTGAAAACTTCGCTCAAAAAATTGTAAGGGTCTTCGGTGCTTCTCCCTGTGGAACTTTGGAAGTACGTTCAGGAATGCTAGCTTGATTTCAATAGGATTTTTGGTCTCTGGCAGCTGAATAGAAGGGGGGTCATCTTCACTATGACCAGTAAGTTCCCACATGTATGGGTTTTTTGGGTTCTGCCTAGGATTTGAGTTTCGGTCAGCTCTGTCCATCTCGATATCAGTTCCCAAATAAGAGGTGGTTGCTGAAATCACGATGGGTTCAGTTTGGCCAAACCAAAGGGTCTCGGCAGAAACTGCTTTCCGCGTCTTTGTTTGCTTTATGTTATGCTTGGTTGTCTTCTCAACTTTTGAGTCAAATATTAAATTCAGCCTAGATGATCTGCTCATAAACCAATCACAGTAACACACAGATTAGTAGGAAAAAAATTATAGAAATTGACTTACCGTACCCCGGCAACAGCGCCAATTTGGTGTACGTCGTTTCACTCACCAAAATAATCTGTAAACTCTATAGATGAGATTAGTACAGTAGCAAGCAAAGTTGATCCCACGAAGAACGGAGCAAAAACTATAATAAAATATCCACTAATATAGAACATTTTTGGTGTAGCCACCACACCTTAATTTTTAGATTTATCTAACAACTAATAATACAACTAACTAATATAAAATAATAATGCAACTAAAAGATATAAAAGTCTTAAAATATATAAATAAGGTAATCGGCTCAAAATAACTCACATTAGTTAAACATCGATCATAAGCGCAAAGATAAATCAATTCATCTGCATCTATCAGTTATAGGAAAGTAGGTACGCTTAACCTCCCAAATTCTTTCGTACTTTATCGACAATTAACCAATTATAATTAACAAATTATAATTAACTAACTGTTTCTCTTACTAGGATGCCCCCGGAAAGTATTCGCCGAAAAAAATACACACCTCGATAGCATTAAGAATGAAAAGAACCCGATATAGAAATTACCAAAGTAAAAGTAAATAGTAACACACACTTAATTGTTCCCCATCTTGCTATTAGAGTCTTAGCTAGTTAACTGTTTTTCACAAGAACTCGCTACTTACTAACCCTTTCCAACGATTACGTATTGGTGGAATAAGATAGCATTATCCCAATAATATTCAAGTTGGCTAGACTTAAACACATTAAGAATAAATTAAACCATGAACAATCAAGAACACACAAGAATCAATTATAAAACAATTAGGCCTCACGATTCATAAACTAATGATTGTTATTCCATGCCCATATATGAATTAACTACTCATAATGATTAAATTAAACAAATAAATCATAAAATAATAACACATGATTAATCTATAAATTTATGAGTAAGAAAAACGATTAAACAAACCCTAAGCCGCAGCACATGTGTTCCCAGGTTGATGAAGAATTAATCATTCACCATAAAGAAACAAAGTATGCACACTCCTTTTACCAAATAATCATGAACACCGTTAACCAAACAAACTCCTTTGTCTCCGTATATGTATGTGATTCCCTTCTCCTTATATTTGTGTGTACATATACTTATATGCGCAAAACCAAAACCAAATCCAAATCAACTTCTAATTCATTTTCTTTTTTTTTTTAATGAGAAACACCCGAGGGTGGGGGAGAGTATATTAGAGGTTCCCCAAGCCTCAATCAAACTAAGTAAGATTTACAAACATAGCATATTTGCTGTAGTTCGAGATGAGGCAACATGGTTGCCCCCCAAAAGTCCTACCAATACTAAATATCTACCTGCGTAAACAGCTATCCTAGCAAGAAAAGGTTAGATGATGAAGTTGCGATCCAGCGGAGAGAATCTCCACCCCCTGTGTTAATTCTCACCACCGGCCAGGCAACTTCAATTACAAGGAGTGATGTCTTAAAGTTAAAATTTCTGAACCTGAATTCCCAAAAGAAATGCAACCGGTCCATAGCAGATATGTGCAAAACTGGAGCTGATAGAGGCCAGAAAGTGAAGTGGAAGATCCAGACCCGCCTCCTCACTGATGTAGCAATTTGCTGCCAAGGTCAGTATAGCGATGACCATCGTAAGTACCAGTAGTAGATATCCAGTAAGAGTGTTATCCTCCTGATAAAAAAATAGGGTTCCCCAAGGATCGTTGAACTCGCCACAGCTGAACTGTAGCAATATAGCAAATACCAAACCTGCATGAGCAAAAACATCTTGATTAGCAGTATCAATCCTTAGGCAAGGCATGTTAATGCATTCGAACTTGCGGTATATGAAACATATCTAATGCAATCAGGCCTTTGATATGCTGGGGAATGTTATTTAAATTAAGACATTGAAGATGACCAGTATGATGCTTTGCAATAGTATTTGCAACAGAATTTCCTTCTCTGAAAACATGAATAAGATGAGCACACCCTAATATGGTTTTAAGCTTGTAAGCCAATTCAAACAGATTCCAATTTGCAGAATAAGGGTCATATATCATGTTAATAACTAACCTGCAATCAGTTTCGAAGATGCATTGTTGGCCTATGTCACTTAAATTTTCGCAAGCAAATAGCAATGCCTTTTCTTCTTACTGAAGAAAAATGAAATAAAAATAATATCTACTCTAACTCTAATAAAATAACTAGTTCCTACAATTAAGAAATTTCAAATGGAAGGAGATAATACAATACTTTTCAATATGGGAAGTGCATATATTTATTTTCTTCAAATCCACATCTCTTCAATAATTCACTTTTTTACCCCATAACTTTGGCAATTCTTTGTTTGCCTCTCTTCCTTCATCCCTGGAAAAATGTCTTATAAAATAAGAACATTTTCCATTGGAGCACATCGCCTCATTAAAAACCTTAACCTGGAAAACCCAGTGGGAAAAAATCGTTGGTTAAGGGAAAAAGAGTACAATGTATAGCTCCCTCTCAATTCTTCACAATCTATGAATTCCTACACCGAAAACACCTTAAAGTGCAAATTATATTTTAATAAAATCATAATAATCCCACAAAATATGAACACAATATAACACACATCAGTCAACTAAACAAAATATTTGTGATTATTATCCCAATTTTGTCTACTACAACATTTAACACTTGTGACAATATGAATTACAGCAATCATGTCGAACAATAGTGGTTCTAGCTGTGACTCGTTCGAGGTAACCGATTCTTGGATATTTTTAAAATATTTCTTATATTATATTAATAATATTATAAATGAAATGTTAATAATTTCTTTGACCAATTTATATATGTTCTGATTTGGATGATGACAGTCTGTGACGAATACTTTCAGGTAGAAATCCACATTTTTCCATATTCTAACCCAAACAAACTTCGGGTCAATTCCAATTATGGTAAGTCCTCCCTATTTTAAATAAATTGAATTTCCAATTGACTTTTTCTATAGATTACTTTCATAAGTACTAAAAAAAGGTTTTTTGGTTATAATTCAGTACATCCCTAACAAAATTTTGGAGCTCCTACCGGTGTACTAGGTTGATGCAGTGATCAGGTGCAAAGGGAGGGAGTATCACATGCACTATTCGGGGAGCGGGGTGCTCAAGACCCTTAAGTTTCTTTTCGGAGAGCAACTCGTGGTTGGGACACCCTATACTTCGAGCTCCTAAATACTGGGCCAGTAATTTTTCGTGTTATCATTCTTCCCCTAGAACATTAGATGATTTGCTTAGTATTCGCGTGACAATGTACTTTGAATAATGTGTTTCGTATTTTGGAAGAATAAAGGACCTTGATGTATTTCCTTTCTGAAATTTATATTGTAAAATCGATGTTACTAAATTATTAGCCGTAAATTCAATGTTATTGAATGTTCTCATATTAATTCAATTAGTTCTATTGAATGTTCACATATTAACTCAATTTTATTGAATGCTCTCATATTAATTCAATCTTATTGAATATTCTCATATTAAATTATTATTAATAAATACAAAGTAAATCGCTGGTGGGCTGAATTGGTAAGGCTCATGCACATATGCGATGTCGATCCCTATTTTTGCATAGTTTTGGACTAACCGACGTACGTGCGACGTTGCATGCTATCAGGTGGACAACACAATGTGGTCAAAACAACGTCGTTTCAGAACTATTATATATATGAGCACCCCACCTGCGAGTTCAAGCTTCTCTTCATAAGTTTGCTGCAAATTCCAATGGTATCTCATCTCCCTTCACTTATCCACTGGAAAAAAGTTAGGGTTTTTCTAACCTTCTAACATGTAATTTTACTAATTACTACTTTGCATTGTCCGATCTGTAGTTTGTCAATGTTTTATGTTTTCTTTGTGTTCTAGTTTTTACTCACATTTTTGACATGGTGAACTTTTGTTAGATGTAGACTTGGGTACTATGTTTTAGTAGGGCTCCATTAGATTTTTGTATAATTTTATGTTGTTAAATCTTTTTTTCCCGGTGTTGAGTGTTTTTACCCATAGTTTCCCCATATATGTGCGACCTCGGTCAGACGTCTGTTATAGTTCGTTTACTGTGATATTATTATCAAATTTGCATGCTGTTTAGTAGCATATTATTTATTATGTGACGTCGCATGTTTGTCGATCTTACCTTCGGTCTAACCGATGAGCTACCGACGTTTTGGTGACATCGCACATTGAAATTCATGATGCTTCCCCATTCACATTTCAATTTCTTTTGCAGGACTAATGGCTGGCGAAGGGTCTTCAAGTCATTCATTTTTCTAGGTCCTCAAACATTTCACAACATATAATTATTAACACACATCTTCACACTTTACCACAATATTTTTTTCCCATGCAGTTCTCCGCACAATGGAGCAATCCTAAGCCTATTATGTTCGACATTGAGGATCAATCAATGGCTCCCGAAAGCCCACGCTTCCACTATACTCTGAAGCAGTTGAACTTTGGGAAGAACCCAACTTTGATAAGGCATTTGAAATTAGTATACAATTTTAAATATTTCCACATACATATAAATACATTTCTAATCAATATTTTTTTTTTCTGATTTAGTACATCCCGTGGGAGATTGTACCATTATTTCCGAGTACGAAGACTCCCGTAGTGCTAAGGTACTACGGGACAGAGTACCGTATGAACTACTCGGGAGGTGGCAAGATCAAGGCCCTTTCCCCAAAGGATTTTGGTGAGTTCCTTAAGGGAAACAACCTACGCATCGGGGACACCTTATTCTTCGAGGTGATCGAAGTTGTGGGGCTTATCGTCTTCAAGGTCTAAGTTTATTGTAATCTCTATTATGTTTGAATTAAGACAAATCTTATTCAACTTATGTACTAGTTGTGAGAATGTTTTCACGACTACTAGTACTATTTTTCTAGTAATTTAACTATCTAATTTGAACATGATAAGATTGATTGTACGTGTTCATATGTGTGTTTTCATATGATTTGAACTTCATATGAGTGACATCTTTATCTATCACCGTCAAATTCTTTACTTTAACTTATCTCTTCAAATATGTGTGACGTTGCTAGGTCATTCGCTAAACGTATCAGTATAAGCAACGTTAATGGCGACATCAATCATGCTTCCAACACAGCATGTGCGACGTCGCATGCTACTTGGTAATATTATTTACTTTGTTTTTTAATCTTTTACTATGGTTTTTTTATTAACCAAGGTTAAAAACCAATTATTTACCTCGATTTTTATATAAAAGAGGTAAAAAAATACCTTTTATTTTGAAAAAAATACAACCGCGGTAAAAGAACCTTTTACCTCAGTTTTTTGGGGTTAAGAAAAAATGCCCCCCTCTGTGTGGAACCCGAAACCCATTTAGATTAATAAATAAAATAAATTAACAGCTTCCACTCGATTGAGGCTGAAAAGACTCCCATCACTAGAAGACCCTTGGCCCTAAATTTAGTATTCAAACTCAGTGCTTGTTTCTTCTTATCAAACAGTTTCACTTCATTCATGCATGGGCACAAATGAAAGCCAATCAATGCCTTTCCTTTAGCTGTCGCTACTGTAAGACAGAAGAGTATAATTCATTCTTTTATCTTTTCTACGATTCATTCATTATATTACTGATCATTCAAAAGGAGACCCTTCTAAGGTTCCAACGATCTTATCCCACCAAGGTTAAGGTGTTCAGATCAAAAGTGCGGCGCCTCCATGTGCGGGTACAGGAGCTGCCAGGTGGCCAACCAAAAAATGTCGTTTTAGGGACCCATTCAAGGTGTAGAGCTCTAGGCCCTCAAAGGGATGAAATATCAGTCCTCGAAGGGGTCGAGATCTTAGCCCTCCAAGGGATGGACTCTTAGGCCTCGAAGGGGTCCAGCTCTCAGTCCTCGATGGGATGGAGGCTCCTATCCTCGAAGGGGTCCAGCTCTCAGGCCTCGAAGGGATGGACTCTCAGCCCTCGAAGGGGTCCAGCTCCTAGCCGTTGAAGGGGTCAAGATCTCAGCCCTCGAAGGGAGGAACCCTCAGCCCTCGAAGGGGTCCAGCTCTAAGGCCTCAAGGGGTCCAGCTCTAAGACCACAAAGGGATGGACTCTCAGCCCTCAAAGGGATGGACTCTTCTATCCTTGAAGGGGCCCAGCTCTTAGCCCTCGAAGGGATAGACTCTCAGCCCTCGAAGGGGTCTAGCTCTCAGCCCTCGAAGGGATGGACTCTTAGCCCATGAAGGGGTCCAGCTCTCATCCCTCGAAGGGATGGACTCTTAGCCCATGAAGGGGTCCAGCTCTCATCCCTCGAAGGGATGGACTCTTATTCCTCGAAGGGGTCCAGCTCTCAACCCTCGAAGGGATGACCTCTTAGTCCTCGAAGGGATGGACTCTTCTATCCTCGAAGGGGTCCATCTCAGCCCTCGAAGGCATGAACTCTCAGCCCTCGAAGGGGTCTAGCTCTCAACCCTCGAAGGGAGATACACTAAGACCTTGAAGGGGTCCAGCTCTCAGACCTTAAAGGGATGGACTCTCAGCCCTCAAAGGGGTCCAACTCTCAGCCCTCGACGGGAAGGACTCTTTTATCCTCGAAGGGGTCTAACCCTTAGCCCTTTATGGGATGGACTCTTAGTTCTCGAAGGGGTCTAGCTCTCAGCCCTCGAGGGGTCCAGATCTCTGCCCTCGAAGGGGTCTAGCTCTCAGCCCTCGAAGGGGTCTAGCTCTCAGCCCTCAAAGGGGTCCAGCTCTCAGCCCTTCGAAGGGGTCCAGCTGTCATCCCTCAAAGGGATGGAATCTCAGTCCTCGAAGGGGTCAAGATGTCAGCCCTCGAAGGGATAAACTCTTACTCCTCAAAGGTAAGGACTCTTCTATCCTCGAAGGGGTTTAACTCTCAGCCTTCGATGGGATGGACTCTTAGTCCTCGAAGGGGTCCAGCTGTCACACCTCAAAGGGGTCCAGCTCTAAGCCCTTAAAATGATAGACTATTCTATGATCGAAGAGATCTAGTCTTAGCCCTCGAAAGGGTCCAGCTCTCAGGCCTCAAAGGGATGAAATCTCAATCATCGAAGCCAACTCTCAGGCCTCGAAGGAGTCCAGCTCTTAGCCCTCAAAGGGGGCCAGCTCTTAGCCCTCGAAGGGGTCATTCACTAAGCCCTCGAAGGAGTCCAGCTCTCAGCCCTCAAAGGGATGGGCTCTCAGCCCTCGAAGGGGTCCAGCTCTCAGCCCTTGAAGGGATCCAGCTCTCAGCCCTCGAAGTGGTCCAGCTCTCAGCCCTCGATGGGATGGAGGCTTCTATGCTCGAAGAGGTCCAGCTCTCAGGCCTCAAAGTGATGGACTCTCAACCCTCGAAAAGGTCCAGCTCTTAGCCGTCGAAGGGGTCAAGATCTCAGCCCTTGAATGAAGGAACTCTCAGCCCTCGAAAGGGTACAGCTCTCAGCGATCGAGGGGTCCAGCTCTCAGACCTCGAAGGGATGGACTTTCAGCCCTCGAAGGGATAGACTCTTTTATCCTTGAAGGGGTCCAGCTCTCAGCCATCGAAGGGGTTCAGCTCTCAGCCCTCGAAGGGATGGACTCTCAGCCCACGAAGGGGTCCAGCTCTCAGCTCTCGAAGGGATGAGTTCTTTATTCTCAAAGGGGGTCTAGCTCTCAACCCTCGAAGGGATGGCCTCTCAATCCTCGAAGGGATGGACTCTTCTATCCTCGAAGGGGTCCAGCTCTCAGCCCTCGAAGGGATGAACTCTTCTATCCTCGAAGGGTCCAGTCTCAGCCCTCAAAGGCATGGACTCTTAGCCCTAGAAGGGGTTTAGCTCTCAACCCTTGAAGGAAGGGACACTCAGACCTTGAAGGGGTCCAGCTCTCAGACATCGAAGGGATGGACTCTCAGCTCTCAAAGGGGTCAAGCTCTCAGCTCTCTAGGGGAAGGAATCTTCTATCCTCGAAGGGGTCTAACTCTCAGCCCTTGATAGGATGAACTTTTAGTCCTCGAAGGAGTCTAGCTCTCAGCCCTCGAGTTGTCCAGCTCTCTGCCCTCAAAAGGGTCTAGCTCTCAGCCCTTTAAGGGGTCTAGCTCTCAGCCCCTCAAAAGGGTCCAGCTGTCATCCTTCGAAGGGATGGAATCTCAGTCCTCAAAGGGGTCGAGATGTCAGCCCTCGAATGGATGGACTGTTACTCCTCAAAGGGAAGGACTCTTCTATCCTTGAAGAGTTCTAACTCTTAGCCCTTGATGGGATGTACTCTTAGTCCTCAAAGGGGTCCAGCTGTCAGACCTCGAAGGGGTCCAACTCTCAGCCCTCGAAGGGATGAACTCTTCTATGCTCGAAGGGATCCAGTCTCAGCCCTCGAAAGGGTCCAGCTCTCAGGCCTCAAAGGGATAGACTCTCAGGCATCAAAGGGGTCTAACTCTCAGGCCTCGAAGGGGTCCAGCTCTCAGCCCTTGAAGGGTCCAGCGCTTAGCCCTCAAAGGGGGCCAGCTCTCTGCCCTCGAAGGGGGCCAGCTCTCTGCCCTCGAAGGGGTCAAGCTCTTAGCCCTCGAAGGAGTCTAGCTCTCAGCCCTTGAAGGGATGGGCTCTCAGCCCTCGAAGGGGTCCAGCTCTCAGCCCTCAATGGGATGGACTCTTAGTCCTTGACAGAATCTAGCTCTTAGCCCTCGAGGGGTCCAGCTCTCAGCCCTCGAAGGGGTCCAACTCTCAGTCCTCGAGAGGTCAAGTTCTCAGCCCTCGAAGGGGTCAAGCTCTGAGCCCTCAAAGGGGTCCAGCTCTTTTCCCTTGAAGGGGTCTAGCTCTCAACCCTCGAATGGATGGATCCCAGTCCTCGAAGGGATGGCTCCCAGTCCTCGAAGGGATGGACTCTTCTATCCTCTAAGGGGTCCAGCTCTCAGCCCTCGAAGGGATGGACTCTTCTATCCTCGAAGGGTTCTGTCTCAGCCCTCGAAGGTATTGACTCTCAGCCCTCGAAGGGGTCTAGCTCTCAGCCCTCGAAGGGAGGGACACTCAGACCTTGAAGGGGGCCAGCTCTTAGACATCGAAGGGATAGACTCTCAGCCCTCGAAGGGGTCTATCTCTCAGCCCTCCAGGGGAAGGAATCGTCTATCCTCGAAGGGGTCTAACTCTGAGCCCTTGATGGGATAGACTCTTAGTCCTCGAAGGGGTCTAGCTCTCAGCCCTCGAAGGGGTCTAACTCTCAGCCCCTCGAAAGGGTCCAGCTTTCATCCCTCGAAGGGATGGAATCTCATTCCTCGAAGGGGTTGAGATGTCAGCCCTCGAATGGATGGACTCTTACTCTTAAAAGGGAAGGACTCTTCTATCCTCAAAGGGTTCTAACACTCAGCCCTCGATGGGATGGACTCTTAGTCCTCGAAGGGGTCTAGCTGCCTGACCTCGAAGGGGTCCAGCTCTCAGCCATCGAAGGGATGGACTCTTTTATGCTCGAAGGGATCCAGTCTCAGCCCTCGAAAGGGTCCAGCTCCCAGGCCTCTAAGGGATAGACTCTTAGTCGTCGAAGGGGTCCAACTTTAAGGCCTCGAAGGGGTCTAGCTCTCAGCCCTTGAAGGGTCCAGCACTTAGCCATCGAAGGGGGCCAGCTCTATGCCCTCGATGGGGCCAGCTCTCAGCCCTCGAAGGGGGCCAGCTCTCAGCCCTCGAAGGGGGCCAGCTCTCAGCCCTCGAAGGGGGCCAGCTCTTAGCCCTCGGAGGGTCATGATCTTAGCCCTCGAAGGAGTCCAGCTCTCAGCCCTCGAAGGGATGGGCTCTCAGCTCTCGAAGGGGGTCCAGCTCTCAGCCCTCAATGGGATGGACTCTTAGTCGTCAAAGGGGTGTAGCTCTCATCCCTAGAAGGGATGAACTCTTAGTCCTCGAAAGAATCAAGCTCTCAGCCCTTGAGGGGTCCAGCTCTTAGCCCTGGAAGGGGTCTAGCTCTCAGTCCTCGAGGGATCAAGCTCTCAGGCCTCGAAGGGGTCAAGCTCTGAGACCTCGAAGGGGTCCATCTCTTAGCCCTCGAAAAGATGTACTCTCAGCCCTCGAAGGACTGGACTCTTCCATCCTTGGAGGGGTCTAGCTCTCAGCCCTCGAAGTGATGGAGTTATCATCCCTGGAAGGGGTGGAGCTCCCAGCTCTCGAAGGGATGGACTCTTCAATCCTTGAAGAGATGGAGACTTCTTTCCTTGAAGAGGTTCAGCTCTCAGCCCTCGAAAGGGTAGCTCTTAGCCTTCGAAAGAATGGACTCCTCTATTACATTTATAATTGGTAAAATTTATAACTTAAATTACTGCTCTTTTACCATTCATATAGAATTTGTATAATTTGTTATCAAGCTCACCGCGCAACGCGTGGCGTAACCAAACTAGTGGATAGGAAAAAGAATGAGTTACATAGAAAGTTTAAGGAATTCATCCCTCAAATTTCCAAAGTCAAACCAAGTAAAACACAATTATCATTATTCTTTTCCACTGAGTTCCATGAACACCTCAATTCTCCACAGAAAGAATCAAACAAATAAATAATGTACACCACAAGAACATATCCAAATAAGGAGAACGATTGTAAAGTGCATTTCTAATGATACTGTAAAATCCTTGGAATTCATACCAAACCACATCCTAAACCTTCTACATCAACATTTTCATAAGAATTACATATGATTCTAGAAATTAAGTTTCCTCGCCGCAGCACATGATCGACAAGTAATTGTTGCTAGCTAAATGAAACTTGAGGGCACCCATCACTTGTTGCAATGATGCTAGAGCATCATTCCACTCCATCTGAAAATTAGTTAACATCTTGAAAATTAGAATGAAAGTTAAAATATACATTAACTCTGTTCATAAACTTCAATATAAACTCAACTCGACATAAAAAATATTTATTATTTCACCTATATTGACCTTGTCATTTTGGATTAAAGGGTTCTCCACGAAAAAGGTGTCATTGCAAATATTAGCTTTATTTGTATCATCTTTGTTTCCTTTCATGCCTAAAATAATGCAATAGTTTTAAACTGAAACTAAACACTTAACGTATAAAATATCAAACATAAATATGACCTTCACATTTCTTTCTTGGTTGAGGTTTAGTGGATTGGCTGCTTCTTTCAATCTCTACAATACCATCTCATCCTTTCATACCTAAAAGATATAATCAAAACTCTGTTAAAATACAAGTAAGTTTGTATTTCAAATTAACAAGCAAACGTGTAATTGACAAACATGTTGTTATCTTCCTTTGACGCACTCCATTCCTTTTCATTTTATCATAGAATCCCTCGATTCATACCCCATATTCTGTCTTCTAATTCCTTCGTGGAGGAGCAAGCACTGTTATATCATTATGAAGTTGATTTACATTCCTTTCCTTGAGCAACCATAGTTGGATCTTCAGTATCTACATCTGTGGAGTCAACAACATTTTATTGAGCAATTTTTTCAAAGCCTTCCATATCATCGCTTGCTCACTTCAACCCTCTCTTAGCTACTTCAACTAGTTAATCTATCAATGAGCCAAGGGTAACTAGAGTTTGAGCCAGATACGACAACTCACTGAACCATTCGGACGATGGAACATTACTATCTACTTCCATAGTATTTTCACCTGTAATGATAATGATACTAGGATTTGAAACTTTACTCCACCTCATTAAAAAGTACTCTGAGGGGATATTTTTCACGTTGTCCATCCTCCACACTTTCAACATGTGAGCGCAATTCATACTTGTGAACTGAAACATTTGGCATGAACACCTAACCGTGTTGGCTAAGCGCATAAACTCAACTCGACAAACTCTTCCTGTATGAAACACTCAACATCATATGGGACCATCAGACTATCATTACTTTCTGACAGATTACTTGCTCCAAGATCGACAAATGCATTTAACTCTGCCTAGAATAGAAAATATATCTTTCTCTTGTAAAAGTTATGCGCTAAACGTTCAACAACCCAATTCGATATTAAATTTGGCTCACTCTGACTTGACTTCATATTTGCATTTGATTATTTTTAGCAACGAAGTTATAGTGCTTCATTGAATTGCTTCATGAACTCTACAAGAATCTATTTTCTTTTAAAGCAATTCTTGAAATAATTGTTCATACTTTCACTACGTTGTTTACTAGCCATGCATGCACAAGAAAATTACAATGGTGGATATTCCAAGAAGAACAGCACCAAAAGGAAAATTATTAAGTAGCAGCACAAAAGTGTTGACGTCCATAAACCTGAGCCCATTTCTCTTTTCTTTTTTCCAAATAGTGTTTGCATCAATTTCTCCTCCTTAACATCATAATTTCCAAGCATGTCTACCCAATTTGACAAAACAGTCTTCTTCAACATCTCCTTCATAAATACACTGATTGAAATTGGCATTGAATGATTTAAACTTGGTGAAGACATGTTACAAGTTACGCAATGCATTTTGATGAATATACCAAATACACAGACGATGATGAGCATCTGGAAAAACTCTCTTAATAGCATTACCAATTGCCATTGCTTTAAGGGTGAAAATGGTCTTCATTGCTTTTCCTCCCATTGCATGCAAAATTGTTCAAAGATCCAAACAAACGTCTCGTTGGTTTCGTCATTTACCAAGGCACTAGCAAAAGTGATGGTCTGCCTATGATGATTCACACCAATGAATGGCGCAAAAGGCATGTCATAGTTGTTTGTCTTGTATGTTGTGTCAAAAGACAAAACATCGCTGAAACATTCATAATCAATCCTCAGTTTTGCATCGCACTAGAAACAATTGCAAATTTTTTTATCAACATCCAACTGTATGGTATAATAGAATGAATTATTCTTCTCTTTCTTCTATCGAAAATACATAAGAAGTATACTACCATCCCCTTTCTTGAAAAACTATGTGCATCTCCTTTGCACCATAGTATCTAACTCAGCATGCGAAAAATTCAACTTATTACCACCTACTTCCTTAGCACAATAGTGGTAAGTATCAGAATAACCAATCCCCGCATCTGCCATACTATTAATCAAGCCCTTTTGAGATGGATGTACTCATCTCTGAGATCTCAACATATGAGCCTTGTCTGGAGGAGCAAGTATATGTGTATGTTGCGTTACAAGATCCGTGACCACGGAATTTTTAGAATTTTCCTCAAATGCAATTTTCATTCTTGCTTCACAATTAAATCTTGTTTGTGGACATGACCTGTTCGGTGTTCCAATTGAATGCTTTTCTCGGGTGCCTTGACAGGAACAACACAGTACTCTCCATATTAATTTTTTATCTTTATCCCTAGTGTACTTGTTATGCCTTCGAATACTAAATCCTGCAGCCCTTGCTTATGAATTGTAAGATTCATATGGTTCTTCTTCTGATCCAAATATCATACCCTTTTCTTGTACATTGCCCAATTCAAAAGCTTTATTGTAGTTGACAAGATGTTTCTCCAGATTTTCTTTCTCTGAATATCTTATGTTATCTGATAAAACAAACTAAATAATTACTATACGTGTAAGGTCTCGAGACACTACATAAGTATCGCAAATATCAAGCATTTATAATCCAAATACAAAAAATCTACACAAGAAAGCTTGGTATCTAAAAACATCTAATTCACGGTGATCCTAACAAATATAATTCTTTTTTAACATTTGTCTTTAGCACCAACATATCATTTTATTCCAACTTTACTAAACATGTTTTCTTCTAATAATCAAACATTTGAAGCTAGAGTCTAACTATTTCACCCAAAAACATAGACTTGAACAAAAATCTAATCAGTTTTTGATTGAAAGCCACACCTTTTCCTAATACTAATTGAAACCTCCATGAGTTCCTAACACTCAAAATGATTAAGAAACCGAATGAATCAATCAAATAAACAATCCCCAAAATGGAGCATATAAACTTACAATTGCGCAAGATGTTCTAAGTTTTTTGCTTTTGATTTATTTTACTAATCACAAGTAAAGCATAAAAAGACAAGATAAGAGACCACAAACTTGAGAGCATATGATCAGGAAGTAGCACTTAGAAAGTAGTACTCAGTTTACCTTCAAGACCAAATTCAATGAAAGAAGAAAAAAAAGTACTGGAGACTAAATGCACTAATAGAAAGTAGAGTCTGGACATATTCTTCATCTGGAAACACGTAGAAGAGATTTGCATCTCCAAAAAATGTTAATAAAGTCATCATCTGGTTTACTATATAAAAGGACTACTTGGAAACTGCACGCTTGTGTCAACCGTCGTCAGGGGCATAGTGGTCATTACCCAGCAAGGCCGAACATGTGCCCTTCTATGTGCTCTCAAGTGGCCACCCAAAATGACGTCGTTTTGGGCACCACTTTTGTCCTTTTGTGCATCCCATTTGTCAAAAGTTGCGGTGCCTCCATGTGCGGCTTCATGTGCTGCTAGGTGGCCAATGAAAATGAAATCACTTTGGGCACCCCTTCTAAGGGTCCAGGTCTCAGTCCTCGAAGGGGTCTAGCTCTCAGCCCTCAAAGGGGTCTAGCTCTCAGCCCTCAAAGGGGTCCAGCTCTTAGTCCTCGAAGGGGTTCAGCTCTCAGCCCTCGAAGGGATGGACTCTTCTATCCTCGAAGGGGTCCAGCTCTCAGCCCTCAAACGGATGGAGTCTTGAGTCCTCGAAGGGGTCTAGCTCTCAGTCCTCGAAGGGGTCTAGCTATCAGCCCTCGAATGGGTCTAGCTCTCAGCCCTCGAAGGGGTTCAGCTCTCAGCCCTCAAAGGGATGGACTCTTCTATCCTCGAAGGGGTCCAGCTCTCAGCCCTCAAATGGATGGATTCTTGAGTCCTTGAAGGGGTCTAGCTCTTAGTCCTCGAAGGGGTCTAGCTCTCAGCCCTCGAATAGGTCTAGCTCTCAGCCCTCGTAAGGGTCTAGCTTTCAGCCCTCGAAGGGGTCCAACTCTCAGCCCTCGAAGGGATGAACTCTCAGCCCTCGAGGGATCTAGCTCTCATTTCTCAAAGGGGTCTAAATCTCAACCCTTGAAGGGGTTTAGGTCTTAGCCCTCGAAGGGGTCCAGCTCTCAGCCTTCGAAGGGGTCTAGCTCTCATCCTTTAAAGGGGTTTAGCTCTCAGCCCTCGAAGGGAAGGACTCTTCTATCCTCGAAGGGGTCTAGCTCTCAGAACTCGAAGGGGTAGAGTCTTCAATCCTCGAAGGGGTCTAGCTCTCAGACCTCGAGGGGTCTAGCTCTCAGCCCTCGAAGGGATAGACTCTTAGTCCTAGAATGGATCTATCTCTCATCCCTCGAAGAGATGGATTCTTAGTCCTCAAAGAGGTCAAGCACTCGACCCTCAAAGGGGTCTAGCTCTCAGTCCTCAAAGGGGTCTAGCTCTCAGCCCTTGAAGGGGTCCAGCTCTCAGCCCTCGAAGGAGTCCAGCACTCAACCCTCGAAGGGATGGACTCTTTTATCCTCGAAGGGGTCCAGCTCTAAGTCCTCGAAGTGATGGAGTCTTCACTCCTCGAAGGGGTCCAGCAGTCACCCATCAAAGGGGTCTAGCTGTCAGCCCTTGAACGGGTCTAGCTCTCAGCCCTCGAACGGGTCCAGCTCTCAGCCCTCGAATGGGTCCAACTCTCAGCCCTCGAAGTGATGGACTATCAGCCCTCAAAGGGGTCCAGCTCTAAGCCCTCGAAAGGATGGATTATCAGCCCTCGAAGGGGTCCAACTCTCAGCCCTCGATGGGGTCTAGCTCTCAACCCTCGAAGGGGTCCAACTCTCAGCCCTAGAAGGGGTCCAACTCTCAGCCCTCGAAGGGGTTTAGCTCTCAACCCTCGAAGGGGTCCAACTCTCAGCCCTCGAGGGAGTTTAGCTCTTAGCCCTCAAAGGGATGGACTCTTCTATCCTCAAAGGGGTCCAGCTCTTAGCCCTCAAAGGGATGGAGTATTCAGTCCTCGAAAGGGTCTAGCACTCAGTCCTTGAAGGGGTTTAACTCTCAGCCCTCGAATGGGTCTAGCTCTCAGCCCTCGAAGGAGTCTAGCTCTCAGCCCTCAGCCCTCAAAGGGGTCCAACTCTCAGCCCTCGAAGGGATGGACTCTCAGCCCTCGAGGGGTTTAGCTCTCAGTCCTCAAAGGGGTCTAACTCTCAGCCCTCGAAGGTATGGATTCTTAGTCCTCAAAGAGGTTAAGTACTCAACCCTCGAAGGGGTCTAGCTCTCAGTCCTCAAAGGGATCTAGCTTTCAGCCCTTGAAGGGGTCCAGCTCTCAGCCCTCGAAGGAGTTCAGTTCTCAGCCCTCGAAGGGATGGACTCTTTTATCCTCGAAGGGGTCAAGATCTCAGCCCTCGAAGGGATGGAGTCTTCACTCTTCGAAGGGGTCCAACTGTCACCCATCGAAGGGGTCCAGCTGTCAGCCCTCGAACGGGTCTAGCTCTCAGCCCTCGAACGGGTCCAGCTCTCAGCCCTCGAACTGATGGACTATCTGCCCTCAAAGGGGTCCAGCTCTAAGCCCTCGAAGGGATGGACTATTAGCCCTCGAAGGGGTCTAGCTCTCAGCCCTCGAAGGGGTCTAGCTCTCAGCCCTCGAAGGGGTTTATGTCTTAGCCCTCGAAGGGGTCCAGCTCTCAGCCCTCGAAGGGGTCCAACTCTCAGCCCTCGAAGGGGTCCAGCTCTAAGCCCTCGAAGGGGTCCAGCTCTAAGCCCTCGAAGGGGTTTAGCTCTTAACCCTCGAAGGGAATGACTTTTCTATTCTCGAAGGGGTCCAGCTCTTAGCCCTCGATGGGTCCAGCTCTGAACCCTTGAAGGGCTCTGGCTCTCAGCCCTCGAAGGGGTCTAGCTCTCAGCCCTCGAAGGGGTCCAGCTCTCAGCCCTTGAAGGGTTTTAGCTCTCATTCCTTAATGGGGTCCAGCTCTTAGCCCTTGAAGGGGTCTAGCTCTCAGCCCTCGAAGGGGTATAGCTCTCAGCTCTCAAAGGGGTCCTGCCCTTAGCCCTCGAAGGGATGGACTCTTCTATCCTCGAAGGGGTCTAACTCTTATCCCTCGATGGGATGGAGTCTTTAGTCCTCGAAGGGGTCTAGCTGTTAGTCCTCGAAGGGGTCTAGCTCTTAGTCCTCGAATGGGTCTAGCTCTTAGCCCTCAAAGGGGTCTAGCTCTCAGCTCTCGAAGGGATCCAGCTTTCAGCCCTCGAAGGGATGGACCCTCAGCCCTCGAAGGGGTCGAGCTCTCAGCCCTCAAAGGGGTTTATATTTAAGCCCCCGAAGGGGTCTAGCTCTCAACCCTCGAAGGGGTTTAGCTCTAAGCCCACGAAGGGGTGCAGCTTTCAGCCGTCAAAGGGATAGACTCTGAGCCCTCGAAGGGGTCCAACTCTGAGCCCTCGAAGGGAAGGACTCTTCTATCCTCGAAGGGGTCTAGCACTCAGCCAAAGAAGGGATGGACTTTTAGTCCTCGAAGGGGTCTAGCTCTCAGCCATCGAAGGGATGGACTTTTAGTCCTCGAAGGGGTCTAGCTCTCAGTCCTCAAAGGGGTCTAGATCTCAGACCTCAAAGGGGTGTACTCTCAGTCCTCGAAGGGGTCTAGCTCTCAGTCCTCGAAGGGGTCTAGCTCTCAGTCCTCGAAGGGGTCTAGCTCTCAGTCCTCGAAGGGGTCTAACTCTCAATCCTTGAAGGGGTCTAGCTCTCAGCCCTCGAGGGGTCCAGCTCTCATCCCTTGAAGGGGTCTAGATCTTAACCCTCAAAGGGGTCCAGCTCTCAGCCCTCGAAGGGGTCCAACTCTCAGCCCTCAAAGGAATGGACTCTTCTATCCTCAAAGGGGTCTAGCTCTGAGACCTTGAAGGGATTCAGTTTTCAGTCTTCGAAGGGGTCTAGCTCTCAGTCCTCGAAGGGGTCCAGCTCTCGGCCCTCGAATGGGTCTAGCACTCAGCCCTCGAAGGGGTCTAGGTCTCAGCCCTCGAAGGGGTCCAGCTCTCAGCCTTCGAAGGGGTCCAACTCTCAGCCCTTAAAGGGATGGAATCTTCTATCCTCAAAGGGGTTTAGCTCTGAGACCTTGAAGGGATTGAGTCTTCAATCTTCGAAGGGGTCTATTTCTCAGTCCTCGAAGGGGTCTAGCTCTCGGCCCTCGAATGGGTCTAGGTCTCAGCCCTCGAAGGGGTCTAGGTCTCAGCCCTCGAAGGGGTCTAGGTCTCAGCCCTCGAAGGGGTCCAGCTCTCAGCCTTCGAAGGGATGAACTCTCAACCCTGGAAGGGGTCCAGCTCTCAGCCCTGGAAGGGGTCCAGCTCTCAGCCCTAGAAGGGGTCTAGCTCTCAGCCCTCGAAGGGGTCTACTCTTAGCCCTCGAATGGGTCATCTCTCAGCCCTTGAAGGGGTCTAACTCTCAGCCCTCGAAGGGGAGAACTCTTCTATCCTTGAAGGGGTCTAGCTCTCAGCCCTCAAAGGAATCCGGCTTTAAGCCATCGAAGGAATGGACTCTCAGCCCTCGAAGTGGTCTAGTTCTCAGCCCTCTGAAGTGTTTAGCTCTCAGCCCTCGAAGGGGTCTAGCTCTCGACCCTCGAAGGGGTTTAGCTCTCAGCCCTCGAAGGGGTCCAGCTCTCAGCCGTTGAAGGGATTGACTCTCAGCCCTCGAAGGGGTCCAGCTTTCACCTCTCGAAGGGAAGGAATCTTCTATCCTCGAATGGATCTTGCTCTCAGCCCTCGAAGGGATGGACTCTCAGTCCTCAAAGGGGTCTAGCTCTCAACCCTTGAGGATTCCAGCTCTCAGCACTCGAAGGGGTATACCTCTCAGCCCTTGAAGGGGTCCAGCTCTCAGCCCTCGAAGGGATGGACTCTCAATCCTCGAAGGGGTCCAGCTCTCAGCCCTCGAAGGGGTCTATCTCTCAGCCCTCGAAGGGGTACATTTATAGCTTCACTTACAACTCTTTTAACATTCCTATACAATTTCTATAATTTTTTTATCAAGCTCACCGCGCGGTGTAGCCACACTAGTTTAATGTACAATTAAGCAATTACTCACTTGGCACAATAACATTCATTTCACATTTCTTTCATCTTTATCTTCCTCATTATGATTCAAACCCAATGAATAACTGCAGATTTTATAATCAGAGTAACTGCAGCTTTTGAAATAAAAACCACTAGAAAAAGAGCTCATACAACATATGTAAACTCAAAGAATGCAGAAGATATCTTGAGGAAAGAACATGAGAAATAAATAACTGCTGGTGATTCATAAATATGTAGAAGTTGCTTGATCATAGATTTTGTAACTTTCCACAGCAAACTATAAATCTAATTTAAACAAGAAAGTACATGTGCAGTTAAACTTGAAGCATTTTCCCTTTACCAATACAGTATGGACCATAATGCGCAACCCAATCAAATCAGAATAATCAAATCAATATGTTAATGAACATTTAGTGCCTTTGATCGATTAATCATACATTCAGGTGTGGCCTTGGCAACTACATCAGCAGAGGGAGCCCGATCAGCTTGGCTAGCTTTGTTCAGACAACCAGAGTGATTGTTTTGTCGTTGGAGCTCGCTAGAGTTTGAGAAAGTTAGATAAGGGTTGTGTCAATGAGCTTTGTTCGGATGGACGGAGATATTGTTTTGTCGCTGAAGCTTGCGAGAGTTTGAGAAAGTTGGGACTGGGATACGCCGTTGGATTCGATGTTTCTTTGATGTGAATTTGGGGTGAACAAGAAAATGAAGTAACAGGAGTGCTCTCTTTGATGGCACATGATCCACCAAAGTTGGATGCAACTGCGGTGGTTCTGAAAAATTGTCATCTATGTGGAGTTAAAAAAAATTTTACGCTTCATTTAGATGTCGCATTCACCGAATGCGTCCTCTGTAAAATAAAATTTTCTTTTAGACCGTCTTTAGAGGACGCATTCGCCGGATGTGTCCTCAATATTTCTTCTTCATTTTTTACTGCCTTGTATAGGACGCATTCTCTGAATGCGTACGCAATATATTTTAAAAACTATTTCTCGCCGGTGATGAAGATGCATTCTTGGAATACGTCCTCTCGATTTTATTAAAAATAATTTTACCTGCATTTTATTAAAAAAGGGTCCTCGATATAACAAATAATTTTTTTGATCGAGAATTCTCTGAATGCGTCCTCAATTTAAAATGAAATTTTTAATCAGTCTTCTATTTGATTTTCCAATTATTGTTTTTTATATTTTCGTTTAGGGTGAAAATAGCGCATCAGTAGACATGTGATTGTTTTATATTTTTTAAAAGTTTTAGTAATGATAAATGCATCGGACGAATTTGGAAATAAAACATGAACATCCCACATACACGATTGAAGATAATGAAAAATTTTGATCGTGGGTATTGCAATTTTTAAAATAGTCTTGAATGTAGAGTATGAATGAATAATTTAAAAATTCTGAAGTTACCACGTTATTTGAATCGTATTTTGGAAAATTTTTTATTTTTGTTCGAATTTCACACTTTTCCACTGTTAACCAATATAAATAAACAAAAATGTACAATATTCGAAGAACACGTGTCAAAAAGATAGGTACAAACGTAATGAAATGAATGCTCAACAACATGTAATGTACTAATGACGGCCTCTACAAAGCTTTCTACCCATTCCACATTGGGGAAGACGTACGGTGCGGGATGTGCGTCGTGGAACACCCATCTGAGTAACAACATGTACGTCGTCATGCAGAGCTCTCTCTGTAAAATCCGCAACCATATCGTCTCCTCCATCCTCATTCAAATCATACTGGACATGTGGAACACTGCCATTATTTAATGGAGCAGTAGGTGACATGTACACATGACTAGCAGTGGGAGTAAGATATGTAGTGATATTAGCTGTAGTAGTGCATAGTGTGAGGGTCCACCGTGTGATGGTTCGGCGTCCTTTGGACTCACATGTGAGGGTCCGGTTTCAGATGAACTAATGTGGTCTGTACGGCCTCGAGCACACGGTCGCCGACCGTCCTGTCAACTATGTGGAGCTGGACGGTGGCTTCTAATGTCATTATATATCACGGAGGTTCCTCACAGTGCACATGTGGCTGATAAAACTGTAGTATAGAGGGCTCATGCGCATAATGTAGAGTACATGTGGCAAGACCATGTACCCCCATGATAACGTCCAAGAAACTTGCATGACATTTATCCAAATTAATATCTGACATAAGGTGCATCTCGGACATTGCCTGCAACTACATAAAAGAGATAAATATGTTATATATTAAAAATTGAGGGAATCTAAAGTATTATTTGTTAATACTATTAGAAATTTAGGAAATACCATGTACTCCATAGTAGCCACGTCTCTATGAAAACCCTCTATAATTTTTTGGGGTCGTCCTGGCTGATCAATTAGGGTCACTGTCCTGCAAAAATATCACTCCATGTATTCTCGACTGGGTGTGTATGGATCTGCTGACCCAAGTGCATTAACTTGTTGCTCTACTCGATGTTTCAAAGCATCGAGATATCTTTTCAGCTCCACATGCCAATCTATGTCTGACCTCCCTCGACAGTCTCTAGTATGAGGCAATTTGTGTTCATCCCTAGTGACCAACTGTGTGGGTATTCACTGGATAAGACCAAAATGCCTGAGAGCACAATGAATATGATGGTACTCCACAACATGCCAGCAAACGAGGTCAACACACAGTAGTCAGTTGTTGCTACTAGTTGTAAAGTACTGTGGGAGTTGTTGCATGACATACTCAGTGTATGGTTGCCAAATAAGCTGACAAAACAGACAAGTGTTGTGGTTAGGGGAGAAACACTTTTTTCCATTAGTTCAAAAAAAGGAAATGCAAATTACAAGATACCTAACTGTCATGGAGAGATGTCAGCTCATCGCGGTACAATTTCAGTACAGCATGGGTGACTGTGATAAATCGTACCAGGCTCTCCACCTGTGAGGAACAGAGCAAATTATATTAGTTATTCCCAGTAATTTCAAAGGTTTAAAATTTGTGTCCTTACTAATTGAATACAAACCTGGATCCAAGAGCACTCATCCTGATGGTCACTGAAGGGGCCCAGCTCTTAGCCCTCGAAGGGATAGACTCTCAGCCCTCGAAGGGGTCTAGATCTCAGCCCTCGAAGGGATGAACTCTCAGCCCGTGAAGGGGTCCAGCTCTCATCCCTCGAAGGGATGGACTCTTATTCCTCGAAGGGGTCCAGCTCTCAACCCTCGAAGGGATGATCTCTTAGTCCTTGAAGGGATGGACTCTTCTATCCTCGAAGGGGTCCATCTCAGCCCTCGAAGGCATGAACTCTCAGCCCTCGAAGGGGTCTAGCTCTCAGTCCTCGAAGAGAGATACACTCAGACCTTAAAGGGGTCCAGCTCTCAGACCTCAAAGGAATGGACTCTCAGCCCTCAAAGGGGTCCAGCTCTCAGCTATCGAAGGGAAGGACTCTTTTATCCTCGAAGGGGTCTAACTCTTAGCCCTTGATGGGATGGACTCTTAGTCCTCGAAGGGGTCTAGCTCTCAGCCCCCGAGGGTTCCAGCTCTCCGCCCTCGAAGAGGTCTAGCTCTCAGCCCTCGAAGGGGTCTAGCTCTCAGCCCTCGAAAGGGTCTAGCTCTCAGGCCTCGAAGGGGTCCAGCTCTCAGCCCCTCGAAGGGGTCCAGTTGTCATCCCTCAAAGGAATGGAATCTCAGTCCTCAAAGGGGTCGAGATGTCAACCCTCAAAGGGATGTAATGTTACTCCTCGAAGGTAAGGACTCTTCAATCCTCGAAGGGGTTTAACTCTCAGCCTTCGATGGGATGGACTCTTAGTCCTCGAAGGGGTCCAGCTGGCAGACCTTGAAGGGGTCCAGCTCTCAGCCCTCAAAGGGATGGACTCTTCTATGATCGAAGGGATCTAGTCTTAGCCCTCGAAAGTGTCCAGCTCTCAGGCCTCGAAGGGAAGGACTCTCAGTCGTCGAAGGGGTCCAACTCTTAGGCCTCGAAGGGGTCCAGCTCCTAGCCCTCGAAGGGGGCCAGTTCTTAGCCCTCGAAGGGGTCATTCACTAAGCCCTCGAAGGAGTCCATCTCTTATCCCTCAAAGGGATGGGCTCTCAGCCCTAGAAGGGGTCCAGCTCTCAGCCCTCGATGGGATGGAGGCTTCTATGCTCGAAGGGGTCAGCTCTCAGGCCTCGAAGGGATGGACTCTCAGCCCTCGAAAAGGTCCAGCTCTTAGCCGTCGAAGGGGTCAAGATCTCAGCCCTAGAATGAAGGAACTCTCAGCCCTCGAAGGGGTCCAGCTCTCAGCCATCGAGGGGTCCAGCTCTCAGACCTCGAAGGGATGAACTTTCAGCCCTCGAAAGGATAGACTTTTCTATCCTTAAAGGGGCCTAGCTCTCCACCCTCGAAGGGATGGACTCTCAGCCCATAAAGGGGTCCAGCTCTCACCTCTCGAAGGGATGGACTCTTAGTCGTCAAAGGGGTCTAGCTCTCAACCCTAGAAAGGATGGCCTCCCAGTCCTCGAAGGGATGGACTCTTCTATCCTCTAAGGGGTCCAGCTCTCAGCCCTCAAAGGGATGGACTCTCAGCCCACGAAGGGGTCCAGCTCTCACCTCTCGAAGGGATGGACTCTTAGTCCTCAAAGGGGTCTAGCTCTCAACCCTCGAAAGGATGGCCTCCCAGTCCTCGAAGGGATGGACTCTTCTATCCTCTAAGGGGTGCAGCTCCCAGCCCTCGAAGGGATGGACTCTTCTATCCTCGAAGGGTCCAGTCTCAGCCCTCGAAGGCATAGACTCTCAGCCCTTGAAGGGGTCTAGTTCTCAGCCCTAGAAGGGAGGGATACTCAGACCTTGAAGGGGTCCAGCTCTTAGACATCGAAGGGATAGACTCTCAGCCCTCGAAGGGGTCCAGCTCTCAGCCCTCCAGGGGAATGAATCTTCTATCCTCGAAGGGGTCTAACTCTCAGCCCTTGATGGGATGGACTCTTAGTCCTCAAAAGGGTCTAGCTTTCATCCCTCGAGTGGTCCAACTCTCTGCCCTCAAAAGGGTCTAGCTCTCAGCCCTCGAAAGGGTCCAGCTCTCAGTCCCTCGAAAGGGTCCAGCTGTCATCCCTCAAAGGGATGGAATATCAGTCCTCGAAGGGGTCGAGATGTCAGCCCTCGAATGGATGGACTCTTACTCCTCAAAGGGAAGGACTCTTCTATCCTCGAAGGGTTCTAACTCTCAGCCCTCGATGGGATGGACTCTTAGTCCTCGAAGGGGTCCAGCTGTCAGACCTCGAAGGGGTCCAGCTCTCAGCCCTCGAAGGGATGGACTCTTCTATGCTCGAAGGGATCCAGTCTCAGCCCTCAAAAGGGTCCAACTCTCAGGCCTCAAAGGAATAGACTCTCAGTCGTCGAAGGGGTCCAACTCTCAGGCCTCGAAGAGGTCCAGCTCTCAGCCCTTGAAGGGTCCAGCGCTTAGCCCTCGAAGGGGGCCACCTCTCAGCCCTCGAGAGGGGGCCAGCTCTCAGCCCTCGAAGGGGGCCAGCTCTCAGCCCTTGAAGGGGTCATGCTCTTAGCCCTCGAAGGAGTCCAGCACTCAGCCCTCGAAGGGATGGGCTCTCAGCCCTCGATGGGGTCCAGCTCTCAGCCCTCAATGGGATGGACTCTTAGTCGTTAAAGGGGTCTAGCTCTCAGCCCTTAAAGGGATGGACTCTTAGTCCTCGAAAGAATCAAGCTCTCATCCCTCGAGGGGTCCAGCTCTCAGCCCTCGAAGGGGTCAAGCTCTCAGCCCTCGAAGGGGTCCTACTCTCAGCCCTCGAATGGATGGACTCTCAGCCCTCGAAGTTGTCTAGTTTTCAGCCCTCAAAGGACTAGACTCTTCCATCCACGGAGGGGTCCAGCTCTCAGCCCTCGAAGTGATGGAGTCATCATCACTGGAAGGGGTGGAGCTCCCAGCCCTCGAAGGGATGGACTCTTCAATCCTCGAAGAGATGGAGACTTCTTTCCTCGAAGCGGTCCAGCTCTCAGCCCTCAAAAGGGTCGAGCTCTTAGTCTTCGAAAGAATGGACTCCTCTATTACATGCATAATTGGTACATTTATGGCTTAAATTACTGCTCTTTTACCATTCATATAGAATTTGTATAATTTGTTAGCAAACTCACCGCGCAACGCGTGGTGTAACAAAACTAGTGGATAGGAAAAAGAATGAGTTACATAGAAAGTTTAAGGAATTCATCCCTCAAATTTCAAAATTCAAACCAAGTAAAACGCAATTATCATTATTGTTTTCCACTGAGTTCCATGAACACCTCAATTCTCCACAGAAAGAATCAAACAAATAAATAATGTACACCACAAGAACATATCCAAATAAGGAGAACGGTTGTAAAGTGCATTTCTAATGATACTGTAAAATCCTTGTAATTCATACCAAACCACATCCTAAACCTTCTACATCAACATTTTCATAAGAATTACATATGATTCTAGAAATTAAGTTTCCTCGCCGCAGCACATGATCGACAAGTAATTGTTGCTAGCTAAATGAAACTTGAGGGCACCCATCACTTGTTGCAATGATGCTAGAGCATCATTCCACTCCATCTGAAAATTAGTTAACATCTTGAAAATTAGAATGAAAGTTAAAATATACATTAACTCTGTTCATAAACTTCAATATAAACTCAACTCGACATAAAAAATATTTATTATTTCACCTATATTGACCTTGTCATTTTGGATTAAAGGGTTCTCCACGAAAAAGGTGTCATTGCAAATATTAGCTTTATTTGTATCATCTGTGTTTCCTTTCATGCCTAAAATAATGCAATAGTTTTAAACTGAAACTAAACACTTAACGTACAAAATATCAAACATAAATATGACCTTCAGATTTCTTTCTTGTTTGAGGTTTAGTGGATTGGCTGCTTCTCTCAATCTCTCCAATACCATCTCATCCTTTCTTACCTACAAGATATAATCAAAAATCGGTTACAATACAAGTAAGTTTGTATTTCAAATTAACAAGCAAACGTGCAATTGACAAACATGTTGTTATCTTCCTTTGATGCACTCCATTCCTTTTCATTTTATCATAGAATCCCTTGATTCATACCCCATATTCTGTCTTCTAATTCTTTCGTGGAGGAGCAAGCACTGTTATATCATCATGAAGTTGATTTACATTCCTTTCCTTGAGCAACCATAGTTGGATCTTCAGTATCTGCATTTGTGGAGTCAACAACATTTTATTAAACAATTTTTTCCCAGGCTTCCACATCGTCGCTTGCTCACTTCAACCCTCTCTTAGCTACTTCAGGTAGTCACTCTATCAATGAGCCAAGGGTAACTAGAGTTTGAGCCAGATACGACAACTCAGTGAACTGTTCAGACGATGAAACATTACTATCTACTTCCATAGTATTTTCACCTGTAATGATAATGATACTAGGATTTGAAACTTTACTCCACCTCATGAAAAAGTACTCCGAGGGGATATTTTTCATGTTGTCCATCCTCCACACTTTCAACATGTGAGCGCAATTCATACTTGTGAACTGAAACATTTGGCACGAACACCTAACCGTGTTGGCTAAGCATATAAACTCAACTCGACAAACTCTTCCAGTATGAAAACACTCCACATCATATGGGACCATCAGACTATCATTACTTTCTGACGGATTACTTGCACCAAGATCGACAAATGCATTTAACTCTGCCTAGAATAGAAAATATATCTTTCTCGTGTAAAAGTTATGCGCTAAGCGTTCAACAACCCGATTCGATATTAAATTTGGCTCACTCTGGCTTGACTTCATATTTGCATTTGATTCTTTTTAGCAACGAAGTTATAGTGCTTCATCGAATTGCTTCATGAACTCTACAAGAATCTATTTTCTTTTAAAGCAATTCTTGAAATAATTGTTCATACTTTCACCATGTTGTGTACTAGCCATGCATGCACAAGAAAATTACAATGGTGGATATTCCAAGAAGAACAGCACTAAAAGGAAAATTATTAAGTAGCTGCACAAAAGTGTTGACGTCCATAAACCAGACCCCATTTCTCTTTTCTTTTTTCCAAATAGTGTTTGCATCAATTTCTCCTCCTTAACATCATAATTTCCAAGCATGTCTGCCCAATTTGACAAAAAAGTCTTCTTCAACTTCTCCTTCATAAATACACTGATTGAAATTGGCATTGAATGATTTAAACTTGGTGAAAACATGTTACAAGTTACGCAATGCATTTTCACAAATATGCCAAATACACAGACGATGATGAGCATCTGGAAAAACTCCCTTAATAGCATTACCAATTACCATTGCCTTAAGGGTGAAAATGGTCTCCATTGCTTTCCCTCCCATTACATGCAAAATTGTTCAAAGATTCAAACAAACGTCTCTTTGGTTTTGTCATTTACCAAGGCACTAGCAAAAGTGATGGTCTGCCTATGATGATCCACACCAATGAATGGCACGAAAGGCATGTCATAGTTGTTTGTCTTGTATGTTGTGTCAAATGACAAAACAACGCTGAAACATTCATAATCAATCCTCAATTTTGCATCGCACTAGAAACAATTACGAATTTTTTTATCAACATCCAACTATATGGCATAATAGAATGAATTATTCTTCTCTTTCTTCTATCGAAAATACATAAGAAGTATTCTACCATCACCTTTCTTGAAAAAATATGTGCATCTCCTTTGCACCATATTATCTAACTCGGCATGCAAAAAATTCAACTTATTACCACCTACTTCCTTAGCACAATAGTGGTAAATATCAGAATAACCAGTCCCCACATCTGTCATACTATTAATCAAGCCCTTTTGAGATGGATGTACTCATCTGTGAGATCTCAACATATGAGCCTTTTCTGGGGGAGCACATATATGTGTATGTTGCGTTACAAGATTCGTGACCACGGAATTTTCAGAATTTTCCTCAAATGCAATTTTCATTCTTGCTTCACAATTAAATCTTGTTTGTGGACATGACCTATTCGGTGTTCCAATTGAATGCTTTTCTCGGGTGCCTTGACTGGAACAACACAGTACTCTCCATATTAAATTTTTATCTTTATCCCTAGTGTACTTGTTATGCCTTCGAATACTAAATCCTGCAGCCCTTGCTTATGAATTGTAAGTTTCATACGGTTCTTCTTCTAATCCAAATGGCATACCCTTTTCTAGTACATTGCCCATTCAAAAGCTTTATTGTAGTTGACAAGATGTTTCTCTAGGTTTTCTTTCTCTGAATATATTATGCTATCTGATAAAACAAACTAAATAATTACTATATGTGTAAGGTCTTGAGACACTACATAAGTATCGTAAATATTAAGCATTTATAATCCAAATACAAAAAAATCTACACAAGAAAGCTTGGTATCTAAACACATCTAATTCACGGTGATCCTAACAAATATAATTCTTTTTTAACATTTGTCTTTAGCACCAACATATCATTTTATTCCAACTTTACTAAACATGTTTTCTTCTAATAATCAAACATTTGAAGCTAGAGTCTAACTATTTCACCCAAAAACATAGACTTGAACAAAAATCTAATCAGTTTTCAATTGAAAGCCACACCCTTTCCTAATACTAATTGAAACCTCCATGAGTTCCTAACACTCAAAATTATTAAGAAACCGAATGAATCAATCAAATCAACAATCCCCAAAATGGAGCATATAAACTTACAATTGCGCCAAATGTTCTAAGTTTTTTGCTTTTGATTTATTTTACTAATCATAAGTAAAGCATAAAAAGACAAGATAAGAGACCACAAACTTGAGAGCATATGATCAGGAAGTAGCACTTAGAAAGTAGTACTGAGTTTACCTTCAAGACCAAATTCAATGAAAGAAGAAAAAAAAAGTACTGGAGACTAAATGCACTAATAGAAAGTAGAGTCTGGACATATTCTTCATCTGGAAACACGTAGAATAGATTTGCATCTCCAAAAAAATGTCAATAAAGTCATCATCTGGTTTACTATATAAAAGGAATACTTGGAAACTGCACGCTTGTGTCAACCGTCATCAGGGGCATAGTGGTCATTACCCAACAAGGCCGAACATGTGCCTTTCTATGTGCTCTCAAGTGGCCGCCCAAAATGATGTCATTTTGGGCACCACTTTTGTCCTTTTGTGCATCCCATTTGTCAAAAGTTGCGGTGCCTCCATGTGCGGCTTCATGTGCTGCTAGGTGGCCGATGAAAATGACGTCACTTTGGGCACCCCTTCGAAGGGTCCAGGTCTCAGTCCTCGAAGGGGTCCAGCTCTCAGCCCTCGAAGGGGTTTAGCTCTCAGCCCTCGAAGGGAAGGACTTTTCTATGCTCGAAGGGGTCTATCTCTCAGCCCTCGAAGGGATGAAATCTAAGTCCTTGAAGGGGTCTAGCTCTCAGCCCTCGATGGGTCCCACTCTCAGCCCTTGAAGGGCTCTGGCTCTCTGCCCTCAAAGGGGTCCAACTCTCAGCCCTCGAGGGGGTTTAGCTCTCAGCCCTCGAAGGTGTCCAGCTCTCAGCCCTCGAAGGGTCCAGCACTCAGCCCTCGAAGGGGTTTAGCACTCAACCCTCAATGGGGTCCAGCTCTTCGCTCTCGAAGGGGTCTAGCTCTCAGCCCTCGATGGGGTATAGCTCTCAGCCCTCAAAGGGGTCCAGCTCTTAGCCCTCGAAGGGATGGACTCCTCTATCCTCGAAGGGGTCTAACTCTCAGCCCTCGATGGGATGGAGTCTTTAGTCATCGAAGGGGTCTAGCTCTCAGCCCTCGAAGGGGTCTAGCTCTCATCCCTCGAAGGGATCCAGCTTTCAGCCCTCGAAGGGGTCCAGCTCTCAGCCCTCTGAGGGATTTAGCTTTAAGCCCTCGAAGGGGTCCAGCTCTCAACCCTCGAAGGAGTTTAGCTCTAAGCCCTCGAAAGGGTGCAGCTCTCAGCCCTCGAAGGGACGGACTCTTAGTCCTCGAAGGGGTCTAGCTCTCATTCCTCAAAGGGGTCTAGCTCTCAGCCCTCGAAGGGGTGGACTCTCAGTCCTCGAAGGGGTCTGGCTCTCAGTCCTCGTAGGGGTCTAGCTCTCAGTCCTCGAAGGGGTCTAACTCTTAATCCTCGAAGGGGTCAAGCTCTCAGCCCTCAAGGGGTCCAGCTCTCTGCCCTTAAGGGGTCTAGCTCTCAACCATCATAGGGGTCCAGCTCTCAGCCCTCGAAGGGGTCCTAATCTCAACCCTCAAAGGGATGTACTCTTCTATCCTCAAAGGGGTCTAGCTCTGAGCCCTTGAAGGGATTGAGTCTTCAGTCTTCGAAGGGGTCTAGCTCTCAGTCCTCAAAGGGGTCTAGCTCTCGGCCCTTGAATGGGTCTAGCTCTCAACCCTCGAAGGGGTCTAAGTCTCAGCCCTCGAAGGATTCCAGCTCTCAGCCTTCGAAAGGATGAACTCTCTGCCCTGGAAGGGGTCCAGCTCTCAGCCCTGGAAGGGGTCTAGCTCTCAGCCCTTGAAGGGGTATACTCTTAGCCCTCGAAAGGGTCTAGCTCTCAGCCCTTGAAGGGGTCTAGCACTCAGCCCACGAAGGGGAGGACTCTTCTATCCTCGAAGGTGTCTAGCTCTCAGCCCTCAAAGGAATCCAGCTTTGAACCCTCGAAGGGATGGACTCTCAGCCCTCGAAGTGGTCTAGCTCTCAGCCCTCTAAGGGGTTTAGCTCTCAGCCCTCGAAGGGGTCCAGCTCTCAACCCTCGAAGGGGTTTAGCTCTCAGTCCTTGAAGGGGTCCAGCTCACAGCCATCGAAGGGATTGACTCTCAGCCCTCGAAGGGGTCCAGCTCTCAGTCCTCGAAGGGGTCCAGCTCACAGCCATCGAAGGGATTGACTCTCAGCCCTCGAAGGGGTCCAGCTCTCAACCCTCGAAGGGGTTTAGCTCTTAGCCCTCGAAGGGGTCCAGCTCTCAGCCGTCGAAGGGATTGACTCTCAGCCCTCGAAGGTGTCCAGCTCTCACCTCTCAAAGGGAAGGACTCTTCTATCCTCGAATGGATCTTGCTCTCAGCCCTCGAAGGGATGGACTCTCAGTCCTCGAAGGGGTCTAGCTCTCAGCCCTCGAGGGGTCCAGCTCTCAGCACTCGAAGGGGTCTACCTCTCAGCCCTCGAAGGGGTCCAGCTCTCAGCCCTAGAAGGGGTCTATCTCTCAGCCCTCGAAGGGGTATATTTATCGCTTCAATTACAACTCTTTTAACATTCCTATACAATTTCTATAATTTTTTTATCAAGCTCACCGCACGGTGTACCCACACTAGTTTAATGTACAATTAAGCAATTACTCACTTGGCACAATAACATTCATTTCACATTTCTTTCATCTTTATCTTCCTCATTATGATTCAAACCCAATGAATAACTGCATATTTTATTATCAGAATAACTGCAGCTTTTGAAATAAAAACCACCAGAAACAGAGCTCATACAACACATGTAAACTCAAAGAATGCAGAAGATAACTTGAGGAAAGAACATGAGAAATAAATAACTGCTGGTGATTCATAAATATGTAGAAGTTGCTTGATCATAGATTTTGTAACTTTCCACAGCAAAGTATAAAACTAATTTAAACGAGAAAGTACTTGTGTAGTTACACTTGAAGCATTTTCCCTTTACCAATACAGTATGGACCATAATGCGCAACCCAATCAAATCAGAATAATCAAATCAATATGTTAATGAACATTTAGTGCCTTTGATCAATTAATCATACATTCAGGTGTGGCCTTGGCAACAACAGCAGCAGAGGGAGCCCGATCTGCTTGGCTAGCTTTGATCAGACAAATGGAGTGATTGTTTTATCGTTGGAGCTCGCTAGAGTTTGAGAAAGTCAGATAAGTGTTGTGTCAATGAGCTTTGTTCGGACGGATGGAGATATTGTTTTGTCGCTAAAGCTTGCGAGAGTTTGAGAAAGTCAGGACTGGGTTACGCCGTTAGATTCGATGTTTCTTTGATGTGAATTTGGGGTGAACAAGAAAATGAAGGAACAGGAGTGCTCTCTTTGATGGCACATGATCCACCAAAGTTGGATGCAACTGCGGTGGTTCTGAAAAATTTTCATCTATGTGGAGTTAAAAAAAATTACGCTTCATTCAGATGACGCATTCACCGAATGCGCCCTCTGTAAAATAAAATTTTCTTTTAGACCATCTTTTATAGGACGCATTTGGTGGATATGTCCTCAATATTTCTTCTTCTTTTTCTACTGCCTTGTATTGGACGCATTCTCTGAATGCGTACTCTATATATTTTTTAAAATATTTCTCGCCGGTGATGAGGGCGTATTCTCTGAATACGTCCTCTCAATTTTATTAAAAATATTTTTACCTGCATTTTATTAAAAAAGGGTCCTCAATGTAACAAATAATTTTCTTTTTATCGAGCATTCTCTGAATGCATCGTCAATTTAAAATGAAAATTTTAATCAGTCTTCTATTTGATTTTCCAATTATTGTTTTTTATATTTTCGTTAAGGGTGAAAATAGTGCATCAGAAGACATGTGATTGAAAATAGCGCATCATCGAAGGGATGGACTCTCAGCCCTCGAGGGGTTTATCTCTCAGTCCTCAAAGGGGTCTAACTCCCAACCCTCGAAGGGGTTTAGCTCTCAGCTCTCGAAGGGGTCCAGCTCTCAGCCCTCGAAGGGGTCTAGCTCTCAGCCTTATGAGGTGTTTAGCTCTCAGCCCTCGAAGGGAAGGACTCTTCTATCCTCGAAGGGGTCTAGCTCTCAGCACTCGAAGGGGTGGAGTCTTCAGTCCTCGAATGGGTCTATCTCTCATACCTTGAGGGGTCTAGCTCTCAGCCCTCGAAGGGATAGACTCTTAGTCCTCGAATGGGTCTATCTCTCAGCCCTCGAAAGGATGGATTCTTAGTCCTCGAAGGGGTCAAGCCCTCAACCCTCGAAGGGGTCTAGCTCTCAGTCCTCAAAGGGGTCTAGCTCTCAACCCTTGAAGGGGTCCAGCTCTCAGCCCTCGAAGAAGTCCAGTTTTCAACCCTCGAAGGGATGGACTCTTTTATTCTCAAAGGGGTCCAGCTCTCAGCCGTCGAAGGGATGGAGTTTTCACTCTTCGAAGGGGTCCAGCTGTCACCCATCGAAGGGGTCCAGCTATCAGCCCTCGAACGGGTCTAGCTCTCAGCCCTCAAACGGGTCCAGCTCTCAGCCCTTGAAGTGATGGACTATCAGCCCTCAAAGGGGTCCAGCTCTAAGCCCTCGAAGGGATGGACTATTAGCCCTCGAAGGGGTCCAACTCTCAGCCCTCGAAGGGGTCTAGCTCTCAGCCCTCGAAGGGGTTTATGTCTTAGCCCTCGAAGGGGTCCAGCTCTCAGCCCTCGAAGGGGTCCAGCTCTCAGTCAAAAAGGGGTTTAGCTCTCAGCCCTCAAAGGGAAGGACTTTTCTATCCTTGAAGGGGTCTAGCTCTCAGCCCTCGAAGGGATGGAATCTAAGTCCTCGAAGGGTTCTAGCTCTCAGCCCTCGATGAGTCCAGCTCTCAACCCTAGAAGGGCTCTGGCTCTCAGCCCTTGAAGGTGTCCAGCTCTCAGCCCTCAAAGAGGTTTAGCTCTCAGCCCTCGAAGGGGTCCAGTTCTCAGCCCTTGAAGGGTTTTAGCTCTCATCACTCAATGGGGTCCAGCTCTTAGCCCTCAAAGGGGTCTAGCTCTCAGCCCTCGAAGGGGTCAAGCTCTCAGCCCTCAAAGGGGTCCAGCTATTAGCCCTCGAAAGGATGGACTCTTCTATTCTCGAAGGGGTCTAACTCTCAGCCCTCGATGGGATGGAGTCTTCAGTCCTTGAAGGGGTCTAGCTCTCAGTTCTCGAATGGGTCTCGCTCTCAGCCCTCGAAGGGGTTTAGCTCTTAGCCCACGAAGTGGTCCAGCTCTCAGCCCTCGAAGGGGTTTAGCTCTCATCCCTCAATGGGGTCCAGCTCCTAGCCCTCGAAGGGGTCTAGCTCTCAGCTATCGAAGGGGTATAGCTCTCAGCCCTTAAAGGGGTCCAACTCTTAGCCCTCGAAGGGGTGGACTCTTCTATCCTCTAATGGGTCTAAATCTCAACCCTTGATGGGATGGAGTCTTCAGTCCTCGAAGGGGTTTAGCTCTCAGTCCTCGAATGGGTCCAGCTCTCAGCCCTCGAAGGGGTCTAGCTCTCAGACCTGGAAGGGATGGACCCTCAGCCCTCGAAGGGGTCCAGCTCTCAACCCTCAAAGGGGTTTAGCTCTAGCCCTCGAAGGGGTGCAGCTCTCAGTCGTCGAAGGGATAGACTCTCAGCCCTTGAAGGGGTCCAACTCTGAGCACTCGAAGGGAAGGACTCTTCTATCCTCGAAGGGGTCTAGCTCTCAGCCCTCGAAGGGATGGACTCTTAGTCCTCGAAGGGGTCTAGCTCTCAACCCTCGAAGGGGTGGACTCTCAGTCCTCGAAGGGGTTTGTCTCTCAGTACTTGAAGGGGTCTAGCTCTCAGTCCTAGAAGGGGTCTAACTCTCAATCCTCGAAGGGGTCTAGCTCTCAGCTCTCGAGGGGTCCAGCTCTCAGCCCTCGAAGGGGTCCAGCTCTCAGCCCTCGAAGGGGTCCAGCTCTCAGCCCTCGAAGGGGTCAAGCTCTCAACCCTCAAAGGGGTCCAGCTCTCAGCCCTCAAAGGGATGGACTATTCTATCCTCAAAGGGGTCTAGCTCTGAGCCCTTGATGGGATTGAGTCTTCAGTCTCCGAAGGGGTCTAGCTCTCGGCCCTCGAATGGGTCTAGCTCTCAGCCCTCGAATGGTTCTAGCTCTCAGCCCTCGAAGAGGTCCAGCTCTCAGCCTTTGAAGAGATGGACTTTCAGCCCCTGAAGAGGTCCAGCTCTCAGCCCTAGAAGGGGTCTAGCTCTTAGCCCTTGAAGGGGTCTACTCTTAGCCCTCGAAGGGGTCTAGCTCTAAGCCCTCGAAGGGGTCTAGCTCTCAGCCCTCGAAGGGGTCTAGCTCTCAGCCCTCGAAGGGGTCTAGCTCTCAGCCTCGAAGGGGAGGACTGTTCTATCCTCGAAGGGGTCTAGCTCTAAGCTCTCGAAGGAATCCATCTTTGAGCCCTCAAAGGGATGGACTCTCAGCCCTCGAAGTGGTCTAGCTCTCAGCCCTAAAAGGGGTTTAGCTCTCTGCCCTCGAAGGGGTCCAGCTCTCAACCCTCGAAGGGGTTTAGCTCTCAGCCCTTGAAGGGGTCCAGCTCTCACCTCTCAAAGGGAAGGACTCTTCTATCCTCGAATGGATCTAGCTCTCAGGCCTCGAAGGGATGGACTCTCAGTCCTCGAAGGGATCTAGTTCTCAGCCCTCGAGGGCTCCAGCTCTCAGCACTTGAGGGGTTCTAGCTCTCAGCCCTCGAAGGGGTCCAGCTCTCAGCCCTCGAAGGGGTCCAGCTCTCAGCCCTCGAAGGGATGGACTCTCAGTCCACGAAGATGTCTAGCTCTTAGCCCTCGAAGGGGTCTATCTCTCAGCCCTCGAAGGGGTACATTTATAGCTTCAATTACAACTCTTTTAACATTCCTATACAATTTCTATAATTTTTTATCAAGCTCACCGCGCAACGCGCGGTGTAGCCACACTAGTTTAATGTACAATCAAGCAATTACTCACTTGGCACAATAACATTCATTTCACATTTCTTTCATCTTTATCTTCCTCATTATTATTCACCCAAATGAATTACTGCAGATTTTATAATCAGAATAACTACAGCTTTTGAAATAAAAACTACCAGAAACAGAGCTTATAAAACACATGTAAACTCAAAGAATGCAGAAGATAACTTTATGAAAGAACATGAGAAATAAATAACCACTGGTGATTCATAAATATGTAGAAGTTGCTTGATCATAGATTTTGTAACTTTCCACAGCAAACTATAAAACTAATTTAAACAAGAAAGTACATGTGCAGTTAAAATTGAAGCATTTTCCCTTTACCAATACAGTATGGACCATAATGCGCAACCCAATCAAATCAGAATAATCAAATCAATATGTTAATGAACATTTAGTGCCTTTGATCGATTAATCATACATTCAGGTGTGGCATTGGCAACAACAGTAGTAGAGGGAGCCTGGTCAGCTTGGCTAGCTTTGTTCAGACAAACGGAGTGATTGTTTTATCGTCGGAGCTCGCTAGAGTTTGAGAAAGTCAGATAAGGGTTGTGTCAATGAGCTTTGTTCGGACGGACGGAGATATTGTTTTGTCGCTGAAGCTTGCGAGAGTTTGAGAAAGTCAGGACTGGGTTACGCCGTTAGATTCGATGTTTCTTTGATGTGAATTTGGGGTGAACAAGAAAATGAAGGAACAGGAGTGCTCTCTTTGATGGCACATGATCCACCATAGTTGGATGCAACTGCGGTGGTTCTAAAAAATTGTCATCTATGTGGAGTTAAAAAATATTTACGCTTCATTTAGATGACGCATTCACTGAATGCATCCTCTGTAAAATAAAATTTTCTTTAGATCGTCTTTTAGAGGACGCATTCGCTGGATGTGTCCTCAATATTTCTTCTTCTTTTTTTACTGCCTTGTATACGACACATTCTCTGAATGCATACTCAATATATTTTAAAAAATATTTCTCGCCAGTGATGAGGATGCATTCTCTGAATACGTCCTCTCAATTTTATTAAAAATAGTTTACCTACATTTTATTAAAAAAAGGTCCTCAATGTAACAAATAATTTGTTTTTGATCGAGGATTCTCTGAATGCGTCCTCAATTTAAAATGAAATTTTTAATCAGCTTCTATTTAATTTTCCAATTATTGTTTTTTATATTTTCGTTTCGGGTGAAAATAGTGCATGAGTAGACATGTGATTGTTTTATATTTTTTAAAAATTTCAGTAATGATAAATGCATCGGCAGAATTTTGAAATAAAACATGAACATCCCACATACACGACCGAAGTTAATGAAAAATTTTGATCGTGGGTATTGCAATTTTTAAAATAGTCTTGAATATAGAGTATGAACGAATAATTTAAAAATTCTGAAGTTACCACATTATTTGAATCGTATTATGGAAAATTCTTTATTTTTGTTCGAATTTCACACTTTTCCACTGTTAACCAATATAAATAAACAAAAATGTACAATATTCGAAGAACATATGTTAAAAAGATTGGTACAAACGTAATGAAATGAATGCTCAACAGCATGTAATGTACTAATGACTGCCTCTACAAAGCTTTCCACCCGTTCCACATTGGGGAAGACGTACGGTGTGGGATGTGCATCGTGGAACAGCAATCTGAGTAACAGCATGTATGTCGTCATGCGGAGCCCTCTCTATAAAATCCTCAACCATATCGTCTCCTCCATCCTCATTCAAATCATACTGGACATGTGGAACACTGCCTTTATTTAATGGAGCAGTAGGTGACATGTACGCATAACTAGCAGTGGGAGTAAGATATGCAGTGAAATTAGCTGTAGTAGAGCATAGTGTGAGGGTCCACCGTGTGATGGTTCGGCGTCCTTTGGACTCACATGTGAGGGTCCGGTTTCAGATGAACTAATGTGGTCTGTACGGTCCCGAACACGCAGTCGTCGACCGTCCTATCAACTAGGTGGAGCTGGACGGTGATTTATAATGTCATTATATCTAACGGAGGTTCCTCACAGTGCACATATGGCTGATAAAACTGTAGTCTAGAGGGCTCATGCGCATAATGTAGAGTACATGTGGCAAGACCATGTACCCTCATGATAACGTCCAAGAAACGTGCATGACATTTATCTAAATTAATATCTGATATAAGGTGCATCTCGGACATTGCCTGCAACTACATAAAAGAGATAAATATGTTATATATTAAAAATTGAGGGAATCTAAAGTATTATTTGTTAATACTATTACAAATTTAGGAAATACCATATACTCCATAGTAGCCACGTCTCCATAAAAACCGTCTATAATTGTTTAGGGTCATCCTGGCAGATCAATTAGGGTCACTGTTCTGCAAAAATATCACTCCATGTATTCTCGACTAGGTGTGTATGGATCTGCTGACCCAAGTGCATTAACTTGTTGCTCTGCTCGATGTTCTGAAGCATCGAGATATCTTTTCAGCTCTACACTCCAAGCTATGTCTGACCTCCCTCGACGGTCTCTAGTATGAGGCAATTTGTGTTCATCCCTAGTGACCAACTTGTGGGTATTGGCTGGATAAGGCCAAAATGCCTGAGAGCACAATGAACATGATGGTACTCCACAACATGCCAGCAAACAAGGTCAACACACAGTAGTCAGTTGTTGCTACTAGTTGTACAGTACTGTGGGAGTTGTTGCATGACATCCTCAGTGTATGGTTGCCAAATAAGCTGACAAAACAGACAAGTGTTGTGGTTATGAGAGAAACACTTTTTTTCCATTAGTTCAAAAAAAGGAAATCCAAATTACAAGATACCTGACTGTCATGGAGAGATGTCAGCTCATCGCGGTACACTTTCAGTACAGCATGGGTGACTGTGATAAATCGTACTGGGCTCTCCACCTGTGAGGAACAGAACGAATTATATTAGTTATTCCCAGTAATTTCAAAGGTTTAAAAGTTGTGTCCTTACTAATTGAATACAAACGTGGACCCAAGAGCACTCATCCTGATGGTCACTGAAGGGGCCCAGCTCTTAGCCCTCGAAGGGATAAACTTTCAGCCCTCGAAGGGGTCTAGCTCTCAGCCCTCAAAGGGATGGACTCTCAGCCCATGAAGGGGTCCAACTCTTATCCCTCGAAGGGATGGACTCTTATTACTCAAAGGGGTCCAGCTCTCAACCCTCGAAGGGATGACCTCTTAGTCCTCAAATGGATGGACTCTTCTATCCTCGAAGGGGTCCATCTCAGCCCTCGAAGGCATGAACTCTCAACCCTCAAAGGGGTCTAGCTCTCAGCCCTCGAAGGGATGGACTCTTAGTCCTCGAAGGGGTCTAGCTCTCAGTCCTCAAAGGGGTCTAGCTCTCAGCCCTCGAAGGGGTGGACTCTCAGTCCTCGAAGGGGTCTGGCTCTCATTCCTCGAAGGGGTCTAGCTCTCAGTCCTCAAAGGGGTCTAACTCTCAATCCTCGAAGGGGTCTAGCTCTCATCCTTCGAGGGGTCCAGCTCTCAGCCCTCGAAGGGGTCTAGCTCTCAACCCTCAAAGGGGTCCAGCTCTCAGCCCTCGAAGCCAACTCTCAGCGCTCAAAGGGATGGACTCTTCTATCCTAAAAGGGGACTAGATCTGAGCCCTTGAAGGGATTGAGTCTTCAATCTTCAAAGGGGTCTAACTCTCATCCCTCGAAGGGGTCTAGCTCTCAGCCCTCGAATGGGTCCAGCTCTCAGCCCTCGAAGGGGTCTAGGTCTCAGCCCTCGAAGGGTCCAGATCTCAGCCCTGGAAGGGGTCTAGCTCTCAGCCCCGAAGGGGTCTACTCTTAGACCTCGAAGGGGTCTACCTCTCAGCCCTTGAAGGGGTCTACCTCTCAGCCCTCGAAAGGGAGGACTCTTCTATCCTCGAAGGGGTCTAGCTCTCAGCCCTCGAAGGTATCCATCTTTGAGCCCTCGAAAGGATGGACTCTCAGCCCTCGAAGTGGTCTGGCTCTCAGCCCTCTAAGGGGTTTAGCTCCCAGCCCTCGAAGGGGTCCAGCTCTCAACCCTCGAAGGGGTTTAGCTCTCAGTCGTCGAAGGGGTCCAGCTCTCAGCCGTTGAAGGGATTGACTCTCAGCCCTCGAAGGGGTCCAGCTCTCACCTCTCGAAGGGAAGGACTCTTCTATCCTCGAATGGATCAAGCTCTCAGCCCTTGAAAGGATGGACTCTCAGTCCTTGAAGGGGTCTAGTTCTCAGCCCTCGAGGGGTCCAGATCTCAGCACTCGAAGGGGTCTAGCTCTCAGCCCTCGAAGGGGTCCAGCTCTCAGCCCTCGAAGGGATGGACTCTCAGTCCTCGAAGGGGTCCAGCTCTCAGCCCTCGAAGGGGTACATTTATAACTTCAATTACAACTCTTTTAACATTCCTATACGATTTCTATAATTTTTTTATCAAGCTCACCGCGCAATGCGCGGTGTAGCCACACTAGTTTAATGTACAATTAAGCAATTACTCACTTGGCACAATAACATTCATTTTACATTTCTTTCATCTTTATCTTCCTTATTATGATTCAAACCCAATGAATAACTGCAGATTTTATAATCAGAGTAACTGCAGCTTTTGAAATAAAAACCACCAAAAACAGAGCTCATACAACACATGTAAACTAAAAGAATGCAGAAGATAACTAGAGGAAAGAACATGAGAAATAAATAATTGCTGGTGATTCATAAATATGTAGAAGTTGCTTGAGCATAGATTTTGTAACTTTCCACAGTAAACTATAAAACTAATTTAAACAAAAAGTATATGTGCAGTTAAACTTGAAGCATTTTCCCTTTACCAATACAGTATGGACCATAATGCACAACCCAATCAAATCAGAATAGTCAAATCAATATGTTAATGAACATTTAGTGCCTTTGATCGATTAATCATACATTCAGGTGTGGCCTTCACAACAACAGCAGCAGAGGGAGCTCGATCATCTTGGCTAGCTTTGTTCAGACAAACGGAGTGATTGTTTTGTCGTCGGAGCTCGCTAGAGTTTGAGAAAGTCAGATAAGGGTTGTGTCAATGAGCTTTGTTCGGACGGACAGAGATATTGTTTTGTCGCTGAAGCTTGCGAGAGTTTGAGAAAGTCAAGACTGGGTTACGCCGTTAGATTCGATGTTTCTTTGATGTGAATTTGGGGTGAACAAGAAAATGAAGGAACATGAGTGCTCTCTTTGATGGCACATGATCCACCAAAGTTGGATGCAAATGCGGTGGTTCTGAAAAATTGTCATTTATGTGGAGTTAAAAAAAATTTACGCTTCATTTAGATGACGCATTCACCGAATGCGTCCTCTGTAAAATAAAATTTTCTTCTAGACCATCTTTTAGAGGACGCATTCGCTGGATGTGTCCTCAATATTTCTTCTTCTTTTTTTACTGCCTTGTATAGGACGCATTCTCTGAATGCGTACTCAATATATTTTTAAAAATATTTCTCGCCAGTGATGAGGACGCATTCTCTGAATACGTCCTCTCGACTTTATTAAAAATATTTTACCTGCATTTTATTAAAAAAAGGTCCTCAATATAACATATAATTTGTTTTTGATCGAGGATTCTCTGAATGCGTCCTCAATTTAAAATGAAATTTTTAATCAGTCTTCTATTTGATTTTCCAATTATTGTTTTTTATATTTTCGTTTCGGGTGAAAATAGTGCATGAGTAGACATGTGATTGTTTAATATTTTTAAAAAAATTCAGTAATGATAAATGCATCGGAAGAATTTGGAAATTAAACATGAACATCCCACATACACGACTGAAGTTAATGAAAAATTTTGATCGTGGGTATTGCAATTTTTAAAATAGTCTTGAATATAGAGTATGAACGAATAATTTAAAAATTCTGAAGTTACCACGTTATTTGAATCGTATTTTGGAAAATTCTTTATTTTTGTTCGAATTTCACACTTTTCCACTGTTAACCAATATAAATAAACAAAAATGTACAATATTCGAAGAACACGTGTCAAAAAGATAGGTACAAACGTAATGAAATGAATGCTCAACATCATGTAATATACTAATGACTGCCTCTACAAAGCTTTCCACTCGTTCCACATTGGGGAAGACGTACGGTGCAAAATGTGCGTCGTGGAACAGCCATCTGAGTAACAACATGTATGTCATCATGCGGAGCTCTCTCTATAAAATCCTCAACCATATCGTCTCCTCCATCCTCATTCAAATCATACTGGACATGTGGAACACTGCCTTTATTTAATGGAGCAGTAGGTGACATGTACTGCATGACTAGCAATGGGAGTAATATATACAGTGAAATTAGCTGTAGTACTGCATAGTGTGAGGGTCCACCGTGTGATGGTTCGACGTCCTTTGGACTCACATGTGACCGGTTTCATATGAACTAATGTGGTCTGTACGGCCCCGAGCACGCGGTCGCCGACCGTCCTGTCAACTAGGTGGAGCTGGACTGTGGCTTCTAATGTCATTATATATCACGGAGGTTCCTCACAGTGCACATATGGCTGATAAAACTGTAGTCTAGAGGGCTCATGTGCATAATGTAGAGTACATGTGGCAAGACCATGTACCCCTATGATAACGTCCAAGAAACGTGCAGGACATTTATCCAAATTAATATCTAACATAAGGTGCATCTCGGACATTGCCTGCAACTACATAAAAGAGATAAATATGTTATATATTAAAAATTGGGGGAATCTAAAGTATTATTTGTTAATACTATTACAAATTTAGGAAATACCATATACTCCATAGTAGCCACGTCTCCATGAAAACCCTTTATAATTGTTTGGGGTCATCCTGGCAGATCAATTAGGGTCACTGTTCTGCAAAAATATCACTCCATGTATTCTCGACTGGGTGTGTATGGATCTGCAGACCCAAGTGTATTAACTTGTTGCTCTGCTCGATGTTTCAAAGCATCGAGATATCTTTTCAGCTCCACACGCCAATCTATGTCTGACCTCCCTCGACGGTCTCTAGTATGAGGCAATTTGTGTTCATCCCTAGTGACCAACTGTGTGGGTATTGGTTGGATAAGGCCAAAATGCTTGAGAGCACAATGAACAAGATGGTACTCCACAACATGCCAGCAAACGAGGTCAACACACAGTTGTCAGTTGCTGCTACTAGTTGTACAGTACTGTGGGAGTTGTTGTATGACATCCTCAGTGTATGGTTGCCAAATAAGCTGAAAAAATAGACAAGTGTTATGGTTAGGAGAGAAACACTTTTTTCCATTAGTTCAAAAAAAGGAAATCCAAATTACAAGATACCTGACTGTCATGGAGATATGTCAGCTCATCGCAGTACACTTTCAGTACAGCATGGGTGACTGTGATAAATTGTACCGAGCTCTCCACCTGTGAGGAACAGAACGAATTATATTAGTTATTCTCAGTAATTTCAAAGGTTTAAAATTTGTGTCCTTACTCATTGAATACAAACCCGGACCCAGGAGCACTCATCCTGATGGTCACTGAAGGGGCCCAGCTCTTAGCCCTCGAAGGGATAGACTCTCAGTCCTCGAAGGGGTCTAGCTCTCAGCCCTCGAAGGGATGGACTCTCAGCCCATGAAGGGGTCCAGCTCTCATCCCTCGAAGGGATGGACTCTTATTCCTCGAAGGGGTCCAGCTCTCAACCCTCGAAGGGATGACCTCTTAGTCCTCGAAGGGATGGACTCTTCTATCCTCGAAGGGAGGGACACTCAGACCTTGAAGGCATGAACTCTCATCCCTCGAAGGGGTCTAGCTCTCAGCCCTCAAAGGGAGGACACTCAGACCTTGAAGGGGTCCAGCTCTCAGACCTCAAAGGGATGGACTCTCAGCCCTCAAAGGGGTCCAACTCTCATCCCTCGAAGGGAAGGAATCCTTTATCCTTGTAGGGTTCTAACTCTTAGCCCTTGATGGGATGGACTCTTAGTCCTCGAAGGGGTCTAGCTCTCAGCCCTCGAAGGGGACCAGCTCTCAGCCCTCGAAGGGGTCAGCTCTCAGCCCTCGAAGGGGGCCAGCTCTCAGCCCTCGAAGGGGGCCAGCTCTCAGCCCTCGAAGTAGTCATGCTCTTAGCCCTCGAAGGAGTCCAGCTCTCAGCCCTCGAAAGGATGGGCTCTCAGCCCTCGAAGGGGTCCAGCTCTCAGCCCTCGAAGGGGTCCAGCTCTCAGCCCTCAATGGGATGGACTCTTAGTCATCAAAGGGGTATAGCTCTCAGCCCTCGAAGGGATGGACTCTTAGTCCTCGAAAGAATCTAGCTCTCAGCCCTCGAGGGGTCCAGCTCTCAGCCCTCGAGGGGTCCAGCTCTCAGCCCTCGAGGGGTCCAGCTCTCAGCCCTCGAAGGGTCCAGCTCTCAGCCCTCGAAGGGGTCCAGCTCTCAGTCCTCGGGGGGTCAAGCTCTCAGCCCTCGAAGGGGTCACGCTCTCAGCCCTCAAAGGGGTCACGCTCTCAGCCCTCAAAGGGGTCCAGCTCTCAGCCCTCGAAGGGATGGACTCTCAGCCCTCGAAGGGGTCTATCTCTCAGCCCTCGAAGGACTGGACTCTTCCATCCTCAGAGGGGTCCAGCTCTCAGCCCTCGAAGGGGGCCAGCTCTCAGCCCTCGAAGGGGGCCAGCTCTCAGCTCTCGAAGGGGGCCAGCTCTCAGCCCTCGAAGTAGTCATGCTCTTAGCCCTCGAAGGAGTCCAGCTCTCAGCCCTCGAAAGGATGGGCTCTCAGCCCTCGAAGGGGTCCAGCTCTCAGCCCTCGAAGGGGTCCAGCTCTCAGCCCTCAATGGGATGGACTCTTAGTCATCAAAGGGGTATAGCTCTCAGCCCTCGAAGGGATGGACTCTTAGTCCTCGAAAGAATCTAGCTCTCAGCCCTCGAGGGGTCCAGCTCTCAGCCATCGAGGGGTCCAGCTCTCAGCCCTCGAGGGGTCCAGCTCTCAGCCCTCGAAGGGTCCAGCTCTCAGCCCTCGAAGGGGTCCAGCTCTCAGTCCTCGGGGGGTCAAGCTCTCAGCCCTCGGAGGGGTCACGCTCTCAGCCCTCAAAGGGGTCCAGCTCTCAGCCCTCGAAGGGATGGACTCTCAGCCCTCGAAGGGGTCTATCTCTCAGCCCTCGAAGGACTGGACTCTTCCATCCTCAGAGGGGTCCAGCTCTCAGCCCTCGAAGTGATGGAGTCATCATCCCTCAAAGGGGTGGAGCTCCCTGCCCTCGAAGGGATGGACTCTTCAATCCTCTAAGAGATGGAGACTTCTTTCCTCGAAGAGGTCCAGCTCTCAGCCCTCGAAAGGGTCGAGCTCTTAGCCTTTGAAAGAATGGACTCTTCTATTACATGCATAACTGGTACATTTATAACTTAAATTACAGCTCTTTTACCATTCATATAGAATTTGTATAATTTGTTATCAAGCTCACCGCACAACGCGTGGTGTAACCAAACTAGTGGATGGGAAAAAGAATGAGTTACATAGAAAGTTTAAGGAATTCATCCCTCAAATTTCAAAAGTCAAACCAAGTAAAACACAATTATCATTATTCTTTTCCACTGAGTTCCATGAACACCTCAATTCTCCACAGAAAGAATCAAACAAATAAATAATGTACACCACAAGAACATATCCAAATAAGGAGAACGGTTGTAAAGTGCATTTCTAATGATACTGTAAAATCCTTGTAATTCATACCAAACCACATCCTAAACCTTTTACATCAACATTTTCATAAGAATTACATATGATTTGAGAAATTAAGTTTCCTCGCCGCAGCACATGATCGGCAAGTAATTGTTGCTAGCTAAATGAAACTTAAGGGCACCCATCACTTGTTGCAATGATGCTAGGGCATCATTCCACTCCATCTGAAAATTAGTTGACATCTTGAAAATCATAATGAAAGTTAAAATACACATTAACTCTATTCATAAACTTCAATATAAACTCAACTCGACATAAAAAATATTTATTATTTCACCTATATTGACCTCGTCATTTTGGATTAAAGGGTTCTCCACGAAAAAGGTGTCATTGCAAATATTAGCTTTATTTGTATCATCTGTGTTTCCTTTCATGCCTAAAATAATCCAATAGTTTTAAACTGAAACTAAACACTTAACGTACAAAATATCAAATATAAATATGACCTTCACATTTCTTTCTTGGTTGAGGTTTAGTGGATTGGCTGCTTCTTTCAATCTCTCCAATACCATCTAATCCTTTCTTACCTAAAAGATATAATGAAAACTCTATTAAAATACAAGTAAGTTTGTATTTCAAATTAACAAGCAAACGTGTAATTGACAAACATGTTGTTATCTTCCTTTGACGTACTCCATTCCTTTTCGTTTTATCATAGAATCCCTTGATTAATACCCCATATTCTGTCTTTTACTTCTTTCGTGGAGGAGCAAGCACTGTTATATCATCATGAAGTTGATTTACATTCCTTTCCTTGAGCAACCATAGTTGGATCTTCAGTATCTGCATCTGTGGAGTCAACAACATTTTATTGAACAATTTTTTCACAGGCTTCCACATCATCGCTTGCTCACTTCAACCCTCTCTTAGCTACTTCAGCTAGTTAATCTATCAATGAGCCAAGGGTAACTAAAGTTTGAGCGAGATACGACAACTCAGTGAACCGTTCAGATGATGGAACATTACTATCTACTTCCATAGTATTTTCACCTGTAATTATAATGATACTAGGATTTGAAACTTTACTCCACCTCATTAAAAAGTACTCTGAGGGGATATTTTCAAGTTGTCCATCCTCCACACTTTCAACATGTGAGCGCAATTCATACTTGTGATCTGAAACATTTGGCACGAACACCTAACCGTGTTGGCTAAGCGTATAAACTCAACTCGACAAACTCTTCTAGTATGAAAACACTCCACATCATATGGGACCATCAGATTATCATTACTTTCTGATGGATTACTTGTACCAAGAACGACAAATGCATTTAACTCTGCCTAGAATAGAAAATATATCTTTCTCTTGTAAAAGTTATGTGCTAAGCGTTCAACAACCCAATTCGATATTAAATTTGGCTCACTCTGACTTGACTTCATATTTGCATTTGATTCTTTTTAGCAATGAAGTTATAGTGCTTCATTGAATTTCTTCATGAACTCTACAATAATCTATTTTATTTTAAAGCAATTCTTGAAATAATTGTTCATACTTTCACCACGTTGTGTACTAGCCATGCATGCACAAGAAAATTACAATGGTGGATATTCCAAGAAGAACAGCACTAAAAGGAAAATTATTAAGTAGCTGCACAAAAGTGTTGATGTCCATAAACCTGAGCCCATTTCTCTTTTCTTTTTTCCAAATAGTGTTTGCATCAATTTCTCCTCCTTAACATCATAATTTCCAAGCATGTCTACCCAAATTGACAAAAAAGTGTTCTTCAACTTCTCCTTCATAAATACATCGATTGAAATTAGCATTGAATGATTTAAACTTGGTGAAGACATGTTACAAGTTACGCAATGCATTTTGATGAATATGCCAAATACACAGACGATGATGAGCATCTGGAAAAACTCCCTTAATAGCATTACCAATTACCATTGCCTTAAGGGTGAAAATGGTCTCCATTGCTTTCCCTCCCATTACATGCAAAATTGTTCAAAGATCCAAACAAACGTCTCTTTGGTTTCGTCATTTACCAAGGCACTAGCAAAAGTGATGGTCTGCCCACGATGATTCACACCAATGAATGGCGCGAAAGGCATGTCATAGTTGTTTGTCTTGTATGTTGTGTCAAAAGACAAAACATCGCTGAAACATTCATAATCAATCCTCAATTTTGCATAGCACTAGAAACAATTGCGAATTTTTTTATCAACATCCAACTGTATGGCATAATAGAATGAATTATTCTTCTCTTTCTTCTATCAAAAATACATAAGAAGTATTCTACCACCACCTTTCTTGAAAAACTATGTGCATCTCCTTTGCACCATATTATCTAACTCGGCATGCAAAAAATTCAACTTATTACCACCTACTTCCTTAGCACAATAGTGGTAAATATCAGAATAACCAATCCTCACATCTCTTATACTATTAATCAAGCCCTTTTGAGATGGATGTACTCATCTGTGAGATCTCAACATATGAGCCTTGTCTGGGGGAGCAAGTATATGTGTATGTTGCATTACAAGATCCGTGACCACGGAATTTTCAGAATTTTCCTCAAATGCAATTTTCATTCTTACTTCACAATTAAATCTTGTTTGTGGACGTGACCTGATCGGTATTCCAATTGAATGCTTTTCTCGGGTGCCTCGATAGGAACAACACAGTACTCTCCATATTAAATTTTTATCTTTGTCCCTAGTGTACTTGTTATGCCTTCGAATACTAAATCCTGCAGCCCTTGCTTATGAATTGTAAGATTCATACGGTTCTTCTTCTGATCCAAATGTCATACCCTTTTTCTAGTACATTGCCCAATTCAAAAGCTTTATTGTAGTTGACAAGATGTTTCTCCAGATTTTCTTTCTCTGAATATATTATGCTATCTGATAAAACAAACTAAATAATTAGTATACGTGTAAGGTCTCGAGACACTACATAAGTATCGTAAATATCAAGCATTTATAATCCAAATACAAAAAATCTACACAAGAAAACTTGGTATCTAAAAACATCTAATTCACGGTGATCCTAACAAATATAATTCTTTTTTAACATTTGTCTTTAGCACCAAAATATCATTTTATTCCAACTTTACTAAACATGTTTTCTTCTAATAATCAAACATTTGAAGCTAGAGTCTAACTATTTCACCCAAAAACATAGACTATCAGCCCACGAAGGGGTTCAGCTCTCAGCCCTTGAAGGGGTCTAGCTCTCAGCCCTTGAAGGGGTCTAGCTCTCAGCCCTCGAAGGGGTTTATGTCTTAGCCCTCGAAGGGGTCTAACTCTCAATCCTCAAAGGGGTCTAGCTCTCAGCCCTCAAGGGGTCCAGCTCTCAGCCCTCAAGGGGTCTAGCTCTCAACCCTCATAGGGGTCCAGCTCTCAGCTCTCAAAGGGGTCCTACTCTCAACCCTCAAAGGGATGGACTCTTCTATCCTCAAAGAGGTCTAGCTCTGAGCCCTTGAAGGGATTGAGTCTTCAGTCTTCAAAAGGGTCTAGCTCTCAATCCTCGAAGGGGTCTAGCTCTCGGCCCTCGAATGGGTCTAGCTGTCAGCCCTCGAAGGGGTCTAGGTCTCAACCCTAGAAGGGGTCCAGCTCTTAGCCTTTGAAAGGATGGACTCTCAGCCCTAGAAGGGGTCCAGCTCTCAGCCCTAGAAGGGGTCCAGCTCTCAGCCCTAGAAGGGGTCTAGCTCTCAGCACTCGAAGGGGTCTACTCTTAGTCCTCGAAGGGGTCTAGCTCTCAACCCTCGAAGGGGTCTAGCTCTCAGCCCACGAAGGGGAGGACTCTTCTATCCTCGAAGGGGTCTAGCTCTCAGCCCTCGAAGGAATCCAGCTTTGAACCCTCGAAGGGATGGACTCTCAGCCCTCGACGTGGTCTAGCTCTCAGCCCCTCTTAGGGGTTTGGCTCTCAGCCCTCGAAGGGGTCCAGCTCTCAACCCTCGAACGGGTTTAGCTCTCAGCCCTCGAAGGGGTCCAGCTCTTAGCCGTCGAAGGGATTGACTCTCAGCCCTCGAAGGTGTCCAGCTCTCACCTCTCGAAGGGAAGGACTCTTCTATCCTCGAATGGATCTAGCTCTCAACCTTCGAAGGGATGGACTCTTAGTCCTCGAAGGGGTCTAGCTGTCAGCCCTTGAGGCAGCACTCGAAGGGGTCTACCTCTCAGCCCTCGAAGGGGTCCAGCTCTCAGCCCTAGAAGGGGTCTATCTCTCGGCCCTCGAAGGGGTACATTTATCGCTTCAATTACAACTCTTTTAACATTCCCATACAATTTCTATAATTTTTTTATCAAGCTCACCGCGCGGTGTAGCCACACTAGTTTAATGTACAATTAAGCAATTACTCACTTGGCACAATAACATTCATTTCACATTTCTTTCATCTTTATCTTCCTCATTATGATTCAAACCCAATGAATAACTGCAGATTTTATTATCAGAATAACTGCAGCTTTTGAAATAAAAACCACCAGAAACAGAGCTCATACAACACATGTAAACTCAAAGAATGCAGAAGATAACTTGAGGAAAGAACATGAGAAATAAATAACTGCTGATGATTCATAAATATGTAGAAGTTGCTTGATCATAGATTTTGTAACTTTCCACAGCAAACTATAAAACTAATTTAAACAAGAAAGTACATGTGTAGTTACACTTGAAGCATTTTCCCTTTACCAATACAGTATGAACCATAATGCGCAACCCAGTCAAATCAGAATAATCAAATCAATATGTTAATGAACATTTAGTGCCTTTGATCAATTAATCATACATTCAGGTGTGGCCTTGGCAACAACCGCAGCAGAGGGAGCCCGATCAGCTTGGCTAGCTTTGTTCAGACAAATGGAGTGATTGTTTTATCGTCGGAGCTCGCTAGAGTTTGAGAAAGTCATATAAGTGTTGTGTCAGTGAGCTTTGTTCGGACGGACGGAGATATTGTTTTGTCGCTGAAGCTTGCGAGAGTTTGAGAAAGTCAAGACTGGGTTACGCCGTTGGATTCGATGTTTCTTTGATGTGAATTTGGGGTGAACAAGAAAATGAAGGAACAGGAGTGCTCTCTTTGATGGCACATGATCCACCAAAGTTGGATGCAACTATGGTGGTTCTGAAAAATTTTCATCTATGTGGAGTTAAAAAAAAATTACGCTTCATTCAGATGACGCATTCACCGAATGCGTCCCCTGTAAAATAAAATTTTCTTTTAGACCGTCTTTTAGAGGACGCATTTGCTGGATGTGTCCTCAATATTTCTTCTTCTTTTTTTACTGCCTTGTATCAGACGCATTCTCTGAATGCGTACTAAATATATTTTTTTAAATATTTCTCGCCGGTGCTGAAAGCGTATTCTCTAAATACGTCCTCTGGGTTTTATTAAAAATATTTTTACCTGCATTTTATTAAAAAAAAAGGTCCTCAATGTAACAAATAATTTGCTTTTGATCGAGCATTCTCTGAATGCGTCCTCAATTTAAAATGAAAATTTTAATCAGTCTTCTATTTGATTTTCCAATTGTTGTTTTTTATATTTTCGTTTAGGGTGAAAATAGCGCATCAGTAGACATGTGATTGTTTTATATTTTTTAAAAATTTCAGTAATGATAAATGCATCGGAAGAATTTGGAAATTAAACATGAACATCCCACATACACGACTGAAGATAATGAAAAATTTTGATCGTGGGTATTGCAATTTTTAAAATAGTCTTGAATATAGAGTATGAACGAATAATTTAAAAATTCTGAAGTTACCACGTTATTTGAATCGTATTTTAGAAAATTCTTTATTTTTGTTCAAATTTCACACTTTTCCACTGTTAACCAATATAAATAAACAAAAATGTACAATATTCGAAGAACACGTGTCAAAAAGATTGGTACAAACGTAATGAAATGAAAAAATAGACAAGTGTTATGGTTAGGAGAGAAACACTTTTTTCCATTAGTTCAAAAAAAGGAAATCCAAATTACAAGATACCTGACTGTCATGGAGATATGTCAGCTCATCGCGGTACACTTTCAGTACAGCATGGGTGACTGTGATAAATTGTACCGGGCTCTCCACCTGTGAGGAACATAACGAATTATATTAGTTATTCCCAGTAATTTCAAAGGTTTAAAATTTGTGTCCTTACTCATTGAATACAAACCCGGACCCAGGAGCACTCATCCTGATGGTCACTGAAGGGGCCCAGCTCTTAGCCCTCGAAGGGATAGACTCTCAGCCCTCGAAGGGGTCTAGCTCTCAGCCCTTGAAGGGATGGACTCTCTGCCCATGAAGGGGTCCAGCTCTCATCCCTCGAAGGGATGGACTCTTATTCCTCGAAGGGGTCCAGCTCTCAACCCTCGAAGGGATGACCTCTTAGTCCTCGAAGGGATGGACTCTTCTATCCTCGAAGGGAGGGACACTCAGACCTTGAAGGCATAAACTCTCATCCCTCGAAGGGGTCTAGCTCTCAGCCCTCAAAGGGAGGGACACTCAGACCTTGAAGGGGTCTAGCTCTCAGACCTCAAAGGGATGGACTCTCAGCCCTCAAAGGGGTCCAACTCTCAGCCCTCGAAGGGAAGGAATCCTTTATCCTCGAAGGGGTCTAACTCTTAGCCCTTGATGGGATGGACTCTTAGTCCTCGAAGGGGTCTAGCTCTCAGCCCTCAAGGGGTCCAGCTCTCTGCCCTTGAAGGGGTCTAGCTCTCAGCCCTCGAAGGGGTCTAGCTCTCAGCCCTCGAAAGGGTCTAGCTCTCAGCCCTCGAAAGGGTCTAGCTCTCAGCCCTCGAAGGGGTCCAGCTCTCAGCCCCTCGAAGGGGTCCAACTGTCATCCCTCGAAGGAATGGAATCTCAATCCTCGAAGTGGTCGAGATGTCAGCCCTCGAAGGGATGTACTATTACTCCTTGAAGGTAAGGACTCTTCAATCCTCAGAGGGGTTTAACTCTCGGCCTTCGATGGGATGGACTCTTAGTCCTCGAGGGATCCAGCTGTCAGACCTTGAAGGGGTCCAGCTCTCAGCCCTCAAAGGGATGGACTCTTCTATGATCGAAGGGATCCAGTCTTAGCCCTCGAAAGGGTCCAGCTCTCAGGCCTCGAAGTGATGGACTCTCAGCCCTCGAAAAGGTCCAGCTCTTAGTCATCGAAAGGGTCAAGATCTCAGCCCTCGAATGAAGAAACTCTCAGCCCTCGAAGGGGTCCAGCTCTCAGCCATTGAGGGGTCCAGCTCTCAGACCTCGAAGGGATGGACTTTCAGCCCTCGAAGGGATAGACTCTTCTATCCTTAAAGGGGCCCAGCTCTCAGCCCTCGAAGGGATGAACTCTCAGCCATCGAAGGGGTCTAGCTCTCAGCTCTCGAAGGGATGGACTCTCAACCCATGTAGGGGTCTAGCTCTCGGCTCTCGAAGGGATGGACTCTTAGTCCTCAAAGGGGTCTAGCTCTCAACCCTCGAAGGGATGGCCTCCCAGTCCTCGAAGGAATGGACTCTTCTATCCTCTAAGGGGTCCAGCTCTCAACCCTCGAAGGGATGGACTATTCTATCCTCGAAGGTTCTAGTCTCAGCCCTTGAATGTATGGACTCTCAGCCCTCGAAGAGGTCTAGCTCTTAGCCCTCGAAGGGAGGGACACTCAGACCTTGAAGGGGTCCAGCTCTTAGACATCGGAGAGATAGACTCTCAGCCCTCTAAGGGGTCTAGCTCTAAGCCCTCCAGGGGAAGGAATCTTCTATCCTCGAAGGGATGGGATGGACTCTTAGTCCTCGAAGGGGTCCAGCTGTCAGACCTCGAAAGGGTCCAGCTCTCAGTCCTCGAAGGGATGGACTCTTCTATGCTCGAAGGGATCCAGTCTCAGCCCTCGAAAGGGTCCAGCTCTCAAACCTCAAAGGGATAGACTCTTAGTCATCGAAGGGGTCCAACTCTCAGGCCTCGAAGGGGTCCAGCTCTCAGCCCTTGAAGGGTCCAGCGCTTAGCCCTCGAAGGGGGCCAGCTCTCAGCCCTCGAAGGGGGCCAGCTCTCAGCCCTCGAATGGGGCCAGCTCTCAGCCCTCGAAGTAGTCATGCTCTAAGCCCTCGAAGGAGTCCAGCTCTCAGCCCTCGAAGGGATGGGCTCTCAGCCCTCGAAGGGGTCCAGCTCTCAGCCCTCGAAGGGGTCTAGCTCTCAGCCCTCAATGGGATGGACTCTTAGTCATCAAAGGGGTATAGCTCTTAGCCCTCGAAGGGATGGACTCTTAGTTCTCGAAAGAATCTAGCTCTCAGCCCTCGAGGGTTCCAGCTCTCAGCCCTCGAGGGGTCCAGCTCTCAGCCCTCGAAGGGGTCCAGCTCTCAGTCCTCTGGGGGTCAAGCTCTCAGCCCTCGAAGGGGTCAAGCTCTCAGCCCCCGAAGGGGTCCAGCTTTCAGCCCTCGAAGGGATGGACTCTCAGCCCTCGAAGGGGTCAAGCTCTCAGCCCTCGAAGGGGTCCAGCTCTCAGCCCTCGAAGGGATGGACTCTCAGCCCTCGAAGGGGTCTATCTCTCAGCCCTCGAAGGACTGGACTCTTCCATCCTCAGAGGGGTCCAGCTCTCAGCCCTCGAAGTGATGGAGTCATCATCCCTCAAAGGGGTGGAGCTCCCAGCCCTCGAAGGGATGGACTCTTCCGTCCTCTAAGAGATGGAGACTTCTTTCCTCGAAGAGGTCCAGCTCTCAGCCCTCGAAAGGGTCGAGCTCTTAGCCTTTGAAAGAATGGACTCTTCTATTACATGCATAATTGGTACATTTATAGCTTAAATTACTGCTCTTTTACCATTCATATAGAATTTGTATAATTTGTTATCAAGCTCACCGCGCAACGCGTGGTGTAACCAAACTGGTGGATAGGAAAAAGAATGAGTTACATAGAAAGTTTAAGGAATTCATCCCTCAAATTTCAAAAGTCAAACCAAGTAAAACACAATTATCATTATTCTTTTCCACTGAGTTCCATGAACACCTCAATTCTCCACAGAAAGAATCAAACAAATAAATAATGTACACCACAAGAACATATCCAAATAAGGAGAACGGTTGTAAAGTGCATTTCTAATGATACTGTAAAATCCTTGTAATTCATACCAAACCACATCCTAAACCTTTTACATCAACATTTTCATAAGAATTACATATGATTTGAGAAATTAAGTTTCCTCGCCGCAGCACATGATCGGCAAGTAATTGTTGCTAGCTAAATGAAACTTAAGGGCACCCATCACTTGTTGCAATGATGCTAGGGCATCATTCCACTCCATCTGAAAATTAGTTGACATCTTGAAAATCATAATGAAAGTTAAAATACACATTAACTCTATTCATAAACTTCAATATAAACTCAACTCGACATAAAAAATATTTATTATTTCACCTATATTGACCTCGTCATTTTGGATTAAAGGGTTCTCCACGAAAAAGGTGTCATTGCAAATATTAGCTTTATTTGTATCATCTGTGTTTCCTTTCATGCCTAAAATAATCCAATAGTTTTAAACTGAAACTAAACACTTAACGTACAAAATATCAAATATAAATATGACCTTCACATTTCTTTCTTGGTTGAGGTTTAGTGGATTGGCTGCTTCTTTCAATCTCTCCAATACCATCTAATCCTTTCTTACCTAAAAGATATAATGAAAACTCTATTAAAATACAAGTAAGTTTGTATTTCAAATTAACAAGCAAACGTGTAATTGACAAACATGTTGTTATCTTCCTTTGACGTACTCCATTCCTTTTCGTTTTATCATAGAATCCCTTGATTAATACCCCATATTCTGTCTTTTACTTCTTTCGTGGAGGAGCAAGCACTGTTATATCATCATGAAGTTGATTTACATTCCTTTCCTTGAGCAACCATAGTTGGATCTTCAGTATCTGCATCTGTGGAGTCAACAACATTTTATTGAACAATTTTTTCACAGGCTTCCACATCATCGCTTCCTCACTTCAACCCTCTCTTAGCTACTTCAGCTAGTAAATCTATCAATGAGCCAAGGGTAACTAGAGTTTGAGCCAGATACGACAACTCAGTGAACCGTTCAGATGATGGAACATTACTATCTACTTCCATAGAATTTCACCTGTAATGATAATGATACTAGGATTTGAAACTTTACTCCACCTCATTAAAAAGTACTCTGAGGGGATATTTTTCAAGTTGTCCATCCTCCACACTTTCAACATGTGAGCGCAATTCATACTTGTGATCTGAAACATTTAGCACGAACACCTAACCGTGTTGGCTAAGCGTATAAACTCAACTCGACAAACTCTTCTAGTATGAAAACACTCCACATCATATGGGACCATCAGATTATCATTACTTTCTGATGGATTACTTGCACCAAGAACGACAAATGCATTTAACTCTGCCTAGAATAGAAAATATATCTTTCTCTTGTAAAAGTTATGTGCTAAGCGTTCAACAACCCAATTCGATATTAAATTTGGCTCACTCTGACTTGACTTCATATTTGCATTTGATTCTTTTTAGCAATGAAGTTATAGTGCTTTATCGAATTGCTTCATGAACTCTACAATATTCTATTTTCTTTTAAAGCAATTCTTGAAATAATTGTTCATACTTTCACCACGTTGTGTACTAGCCATGCATGCACAAGAAAATTACAATGGTGGATATTCCAAGAAGAACAGCACTAAAAGGAAAATTATTAAGTAGCTGCACAAAAGTGTTAACGTCCATAAACCTGAGCCCATTTCTCTTTTCTTTTTTCCAAATAGTGTTTGCATCAATTTCTCCTCCTTAACATCATAATTTCCAAGCATGTCTGCCCAATTTGACAAAAAAGTGTTCTTCAACTTCTCCTTCATAAATACATCGATTGAAATTGGCATTGAATGATTTAAACTTGGTGAAGACATGTTACAAGTTACGCAATGCATTTTGATGAATATGCCAAATACACAGACGATGATGAGCATCTGGAAAAACTCTCTTAATAGCATTACCAATTGCCATTGCCTTAAGGGTGAAAATGGTCTCCATTGCTTTCCCTCCCATTACATGCAAAATTGTTCAAAGATCTAAACAAAAGTCTCTTTGGTTTCGTCATTTACCAAGGCACTAGCAAAAGTGATGGTCTGCCTATGATGATTCACACCAATGAATGGCGCGAAAGGCATATCATAGTTGTTTGTCTTGTATGTTGTGTCAAAAGACAAAACATCGCTGAAACATTCATAATCAATCCTCAATTTTGCATAGCAATAGAAACAATTGCGAATTTTTTTATCAACATCCAACTGTATGGCATAATAGAATGAATTATTCTTCTCTTTCTTCTATCAAAAATACATAAGAAGTATTCTACCATCCCCTTTCTTGAAAAACTATGTGCATCTCCTTTGCACCATATTATCTAACTCGGCATGCAAAAAATTCAACTTATTACCACCTACTTCCTTAGCACAATAGTGGTAAATATCATAATAACCAATCCTCACATCTCCGATACTATTAATCAAGCCCTTTTGAGATGGATGTACTCATCTGTGAGATCTCAACATATGAGCCTTGTCTGGGGGAGCAAGTATATGTGTATGTTGCGTTACAAGATTCGTGAACACGGAATTTTTAGAATTTTCCTCAAATGCAATTTTCATTCTTGCTTCACAATTAAATCTTGTTTGTGGACGTGACCTGATCGGTGTTCCAATTGAATGCTTTTCTCGGGTGCCTCGATAGGAACAACACAGTACTCTCCATATTAAATTTTTATCTTTATCCCTAGTGTACTTGTTATGCCTTCGAATACTAAATCCTACAGCCCTTGCTTATGAATTGTAAGATTCATACGGTTCTTCTTCTGATCCAAATGTCATACCCTTTTTCTAGTACATTGCCCAATTCAAAAGCTTTATTGTAGTTGACAAGATGTTTCTCCAGATTTTCTCTCTCTGAATATATTATGCTATCTGATAAAACAAACTAAATAATTAGTATACGTGTAAGGTCTCGAGACACTACATAAGTATCGTAAATATCAAGCATTTATAATCCAAATACAAAAAATCTACACAAGAAAGCTTGGTATCTAAAAACATCTAATTCACGGTGATCCTAACAAATATAATTCTTTTTTAACATTTGTCTTTAGCACTAACATATCATTTTATTCCAACTTTACTAAACATGTTTTCTTCTAATAATCAAACATTTGAAGCTAGAGTCTAACTATTTCACCCAAAAACATAGACTTAAACAAAAATATAATCAGTTTTCAATTGAAAGCCACACTCTTTCCTAATACTAATTGAAACCTCCATGAGTTCCTAACACTCAAAATGATTAAGAAACCGAATGAATCAATCAAATCAACAATCCCCAAAACGGAGCATATAAACTTACAATTGCGCCAGATGTTCTAAGTTTTTTGTTTTTGATTTATTTTACTAATCACAAGTAAAGCATAAAAAGACAAGATAAGAGACCACAAACTTTAGAGCATATGATCAGGAAGCATCACTTAGAAAGTAGTACTCAATTTACCTTCAAGACCAAATTCAATGAAAGAAGAAAAAAAAGTACTGTAGACTAAATGCACTAATAGAAAGTAGAGTCTGGATATATTCTTCATCTGGAAACACGTAGAAGAGATTTGCATCTCCAAAAAATGTCAATAAAGTCATCATCTGGTTTACTATATAAAAGGAATATTTGGAAACTGCACGCTTGTGTCAACCGTCGTCAGGGGCATAGTGGTCATTACCCAGCAAGGCCGAACATGTGCCCTTCTATGTGCTCTCAAGTGGCCGCCCAAAATGACGTCATTTTGGGAACCACTTTTATCCTTTTGTGCATCCCATTTGTCAAAAGTTCTGATGCCTCCATTTGCGGCTTCATGTACTGCAAGGTGGCCGATGAAAATGACGTCACTTTGGGCACCCCTTCGAAGGGTCCAGGTCTCAGTCCTCGAAGGGGTCCAGCTCTCAGCCCTCAAAGGGGTCCAGCTCTTAGTCCTCGAAGGGGTTCAGCTCTCAGCCCTCAAAGGGATGGAGTCTTCAGTCCTCGAAGGGGTCTAGCTCTCAGTCCTCGAAGGGGTCTAGCTCTCAGCCCTCGAATGGGTCTCGTAGGGGTCCAACTCTCAGCCCTCGTAGGGGTCCAACTCTTAGCCCTCGAAGGGATGGACTCTCAGCCCTCGAGGGGTCTAGCTCTCAGTCCTCGAAGGGGTCTAACTCTAAACCCTGAAAGGGGTTTAGCTCTCAGCCCTCGAAGGGGTCCAGCTCTCAGCCCTCGAAGGGGTCCAGCTCTCAGCCCTCGAAGGGATCTAGCTCTCAGCCTTCGAAGGGGTTTAGCTCTCAGCCCTCGAAGGGAAGGACTCTTCTATCCTCGAAGGGGTCTAGCTCTCAGCACTCGAAGGGGTGGAGTCTTCAGTCCTCGAAGGGGTCTAGCTCTCAGACCTCGAGGGGTCTAACTCTCAGCCCTCGAAGGGATAGACTCTTAGTCCTTGAATGGGTCTATCTCACAGCCCTCGAATGGATGAATTCTTAGTCCTCGAAGCTGTCAAGCACTCAACCCTCAAAGGGGTCTAGCTCTCAGTCCTCAAAGGGGTCTAGCTCTCAGCCCTTGAAGGGGTCCAGCTCTCAGCCCTCAAAGGAATCCAGTTCTCAGCCCTCGAAGGGATGGACTCTTTTATCCCCGAAGAAGTCCAGCTCTCATCCCTCGAAGGGATGGAGTCTTCACTCCTCGAAGGGGTCCAGCTGTCACCAGTCGAAGGGGTCCAGCTGTCAGCCCTCGAACGGGTCTAGCTCTCAGCCATTGAACGGGTCCAGCTCTCAGCCCTCGAAGTGATAGACTATCAGCCCTCAAAGGGGTCCTGCTCTAAGCCCTCAAAGGGATGGATTATCAGCCCTCGAAGGGGTCCAGCTCTCAGCCCTCGAAGGGGTCTAGCTCTCAACCCTCGAAGGGGTTTATATCTTAGCCCTCGAAGGGGTTCAGCTCTCAGCCCTCGAAGGGGTCCAGCTCTCAGCCCTCGAAGGGGTCCAGCTCTCAGCCCTCGAAGGGGTCCAGCTCTCAGCCCTCGAAGGGGTCCAGCTCTCAGCCCTCGAAGGGGTTTAGCTCTCAGCCCTCAAAGGGAAGAACTTTTCTATCCTCGAAAGGGTCTAGCTCTTAGCCCTCGAAGGGATGGAATCCATGTCCTCAATGGGGTCTAGCTCTCAGCCCTCGATGGGTCCAACTCTCAGCCCTTGAAGGGCTCTGGCTCTCAGCCCTCGAAGGGGTCCAGCTCTCAGCCCTCGAAGGGGTTTAGCTTTCAGCCCTCGAAGGAGTCCAGCTCTCAGCCCTCGTAGGGGTTTAGCTCTCATCCCTCAATGGGGTCCAGCTCTTAGCCCTCGAAGGGGTCTAGCTCTCAGCCCTCGAAAGGGTATAGCTCTGAGCCCTCAAAGGGGTCCAGCTCTTAGCCCTCGAAGGGATGGACTCTTCTATCCTCGAAGAGGTCTAACTCTCAGTCCTCAATGGGATAGAGTCTTCAGTCCTTGAAGGGTTCTAGCTCTCTGTCCTCGAATGGGTCTAGCTCTCAGCCCTCGAAGGGGTCTAGTTCTCTGCCCTCGAAGGGATCCAGCTGAAAGGGATGGACCCTCAGCCCTCAAAGGGGTCCAGCTCTCAGCCCTTTGAGGGGTTTACCTTTAAGCCCTCGAAGGGGTCCAGCTCTCAACCCTTGAAGGGGTTTAGCTCTAAGCCCTCGAAGGGGTACAGCTCTCAACCTTCGAAGGGATAGACTCTCTGCCCTCGAAGGGGTCCAACTCTGAGCCCTCGAAGGGAAGGACTCTTCTATCTTCGAAGGGGTCTAGCTCTCAGCCCTCGAAGGGGTGGACTCTCAGTCCTCGAAGGGGTCTGGCTCTCAGTCCTCGAAGGGGTCTGACTCTCAGTCCTCAAAGGGGTCTAACTCTAAGTCCTTGAAGGGGTCTAGCTCTCAGCCCTTGAGGGGTCTAGCTCTCAGCCCTCGAAGGGGTCTAGCTCTCAACCCTCAAAGGGGTCCAGCTCTCAACCCTTGAAGGGGTCCAACTCTCAGCCCTCAAAGGGATGAACTCTTCTATCCTCAAAGGGATCTAGCTCTGAGCCCTTGAAGGGATTGAGTTTTCAGTCTTCGAAGGGGTCTAGCTCTCAGTCCTCGAAGGGGTCTAGCTCTCGGCCCTCAAATGGGTCTAGCTCTTAGCCCTCGAAGGGGTCTAGGTCTCAGCCCTCGAAGGGGTCCAGCTCTCAGCCCTCGAAGGGGTCCAACTCTCAGCCTTCGAAGGGATGGACTCTCAGCCCTGGAAGGGGTCCAGCTCTCAGCCCTGGAAGGGGTCCAGCTCTCAGCCCTGGAAGGGGTCCAGCTCTCAGCCCTAGAAGGGGTCTAGCTCTTAACCCTCAAAGGGGTTTACTCTTAGCCCTCAAAGGGGTCTAGCTCTTAGCCCTGGAAGGGGTCTAGCTCTCAGCCCTTGAAGGGGTCTAGCTCTCAGCCCTTAAAGGGGTCTAGCTCTCAGCCCTCGAAGGGGAGGACTCTTCTATCCTCAAAGGGGTCTAGCTCTCAGCCCTCGAAGGAATCCATCTTTGAGCCCTTGAAGGGATAAACTCTCAACCCTCAACGTGGTCTAGCTCTCAGCCCTCTAAGGGGTTTAGCTCTCAGCCCTCTAAGGGGTTTAGCTCTCAGCCCTCGAAGGGGTCCAGCTCTCAACCCTCGAAGGGGTTTAGCTCTCAGCCCTCGAAGGGGTCCAGCTCTCAGCCGTCGAAGGGATTGACTCTCAACCCTCGAAGGGATCCAGCTCTCACCTCTCGAAGAGAAGGACTCTTCTATCCTCAAATGGATCAACTCTCAGCCCTCGAAGGGATGGACTCTCAGTCCTCGAAGGGGTCTAGTTCTCAGCCCTCGAGGGCTCCAGCTCTCAGCCCTCGAAGGGGTCTAGCTCTCAGCCCTCGAAGGGGTCCAGCTCTCAGCCCTCGAAGGGGTCTATCTCTCAGCCCTCGAAGGGGTACATTTATAACTTCAATTACAACTCTTTTAACATTCCTATACAATTTCTATAATTTTTTATCAAGCTCACAGCGCAACGCGCGGTGTAGCCACACTAGTTTAATGTACAATTAAGCAATTACTCACTTGGCACAATAACATTCATTTCACATTTCTTTCATCTTTATCTTCCTCATTATGATTCAAACCCAATGAATAACTGCAGATTTTATAATCAGAGTAACTGCAGCTTTTGAAATAAAAACCACCAGAAACAGAGCTCATACAACACATGTAAACTCAAATAATGCAGAAGATAACTTCAGGAAAGAACATGAGAAATAAATAACTGCTGGTGATTCATAAATATATAGAAGTTGCTTGATCATAGATTTTGTAACTTTCCACAGCAAACTATAAAACAAATTTAAACAAGAAAGTACATGTGCAGTTAAACTTGAAGCATTTTCCCTTTACCAATACAGTATGGACCATAATGCGATACCCAATCAAATCAGAATAGTCAAATCAATATGTTAATGAACATTTAGTACCTTTGATGGATTAATCATACATTCAGGTGTGGCCTTGGCAACAATAGCAGCAGAGGGAGCCCGATCAGCTTGGCTAGCTTTGTTCAGACAAACGGAGTGATTGTTTTATCGTCGGAACTCGCTAGAGTTTGAGAAAGTCAGATAAGGGTTGTGTCAATGAGCATTGTTCGGGCGGACGGAGATATTGTTTTACCGCTGAAGCTTGCGAGAGTTTGAGAAAGTCAGGACTGGGTTACGCCGTTGGATTCGATGTTTCTTTGATGTGAATTTGGGGTGAACAAGAAAATGAAGGAACAAGAGTGCTCTCTTTGATGGCACATAATCCACCAAAGTTGGATGCAAGTGCGGTGGTTCTGAAAAATTGTCATCTATGTGGAGTTAAAAAAAATTTACGCTTCATTTAGATGACGCATTCACCGAATGCGTCCTCTGTAAAATAAAATTTTATTCTAGACCGTCTTTTAGAGGACGCATTCGCTGGATGTGTCCTCAATATTTCTTCTTCTTTTTTTACTGTCTTGTATAGGACGCATTCTCCGAATGCGTATTCAATATATTTTAAAAAATATTTCTCGCCAGTGATGAGGACGCATTCTCTTAATACGTCCTCTCGATTTTATTAAAAATATTTTACCTGCATTTTATTAAAAAAAGGTCCTCAATATAACAAATAGTTTGTTTTTGATCGAGCATTCTCTGAATGCGTCCTCAATTTAAAATGAAATTTTTAATCAGTCTTCTATTTGATTTTCCAATTATTGTTTTTTATATTTTCATTTAGGGTGAAAATAGCGCATCAGTAGACATGTGATTGTTTTATATTTTTAAAAACTTCAGTAATGATAAATGCATCGGAAGAATTTGGAAATAAAACATGAACATCCCACATACACGACTGAAGATAATGAAAAATTTTGATCGTGGGTATTGCAATTTTTAAAATAGTCTTGAATATAGATTATGAATGAATAATTTAAAAATTCTGAAGTTACCACGTTATTTGAATCGTATTTTGGAAATTTCTTTATTTTTGTTCGAATTTCACACTTTTCCACTGTTAACCAATATAAATAAACAAAAATGTACAATATTCGAAGAACACGTGTTAAAAAAATGGGTACAAATGTAATGAAATGAATGCTCAACAGCATGTAATGTACTAATGACGGCCTCTACAAAGCTTTCCACCCGTTCCACATTGGGGAAGACGTACGGTGCGGAATGTGCGTCGTGGAACAACCATCTGAGTAACAGCATGTATGTCGTCATGCGGAGCTCTCTCTGTAAAATCCTCAACCATATCATCTCCTCCATCCTCATTCAAATCATACTGGACATGTGGAACACTGCCTTTATTTAATGGAGCAGTAGGTGACATGTACGCATGACTAGCAGTGGGAGTAAGATATGCAATGAAATTAGTTGTAATAGTGCATAGTGTGAGGGTCCACCGTGTGATGGTTCGGCGTCCGTTGGACTCACATGTGAGGGTCCTGTTTTAGATGAACTAATGTGGTCTGTACGGCCCCGAGCACGCGGTCTCCTACCGTCCTGTCAACTAGGTGGAGCTGGACGGTGGCTTCTAATGTCATTATATCTCACGGAGGTTCCTCACAGTGCACATATGGCTGACAAAACTATAGTCTAGAGGGCTCATGCGCATAATGTAGAGTACATGTGGCAAGACCATGTACCCCCATGATAACATCCAAGAAACGTGCAGGACATTTATCCAAATTAATATCTGACATAAGGTGCATCTCGGACATTGCCTGCAACTACATAAAAGAGATAAATATGTTATATATTTAAAATTGAGGGAATATAAAGTATTATTTGTTAATACTATTACAAATTTAGGAAATACCATATGCTCCATAGTAGCCACGTCTCTATGAAAACCCTCTGTAATTGTTTGGGGCCGTCCTGGCTGATCAATTAGGGTCACTGTCCTGCAAAAATATATCTCCATGTATTCTCGACTGGGTGTGTATGGATCTGTTGACCCAAGTGCATTAACTTGTTGCTCTGCTCGATGTTCCGAAGCATCGAGATATCTTTTCAGCTCCACACGCCAATCTATGTCTGACCTCCCTCGACGGTCTCTAGTATGAGGCAATTTGTGTTCATCCCTAGTGACCAACTGTGTGGGTATTGGCTGGATAAGGCCAAAATGCCTGAGAGCACAATGAACATGATGCTACTCCACAACATGCCAGCAAACGAGGTCAACACACAGTAGCAGTTATTGCTACTAGTTGTACAGTACTGTGGGAGTTGTTGCATGACATCCTCAGTGTATGGTTGCCAAATAAGCTGACAAAATAGACAAGTGGTGTAGTTAGGAGAGAAACACTTTTTTCCATTAGTTCAAAAAAAGGAAATCCAAATTACAAGATACATGACTGTCATGGAGAGATGTCAGCTCATTGCGATACACTTTCAGTACAACATGGGTGACTGTGATAAATCGTACCGGGCTCTCCACCTGTGAGGAACAGAACGAATTATATTAGTTATTCCTAGTAATTTCAAAGGTTTAAAATTTTGTCCTTACTAACTGAATTCAAACCTGGACCCAAGAGCACTCATCCTGATGGTCACTGAAAGTAGTCCGGCAGGACGGATGGTTGGTATTCGCTCTCATGCCCACATTTCATAATAAATAAATTAAAATATAATATAATATAAGAGGTCATTATGGACAGTATGTACAACTAAGAAGTATAACCAACAATGTTACCTGTAGTAAGACCAGTGGCCCAGATATTGATTTGACTTGTGGGATTGTAGAATCACATAAACACCTGTATAAGTGTGCCAAAATGGCATTCCCCCAACTGTACAGATGTGATGCATCTAAGTTCATCAGTACTGATAAATAGAGAAGAGGAATCAGGTGCCCGGATGTGTCTAACATGAGTATTCCACCGACCAAACCTCTACCGAAATAGGAATTTGAGAACTTGTAATAATTAAATAAAATATTCCCATCTTTCCTTTAATTTTTTGAAATATATATATATATATATATATATATATATGTATATGCATATATATAAATTAAATACATATATAAATAAAATATGTATATATATAATAAGAAGAAGAAGAATACTAATAACAATAAGTAAACAAATAAATAACTAAGTAATGAATAAATAAAGTGAATGAGTAAATAAATAAATAAGTAAGAAAAGGAAATTAACTTGAAGATGAAATGACGGCGAACGTAAAGAGGAAGAAACGGCGGACGTAAGAAATTTATTCAAAGTAATTTCTTAAAAAATAAAATTGCTGGGAAGAAGAAATCCCAAGTAATTGTGGCAAATGGAATTGCTGGGAAGAGGAAATGGACGGAGGACTTGAGGAAGAATTATCCAAAGTAATTATTTTGGGGCAAGTGGTAATACTGTGATGGAATCTACGGCGGACGTGAGGAAGAATTATCCAAAGTAATTATTTTGGGGCAAGTGGTAATACTGGAATGGAATCTACAACGGACGTGAGAAGAAATTTTGGGTAATAGGCTTGAGGTTACAGGATATAATTTGTAGGGTGAGTAGGTCTCAGAACCTATGTTTCACCAAGTATAAATACTTGATCCCCAATTCTTACCATCTCACACAGTAAACAAAATTCTTGCCAAAGAACAGTGTTGAATAGTGGTAAAGTAGGAAACGGAAGTGCCCAAGTTAGCCAAGGTGAGTGTTGTATCGCCCTACAATGAATTGAGTTAAAATCTAAGTTTATGTTTACATATATATATATAATGACATCAAAACCTGGCTCTCTCGAGCTAAACTCTCCACCTCTCGAACCCCTGCTGCTCCCCACCTCTCGAACCCCTGCTTTTCTCCACCTCTCGAACCCCTGCTGCTCTTCACCTCTCGAACCCCTGCTTCTCTCCACCTCTCGAACCCCTGCTGCTCTCAACCTCTCGAACCCCTGCTGCTCTCCACCTCTCGAACCCCTGCCAAAATACTACCTCTCGAACCCCTGCCAAAGTACTACCTCTTGAACCCCTGCCATAATACTACCCTCGAACCCCTGCCAAAACTCTACCTCTCGAACTGCCACAACTCTACCTCTTGAACCCCTGCCACCACTCTACCTCTCGAACCCCTGCCACAACTCTACCTCTAGAACCCTTGCCACCACTCTACCTCTCGAACCCCTGCCATAACTCTACCTCTCGAACCCCTGCCACCACTCTACCTCTCGAACTCCTGCCACAACTCTACCTCTCGAACCTTACCCCTCGAACTAGTATCCCCGAAACCTTTACCTCTCAAATTGTACCCCTCAAACCTTATCCCTCAAACTGGTATCCCCAAAACCTTTACCTCTAGAACTGTACCCCTCGAACCTCACCCCTCGAACTAGTACTACTGAAACCTTTACCTCTCGAACTGTATCCCTCAAACCTTACCCCTCGAACTAGTATCCCTGAAACCTTTACCTCTCGAACTGTACCCCTCGAACCTAACCCCTCGAACTGGTATCACCGAAACCTTTACCTCTCGAATTGTACCCCTCAAACCTCACCCCTTGAACTAGTACTACTGAAACCTTTACCTCTCGAACTGTATCCCTCGAACCTTATCCCTCGAACTAGTACTACTAAAACCTTTACCTCTCGAACTAGTGCCACTAGAACCTTAACGCTCAAACCTCCTACCCAACTACTCGAACTGTAAGTACTCGAACCCCTGTACTCGAACCCCTAATACTCGAACCTTTTACTCGATACTCTAGCCATGAGAGAGAGATATGACGGTTACACTCAAATGATGGTATTTATTAACTGTTGAATTAAGTGTGTATTTTATCATACTATACTAGATTATCGTGAAACTGAACTCCTGAACTGCTCTGATTTTTTTTGTGAAAGACCGGCTTGTACTTTATCTTGTCGTGTCAAACTTGAATCATATACTTCTTTGATGATCGGCTTGTACTTTATCTTGCCATGTCGAACTTGAATTATCTGCGACCTGATTACCTGTCTATGAATTTTGAGGTCCCCAACGCGATTGTAGTTTGGTCGAAGTCGACGGGGAATGGTACTGACCAGACCGTCTAATTAAACCGGCTACACGTGGAGTTTGGTATGCTAGCATAACCACCTGACGGATACGAGCTCGTAATTGAACACTGACATGAATGGAAAAGTGAATGCTGAGTTGATAGCCTTCATGCATCACTGAATGGGTTATGTTGTGTATGTTAGTCACAATTTTCATACAGGCACTTGGCAGCAACTCAGCATTAACCACCTGTATCTTTTTTACTATGTGCTAGGACATACATGGCTAGTTGTTAATTGTTAATTGTTATTCTATGATCACAAAACCTCAATTGGGTAAATACTGGCGATCGAATCTCACTAAGCAAGAGTTTACCCTAGTTAAACAACCTTTTTCAGGTGAAGAAGAACCATAAGAGAAAAGTGCTTGATGTCTTTACTTCTTTGAGAAAGATCCTGGCTACTTGAATTTTAATGTGAACTTGGATGTTGTAACGTTTAAGAGAAACTTTTATTTGACATTTGTAATAAATACTTTTCAATGTAATAGTAATGTAAAGTAGGTTTTTACATTACTTAAAATGCTTCCGCATAAACTTTAATTGCTTGTTAATATCGGCCCTTTCAGTAGCACGCTCAAACCCGACCCGATATTTGCGTTGGGGTTTGGGGGTGTTACATATAGGATGGCATGCCATTGATTGGTGTCTACAGTAGTGATTGGCATAGGATGGCATGCTAGTGCCTACACCAGTGATTGGCATGCCATTGATTGGTAGACCTCAAAGGATGCTCACATCCTGCAGAGTCAAGGTAACCTCTCCCGTCGGCAGGTGAAATGTGTGCATCTCTAGTCTCCAACGCTCGACCAAGGCAGTGATAAGGGAATGGTTGATGTGAATTGGTGCGGAATCCAACAGTCCCTAGAATCCAGCTTCACGCACATAGCGCATCACTCGATCAGGGATCCCACTAATCCAACAAGCCCCATCGCACCGCCTCACCCGCAGTGCCTCACCCTCCAAATTTTTCATTGTAAAAAGCACGTGCACGATGCTCCCAATGAAGGTAAAGTAAATCCTCATCAATGGGTCCTAGATGATACATAATGTAGACAATTAGAATCACATGGAAAAATGAATTAGTCCATATTTTCACAAAACAAATACTATTACATGTGATAATTATTCAAAAAAAATTGTACATTAGCTTCAATTTAAACAAATACACATAATACAAATCCACACAATGAATTCCATTTCAAAACCAACAAGAATTTATCATAATATGATGTTATACATATTAGTCTAACTCAAGAAATCCATATTATAAACAAGACCCTAAGCACGCCCTTGCCTACGGATGCCTCTACATTCACCCGACATTCTCTCATCCATTTGATTCCTTATCCTTCTCTCCACAAACTGACCACACCTCATATTACGAAACTTTTCAATATAGGGAATCAACCTCCAACTAGCATGTTTCCATAGTGATGGATCTCGTACAGGCACGAAACCCTCAATATATTGTTGCACATAGGTAGTCGTGTGATATACCCTGTCACATAGAGTAGATGAATTGTCACGCCTATACCTACAAACAGCTAATGCATGGGAACAAGGGAAATGGAAAATTTTCCATTCGCGTTAATTACACTCCTTCCTCCGGTATTTCACAGTGTACTGGCTCTCACCAATGCTGTCATCAATGGTCCTTGTCACAACCTTATAAGTGTGTGATGCATGGCCATACACAGTGACAGTATGTCCATGTCCCCAAGTGTCCTACTTCTGAAACTTTTTCCATATCCTGCTAGGGAACTCAAACCTACACAATTCTACATCAATTTAGAATACATAAACAAATAATGAACTGTAATGAATCATGAAAGTACCTCCAATATGTGGCATCCATTAGCCTTCGTGCAAAAATTTCAACTGTTTGTTCAAATGTGGCTTTGACACACGCTATTATCTGGAGATGTCGTGCATTCCTTAAACAGTTGTTGTGACTCTCAGATAAATTAGTTGTAATAATTCCCTAACGACGATCACCCTCATCAAAGGTAAGGCATCATTTACTGCTATCATGTTGTCTCAGCCAATCCCAAGCAGATGGTTCGATACTCTACAACTCCTCCTTATGCTCCTTCCACTTACTCTCTTGCATGGAACAACCAAGATACCAAACTAGAGTCTTCAGATGCGCATTCTTAAACTTCCCACGCTCAGCACTAAGGAAGTTGGGCTGAAAATGCCTCAAGCAAAACCGGTGGTATCCTGTTGACTCCATCCATTCATCAATATGTCTCATTGCATTCAAAATCCCATCATAACAATCGGATATAATATAGATTTGCCAACTATCACCACCTACCACGTGGAGTCACAGTTTTTGCATGAACCACTTCCAACTCTCGTTAGTCTCAGCATCAACTATGGCATAAACAATGGGGAATATGTAATCATTCGCGTCATGCGTTACCACAACTAGCATTGTGGCCTTGTATACGCCTCTCAAATGAGTCCCATCCACACTAATCACCGGCCTGCAGTGGCGAAATGCATCAAAAGCCTGACCAAATGCCCAGAACACGAACTTAAATTTCCTACACCCATTACCGTGGATTCTATCAGGTATGTCTGCCCAATCAACAACGATGTTCGTATTGGCCCTGATTAGCTCATCCATATATGATGGAAACATTTCAAAGGATTCCTCTCAAGTTTCGAATACCAAATCAATAGCCTTCTGGCGAACATACCACGCCTTCTTGTGGGAAAGGACACATTTAACTTGGTCTTCACATGCGCTTGGACATCCATCACCATATAAGAAGGGTTTGTGTCAATCTGGCAGCGAATGGAACAGGCGATCATCAATGATGTCAGGTTAGTGTTACCACTTGATCGACCAGCACCTACACAACCATGACTACTTGCCCATTTAGTGATTTCCCATATCCCATGAGAAGCCTTTTTGCTGGCTCTAACAATCCAATGACAACTACCACTTCCTTCAACAACGTCCTAACATTTTGCATACCATGTACGTGACCTGCTCTCCACGACCCGGTGTTCCCTGTTCATCCTAGAATTCCACCTGGAAATAGCTTCTATCAATTCTGGCTTACTCCGGAATCGCGTACCCAATGCAACTTCACCAGTCGCTTGAACATAACTAGGAAATCCTTCACCACAATTAGTTGGGTCATAGCCATCCTCATTAGGGTCCCCATAATCTCTAAAGTAGGCATCCGTATTAGGATTCGCCATAAGATGAAACGCCATGGCTACATTGTTTGTGCACACCACTTGTTCATCATCGTCCCCTAGATTCAAATCACTTGATAAAGAATGATCAACTTCACTTTCTTCTTCAAGTTCCATTTGCTCACCTTCATCATCGCTACCAACATGTTCACCATGACCAGCAATATGGTCACCAATTTCACCCACATAATCAGCATCGAATACATTCAGCTCCTCATGATACACACCATATATACCAGCACTTGTGGATGTCTGAGCGCAATCGAGGTGAACAAACGCACTGGGTTGGCTCGACTCACCAATGACAAAACCTTGGCAATGAACAGGGGGTGGTAAGGTTGGCAAAGGTGTATAGTTCTTAATATTGCTCAACAACAACATAAATGTGCCCAAACGAATATCACCCGCACGGTAAATGGTGTTTGACATCTTCTCGATAATAATGTACATATCAGCTGAGGACAAGGACATTCGGTCAACAGTGTTGAAGAAGGTCACGGTAGACTCGTCATCTTCCACATTATAGCATTGATAGTATACAGACGAACCAATCAGCTCAGGACAACGATAATATATTTTCAACAGCAACCCCTCGTTGCAAGGCCAAGTCTTCTGATAATTAAATCAACTAACTCGTAGTGGCTTAACCTCCGTTCGAGAGTCACATTTTTCTTGGGTATGGGAGGATCATAATACACAGCCACAGTCAAGTCAAACTTAATCTGACCCCCTTTGTACAAGTAAACCATCAAAAACATCGTTCAACTGCATTATACAAATATAATCAATATAATTCGATATTCGACAATACGGTTTTATTCAACAACTCATATTCAACTCCTCAAACCCTAAACTATGCACTGTTTGACTATCATCGGGCAACCAAATCATACACTATTATCGATTTTCTAACTATTACACTATTATAAACTGTGTGCTCACTTACTCCACACAAATTAAATCGTTACTACAACTTCAATACAAAAATTAGTGAACAAATCACACATAATCAACACTTTCATAGAATCAAACTAAACATAATCATTCAAACTACACACAATCATTTAACACATTCATATCAACAAGATATTTTCAAGTACCACACAAATTAAACTATTACTACAAATTCAATTAAAAATATTAGTGAACAAATCGCACATAATCATTCAACACATTTGTGTAATAAAGAAATTTTCAGGTACCTCTATGAGACTCAAATTTTATGGCGGTGCGTGACTGTAACTTGAGGACGTATTGGTGGCGCGTGAAATCCATGCGCGGTCATCCCGACGATGAGTGTGGTGCGTGTGGAGTTTAGACAGTGTAGGAGAGTAGGCAACAGCAAGCCGGAGGTTTCAACCACAAATCCGGCAACAATTAACAACAAAACACAGAGAAATGGAGCAGATCTGAACAAAATGGCAAAAAAAACTAAATCTTGCAGAGGTACCGACCGAGGGATGAAGATAGGTAAGAATGAAACCTTAGTGCCGGAGATGGAGGCCTGAGCAAGCGTGGGAGTGAAGATTCCAGCGGCGGAAGAAACAAAGAAGTCGTGCTTGTGCATGTTGTTTTAATGGAGAAACCAGAGGAGAAACCAAGGTTGCTCACGGGAGATGGGTTTTAATGATGAAGTTGGTGAGAACGCATTTGGTGAATGCGTCCTCTACTAACCGATATAAAAAATAGAAATTTTATTAGACGCATTTGCCAAATGCGTCCTCAACAATTACGTTAAAAAAAAGTGAAAATTCATAAGGACACATTTACCTAATGCGTCCTCAATAATTCTGCAAAAAAATGGAAAACTCATGAGGACGCATTTACAAAATGCGTCCTCGTATATTCATGCAATAAAAAAAGGGAAATTGATAAGAACGCATTTAGCAAATGCGTTCTCCACCCTTGCATCCAGCATAATCTCCTGTAGCCCAACAGTATAATTTTCTTGAAGGAACAGACCCTTTCGTTAGTCCAAAAATCCATATGCCACGTATCAAGCTTCGATGGGCCCCTTACCTGCACATAAAAATTTTCTGATGGACAAAAAAATATCTCTCTCTCTCAAGCTAGGAAGTTAATATTAATTAAGCATGTCCTCTCTACTATTCATATTCATATTCATAATCTTAATTTTAATGAAGCCAACAAAAGGAATAATAAATAAACTTCATAATACTTTTGCTGAGTTTTTTTTGGACTTCAAGCAACCCAGACCAAAAGCAAAGGAAATTGTGAAGGTCGTATTCCATAATGTGCTACCCATTAAGTGAAAATGGACTAGGACTAAAAAGCCTTCACACACTAGTTAAAGGTTTTTCACTAAAATTATGGTTGAAACTCCAATTAGGGAACTCTTTAAGGTCTAGAATTATATGGTCAACCCCAGATAGAATCAAGACCTCTAAAACCTGAAATAGAGTGAAAGAAGTTCTTGACCTAGCCATGAGCAACACTTTTATTTTAAATGGAAATGGAGAGTCGTCCTTCTGTCAATCTAACTGGTTTAAACAACACCTGATATGGAACTCATAAGAAGAAATTTTAGTTCCTGAACTTACTATCTCTCAGTTTTTAACCAATCAATCTGACTGCATACCAGCCCTAAAACAAGGGTTCTCAAAAGACATCCTTAAACCACTACAACGAAACCAACCAATATTTTCTTAATATAAGGAAGAAATAATTTGGACTCTGTTTGAAAATGGAAAATTCTCAATAAAATCGGCATTCTAGATGCTTAGAGAAAAATAAATAAAGGTTTCATCATTTCAGAACCTGTGATCTAAAATATTTCCTAAGAAAGTATATATGCTTAATTGGAGGCTATTAAATAGGCTAATGACTTTCCGGATGTCTTGGAAAATTACTCTTTTCATCTGCCAACCATATGCTGCTTCCGCAAATGCTATACTAAGGACATACATCACTGTTTTAAAAGCTTCTCCTTTAAATATAATTTATGTAATGCGGTTGATAAAGTGTTCAACATAGTCTCTCCACATTGTGCATATTTGTGGGACAGTGTTGGGAAAAACAGTTTCCCTCTTTGTGTGATTAGGATGATGAATGAGAAAAATAGTATAAAAATAAGTAAGACACCAAAATTTGGTTACGCGGAAAACCCAAAAATGGGAAAAACCGCGGGACTAGGTAGTCCAACTCTTCCACTATATGATTAAAGTGGGGTTACAAAGTCTCACCCAAAAATGTGGATGGATTACAAAGGTTTTCTCACACTATGGTGGATATCTATCAACTAGAGAGGATGAAGACTTCTCTCTACTACTCTCTCTTGGAGGATATCTAGAAGGGAAAGGAAATGATATTTGGTTTTATGATCAAGTCCTCTCCAAGAGCACCCTATTTATAGATGAGCACTCAAGCTCTAGAATTCTCTTCTCCATCTCTCCAACTACCACAAAGTAATGCTTGGAGGCTTCTAGGAGGTATCTCTAGAAAATGCTTCATGGTCTAGATACATCCCCCATCATACTAGAATCTTCTTCCAATTTACCAAAGGAAAATTCTAGAATTAGGGAGGAATACCCAACAAATCTCCCCCTTCCGACCTAATTGGAAGGGATCTCCACACCAGCGCCTTTGCAGCAATCATCGAATTTCTTACTTGGTAGTGCTTTAGTCATCATATCGGCCCAATTATCATTGGTGTGAACTTTTTCAAGTTGTAGTCGCTTTTCTTCCAATACGTCTCGAATCCAATGATAGCGAACATCAATATGTTTCGTTCGGGAGTGGTAGGCTGAATTCTTGGCTAAGTGGATGGCACTCTGATTGTCACAAAAGAGGACGTACTTCTCTTGCTTTAGCCCCAATTCAAGTAGAAAATTCTTCATCCACAGCATCTCCTTACAAGCCTCGGTGGCAGCAATGTACTCAGCCTCCGTCGTAGAAAGGGCAACACATTTTTGAAGTTTTGACTGCCAAGATACAGCTCCCCCTGCAAAAGTAGTCAGATATCCCGACGTTGATTTTCGAGATTCCAAGTCTCCGGCCATATCAGCATCTGTGTATCCCTCCAACACAGGTTTGGTTGTTTCAAAGCGCAAACACCTTTTGGTTGTTCCTCTGAGATATCGAAGTATCCATTTCACAGCAGCCCAATGCTCCTTCCCAGGATTTGACAAGTGCCTGCTCACAACTCCAACTGCATGTGCAATATCCGGCCGGGTACATACCATAGCATACATGAGGCTACCAACAGCTGAAGAATATGGAACACCTCTCATTTCTTCATCCCTTCTTGGATTTTTCTTCTTATCGAACTTGAAATGTCCGGCAAGTGGTACGCTAACAGGTTTGGCTTGATGCATATTAAATCTCTCAAGAATCTTCTCAATATATCTCTCTTGAGATAGCCAAAGTAGCTTTTCAGATCGATCCCGTGTGATCCGCATCCCAAGAATCTGCTTCGCCGGCCCCAAATCTTTCATCGCGAAAGAATTACTCAATGCTTTCTTAAGAGCAGCTATTTTTCTTTTATCCTGCCCGACAATCAGCATATCATCAACATAAAGCATGAGTATGAGAAAGTCATCTCGATCGTACCTCTTCATGAAGACACAATGATCAGTGTGTGTCTTCTTGAATCTATGATGATTCATGAAGGATTCAAACTTCTTATACCATTGACGGGGTGCTTGCTTCAAACCATAGAGACTTCTTTTGAGACGGCACACTAAATGCTCTTTTCCCGGCTCTTTGAATCCTTCGGGTTGCTCCATGTAAATCTCCTCCTCAAGGTCTCCATGTAAGAAAGCTGTCTTAACATCGAGTTGCTCAACCTCCAAATCTAAGCTAGCAGCGAGACCCAACACAACTCGGATTGATGACATCTTTACCACGGGAGAGAAAATCTCATCAAAATCTATACCTTTCTTCTGGTTGCAACCTTTAACAACGATTCGAGCCTTATACCTGGGTTTGAGATTGTTTTCTTCGGTCTTGAGCTTAAACACCCATTTGCATTTTAGAGCTCGTTTCCCTTTTGGTAGCTCTACGAGATCATATGTATGATTCTCGTTCAAGGACTTCATCTCTTCTTGCATAGCCCTTTCCCAATCATCTTTATGATCACTTTCCATAGCTTCACTATAGTGTTGAGGCTCCCCCTCATCAGTGAGTGTCACGTACTCATCTGGTGAATATCTGGTCGAAGGCTGTCTCTCTCTAGTTGAACGCCGAAGCATGGGTACTACTGGGTCATTTGCTTCCTCCATTGCTTCACCACCTGTTTGAGATTGCTCTGTATCTTCTCTGGGATCACGGTTTTCAACTTCTTCATCGTGAACATCCTCCACTGATTCTCTTCTTGCGTTATCTTGCACCATGGGAGATGGCATGGACTCCAAAGGCTCTCTGGTCCGCCTGGTTTGAGCTTCTCGCGATTCCTTGTAATTACTAATGGTTTGGTCCTCAAAGAACACGACATCGCGGCTTCTCACGATCCTTTTCTGGGCTGGATCCCACAGCCGATAACCGAACTCATCCTTGGGTGAGCCAAGATAGATACACTCTCTTGTTTTTGAATCTAGCTTGGCCCGCTCATCCTTGGGAATGTGAACAAATGCTCGACATCCAAATACCTTTAGATGGTCATATGAAGCCTTTCTCCCTGACCAAACTTCCTCCGGTATGTCTCCATCCAAGGGAACTGAAGGGGTCAAGTTGATGATATCAACACCAGTCTCCACAGCTTCTCCCCAGAAACCTTTAGGGAGGTTTGCATGAGATAACATGCATCTAACTCGTTCTTCAATGGTGCGGTTCATCCTCTCTGCAACTCCATTCAACTGAGGTGTCTTCGGTGGTGTCTTCTCAAGTCGGATCCCGTACAACTTGCAATACTCTTCAAATGGGCCGCGATATTCTCCACCATTGTCAGCTCTGACAGACTTCAAATTACTGCCTGTCTCACGTTCCACCCTTGCATGGAACTCCCTGAACGCCTCAAGTACCTGGTCTTTAGTTTTCAACAAAGACACCCAAACCTTTCGAGAATGGTCATCAATAAAACTTACAAAATATTGTGCACCTCCAAGGGATCTTTCGGTCATTGAGCAAACATCAGTATGCACTAAGTCAAGAATATTCTCTCTTCTACGGGGGTAAGCAGGCTTGAGGAAAGAAACTCTATGTTGTTTTCCGGCTAAACAATCAGTGCAAGGGTCAAGTGTTGTACCTTTTATGTCAGGGAGGATATGTTTTCGTGCGAGGATTTTAAGTCCCTTCTCGCTCATGTGGCCAAGCCTCTTATGCCACAACTCCATGTTCGAGGTTTCATGTGCAACATTAGCCTCTCCCTTGCAGATTTGTCCTTGCATGACATATAAGGATCCATCCTTCTTTCCTCGACCAATCACCATATTGCCTTGAGTGATCTTCCATTTTCCATCTCCAAAGTGGCTTATCATTCCAGCATCGTCAAGCTTCCCCGCCGAGACAAGGTTTAGCCGCATTTCTGGGACATGTCGCACATCCTTCAACTCGAGCTTGTATCCTGTGTTTGTCTTCAAGATGATGTTGCCTTTGCCGACAATCTTGCTTGTGACTTGATTTCCCATCTTCACAATGCCGAAATCTCCACGCTGGTAGGATGAGTAGAGCCCTTCATGTGGGGTAACGTGGAAGGAAGCACCAGAATCACCAATCCATAAATTTTCATCGTAGGCGAGATTGACATAATCGTCAATGACAAAGATATCACCATGCTCCACGGATGCCACCGCCGTAGTGCTTTCTTCTTCCTTCTTCTTTGGATTGACTTGATCAGGTTTGACCGTGCCATTCTTCTGGTCTCTCTTGAGATTGCGACATTCATCTTTCTTGTGACCTGCTTTGCCACAATAGTAGCAAGTAACTCGAGAACGAGACTTTGACCGGCCTCGTGGTCTGTCACGTCCACCATTTCTAAATCTTCCACGTGACTCATTTCTTCCACGATTCTCGATCACGTTTGCCTCCGCATAGGTTGTTGTGCCACGTTCTTTTCTCCGTGCTTCTTCATTTATCAAGCTATCGGCTACATCATCCATAGTAAGCTTTCCTGTTGGAGCCGAGTTGCTAAGCGTGACCACCAAAGTGTCCCAACTTTCAGGTAGTGAGCTTAGGAGCAACAAAGCTTGCAACTCATCATTGATCTTCATCTCGGTCTTTGCTAATTGATTTACAAGCCCCTTGAAGCTATTCAAGTGCTCGATCATATTTTGGCCATCCTTGTACTCCAATTTCACCAACCGCCTTACTAGGTGGGCTTTATTACGTGGTGTCTTCTTTTGAATCATAGATTCAAGTTTTGTCCATAGCTCAAAAGCATTGGTGTATGTAGAAACATGCTCAAATAAACTTCGATCTATGTACTTACGGATCATGGCGACCGCCTTCCTATTTAGGATCTCCCACTCTTTGTCATCCTTTTCCTCCGGCTTGGTCTCCTCCGTGATTCGTTCATACAAATCTTTGCAATATAAGTGGTCCTCCATCATGGGCTTCCAATATGCGTAATTTTCCGCCGTGAGTTTGAACATATCTCCCACCTCCATCTTGAATCACACAAGACGCCGATCAACCTGGCTCTGATACCACTGTTGGGAAAAACAGTTTCCCTCTTTGTGTGATTAGGATGATGAATGAGAAAAATAGTATAAAAATAAGTAAGACACCAAAATTTGGTTACGCGGAAAACCCAAAAATGGGAAAAACCGCGGGACTAGGTAGTCCAACTCTTCCACTATATGATTAAAGTGGGGTTACAAAGTCTCACCCAAAAATGTGGATGGATTACAAAGGTTTTCTCACACTATGGTGGATATCTATCAACTAGAGAGGATGAAGACTTCTCTCTACTACTCTCTCTTGGAGGATATCTAGAAGGGAAAGGAAATGATATTTGGTTTTATGATCAAGTCCTCTCCAAGAGCACCCTATTTATAGATGAGCACTCAAGCTCTAGAATTCTCTTCTCCATCTCTCCAACTACCACAAAGTAATGCTTGGAGGCTTCTAGGAGGTATCTCTAGAAAATGCTTCATGGTCTAGATACATCCCCCATCATACTAGAATCTTCTTCCAATTTACCAAAGGAAAATTCTAGAATTAGGGAGGAATACCCAACAGACAGATATTGTTTTTATTGGAATCTGCAGGCATCGAATCACAACAATGTGGAACTAATCATAATCCTACCCTGCATTTTAGTGTGGAACATCTGGTGTTCCAGGAATAAACATTTCTTTGAGAATGTTAAACTTGATAAACATCTAAAATTAAGGAACACACTCTTGCTACTTAATGATATATGCATTGCTAAAACATTGAGAGTGATGTGGCCAAAATTTTATTGAAGAAAGAGAGCAACACAAGAACTTAACCAACAAAATAAAGGTAGTACATTCCATCCACAATCAAACTTAATACTGATGGTTCTTTTCTTAGAAATGAAAATGCGGGAGTAGGTCTTATTTTCAGGGATCATAAGGGAAAGTACTTTCTTTCGACTGCTAAACATCTTTCTAGTTGTAATAGCCTTCAACCAGAATCCCAAGCACTACTCATGGGATGGGAAATGTAAAGACATCATGGATTTACAAGGCTAGGGTTTGAATGTGAATCCTTAATCCTAGTTAAGATCATACGAAGAGAGTACCAAATCCCATGGAAGCTCATCAATGATATCAGGCAAATTTCGAACAAGCTTTCATAGATGGAATGCTCATTATCTCACACATTTTGCGAAGCCAGTGGTGTAGCAAAATGGTTGGCATGGATGATGGATGGCAGGCTCAAAACAGATAAATTGTACTTTTAAATTTGCATTTCTGCTTATGGAAGTTTAGGATAAATCAAGCTCGAAGCTGCAGAAATTCCTTATGTTAGAAGATTTAGATTTGGATATCTTGTAATATAAACTCTTTGTAATTAGGTTATCTTTATTGTGTTTTGTTTCATTTCACGTTCTAAAAGTTTATAAGCTTAGATTTATAGGCTTGATGTATTTATAGGGCCTTTAAACTTATTTTCAGGGTAAAGCTTTTATGTCCCCCTCATTTTTTTAACCTTTTTTTATTAATAAATAGGTATGGATCTGCTAAACCCTCCACCATCACAAGTAGTATTCTCTAAAAAAAATAAAATAAAATAACTTACTACTAATAGATGGCGGTACTGTTGAGGCAAATTATTACACATGTATCACATTCTAAAAAACAAAGGGCGCTTCAATTACGATTCCGACATATTCCGGTATGGACAGATTTCATGTATTAGTCAAGCTGCTGGATAACTCAAAAGAGCATGTACCGATGGAGGCAGCGGGATCAATCACATATCTCTGACATGTACCCAAGCTTTTCGGCAACTTCTGGATCCAGAAAGTGCCTCGATCAGCTTTATAGGATGAGCATAATATCACAAATAGTTTGAATTGACAATCTACTGGTTGTCAGTCTACTAAATGTAATTTAACTGTTTTATCTTAATGAAAATAATTTTTTCTCAAAAAAAGGTTTTGGCGTTTAACTTTGTTTAAATATATTTAGCTAGATTTAACTAATTATTTTTTATTAATTTTATAAATAATTATATCATCATGTGTGCATTTTTAAAATTCTTCGACATAGGTAAAATTTTCAAATAAAATCTTAAATAATTTATAAACATACACAATTAAAAATAATAATGATACAATGTATTTATTCAAAGATTACTATTTTTTAAAATGTGAATATTTCAAAGGAACTAAAGAAATGTGGCTAAGGATGAATATGAGGCGAGTTTGGGTAGGATCTTATAAGATCCACAACACAACCCTACAAAATATAATTAATTCATCACCAATTCAGACTTGTAGGGTCCAAAAGGTTTTAGACCTATATCCAAATTCGATGAATCTTGGGTCTAAAATGAGTTCTAAACTGGTCTAATTAACTTTATTTACATTCTTTACTAACAGAAACATACATGTCGTTAGTAAGGCCTGAATGATGATTAAAATATTTTAATCAATCATACATATATATTATGAAATTCTTAGTTTGGAATAATATTATATAAAGTTTTACTTTTACTTTTCTACTACAGTCAGTTTGGTTATACTCCCTCAGTACCAGCAAAAATGACAACTTACTTTTTCGTCTGTCCCATCAAGTATGACATGATTTGAAAATTACCCTAAATGGCAAAAAATATGTTGTTAAATTTCCACAATGGCATCTTTAACTTCAACTTTCAAATTGGACCCACTTGAAAATATGGTCGTAAACACTGAGTTGCATGCACCGATGCCAAGATCAATATTTCCAGCGATGTGTATTTTTTTTAGGGCCTTGCAGTACTCTACTAACAGAGTAGCTGGGGTGTTTGTGACGTTCCTTTTCTTTTATCAACACTGTGCTAATGGCTTTCAGAGATGCTGAAATGTATAAGTAAAATACCTCCCCTTTTCCTGGTTTCATCGGCGTTGATAACAAGTGAAGATGTTTATTAAGCTGCTGAAAAACAATCGTGTATTCTTCCGACCACTGGAACTTCTTTGCCTTCTTCAATACCTGTAAGTAGGGAAGATGCTTTTTTTTTATAAGAATTGGCTTGAGAACTGCATCTTGAAGATAACATTGACCTTTTCTGGATTAATTTTTTTCTCTCGATTAGATACCATGAAACCTAGGAATTTTTCAGCCCCCCACTCCAATGGTACACTTCGATGGGTTGAGCTTTAAGTGGCACTACAAAGTCGTTCAAATGTCTCTCTAAGGCCATCGAGGAATTCTTTGTAGCTTTTTTCTTTTGACCGCTATGTCATCCACGTATATCTCCACATTCATGCCGACTAGCTCCTTGAATATTTCATCAACGACATCTTTTTGTAGCAGAATGTCCATGCTCCCATGATGAACGATATCATTTCCTTTTCCTTCTCTGCTAAAAGGATATGGTGACAACCCTTATGGGTGTCAAAGAAGGCCAACACATGGTATCCAATTATAGCTTCAACGAGCTGGTCAATTGGCGGTAGTGGATAACTATCCTTTGGGAAAAACTTATTTAATTCGACGAAGTTAATGCACATTATTCATCTCCAATCACGTTTTTTAATCATAACTAGGGTGGCTAACCATTCATGGTAAACCACCTCTTGGATTATGTCTTCTTTGGGTAGTTTGGCCACAACTTCTTAGATTGTCGCCCTTCTCTCAGGGGTAAAGATTCTTCTATTTTGTTTAATAGGTTTCATCGTGGGATCAATATTGAAATGGTGTACCGACAAATTTGTTGGGACTTCTGTCATGTCACAAACGTGCCACGAGAAGACATCAAAATATTCATCATGCATAACTCATAATTTTTGTTTCGCCTGGGTCGGCAAGGCTTTACCACCTTCTATTGTTCCCGATGATTGGACCAGCATCATCTCCATGTGGTAGGTGAGGCTTTGGCAGTTTCCTTATGGATAGTTCAGATTGTCCTCATCTCGTTGAGCTATTTCCAAACTACCATGGTACATTGTTGAGACATTGCTGATCTCCCCATGGCCACACCATTCTCTGTGGGAAGTTTCATCACCAAATGGTATGGTTATAAAACAGTTTTGGCTTGGCTCATCCATAACTGTCCAAGGATTACATTGAGATTTGGGGGGCATCAATGATAGTAAAGTTGCCACTGCTGGTTGCGCTCCTTCTTCCCTCGTTGATGGTTACGGGCAAAGAAATTACCCCAATTAGGAACTTTGGGTGAACATTGAATCCCGAAAATGGTGTTGTTGACCCTCGTAAACCTTTTATGGCGAGTCATAAATAGTCCAAGAAAGCAACAAACATAACCTTAACCACACCCCACAATCCACGAAGAATCTTTATACTAAAATGCCTCTAATGTCGACAACTATCACCATGGGGTCAGAGTGAAGAGTGTGGCCAGGTACTGCATAGGCTTTTGAGAAAGTGATGGTTTCATCTATCTTGTGACGTTTTTGCTTGGGTCATGATGGATGCTTCACACAACGCAAGCCTTTGTTTGAAATTTGATGGATGTTGAGTGTTCCATTAATTAAATTTATATCCATGTGGCCCTCCGTTGCTTCATTCGCCACATTATTGCCACATTGTCTTTGGTTAGGATGTTGGTATCGGGGTCGGCCTTCCTTCCGATCCATTCGGGCTCGTGGAGGAAAAACATACTCTTGGAGTAACCCATGGCCAATGCATCTTTCAATTTGGCCCTTAAGTTCAAAGCACTTGTTCATATTGTTACCCATGTCCCTGTGGAAGTCGCAATAACTATTCAAGACTCTCATATTTGGGTCTCCCGGCATCAGTGCCGAAGAATGGACAGTATGTGTGCCCTGAAATGTGATTTGAATTGAATCAGACATTGACCAAAGTTGACCAAATTCTAAGGTAACACCATGGATACATATGCACTTTTGAAAAAATAGGGAATATATGTGCACAAAACAAAAAACTAAGGGGCATATTACACCATTTTCTAAATTTTTATAAGAATTATAATTTCCAACCCAGTCCACTAGAAGTGTTGAAATTCGATGTAAATCTGATAAGCGCTACCGACCCACTATGTAAAAAGTACTTGTGTTAATAATGAGGAGGATGTATGTCATATAGCCCAACTAAAAAACAGGGCCATTTTCATCAAATCACACAAAGGAGCTCAAAAGCTGCCTTTGAAGCTGAAAAAACTGAGCAATAGTAACTGCAATTCTGTTAATCAGTTGGCTGGATGCAACTTGAGAGGGATGAGCCATGGGCGGATCTAGGGGGCGAGGGGGTGCTGCCCCCCCCCCTAAGATTTAGTAGCGCAGAAATTAGGTCTAGGCTCCACCGAAAAAATGGTTTCCTCCCCCCCTTGGATGGCCAGCTCTGCCCCCTGTTCATCTTCTCGCCGAAGAAGACGACTAGCCTGCTTTTTTTTCTTTCCCTTCAAACATCAAAACAACATCATTTTGATTAAAAGTCTAAAGGCAAAATATGGGTTAAAAACCAATTGGGTCGTTCAAACGAAGCCATGGGCCCGCTGTCAAGTTTCTTAACCAAGTCTTTGAAGCCCACTGCTTTTATGGAAGTCAAAATAGTACTGCTAACAATAGTTTACTGTAACTTTATATTCGGTAGTATAATTGTTTGTCATTTGTGATATTTGGTATTTTGCATTAAATATGATTTTGTTACTATAATTAATTAAGATGAGAGGATCATAAAATATTCTTTATCTCATTTTTAAATTAATGCTGATGAATATGGTAATTTTTTTAAAATTAAGAAAATCACAATAAAGCTATATATTTTCAGTTGTAATTTTACCAAGTTATTAAATTATTTAATTAATTTTAGACATAAATTGATTTCATTTAGGTATAAACTGATTTCATTTAGGTATAAACTGATTATACATGTGATTTGCTCACTAATTTTATTTTTATAATCTTATTTAAGTTATTTTTAACATATTAATTAACAAGATCGAATAATTGTAAGTGTGGTTTATCGTATTTGTAGAAATTGGATAATTTTATAAACACTTTATTATTGAAGCGAATTTTGTTTAATATGTTGACTTGTGGCCAGAAAAAAAAATTCAGTGTAATTCAGCACCCAGAAAAAAATTACCAATATAATATAGCGTCCGAAAAAAAATTTTGTCAGTATAAGTAAGCACCCCCCCCCCCCCAAATACTAGGCTGGTTCCGCCACTGGGATGAGCCTATATTAGTTAGTTTCTGAGAGGGAATGATCATGTATTTTCTGTGATATGAATTCTGCTACAATCTTCTCCTTCTTCCTTATCTGATATCTCAATTTTTGTTCATCTTTCTTCTCTCAAATTCCATTCTTTCTTGTAGTAAACCTCCAAAAACTAGTAGAAATTCCTTTTCTGTTTCTGGTTATTTGAGTGTATGTTACAATTAGTACCAGAGCAGTGATTCCTTGGCACAATCATGGCTGAAAACACTAGGATAAAGACCATTAAGAATTAAATCAAGGATCAGAATGCTAGAATTTCATAACTAGCTTAGAATTTGAAGGCTCAACTGGAAACTCATTCTTCACAGATGTATCTAGCAATGGAAGAGAAGTGCAGTGCAATCAACAAAGATTTAGAGGCACGGATTGATCAAGTAATGGTGCAAAATTTTCAATCCATGGAAGAAAGAATTGCAGTGATGTTTTAGAAAAGTCTCGGGAAGATGAAGATCGTTGATGGAGCTGACTCCATTCCGTATAGTCCTCTGAATTTGGAGAAATCTAATGAGTCACAAAAGAGAGGCAGTTACAATGGCAACCACATGAGAACTCAATTCAGAGATGAAAAATAGTCCAGAGGAGATAGAGAAGAACATTATCAGGAGGCGAGGATCTTCAATCGTCAAGAACGTGCTGGCGGTCAAGGTCTCAAGGTTGAGTTGCCAGTATTTGGTGGTGAGAAGCCGCGAGAATGGATTAGGAAGTGTGAGCGGTTTTTCAACTTCTTTCAAGTGCCTGATCAAATCAAAGTTTGACACTATAGAAATATACTTGGAGAATAAGGCTGAAGTGTGGTTCCAGGGAGAGAAATCAGTCAAAGCTGGCTGGAGATGGGATGAGTTCAAGGATGTTATTATTCATAGGTTTGGAGAGCTAGGTGGACATGATGAGGTGGAGGCATGGGCGGATTCAGGGGGGCGAGGGGGTGCTGGCGCCCCCCCTAAGATCCAGTAGCGCAGAAATTAGGTCTAGCCTCCATCAGAAAAATGGTTTCCGCCCCCCGTTGGATGGCTAGCTCCGCCTCCTGTTTGTCTTCTCGTCGGAGAAGACGACTAGCCTGCCTTTTTTTTCTTTGCCTTCAGACATCAAAACGACGTCGTTTTGATTAAAAGTCTGAAGGCAAAATATGGGTTAAAAACCAATTGGGCCGTTCAAACGAAGCCATGGGCCCGATGTCAAGTTTCTTAGCCAAGTCTTTGAAGCCCACTGCTTTTATGGAAGTCAAAATAGTACTGCTAACAATAGTTTACTGTAACTTTATATTCGTATAATTGTTTGTCATTTGTGATATTTGGTATTTTGCATTAAATATTATTTTGTTAATATAATTAATTAAGATGAGAGGATCATAAGAGATTCTTTATCTCATTTTTAAATTAATGCTGATGAATATGGTAATTTTTTTAAAATTAAGAAAATCACAATAAAGCTATATATTTTCAGTTGTAATTTTACCAAGTTATTAAACTTTGGCAAAGTCTTGGGAAAGACGGTCTTTCCATAGACTTATGGAAAGACGGGGTTTAATTTGAATAATAAAAGGTAAAAGGTCTTAGTTGCAACATTAAAAATTTAGTATGCAACATGTAGTAGTTATAAAATTTATAACCCGGTTCATGCAACCCGAAAATTTTATCTTCATTTCTTCTAATTTATACTTTAAACCTTGGTCTTTCCATGACTTATGGAAAGACCGTCTTTCTAGAGACGTGCTCTTAAACTTTTAATTAATTTTAGACATAAATTGATTTCATTTAGGTATAAACTGATTATACATGTAATTTGCTCTCTAATTTTATTTTTATAATCTTATTTAAGTTATTTTTAATATATTAATTAACAAGATCGAATAATTGTATGTGTGATTTATCGTATTTATAAAAATTGGATTATTTTATAAACACTTTATTATTGAAGCGGATTTTGTTTGAATATGTCGACTTGTGTTCAGAAAAAAAAATTCAGTGTAATTCAGCGCCCAGAAAAAAATTACCAATATAATATAGCGTCCGAAAAAAAAATTTGCCAGTATAAGTAAGCCCTCCTTAAAATACTAGGTTGGTTCCACCATTGGGTGGAGGAGTTCAAAAAATTAATGCAGAAATAGAGCGTGAGGAGTTACCAGGAAAAGTTTGAAGAACTCAAAACCTTGATGATCTCTAAGAATCCTAACCTACCTATGGCATATTTCATTTCTAGTTTTATTAGTGGTTTGAAAGAAGAGCTTAAACCTATGGTGAAAATTTTAAAGCCTACAATTGCACGAGACTATGGAAATTGCACTGTTACAAGAGCATAATTTAGGTCTATTTCTCAAGAAAAACATCAGAGATTGGCCTAATATGAGTGACAGTATATCAGTTCATAAATCTGTGGTAGAAAAGGCTAGCTGGAAGAGTACTGAATCTAACTTCGAGAGTAGGGGATTGAAAAGGCAGGTAATTCTAGAAGGATTAGTCTGCAAGAGATACAGTTCAGAAGGGAGAAAAATCTATGTTTTAAGTGTGGGGAAAAGTTTGGAGTTGGGCACAACTGTAAGTTTACTAAGGTTAAACTGATGAGTACTACTGATTTGATCAATGATGATAAATTTTTTGTGCTGGAAAATGAGACTAGAGGGAAAACTGAAGTCGACACTAATGAATCTCATAGTACAGTGTTAAAAGCTCTGGGGGACATAGTTCTAAACATAACTCTATCACTATGTATGGAAGGATATTGGGAAAGAAAGTATTCTTTTGGATACTGGAAGCAATACGATCTTCATAGATCCTGATATAGTTGGTGAATTGAAGCTGAGATGGGAAAAAACTCCAAAACCTTTTCTAGTAGAGATTGGTGATGGAACTAAGATCAGTGGCAGTCTCTATTGTCCGAAGGTTTCATGGAAAATATAGGAGCATCATTTTAACCATGACCTGAGGATTTTGCCTTTGGGGGAAATTGATATGGTTCTAGGGGTGGATTGGATGAGGATGTTCAGTCCAAATACATTTGATTTTTAGGACAAGAGCATTACATTTTGGAGTTAAGGGCTGAATTGAACTATACAGGGTTCAGATGCAAGAATAATACCAAAGATGTTCAGGGGCTATGAGGTTAAACAACTCACAGAAATGAAGAAAAAAAAGATGTTCCATGAGACTATGAAAGGTTGTGCTCTGTATGAAAGTTGTGATCTATATGAACAAGGTAATTACTATTACATGCAGGACTTGATGGAAGAGCAAGCTTTGGACACAGATCATAAGAAGGAAGGGATTCCTGAGCAGGCACTACAACAACATCTCAATAAGGATGCAATTGTGCCTGCTGAAATACACAGCTTACTTGGCAAGTATAGAGATGTTTTTGCCATACCAAAGGGATTACCTCCTGAGAGAGATGTTAACCATGGGATTGTTTTTAAAACTAGGTTCTGAGCCTTTCCAAATCAAGCCATATAGATATCCACATGCTTACAAGGCTGAGATAGAGAAACAAGTGGAAGATATGCTAGATGAGTTACATGGATCAAAGCTATTCTCTAAATTAGATTTAAGAGCTGGATACCACCAAATCAGAGTTAAGAAAGAAGATGTAGTAAAAATAGCATTCCAAACCCATAGAGGACGTTTTGAATTTCTTGTTATGCCATTTGGATTGACTAATGCTCTAGCTACTTTCCAATCTCTAATGAATCATATTTTAAAGGACTGTCTCAGGAAATTTGTTTTAGTATTTTTTTATGACATATTGATTTATAGCAAGTCAATGGAAGAACATCTTCAACATCTGGAACTAGTTCTGAAGTTGTTGAGACAACATCAACTTTATGCCAAGGCCAGCCAATGTGTTTTTGGACAACAACAGGTGGAGTACTTAGGGCATATCATCACTCAGTCCAGGGTGGCCTGTGTCAAAGAATATCAAGAAGTTAAGAGTTTCCTTGGATTAATAGGTTACTATAGGAGGTTCATCTAAGACTATGGAACTGTGTGCAAGCCACTGCATAACCTCCTTAAGAAAGATGCTTTTCAGTGGAATCAAGAAGCCAAAACAACTTTCCAAAAACTGAAAGAAATCATCACCACAGCTCCACTATTTAAGTTATCTGAATTTGATAAGCCTTTCATCATTGAAACAGATGCTAGTGACAATGGGATGAGGGTTGTATTGATGCAAAGTCAGCATCCTATAGCTTACATCAGTAAGTCTTTTTGTGAGAGGAATAAGGGGCTCTTTACTTATGAAAAAAAGCTATTAGCTATAGCTTTTACCATTGACAATTGGAAACATTATTTGATAGGTCGGTATTTTATCATCAAAACTGACCATCAGTCACTAAAGTACATGTTAGATTAGAAACTGCATAGTGTCTTACAGCATAAGTGGGCTACGAAATTGTTTAGCCTCAGCTCTAAAATCCCATACAAGAAAGGTAAAGAGAATATAACAGCTGATGCCTTGTCCAGAGTTTCCCTTAATAGTGAAGATTCATTGAAGCAAAGAAGTTGCAGTGACCATTCAGAGAAATCAATTAATAAACACATCAATGCAGAAAGAGGATCTATTTGAAGAATTGAACTCAGACTTGCTCAATCAGGCTCTGATGAACTCTCAATCAGTAGAAGATAAGCATATGACACCAGGAAGCCGAGAGGTTAACCAAGAGGTAGATCAGAATATGGATCTAGTAGTGCTAACAGATATCACTAGGAGGATGAATAGGCGCAAACTCTCAATTTACAGGTCGCTCTTACTCCTGAATTGCCTAATAAATTTCATTATGACAAGGGAATTCTTAGGAAAAGAAATAGGATTTACATTGGAGCATCATCTGAAATAAAAAAAAACCATGTTGAGTGCACTACATTCATCAGTTTTAGGGGGTCACTGAAGTCAATCTGAAACTATAAAAAGAGTGGAGCCTTATTCTGTTGGCCTTGCATGAGAGAGAATATCATATCATATGTCCGGGAGTGTTCTACTTGTCAAAAGAACAAGCATGAAAACACCCTACATATTGGCCTATAGCAGCCTTCGCCCCTACCTAATAGAGCATGGTCACCGAGAAATATGGACTCTATAGAGAAGCTTCCTAAATCTCAAGGTTTTGACATTGTGCTAGTGATTGTGGATAGGCTGACCAAATATGCTCATTTCTTGCAAATAGTACATCCCTTCACCGCTCACCAGGTTGCCAAATTATTCATTTCATATGTATTCAAGCTGCATGGCTTACCTGATGAAATCATAAGTGACAGGGATGAAATCTTTACTGGTCACTTCTGGAGGGAGTTATTAAATAAGCTGGGAGTTAAGTTGAATTTCAGTAGCTCTTACCACCCAGGGACAGATGGACATACTGAAATCAAGTGTTAGAATATTATTTGAGAAGCTTTAATGGGGGAAAATATAACACTTGGAGTGAATTGCTGGGAACTGTTAAGTGGTGGTTCAATGCCTCTCACCACTCCAGCATTGTTATGACCCCATATGAGGCCTTATATGGGGTAAAACCTCAAAATTTACCCCTGGGAGAATTCACTGAAGTCATAATCCCTGCTACACAGGAAATGGTGCATCAGAGGGAGTCAGTTCTAACTTCATTGCATAAGCATCTTTAAAAAGCTTAAGAAAGAATGAAAACTAATGCTAATCATAGGAGGATTGACAAGAGTTTTCAGGAAGGAGAAATGGTACATGTGAAGCTTCAAAAGTACATGCAACGATCAGTAGTTCAAAGAAATAACATGAATCTGTCACCAAAGTTCTATGTACCTTGTCCTACTATTCAGAAACTTGGAGCGGTAGCTTATAAGCTCCAGTTTCCAGCTACTTCAAGGATTCATCCTATTTTCCATGTTTCACTTCTTAAACTGCATCAGGGACCCATACCACCTGATATCACTCATATACCTTTATGAAAGAGAGCCAGAACAGGTTTTACAAAGGAGGATTGTTAATTATGGTGCTGAAGAATAGGTTCAATGGTTGATCAAGTGGCAGCACTTTCCAGTGGAGGAGGCATCACGAGAAGACTGCAGCTTCATCAAGACTCAATTCTATGATTTCCATGTTTGATTATCAACTGAGGTTCATTCCAAAACTATTTTCTGAATCCTTGAAGTTTCAGCTTGAGGGCAAGCTGTGTTTAAGGAGAGGGGATTGTCATACAGCCCAACTAAACACAAGGGCATTTTTGTCAAACCACACAAAGGAGCTCAAAAAATTCCTTTGAAGCTGAACAAACTGAGCAACAGTAACTGCAATTTTTTTAATCAGTTGGCCGGATGCAACATGAGATGGATGAGCCTATATTAGTTAGTTTCTGGGAGGGAAGGATCATGTATTTTGTGTGATATGAATTATATTACAATCTTCTCCTTCTTCCTTATCTGATATCTCAGTTTTTGTTCATCTTCCTTCTCTCAAATTCCATTATTTCTTGCTGTAAACCTCCAAACACTAGTAGAAATTCCTTTTCTGTTTCTGGTTATTTGAGTGTATGTTACAATTAGAGGTGTCAATTTGGATTATCGTGTCAAATTCGTATCGGGTAGGAAACGTGTCATGTTGAAACAGTTCGGGTTGAAATGTGTTGATTTCATTTTTCGGGTTGGGTTGGGTTACTATCGTGTCGGGTTGAAAATGTGTCAGTTTTTTTCCTCGGGTGGGGTCGTGCCGGGTCGAATTAATATCGGTTGGGTTACTGTCGTATAATTTTTATACTCAAGTTAGGTAAGGTCGGGTCAGAATATTGTCGGGTTAGATCGGATCGGGTTATTGTCGTGTCATGTTTTGTACTGAAGTTTTGTTCGGGTCTGATCATGTCAATTATTTTTTATAATGTTTCATATTGGATTCAGAAATATTTTGGGTTGGTTCATTTTAGATCGGGTTATTATGCTACCCAATTAAATTTGGGTTGGTTTAGGTTATAGTTCAATAACATTATTGTAACAACTACACCATTATCAGGTTTTGTTTCGTTGTAACTTGTAACTTGCAAAATGTAAAAACTTGACTCGTAACTCCAAATTAAAATTCGCTACCCTATACACCCCCATTGTATTTTTCAAGTACATAACAAAATATTTATCAACAATCGAGCATAAAAATATATCCGTAATCATTTTCGATTTCCCTTTCTTACTTCTAAGTAATCAACTTTAAATTACTCTAGAAATGTATTAGCGTTTTCCAACATTTCACCAAAAAAAACTATTTATTTGACATCTTTATATTTAAGCAAGAATAACAAAAAGAGTGAGTATCCTGACAGGCGGCCTGTCCATATGCTTATGGACAGGCCACTTATTTCTTACCTTATATACTGCATTTCTTAAATTACATACAAAATTTAAAATTTTTGAAATTTTTTTATATCATATATTTTTATATTTTCACCTTCAAATACATATTATTACTTGTTTTAACTTATAAAATGCAATATTTAAATTTCATAAAAAATTTACAACATTTAAGGCAAATGCCCCTGAGGACTGTCCATAAGTTTATGGAAATACTGCCTTTCCTGAGACTTTCCCTAACAAAAAATAAGGTATTTTGGAGCAACGGATAATGGGGTAACACAATTTTGGCCCACAGTGTAATTTTTCAAAACTGTGTAGAAGTATTCAATGTTGACTTTCAAGACCCTTATGTTCACACACATGCCAAAATCGCAAAGTTTCAATAGTACATTATTGAATTGCATTCGCCAATTTCGGGATTCGATAATTCCAACTTTCTTGGAGGGACCTAAGTGCAAAAGGCAAAAATTTTACTCGTAACTCCAAATTGAAATCCGGTCGAATGTGATGATACCCTATACACCCCCCATTGTATTTTTCAAGTCCATAACATAATATTTATCAACAATTTGGCACAAGAATATATCTGTAATCCTTTTCGATTTCTCTTTCTTACTTCTAAGTAATCAATAAGTTACTCTAGAACGTGGCGCTTAACATTTCACCAAAAAAATACATTTGTTTTCTATTTTTATATTTATGAAAAAATAACAAAATTTGTGTAATTTGGAGAGAAAGATAATGTCGTAACATTTTTTTTGGGTCATAGCGTAATTTTCCATAAATATGTTAGAGGCAATTTTGTGCCTAATATCTTAGTTGAATAGCAGTGTTGAGTATTCATTGAATTCAATTCTCTTTTTAAAATAATTTAGTGAATTTTTGTATTGTAATAAATATTCTGATTCGAATTTTTTAAAATAAAAAACTAGTGACCCACCGCACGTTGTGCGGTATTATTAATTGAAAAATTATGATTACTTTTATGTATTTTTGTGTCTTACATTTAAATTTAAAATAAAGAATTTTGTTTGCAATTTTGAAGTTTAGTTATCTAAGGAAAACTAATTATAAAATAGCCTCATCGAACAGTTACTCGGTTTATAACAAAAAATTGTGATAATTTATTAAATATTAATTTCACAGTACTTTTCATACTAATTTTCAAAATAAATATTTAGTCGACTCTCTATAATTACTAATTCAAAATCATAATTTTAATGAGACATCTCTCTTTATTTGACGATTGTTCATTAGATTTATAAATTTAGTCGTGTGCATTTTTAACTTAACCTTGTGTAATCACATTTCTTATGAGTTGACTTTACGTACAAGTAATCATATCTGTAAATCCGTGATGTATAAAAATCCCACTTTATTCTAATAAGTATGACTGAAGAATTTATTAGTTTGACGCATAATCAAGTTGACTTGGTTCCATATTTAATGTTAATTGACTTTTTATAACTACATCTGCTTGGGGTTGATTACACGTAGGGTTATATAGTTGATTTATCGGGTTGGATTGAGTTCGATTTTGAGTTCATATCCAGGTCGGGTTCGGGTCCAGAATATCAGGTCATATTCTGGTTTTGGGTTGAATTCGATCGTGTTGAATTCGGGTACATATCAATATTTCTTGGGTCAAAATCGAATTTTGAATTAAGTGTAATCGTATTAGGACAAGCTCATATCAATATTTCTCAAATCAAATTAAATTTTGAATTGTTTCGATCGTGTAAAAGCAGGTTAAATTCTCAATTTGGGTAAAAAAATTGACGGCTCTAGTTACAATGTACTACTGAATGAATAGTCCAAAAATAGGCTAAAGGAAAGGGACATTATTGAAAGTGAAAAAACGAAAAACAAAAAGTGAGTGGCTAGTTGGCTTGGCGGGCTGATGGCTCACGCATATAAACAAAAGAATAGAAGAAGTGTTTGATGCGATCAAAGGAATTGGAAGTGGCTGCTCATAAATCGCAATGGCCAATGGGTCCGTCCCTCCACTTGTCACTTTTGCCATCCACGAATCAAATCAAACTTAAACCCCACAACGCAATCTGAAAATTCAAAACAATAAAGGACCGTATCCAATGTGTCACTCAATGTGGGTAGTTTGTGTTTGCACAGCTCCCTGATGCTCATTAACATAGTGTTTTGATTCACGGGTTTTGGTGCTGGATTACCGTGATTTACCTCCTCAGTGTTGACTGTGGTGTTGGTGCAGCCGGGGCCCTAAGGGCGAGGGTATCGCCTTTTGCCACTCAATGTGTGTAGTTACGCATCTAAAGAATCTCAACTATTCCATCTGATTGAAAATTGCACTCTTATTTTTTTAACACTAATCTCTATCGAAATTTTATTTTATATTTAAAAAAATATATGAACAATCATACTATTGTATATCAACTTCTCCATCTGTCTTGAAATTGCACTCTTGTTTTTTTTATATTATTCTCTATTAGAGTATATGTGTATTTTTAGTAAATCTGTATTTGTATATGATTAGCTTTCCTTAGCTTTGCTTATTTTGTATGCAAACCCTTGTATAAATACATATTGGTATGATTAATGAAAGCACAACGGTTTTACAGAATCATTATACAGTTTCACATGGTATCAGCCTAACTAATCCTCCCTCTCTCCAAAATTAAATTGCAAACCCTAACCCCTATCACCTTGCCGCCGCCGCCTCATCATGGCCGCCTCCTCCAACGACAAAATTCCAATCACCACCGTGGATCCCCTTGATCTCGCCTTTTCCGATGGAATTCCATCCCTCAAGTTACCTGTTCTCCAATTTCGCCTTGATCGCCATAACTATTCTATATAGCGTCAGTCCATCAAGTTTGCTCTTGTGTCTTATGATTTGGACTTTTTTCTCCTCTTGGATTCGGCATCGCCTGAATTATTGTCGCCCTCCACCGATCCCACCAAGTTGCAAGCCTTCTCCACTCCTAATCCGGAGTTTGCATCTTAGAAGAAGAAGGATCGTTTGGTTCTCCTATAGATTCGGTCAACGATCTCTATGTGGTTGCTTCCTCATGTTGTTCGTGATGTCACCACATCTGACGCATGGCTTATCTTGGAACAGATGTTACATGCGCAAACACGCTCAAATTTTGATGCATCTCAAACATCAACTTCAGATCTTTCTAAAAGGTTCTCTCTCCATCCTTGAGTATGTGGAAAAAGCACTTGTTCTCTGATTCCCATGCTGAGTGCTCTCACTTTGTGTCCGATGATTAATTTGTTGAGTGCATCATTCATGGCCTCGATGCGATGTATTCTGCATTTTTCATTGCCTTCAATCTTCGTACATAGGTGATCTCCTCACATCAGCTCCTAGGTATGCTTTTGGAAGAAGAAGCCCGAATACAGGACATGCACAGCCAATCTCACCAGTTTGTGGCCAATACTACTCTTCGATCTCCTGTTCTAGCATTTGACGGATCCACGCACGCCTCCCTCCAGTGCCAGATCCGTCGTCGTTCTGGTCATGATGCTCTCAATTGCTGGTAGCGACTGAACACCACAGAGTTCCCAGCAACCCATCCACGTCTGAAACGTTTCAACCAGCAGAATCGGTCAAACCGGCCTGGCCAGGAGTCATCCGGTCCGCCCCTACCAAGCCTATGCCGCTGCGAATCTGGCATCTCCATCTGCTTTGCATGATCCTGCATGGTTCTTTGACTCTAGTGCTACCAACCATGCTACTTCAGTTTTTTCAAACATGTCGGTACACTCTGATTACACTGGCAATGATGGCTTACAGGTTGGCAATGGTACGTCCCTTTCTATTACGCATTTGGGCTCCTCTATTTACCATATGTTAACAAGCCTGTTCATTTACATAATATTCTCTTCATTCCTGGTATCTGTAAAAAAAAATTCTCCGTATTTCTCAAATTACTAAAGATAATGATGTTTTTATGCTCTTTTTCCTCACCCATTGTTATGTGAAGGATCAGCACGGTAGGACACTTCTAACCAAAATCGTTGAAAATGGTCTCTATCACCTGAGCCCACTATCTCAGTCTTCCACCGCCCTTTCCTGTGCTCTCATTGGTGCACGCACTAGACTTCAAACCTGGCACGAGCGTCTTGGTCATCCTCATGAATCATCTCTTCGTCGTTTGATTTCCCGCTTTAAGCTTCTAGTCTCTTTCAATAATTTTTAAAAACATTTGTGAGTCATGTCAGCTCGGTAAGAGCCATTTATTACCTATATCCCACATTCATGAGTCTAGTAAGGCTCTTTTTTTATCTTATTTATTCAAGTGTTTGGGGTCCTGCTCATATTTCTTCATTTAATGGAAATCGATATTTCTTGATTTTTGTCGATGATTGCACTAAATTTGTCTGGATATACTTTCTTGCACAAAATCTGAAGTTCTTCATCAATTTCAGCTATTTCAAAAAATGGTTGAAACCCAATTTGGCACTAAAATCAAATAATTTCAATCAGACTGGGGGGTGAATATCGTTATGTATCCTCTTACCTTCAATCTCAGGGTATCTCTCACAGAGTCTCTTGTCCTCATACACAATCTCAAAATGGTGTTATTGAACATCGTCATCATACGATTGTTGAGAAGGGTTTTTCCCTACTGTCACATGTGTGACTTCCCACTGCATTCTAGGAACACAGTTTTCACACCTCTGTCCATCTACATAACCATACATTATCTCCTTCCCTCAATCATAAATCTTCATTTGAGTTACTTTTTGATAAAATCCCTGACTATGAATTTCTTAAAACATTTGGTTGTTTGTGCTACCCCTTTCTTCGTCCATATCGGTCTAATAAACTTGAGTACCAATCTTATCCATGTGTTTTTATTGGGTACAGTTCTCACCACAAAGGTTATTTGTGTTTACATGTTCCATTCATTCATGTATATATTGCCAGCCATGTTATTTTTTATGAATCTACATTCCCATATCCTGATCAGTCATCTCATGTATCATTCACTCCGTCCTCTAACTCTAACTCTGATTCTGTACCTGTCTCTTTACTAAAACTAGTTGCGCCTACTCCTGTCCGTAACCTCATCTCGCCACCTTGGCTGCAGCAGGACCGACCGCCTCCCGTCCGTCTAGTACACTCACTGTCCACAGCTCCATGCAAGGCAGCCTCAACGACGGCGTTAGCATTCAGTCTGATGCCTCTAACTACAGTTGTTCCACCAGCTACTCTGTCCAGCTTGCCAGCATCCTCGGCTCCATGCCCGCCAGCATCTTCCGAGCTCAGCATATCGGCAACGCCTGTTGCTGACTCTTAGCCCGCCAACCATCTCTCAGTCCCAGGCTCTCATGTGGCTTCTCCTATACCCAATTTTCCCTCTTACTTTCATCCAGTTGATAACACTCAACATTCTATGGTCACTCATTCAAAAATAATAATCTCAAACCTAAAGCTCTTGTTTCTACTCTTCATCCCCTTCCTCCTTCTCAAATAACTCTGCCTGAACCCAAAATATTTTCTCAGGTATCCAAGTTAGCTGAATGGTAAAATGCTATGCAAGTTGAATATGATGCCCTTATGCGTAATGGGACGTTGACCTTAGTTCCGCCTCCTATAATTCTAACATTGTTGGTTGTAAGTGGGTGTACAGGATTAAGAGCAAAGCAGATGGATCTGTTGAGCGCTACAAAGCACGACTTGTGGCCAAAGGGTTCAATCAAGAGGAGGGTGATGATTAAGTGATACATTCAGTCTGGTGGTCAAGCCTACTACCATTCGGCTTGTCTTGTCTATTGCTCTTACTCTTGATTGGCCCTTGCATCATGTTGATATTACTAGTACATTTTTTAATGGTGATATTTCTTAGACAGTCTATATGGCGCAGCCTCCTTGTTTGATTGATGGATATAGGCCCTCGCATGTCTGTCTTCTTTGGAAAGCTCTGTATGGCCTTAAATAGACACCTCGGGCTTGGTTTACGAAGCTCAGACTTTTTCTTCAGCTCATGGCTTTGCTCCTTGTAAGTCTGACACTACTCTATTCATTCGTAGACATGGCAAGAAGGTCCTATATATTTTGGTGTATGTTGATGATCTCATAGTCACTGGTTCTTCTTTTGCAATCATTACGGAGTTCATTGGCAAATTAAATTATGCTTTTTCACATCGTGATCTTGGGCCTTTGCATTTTTCTTGGAATTGAGCTTACTCATTCCAAGTATGCCATTGTTCTTTCTCGGTAAAATTATATTCTTAATTTATTGGAGTGCAGCAGGAGGTCGAATACGAAGCCGATCGGCTCTCCTCTGAGCCTGCATCGCGGCTCACTTAGTACGGGAATCCCATGCACAATTCTCATCTCTATCACAGTATGGTTAGTGCTTTACAGTATGTCACGATTACTCGTCTTGAGATTTCTTATACAGTTAATCGTGTTTGTCAGTTTATGCACAATCTGACTGAGTTGCACTGGTCTGCTGTCAAATGCATTCTGCGTTATTTAAAGGGCTCCTTGGATTATGGCCTTACACTTCAACCTTGTACTAATTATCATCTTGTAGCTTTCTTTGATGCTGGTTGGGCTTCTGATGGTGATAATTGTCGTTCTCAACATGGATTTTCCATTTATTATGGTGGCAATATTATCAGTTGGTCATCCAAAAAGCAACATGTGGTTGTCAAGTCTAGCTCTGAAGATGAGTACATGGTTGCATTTGCGTCTAATGAGGTGATTTGGATTCAGCAGTTGTTACTTGAGCTTCGGCCTAAATCAAGTACATAAACCTATGGTGTGATATTGATAAATTATTTTTATATGAAACATAAAATAAGCGAAGAAGATTGTCTTAAAAGAGTAAAATGTAAATTAAATGAATGAAAATAATCTAAATTTTGCCAAAACTAAATATATCATTGTTAAAAGACCAAACATAAAAGAAGGGTAAAGTGCCAAACAAAAAAATTATTTGAGTAAAGTGCTAAAATAACCCTGACTTTAGGCTAAAAGTGCCAATATAACCCCACAATCTCAGAAGGTGCCAAAATAACCTTTGACTTTGCTGGCTTTTTAGTCAACATTTGTTTGGCTGAATTATGATGAAAAGACTATTTTTCCCTTGCCTAAAAAAATAGCAAAAAAGGAAGAAATCATGAGCATGGAGATGGAGGAGGGCGGTCTGAGCGGGGAGAGGAAGAAATTGGGTAGTTGCTTGTTCCAGCGGGCTGGGGTTTTTGGCGCTTTCTGAGAGATATGTAAGTGTTCTCAATGAATTAGCCAATTTACTTACTGTTCTTTGGCGGACTGGGGTTAATTTGGTGGAAATTCCAATGGTAGTTTTACACCGCACAGTGAAGGGCTTCTGGGGTTACATCCTCTCATCCCAATTTGAACTCGCATCATTCGTCGCTGCCGGTGCTGGTTGCATGATTCTTCTAACACTCTTGGTATTGGACGATGAGGCCGGTGCTGTGGATATTCATCGCGGAATCACCAAGTTAAACAATCACGCCACAAAACACTTCAAATCCATAAGAAAATTTTTATCTTCCTCAAAATTTCCATTAATTGTTCTCATCTTCTTTTCTAGATGATTTCTTCTTCAGTATGTCCTCAAACTGTTTAATTGAATGCCTCAATGAACATGGGCTGTAACTATTGGTTTTATGTACATTTTAATGTAGATTATAGGGGAAAAGATTGAACCAAAATGCTGCCACAAGGGATGAAGAAGGCCTTCATGTTTACAATAATTCAATCAGTATAAAAGATGAGCACAGTGAGTATCAATTGGTGGGTGTTGAAAAACATTATTAGCTGGATAGGAAGATTTTTTATATATATTATGAATGGAGGAGAGTGATGTTTAATTATCAAGTGGTTGTCGGTTGAGACTTGGGGGAGTAGAACCTGCCAGCGGCAGATGAAATTTCCAGTGACGGTGTCATCGTCCTCAAGTTTGATGCGACATTTATGGATATGGGTTATCATCCTCGAGTTCAACTGATAAGGATCTGGGTCCAAGTCTCTGCTAGCAAACTGTTGGGCCGAAAGTTAGGGTTATAAATGTGTATAACCCAAAATATTTTGCACCCATTAACCTATTACTCATCAAACTATCAAAATATCACATCGAATACACTTCTTGAACTTCTCTGCTCCCTACATCCACCACCGCTGCCTTGCATCTGCTCCTTGCACCTATCAACGCTTTCCCCTCCTTCTCACCCGCCACTGCTGCCCTGCATCCGCTTCATTTTCGCCGCCCCTAAAACCCTAGCCCACCACCGCTTCCCTGCACCACCTCCTTCCACCAATTTTAAAACCATATCCATGATGCGCCACCTACCACCCCTAAAACCCTTTCCCACCCTAGCATCTCCACAACCTTCTCTCTCATCCTCACCCACCTCCCCCCCCCCACCACAACCAACTCCCCTTCCTTCTCTGCCGAACCCGCTCACCACCACCTAGGGGAATGAAGGAAAAGACTTATCATAGGCACAAGGGTTCCGACATCTGTAATCGCCACCTGCTCGTGCTCTAGCTCCTGCAAAATAAAAGACATGCTGGCAATAAAGACAAGGAATAGGGAGAATTTCTGCATGTTCTGGGGAAGAGGTTTTACTATTTCAATGAGATTCGACAGGAAGAGGAACTTGGTAAGAGAGAAAGAGATAAAGATGGAAACAGAAAGAGAATGAGGGCATTATTGTCTTTTCATATTTATTAATTTATTTGAATTTTTAATCAAGAGTATAATGGTCATTTTACCAATTTCTAGCCAAATTGTCCGTTGGAATTTTGGTCAACAAAGTCAAGGGTTAGATTAGCACTTTTAGATTTTACAAGGTTATATTGCCACTTTCGACCAAAACATAGGGTTAAAAATGCACTTTTATTTAAAAAGAAAGAATGCCAGTCTTAGAAGATCGAAGGGAGTATTTCACCCAAACCAATTAAATAAAAAATAAAAATAAATAAATGAAACATGAATGATTGGTGAATTGACGAGAAATAAGATTGAGTAATGGGTTCATAATTCAGGCTAACATGCAATTTGTTTTACCAAGAAAGTAAAGGTACCTGACTTTCTCTCTCTAAAAACCTAGTACCCATCTTTCGATTCCCAATTTCACGGTATAATGGTCCATTTCCGCCGAAAAACACCGGCCATGGAAGCTCCTCTATGGGCAAACCCTTTTGCCCCAATTATCAATGGCCCTAATCCTTCATTTGCAGACAAATTAAAATAGTTGTATCCCAACTCCGACTAGATTAACCTCTACTTGCACTATAATGACAAGGGAGATGTGGCAGTGCTTTACCCTGAGGAAGAGATTACCAAACTCGCCATTCCATTCGCTAAGGCCCTAATCGGAAATTTTATCTAAGGGAGACAAAAAAATGACTTCATCATGAAACAGTTCAAACCATTGGATTTAAGAGAGAAGCTCACATCACAGTCATGGATGGTAGATGATGTGTCCATTTTATATGCTTTATTTAGTAGTATTTAGGATCACTTTTGTGCTCTTTTATTATCGAGAGCTTGTGTTTTACCTTGAAATTCACTTAGGAGAGGCAAAAGCAACTTTGTACTCTTTTACCTCTTCTAAGTGGATTTTGTGTGACAAGGGAAGAACACGGAAGCAACGAAGACCGGAAGACATTGAAGACTATACTTTTGAAGACTTTTGGATACTCACTTCGAAGACATGAAGACCGGAGGCCGTTGAAGACCATTTTTGGAGCCGTTGAAGACTTGAAGATTGAGAGGGATGGCTATGAAGAAGACAAAGAAACAATGCAAAACTCTGGCTCCCGTCGCGACCCCGTCGCGACACCATCGCGAGTCGCGACCAACACCGTCGCGAGTCGCGACCAACGGGCGGCCAGAAATCAACTTTATCTTCTTTGCACTATAAATACTACTCTCTTTCCTCTTCTTCTCCAGCTTTTCCAGCCCGTTTTCTCTCTGGTTTTTGGGCGAAAACCTAGTTTTTTTTCTCTTCTTTCTTTTCTTAGCTTTTTCTTAGTTTAATTATGTCTTTTGTTGTTCTAGAGTAGTTCTTGTACTTGGGAGCTATGGATTGAAGCTTCCACTTCTATGTATTGAGAACCATTTCTATCTATCTATTTGGTGTTTTTACTATTGTGCTTTTATTGTGCTTGGAATGTTAATTGTTGATTCTATTAATGTTGTTGAGAGCTTGATGATATGAAATGCTTGGATCAATTGCTAGCTAGGGTTTGGGGGATTTGGGTTAATTTCCCCCCTGTTCTTGTTAGTAATGTGAGAGTATGATTTAGAGCTTTTGATTGTGTTAGTGTGTTGACAATGTGCTAGACGAATGTGATTGATGTTGAACTCTTCGTCATGTTCGTTTGTGTAGCAAACGAGAAGAGTTATATGCCCGTGGTCTATGAGTGGTCGCTCTTGACTAATCTCGTGTAATTGCATGAATTGGTTAAATGCTTAGTCACAGTGTAGTGGTCATAGGCATTGCCAAGCTTGTTGGTCCTTCGTGCTAAATGCCACCAATGACACCTTGAGTCGTGGTCGTGACTCGGGAGTCATTGGTGAGGTTTGACGAGAGATGTGGAACTCACTCTCGCAAACTATGAACTAAGAAGGATAGGAGTTTAGTCTCCACGACAAGTTGTTGAAGTATTGGATAGATGATTTAAATTCATTCTTGAAGCATTTGTTATTTGGCGTTTATGTATTCTTGCCATGAGTTGTTTGAGCATAGGTAGTGCTTGTGTGGTTGAATTGTTTAGGTGTAGGAACGTGACGAATTCCGTAGCGTCTTTGCATGAAGATCTATGAGCATGAACTTAGAACTCCTTGTGATGTGTGTGTTGTGGTACTTGCTAGATGGGTGTGTAAGTGTTGGGTCCTGAATGCTATATGATGGAATGTGTGAATGATTCGATGAACTACATTAGATGTGGAAGTGGATATCCGTTGCCCCCAAAGCATTTTATCTTTGTAGTTTAAAACCCCTTTTCTTAGTTTTGTTTGATGATTAGCATAGTCACTTGACGTTGCTAGTTATCTTGTCTTTTTACTTTCGTAACTTAGGAACCAACCACCCAACCAACCCCCCCCCCATTTACGTGTTTTTATGTGTGTGTATATATATTTACTCTTAGCCTAATATCAACCATTGTGTGCTTAGACGCTTAGGAAGATCCCTCTTCTCTTTGGACGACCCCGATTTGCCACTATCTACCTAGTTGTAGAAAGTAAGCATTTAGGGCTTATAAATTATCTTTTGCACGGCGGGCGCGACGACCGCCCGCCCGTCAGTAGACACGTATGAATCACCTTCAATTTGGACGAGGACTACTACCGTTGTTTGCTAAAAAGAACATGGTCATTGGGAGGAAACATCATGAGGATCTTCAAATGGACAAAGCACTTTGACTATGATGAAGAATCCTCTCTGGCACCAATGTAGCTTATAGTGGAGTTTCCCCCAATACATTTCTTTCACTTTGATGTTCTTCCTCATATTGGTAAAGCTTTAGGTGAACTTCTATATACTGATGCTCCAACCAAAAATATTACTAGACCATCTATAATAAGACTCTGTGTTGAAATGGATGTATGTAAACCGAGACCCTCAAGATTAGACTTGGTTCAAATAGTTCTAACAAATCTTATAATATAGTCTATAAGGATTTTCCGGTTTGCTGTAAGAAATGCAAAAAAGGAGGACATGCTGAAAATAGATGTAGGTAGGAAGAAGCAAGAAATAATGCTCAGAAAATGCCTAGAAATGATGCCAATAAATTGCTCAGAAAAGAACCACGGATACTGGCAACAAACCTGGTTAAATCCCCCCCTATAGTTGAGAATGAAATAGTCCAGAACCCAGCAAAATGCCTACTAGGAATGAAAAAAAAAAGGCTTGCCAAAATAGCTCAAACCATATCAACTACTAAATAGCAAAAAGTGGAAAAAACTAACACCAGGAAAACCAATGATTTACAGGTCGAACCAAACGAAAAAGATATCCAGGGTCTATCACCAATAATGGTAGAAGATACCCCTCCCCCCAACCTGGTCTATCTCACACTTTAATGATAAGCCATCTACCTCTAAGTTAACATCTCAAAAGAGGACTGAATATGATCAAAAATCATAAACACGAGAACACCCCTTAATTCAAAAGAACGGGTTGATCTAACAGGGAACATTGAGGATATAGTCCCAGAATCTCCCCCCCCCCCCACTTTTGTTTCAAACGGGTTCATTGTATTTCTAGAAGAATATCCATAGAACGAGGAGAACTTGACACACATCCAACAACAGCATAACATCAAAACCAAAGAGGAGTCCAGTAGTACAAATGACTACCAGGACTGCATGGATGACTCAAAGGTATACACAACAATGTCATCTTCGCCACTCATAAGAGTTCTATCCCCAGCTTTCAACAATGATATTCTCTGCACCAAACTCAGAAATACAACAGACTCTATAAACCTAAACATTTCTCACTTACTTTGGAACCCGAATAGATCACCAATTAATCCCAATTCTCTTACATTGCATGTACATAATTATGAGCAACAAAAAAACTCCTAGGAACTACCTTTAGGATGCGGAAGACCTAGGAGAAGGGGTGGAGATGTGATCGTGCTCAGATCAGGAACAAGATAATCCGGACATAGACCCCAACTGGACAATCAAACCAAAGAGAAGTACCAGGTTAGCCGGAAAAAAAAAGAAATGTTAAATATGAATGCTAATATTATGTTTGGGAATGTGATAGGATTGAGAATATCTTTTAAATGGATTAAAAATACTGGCTTTTAAATATAAAATAGATCTCCTAGCAGTAATTGATTTTTTTTAACACAAACCATAAACAAATTTGGATTTTTCATTCTCATAGGGTCATAGTTAACCTTATATTTGAACAGGATTTCTTTATTAGACTAAAACTTAAGGATGGATTGGTGAGTCTGCAATAAATATTTTGTGGTCTATTCCCCGGAATCTAACTTTGATAGGAACTTAATGTATAATGAAATACAAGCCCTAATCAATACTTATCCAACCTCTATTTTCTCTATAATGGGAGGATTTTAATGCCATTAGGAACTTGGAGGAATACTCGGGTCAAGCCAACCCAGTTATGAACACAATCAAGCATTTTAGTAACTTTTTTAACAACCTAAAACTTAGTGAGGTCAACACAATATGCAATACTTTCACCTAGAATAATAATAGATCATTTTAACCAGCATCTAAAAGACTTGATAGGATTTTGGCTAACTAGGCTTTTATTGATAAATTCAAAAAAATCAACAATCCAAGTCATGAATAGAACCACCTCTAATCACTCCCCACTCTTTTTAGAAATAAAGGGTGATCAAACCACATATTTCAGACCCTTTAGATTCCACGAAATGTGGTTTTTGAGAAAAGATTTCATCAAACTTATTAGGGATCATTGGGATAAACCAATAGAAGGCTTGGCCAAATCAAATTATCTTTAAAATTACAAAGGCTTAAAAATGAGATAAAAATCTGGAATAAATCAGTCTTTGGGAATCTATTAGATATCATTAAAAAGACCGAGTTAAGTGTGGCTCTATTAGAGGAGAAATATGGCATCTCACATGAGACCGATGCTAGGACATAATTGAACAAGGCTAAAGCTCCTCTACTAGGTCTATATTTGAAGAAACACCTTTCTAAAACAGAAAACAAGAGAAAGATGGTTAAAGGATGGAGACTGTAATACGGCTTATTATCACAAAGCTATATCCAAAAATAAGTCTAGGCTTTCCATTCTTAAAACAAAGGATTTAGAAAATAACTGGATTCAGTGCCAAGAAGAAATTGTACAAGCTCATGTACAATTTTTAAAAATATGTTAACTGATGATAACTTAGATATCACAGGTGCAAACCTAACTTTCTTGCTTAGGGAATGTAAACCTGTAATTACTGAACACAAAATGATGAACTGTATAAGCCGATAACAATTAATGAGGTAAAATCTGCAATTTTATCCTTAAATCCAAACACATCTCCAGGACCGGATGGTTTTACAGGTCAATTTTATAGAAAGGCTTGGGATATCATTGGCATAGATGTATTACAAGTCGTATTATAATTCCAACTAGTTGTACCTATCCCAAGAGTTATAGGTAGCTCCTTCATAACTCGCATCCCCAAAAATCAGTTACCAATCTCATTCTCGGATTATAAGACGATTATTTTATCTAACTTCTCAAATAAACTTATGGCTAAAATCCTAGTAGAAATATTCAAACCATTAATTACTAACATCATCTCAGAAGAACAATCTGCATTCATCTCAGGAAGGGATATTGCGGATAATACTATGATGATGAAGGAAGCAGTTAGGGCATGGACAGTGGTGGTCTCTTAAAATTAAAAGACCGCTTAAGAGACCGAAAACTACCACAGTAGTGGTCTCTTAAGTGGTCTCTTAACAAGAGACCACTTAAGAGACTCTTACTAAGAGACCGGTCAAGAGACCACAGCTGGGATAAAAAATTCTAGCACCCATGTGCTGCTGGGGCTGCTGAAATGCGGCCCTTTTTTAATGGGACACGTGTCGTCCCCTCATTGGGCCACGTGTCCCACTAAGCTCAACCAATTTTTTTTAATTTTGAATGGGACACGTGTCCAATCCTGGTGGAGACACGTGTCCCACTAATTTTCCAATCTTTTTTAAAATTTTGAATGGGACACGTGTCCCATTCTGGTGGCGACACGTGTCCCAAGCGTATTTTTTTAAAATTTTTTCCCAATTTTTTTTATTTTTTAAGAATTTCAATTTTAATATAATTTTGATTTTCAAATTGTAATAATTGGTCGGACTAGATCAATATTTTATTTAGTATTTTCTGTAATTTTTATAATTGTTATAATTGGTTTTTGCATTTTTTATGTTTTTTATATTATTTTATAAAAAAATGAATTCTCATAGTATTTATTTATTTAATTTCGTTTTAATAGTTCCATCAAAAAAATTGAAATTAATTTTATTTTTTTACACTGAAGCATGGTATTGACAAGAACGAGAAAAAAATTTATTTAACATATTTTTAAAAACGAATTTATATTTAAATATTTAAACATTCTATTAAATTTTGCATTCAACTTATTTTTGGTGGATAAATTTATGTAAAATAATATTTAATGGTCAAATTTAACGAGTAGGATAGAGAAAATCAAGTGGGTTCCATGAATAGTATATAGTGGTCTCTTAACCATTGTGGAGAAAAAAAGGGTTGTCTCTTAAGTGGTCTCTTAAGCTGAGGCGGAAGAGAGAGAAAAAATATATATATTTAATTGGTAAGAGACCGCTAGCGGTCTCTACCACCGCCCATGGCCTTAGACTACTGGATAGGAGAAATGAATCACTTAATCTAATTCTAAAAGTAGATATGATGAAGGCTTTTGATAGGGTGTCATGGGCTTCTTTAAATTCTTTAATTCTTAAATTAGGTTTTCATGGAAAGTTTGTAAAAGCTATTATGAATGACCTAAATGGTGCCTAGTTCTCCATATTCATTAATGGTATTCCAAAAAGGTTTTTTTAACCCCTCTTAGGAATGAAAACAGGGAGATCCCCTCTCCCATTTTCTTTTTAATATCATAACTGAAATGTTCACTTTAAATCTAGAAAAAAAAACAGCATGCAATAGGTAATTTAAAAAATATTTTAGAACTCCAAGTAACTCAATCCCATTAACTCAATTATGTTTCGCGGATAAAACGGCTCTATTCATTTCTGGGACAACAAAAACATTGAAAAACCAAATGAAATTCTTAAAAAGCTTTGAAATGGCCACTGGCCAAAAAGTAAACTTCTCTACAAGCTCTTATTATGTTGGGAAATTAAGTAGGATTAAGAAACAAGAAATCCGCCGCATCAAAGGAATGAATCAGAGTCTCATCCTTTTTTCGTACCTGGGAGTAAAAATTTTTAAAGGAAGAAAGTTAAATAGCCACTTCACATATCTAATTGATAGAATAGCTAATAGATTAGAGAATTGGAAAAATAAATGGCTCACTGGTGGGGGTAGATTGATATTAATTAACATGCGCTCAGCTCAATCCCCCTCCACTCTTGGTCAATAACTCCTACTAGCCATACAATCCAAAGGATTGAGAGTATAATTAGTAATATTTTGGGGTAATACTAAAAATGGATTAAAAGGCATTGGTATCCAGGAAAAAGTCTGTCACCCAACTGACAAAAATGGACTGAGTATTAGGGATCTGACAAAATCAGTCCTAGCCTTCTCCGCCAAGCTATGGTGGAAGCTACAAATTGGAGCTTTATCGTGGGCGAAATTCATGAGGTCTTTACTTGATACTTATAAATCTTCAGAAACTTGGACTAGGCATAAGGACGTAGATAGTTTTTGTCAACTAACCTCGCAGGTTATAACTAGGAATGGCGGAGTAAATATGTGGATTGCAAACTGGCTGGGATCAGGGCCTCTGCTCAATTTATGGCCAACACAATTACAGGTACTAGTTTCATTTTTACAAATCGAAGAGCTCAAGGTACATCTGCCATCTCTATCTCACGAAGAGATAGGAAAGGATACTCCCTCTGGTTCTTTCATTATGATCCCAACTTTTGGGCACAAATTTTTTTAAAAAGAAAAATAAATGGTAGAGATTGTATTGAAAGTATAAAAAGTAAAATGTGTGGATAAAAACAATCTATGATTTACTAAAAGGGGAAGGAGCCAATATAAAAAACCATCCAAAAAAGGAAAGTGAGCCATTATTAGTGGACCAAAGGGAGTATTACGTTTACATCTGAGAAAAATTATATGATATGAAAACCTGATCACGAAGGATCTGTCACTGTTTTCAGCATTCTCAGCCATAAGGAACAAAAACCCTACCATTTTAATGTTAAAAAAGGTATGAAATTCAATAATTCCAAACAAAAATCTCAAGTTTTGTTTGGAAATTATTGAATAACTCCTTACCTTTTGACAATATTTTAATGAGAATGGGTTTTATAAATCAAAAATATTTTTTAATATTTTTTTTATTTTCACATTCAAACATACATTATTACTTGTTTTAACTTTTAAATTTAAATATTAAATTTTAGAGCAAATGACTTCGGTGGCCCCTTAACTGTCATCATCATCCACCTTTGGCCTCTTTATTTTTTTGAATACTTTTAGCCCCTCAACTTACAAAACATCGCAGTTTTAGCACTTCCAGAGAGGCCCCGATTAAGCTGTTTTGTAAGTTGAGAGGCCAAAAATGTTCAAAAACAAAGATGAGAGACCAAAAGTATTAAAAAAATAAGGAGCCAAAGGTGGACAATGGTGATAGTTAAGGGGTCACCAAAGTCATTTGCTCTAAATTTTATTTTAAAAATTACAACATTTAATGTAAAAAGTACAGTGAACTCTCCATAAGTTTAGGGCCAGACTGCATTTCCTAAGAATTTCTCTTTATACATAATGTTTTATTATATTTATGTAAGGGTTAATTTGAGTAGTAAAGTAGTTACTCAATATATTTGTCTAATATTAGACATTTAAAAAAAATCTTCTTTAAAATTGCAGATTTTCCGTCATAAAAGAATTGATCACTTGCCTTTCACATTTTACTTTACATACTATTAATTAAAATTTTCTTCACACATTAACCAATGTACTAAAAATTGAAATGAGAATCTTTAGCAAATAAAGTGAGAATAACTTTCAAAAATGAGATACTCCAAAATTTTCTCTTTCTTTGACACCATAGTTTATTTACTTAGTATGCCAAAATATAGTGAAATAGAAGGAGTAAATGAAATGGAGGGATGAAATCGTTTAAAAAAAAAAAAGGAATAAGTGGATGAAATAAAAAAAAAAGCTAAAAAGTTTGTCAATATAAAAGAAACGATGAAAAGAGAAAGTGTGTAATAACAATAAAACAGAGAAAGTACTTTTCATAAGTGAGGATTTACTGGAATAATTACTCATTATAGATAAATTTATGAGTCTGTCTTTTGAAAGACGCTCATTCCATAAGTTATGGAAAGATCAGAGACTCAAATACAAATTTAACACAAAAGATGAAATATTAACTGGTTAAAACAATAAAAAATTTGGGACAAATTCTAGTTATAAGTTATTTGACTAAATTCACATGACTATTTGAGTTTTAGAAAAATTACAATTTTATATGTTTTACTATAAATATGTAATGTTTCTAATCAAAATTCAAATGTTTCACTTGCAGTTACTTGAGAGTATAAGCCTCCAACAGCATATTATTTTAATTAAACTTTTCTTTCCATAGACTTATGAAAAGATAGTCCCTCCATAAACATATGAAAAAATGATATCTTCCAAACTGTTTTTAAATTTATTATTTATAAACTAAGAATATTTTAAAAATTAACAAATTTTATGAAGCTGTTGGATGATCGACAAACTCAACTTTCTTTTCTCATTATTATAACTATATAATTCCTGGGCTAATACCTAAATTTATATCAATTCACAAATTACTAACCTCTGCGTTTCTATTATTGTCCCAATAAATATTTTGTTAAAATCATTTTGCTGGTTTTGACTAAATATTTTTATTCATATTAAAATTTTCTGATTTATCATATAATTTTTTTCAAAAATAGAACCACTTAGCGAAGCGAGGATGGTTGTATTAAGGTGTTTGAGACCTAGATGAATGAGAGAAAAATATGAAAAATTGTGACATAAGTACAAAGACCTGAATTTGGAAAAGGGAAATCTTGCAAAATGTAATGGAGTAGTATGGAAAAGAGGAGAAGAAAAGTGGTGAGGGGAATAATTTTTTTTAGTGTTTTAGGAGAATATTATTAATGAAACTTGCATGGGAAAAAGATGAACTTCATATTAAATGAGATTTAGTTAATTAATAATTATGTTTTCAATTTCATATTAAATGAGGTTTGGTTAATTAATAATTAAATTTTCAATTTTTCTGTAAAACTCATGTGGCAAAAATGGTCTCTTTAATATAGTGTAGGTCTTCTGACAGGCGGCATGTCCATAATCTTATGGACAGACCAGGGACGTATTTGTAAATCAGGAAAAATTGTAGAAATTCGTGGGCATGGTCATAAGATAAAAAATGTATCCCCAAAATTTCAGTTACTTCCTCCATTTCTCTGCGCCGCTTACCGTCGAGCATAATGATACCTCATACCAGTGATAGTTGATATAGAGGTACATTATCCTTTTGCTTGTGTAAATGCAGATGTGGTTTTAGTTTCTTGTATATATGAATGCTTTAAGTGTGAAATTTTTATGGATCGCAGATTCGTTCTACATTTTGGCAGTTCTTGTGGGTTTTATATCTCTAGTTTAAGGGATCTCTGATTCGTGATGTATATTGAAGAAGAAATCGTGGTAGAGATTCTTTTGAGGTTGCCCATGAAGTGTTTGTTAAAATGTCGGTGTGTTTGCAAGGGTTGCTATGCTTTGATCAAAAGCCCCCATTTCGTTAATCTTCACCTTAAACATCCCTTAAGAAAGAAAAGTAGAACTGATCACATGATTTTCAAAAGGAGATTTGAGTAGGATGCTATCATGTCATACATTTCTTTCGATAGCAACAATGACGCATTGGTTACTAGGCCTGCCCCTCATTTCCCTGCATCCCCTTTTCGTCCCAAAAGGTTGATGCTTTGTGGACCTTGCAATGAAATCTTTTGTGTCATGGCAAAAGAATCATGGGGACCTGAGGTCTCTAAAGAAGCTATCCTCTTGTGTAATCCTGCAACTCGCAAATCCCGGATACTCCCCAAACGTTCCTTGCCGAAGCCTCCACACGGAAGACCTTTTTGTGCTGGTACATGTGCTTGTGGTTTGGGATTTGATCCGATTATTGGTGAATAGAAGGTAGTCTCTATTTTGAGCTACAAGTCCATCCAGGAGATTTATTATGACAGTGATAATAAGGGTGATAACTTCGAAGCTTGTGTCTTTAGAATTGGGATTTACAATCTCAGCTTTGATTCATGGAAAGAAGTAGAAACCAATCTGCTAGCTGCCATGTTGCTTACTTATTTTGATGATTGTGAGAGCCTTGGGGGCCAAGACAGTATGCTTCGTTTTTACCCTCATCTACATGTGGTTCGACCCTGCCCAGGATTTCCACACTTACAACATCATCTGGAATCCACACAGAATAATGTAGGCACTTTTTTTCCCTAACCCCTGTTTTGGAGACTATAAGTATGTATGTGGTTGGTAGCTTGTATGTATTTTTGTTTTAAAGTTTCTGTTTTGAATTTGCTATGCAGATTTTGAAAATTGTTTTAGAAATTGTGGTTTAGAAAACATACTCCCTCCAGTTTTTTTTACAATGGTTCTGTTTGATTGAAAAATTTACAAGGCATGTTTGATAACTTTATGTTCATACTACAATGGACATCATGTGAGATGTCTTTGCATCCTCCGTGTTGTGCAGTTTTTAAAAAGTAAAATTTTATATAGTCCGTTATTATACGGAACTAAAGTTATCATATTTGGTCGAACATATTATGAATTTTATTTTTTTTAAAAGGGTCATCGTTAAAAGACCATGAGGAGTATAAACAAAATTCGAAGTTAATTCAACTTTTATTATCCATGGATTCTGTCTGAAATAGTGGAGTTTTTGTAAACAATCTTGTGTTGAATTTTCAATTTCATGGTGGATGAGATACCAATGAGAGTCTTCACAAACCATGAGAAAGTGGGGGTGCCCTTCCCCAGTAGGCAGCCGATGAGGCTGTATTCGAGCATCTGGAATGTGGAGAGCTGGGCTACACAGAGTGGGCGGGTGAAGATTGATTGGAACAAGGCGCCATTTACTGCATCTTTTAGGAATTTGAAGATTGATGCTTGTGTTTTGTTTTCTGATGAATTGTTGCAGCTGTCCAAGAAGCCGTGGATGAGCCAAGGATTGGATGCAGTTGGGAAGCAAAATCTAGAGTGGGTGCACAAGAACTACATGGTCTACAATCACTGCACATGCCTTGCAAAGTATGTTCATGGGTTGCCTTATGAATGCAGCCTTGACTGATGCATTATTCTTCTGTGCATACTAGGTACTAAAGTAGATGGTTTTTTGGTATACCATAGCATTTTTGTGTACATACTTACTGTTTAGCAGTTGGCACTTGAACACTCTTATACGTGACGAGATCTTTTCACGACATTTAGTATCTCATCTAGTCCCTAATCCTTGTAGTTTTACCACTTAAACTCTAGCAGTGAACTTTATCGAGTAGAATATAGTGTAATTTTGTTCTTGTAACAATAGAGAGTGCCTGACCATCAGAATAGGATATTGACATGATTATTCGGACATTTTGATGCCGGAGATTCATCATAATATGAATTCTGCTGCTATGAACATGTAAAAGACATGTGGCAAATACTCAAAAAATAAAATAAATGCTGCTAAAAATTTTCGTATATGCTATGCACATGTTACTTTACAATACGTATCGTTTGTATAAAAACATGCACTTGTTTTAAAATCTCTGAATATGAATTAAGAAACTTTCCTAGGAGATCATGTATAAGTTAAGTTATGAATAGCATAAAACATGAATATGTTAGTCTACAACTAGTATATGTTATAGTTTACACAGACAGAGAAGACTAAAATTTGATAATTTAACATTATCATATTAACTCTGCATTAATTACTTTACAACATGTATTTTTTATTATAAAAACACGCATATGATTCCTTAAAAGTTTAATGTCATCTTCATATGAATCCTCCTCGTGTTGGAACATCTTGTGGAGTCCAATGTTCAATGTTGTTTGATTCCTTAAAAGTTAAAACCAAAAAAAGTTTAGATCCAACTCATTCAAAAACTCATATATATTGGATATTTACATGTGCAACATATAAGAAAATAAGTACAATTTATAATTCAAAGAGAACAATATTCAACAATGAAAGTAAAAGTCAAAAACAATAAAACTAACAAGTATATAATGGATTCTAACAGTTGCAATATATAAGTAAACAGATGCAGTTCTTAATTCAAAATGGACAACCAACTCATACAAAACACAACTAACAAGTACATACAAGATACTAATAGATGGAACATAGAAATAAACAAATGCAACTCGTTATTCAAAACTTACAAGTAACAACAAATGAAAAAAAAAGGTCATAGGCAGTACAACTAACAAGTACACATTGAACACTAACAGATGCAACATATAAGTAAACAGATGCAGTTTGTAATTCAAAATGAACGATCAGCAAAAAAGAGAAGAAAAAAAGTCATTCACAAAAGGTCTATAGGCAGTACAACTAACAAGTACACATTGAATACTAACATGTGTAACATATAAGTAAACAGATGCAACTCATAATTCAAAACAAACGATCAGCAAAAAAGAGTAGAAAAAAAGGGCATTCACAAAAGGTCTATAGACAGTACAACTAACAAGTACACATTGAATACTAACATAGGCAACATATAAGTAAAAATATGCAGCTCGTAATTCAAAATGAACGATCAGCAAAAAAGATTGAAAAATACACATTGGATAATAACATTTGCAATATATAAATAAACGAATGCACCTCGTAATTACATAAAGTGTAGACTTCATAGCCATCAATCAAGAAGAATCAGGACCAGATATTACAATGAATTCATCCATACATCAAAGTACAGAATGTAACAACTGTGATTATGATTGAAGAAGAAAACATGGCATATAAAATGATTAACATCTATGAATCAAACAAAACTTGTACTCGGAGCACCAACAAAACTTCAAAATCACAAACAAAAATTCAAAATGTAGCTGATAAATCTAGATTTTAAGAAGACCGAGGATCTCGAGTTCCATTTAAACCAACAAACACTGAAAATCAATGCACACAGAAGCGTAATTCAGGACTGGCCATAAGAAACATGAATAACAAAGCTGTAACGGAGTACGAACAAAGCAACAATTAGTCAGTTACTATTTTAATGTAATGTAGTATTCCTCTCCAATTTCCACAATTCTATGCCATACTTCACCTAACCCTAATCAGTGTATTCTAATCAACATTAGCAAGTAAACTATGAAGTCTCAAGCAAAAAAAAGTATACTAAAATCAACATCACGTGTTTATATCGATGGAACTGAATCACTGAGTGACTGCGTGCCGACAGGGGCTACTTCCTCATTTCCACAAGCACCGGTATCCAATCCAAAAATTTTCTTGAAAAGTGCAACAATCTATGGATTGCCTCCTTCTCATGGTCAGAATTCTGGCTGCCGGCATGACAGGTGCGGCGGGGGTGACGGAGGTGAAATGGATCCGCGAGTAGGTCTGCTTGTGAGAGGTAGAAACAGAAGGTCCACGAGTAGGATCCGCGAGTAGGTTAGCTTTGCCCTCCTCAACTCCTCCACCAACGACGCCGTCTTCGTTGGCGTTACTGGTGGTTTCAGCTCTTCCGGAGTCAGCACCTAGCCCATCCTTGCTTCGATTCAACTACCATGTTGGAATTAGAAACTTTGAATGGTCATGTGTCCTCTTGAAAACCTCATGAGAATGGGGTGGATTTGCAATCAGTCAATAATTTTTTTTAGAAAAAAAGGCCACATCGTTGCATACCACGTGGCCCAATAAGGGAGCTACACGTGGTGCGACTGGGAAAGGAAATGGCCTACGCTGACGCGCAGGCCTTCAATCACATGCATATCTGATGCATGTCAGATCTGGTTCGGTTCCCGTTTAGAGGAACCATTGGCCGGTTCCAATATTGTGAACCACTTTGAAATCCCCATTATGGGTTTCGTGGTTCCACTTCGGTTCCAAAGGGGTTCCAGTTTCGAAGTGGAACCTTTCTGGAACCCCTATTGTACATGCTTTAAAGCATTCACAATGGCACTAGATTTAATGGCAATTCTTTCACATCATTAATTTTGATATAAATTAGGTAATAATCAACTACCAACAAAGAAATGATATTTGAGAATCATTTCTTTAGCACCACATCACCATCTCTAATTTTAAAAAAAATTAAACATTTATTTATATTTTATAAAATATCATTATCATGCAAATTAAAAATGACTGTATATTATATTGACTATAAATATAAAACCAAACATGTTTATTCTTTCATAAAAAATAATATTTTTATATTAAGTTTATATGATTTAAAATTATCGATATAAATATCAATATAATAAAATTAATGGATGTTTTCTGAGGATGGATGTTTATCATATTGGATGTATGTATTTAGAAGCTAATTTTTTTTATCGTTAGAAGCATTGCTTTTCAGTAAAAATAATTTTCATTTTGAATTATAATAATTAAAAATATAAAAAAATCCATGCCAAGTAGGTATGTCAAACGGGTCATGTCACCCGTTGGATAATCGTTATCCATATACTATTTTCACTTATTGGATAAGATTTATTGAATAATGACCCATTGGGTTAATGGATACAATTTGGTTGTAGTTATTGAATTTATTGGGTTGGATAATGGGTTACTCGTTGAATAATTTTGGGTGGGTCGAGTTGGGTTGGGTAATGGGTGACCCGTGGAAAATTTCATACCATAAGATAACTAAATTTTCACAAGTTTGACTGCGAATGATTTAATTTTCCTCTAATATATAATCATTTCTTATATATTATGTACATCATATTATTATATTATATTATATTATATTTAATAATATATATATAATATGTTGGCTTTGTAAACTCGACGAAATTAATGAACAATATTAGTTGGGTTCGAGCTCGAGCTCAAATAACGTACGAGTTTGAATACTATACGAGCTCGAATATTGTACGAGCCCGAATATTGTACGAACTCGAATACTGTACGAGATTGAGCTCGAATATTGAACGAGATTGAGCTCGAATACTGTACAGACTCAAATATTGTACGAGATTAAGGTCGAATATTGTACGAACTTGAATACAGTACAAGATTGAGCTCGAACATTGTACGGACTCGAATACTGTACAACATTGAGCGCGAATACTGTATAAACTTGAATACTGTACGAGATTGAGCTCGAATATTGTACAAACTCGAATATTGTACGACGTTGAGTGCAAATACAGTACGAACTCGAATATTGTACAAGATTGAGTTCAAATACTGTACAAGCTCGAATACTGTACAAACTCGAGTACTATACGAGATTGGCCTCGAATAATTTGTGAATTATAGTGAATTTTTATGTTAAATATTACACATGCATTTAATTGGGTAGTTTTGGATATTTATTGGGTATTTGTTAGTTCTCATTGAGTTAACATAATATGGTACCCATTGAGATCAAAATTTCCCAGTAACATAATTATTCTCATCCCGCTCAATCCCAAAAACTAATTAGTATTTAATACCCGATCCCATTGGATATGACAATTTGTAACCCAAATCAGAAGAAAATATTAAATGATGACTTATTGGGTTAATCACATAATGACTTATTAAATAATGACAACATTGCCATAAGTAGAACGACGGGTCTCCAAAAACCTGGCCCAATCTGCATCAGGTTAACCGAGCACCTCCGGAGAAGAAGCTTCACAAAAATTGAGTCCAAAATGTAGGGTCCCCCGAACATAGTGGAGAATCCGAGTGACAGCCAAAAAATTATCTTCCCGAGGGTCCTAAAGATACTAACTACAGGATTAACTGCAAATGCTAAGTCTGGATGAGTGATGGTTAGATACTGGAGAGCACCAACCAAAGAGCGATACAATGTCAGTTTCTTGAGTTGGGAACTCGTACTGCTGTGAAGCCGAGAATTTGGAAGAAACAGTGTAGAAACTGGAACTGCATCTAACATACCAGCCCGAGAAAGAATGTCCCGAGCATACTTCGTCTTTCCTAGAAGAAGTCCTGGGGTAGTAGGCATGACCTCTAAGCCAAGAAAGTAATGTAAGGCACCCAAATCTTTGATGGCAAACTCCTGATGGGTGCTATCAATGAATTGCTGAATAAGTATGGAATCATTGCCTGTCAAAATGATATCATCAACATAGACCAAAAGATACAACAATGACGAGCCACGAGACAACACAAATAATGAAGTATCAGAATAACTGCAATGAAACCCAAGCTGCAAAAGATAAGCACTGAAACGCTGAAACCATGCTCTAGGCGCCTGCTTCAGATCATAAATGGCTTTTTGTAGATGACAAACACAGTCCGGATGAGTGGGATCCTTGTAGCCAACGGGTTGCACCATAAAAACCGGAGAATCAAGAACACCGTTAAGAAAGGAATTCTTAACATCCAACTGATGTAGAGACCAAGCACGCATAGTCGCAATAGCAAGAACTGTTCGAACTGCAGATGGTTAACCACAGTGCTGAAAGTATGGTCAAAGTAAAAACTGAGAATCTAAGAGAAACCCTGAGCTACTAAACGTGCCTTATGGCGATCAACCGAACCATCAGGTCTGTACTTCAGCCAATAAACCCATTTAGACCCAACAATGTTAACGTCCGGCGCGGAACAAGATCCCAAGTATGCTGACTACAAAGAGCGGCCATCTCCTCATCCATGGCAGAAACCCAAGAAGGATGTTGGTTTGCGGAACAATAATAAGTCAGTTCTTTCGGAGCAAGAAGAGTCACAAGAAGACCATAAGCATGAATATTCGAATAATCTCGGTGCAGAATAACTCCTATGGAAGAACGCATAACCATTCGAGAAACTGCTAGATGCGAAGAACCCAAGATCTGGGACGTGACCAAGATGGCGGAGTCATGACCGTCCATGGCCGTAGCCAAATCCAGAAGGAGTCCGTTAGCGGCTGAGGCAGGAAGGAGGTTTGTGGCCATCCGGGGCCGTGGCCGAGGTGGGAAGGAGGTCCATGGTCGTGGCCATCTGATGTGTGCTAATTATGCTGTGTATTTTATTGGGATTAACTGTGATTTTACATGATTAATGTGCACTTCAAGTGTTTTATTTATCACAGATCACAGTTTTTGGGCTTAAGAGAAATTTGGAGGAAGTTGGTGAGAAGTATTGACATTATGGCAAATGAAGCAGTCAAATGGAGAGTAGAACTGTTGCAAATATTTTAAAGCTGATCTGGTCTGATTTTGATGAGATTTGTGGAGATATCTTTGGAGATATTTGAAGAGATTTAATTAGATTTTATCTTTTCAAATCAGAATTCATAATTTGGAAAGGATTAACTTATGAATCTTATGGACAAAATTCATAAGTGTTGTGCAAGACTAAATTTTGTGGTGTTAAGGAATTAGTATTAGAATTGTATTCTTACCTTAATTATAGATGTAATTGTATTCTATTACATTTTCCTAGCTTGTATAGGTATCCTGTACTACTATATCATGTATCCTGAATTCATGAATACAAACACACATTATTACCCTTATTTTCTACATGGTATCAGAGCCTAAAATTATGAAACCTTAAATAGAAAATTTTCCACTGCCCTAAATTTCCCGAGTCGCCGCCGTTGATCCCCACGCGCAGCCGGTGCACCACCACCCGCCGCCGCAGCCATCCACTGGTTCCGCCGCCGCACGTTAGTCGCCATCCGCTGCTCGCATTTTGCTCTGCCGTACGTCCTCACCCGCTGCCATACGTCCTTAACGCCGCCGCTTGTTTTGCGCCGGTGTATCCTATTGATCCGATCTATCGCTGGTTATTGTACCTGCTCCTGATCTGTACCTGATTTTACAATATGTCTGGTTCTGAAGAACAGCCCCGTTTTGATGTTCATAAGGGTTCAAAGCTTCATGATATGAGTGGTTATAGTGTGATTACAGCTTTACTTAAGCAGCCGCAGTTGCAATCTGGCCCTCGTACTACTTTACCGATTGGTCGTGTGTCGACTAATCCTTACTTCATTGGTTCTGGCAATGGTCCAGGTTTACAACTTATGCTGACCATGCTGAAAGGTCAAGAAAATTATCTTGAATGGTCCGATGCGATTTGTCGTGCTTTCCTGGCCTAGCACAAGATTGGGTTCATTGATGGATCCATTACCAAACCCCAGGATGATTATCCTGATGCTGCCGATTGGCCTGGGTTAATGCTACTCTTATCTGCTGGATTTTACAACCCTGGATCCGGTATTGAGATCCTCTACAAGTTCGTTTGCCACAGTTAAGGATCTGTGGGATGACCTGAAGGCACGATTTATTCTCGCCGATGGTATGAAACTTTTACAGACGCAAGAAGTCATTCAAAGTTGCAGGCAAAATGGTCAGCCCATCGACATCTACTTTGCCAAATCAAAGAAGTTGTTTGCGGATTATCACTGCATGCGACCTCCTCTGGTTTGTACCCGTGAAGATTGTAAGGCATTATGCCAGTGCAATCTTACTGCGAAAGTCTTCCAAGAGAGAGAGAAGGATTTGATCTATCAATTCATCTTTGGCCTCGACGAAGATTTTCACACCTTGCGATCACACATCATGAGCATTGATACAATGCCATCTGTCATGAAAGTGTATGCCCTTGTTGCTCAGGAGGAGAATCATAGAGCTATCATTCGAGCTCGTGAGTCTTCTTCTGACTCCATGGCGTATGTTGCATGACGTTCACCACCTGCAAGTTCTTCGCCAGTTGTTCTTTCTGCTGCCGACCGCAAGAATCTTATTTGTACCCACTGTCATCGCAAAGGTCATGATAAAGATACATGTTTCCAGATACATGGTGTCCCAGACTGGTTCAAGAAAAGCAAGAAATCGGTGCCACCTTCCCGGCCTTCAAGCACCGCCGCCGGTTCAGGAGGCTCTGCCGATCTCCCACTCCCGCCACCATTTGCCAAAGCTGCCACGTCGCCGCCAAGTTTGGTGGCGGCGGCTTCCTCTTCCGGTGGTGTCCCTACTCGTTCGAGTTTTGGCCCTGCTCTTTCTGATGACCAATGGAGCTCTACTCTGAACTTGTTTAATCTGTTTAATTCTCTTACTGGTGATGAGTCTGGTAAGCCTACTTTACCATGGATACTTGATTCGGGAGCCTCATATCACATGATTGGCGACAAAGGTTCTCTTACTGATCTTACTACTACTATTGATTCTGTGAATGTTGTTCTGCCTGATGGCTCGGTCTCATCAACCTCACAATATGGATCTCTTTGTTTTGGTGGTTTTATTTTGCAGCATGTTTTATATATACCTACATTGCTATGCAACTTACTGCCATGCTCTACATTGTTATCTACCCTGAACTGTCTAGCTTTGTTTACTGAAAATTATTGCATTTTACAAACAATCAGTACGAGGAGAGTGATTGGCCTAGGTGAACAAAAAGGGGGGTGTTTTGGCTTCGTCTGCTGGATGCTCGCGTTCACCTTCCTGTCCTGCAGTCTCTTCCTACGGTTGCTTCAGTATCTTCTTTCGATTTATGGCATCAGCGTTTTGGTCATCCATCCACGGTGTTGTCTTCTATTTCTTCTGGCATTAATAAACATTTTGTACCCTGCTCTGTATGTTATAGAGCAAAATAGACTAGACATAGTTTTCAATTAAGTTCTACAAATGCTACTGCATTGTTTCAATTGATTCATTGTGATGTTTGGGGACCTTATAGAACACCATTTTCTAGTGGTGCATTTTATTTTTTAACTATAGTAGATGATTATTCCCGAGCTGTTTGGGTTTATTTGTTAGTAGCTAAATCTGAAGTAGCTTCTAGATTTTTAGAATTTAGTGCCTTAGTGAAGAACCAGTGGGGAAGAACAATTCAACGAGTTCGGGTTGATAACGGCACTGAGTTTTTGCCTCTGCGATCTCACTTTACTGCATCTAGGATCATTTTTTAGACATCTATGGTTGATACTCCACAACATAATGGTCAAGTTGAAAGAAAGCATCGTCATTTACTCAATGTGACGCGTACTTTACGATTCCAAGCCAATCTTCCTATTGAATTTTGGGGAGAATGTGTTCTTACTGCTGCTTACCTAATCAACCGAACACCGACTCAGCATCTCAACGGTCGTACTCTCTTTGAGTTTCTTTATGGGTAAGCTCCAAATTATTCATCCTTAAAGGTTTTTGGATGCTTGTGTTTTGCTGCTCATGTTCCCAAATATCGTGACAAGTTTGCACCACGAAGTTGGCGGTGTCTGTTCCTTGGTTACCATGCCGGAAAGAAAGGCTATCGTCTTTTTGACCTGGAGTCCCGAGTGATCTTTAACGGTCAGGATGCTGATTTCTTTGAAGACCAGTTCCCGTACTCTGCAACTCCGGCATCTACTTTATCCGATGAACCTGGTGGCGCCACCACACCATCGCCAGATTCCTCCTCCTTCCCACCGAAGCTGCACGGAGTTTTGGTTCCACCTTACGTTGCCGATCTACCGCCACCGGTCACCGTTGGTCTTTCGCCGTCCGCCAGTGGCTAGGTAGTGCCGTCTACTGTCTCCCCGGTCACCGCCGGTCGTAGCCAACCAGTCAATACCGGTCAACTCCAGCCAGTCAACACCGATCGTCGCTGGCCGGTCAACGATGGTCAATCCCAGTCAATCCCGGTCAATACCGGTCAAAGCCGGTCGTCACAAACAGGCCAATGCCAGTGAGTCATCCACCACCCGATGCCGGTACACCCATGCCGGCCGCCGGCGACCTACTTTCGCCGTCCGCTGCCGGTACTTCTCCGCCAATTTCCGACAATGCTACATCCTTGGTCTCTACTTTACCAGCTCCTCTGGTACCAGATGGTTCCACTACTGAGTTGCCACCTGTAAAACAGAATGCCTGATCTCGTCGTCCTCCATCGTACTTGGCAGATTACGACTGTAATGATCGTGTTTCTGCCCTTACTACTGAAACCCCTCCTGGACTGCATTCCCTCATGCGTCGTCACTTTCCTCAGGTGTTCTCTATCCTCTTACTGATTATGTAAATTGTGATAATTTTTCTAGCATACATTCTGGATTTTTGGGTGTTGTAATTTCTAGTGCAGATCACACTACTTATTCCGAGGCTTCCCGTCATTCTCATTGGCGGGATGCTATGGCTGAAGAAATTACTGCGTTGGAGCGAAATCAGACATGGACTTTGTCTCCTCTGCCTGCGCATAAGATGGAAATTGGGTGCAAATGGGTATACCAGACAAAGTTTCGTTCAGATGGTACTATTGAACGTCATAAGGCGCGCCTCGTGGTTCTTGGTAATCGCCAGGTTGAAGGAATTGATTACACCGAGACTTTTTCTCCAGTTGCAAAGATGAGTTCGGTTCGATTGTTTCTGTCCGTTGAAGTTATCCGTGGTTGGGAACTGCATCAGATGTATGTTCATAATGCTTTCTTGCATGGTGATTTGCATGAAGAAGTGTTCATGCGTCCTCCGTCTGGCTACACTGTTCCTCCTGGCCAGGTTTGTCGCTTTCAGAAATCTCTTTATGGTCTTCGTCAGGCTCCTAGAAATTGGTTTGCTAACTGTCTCAGGCTTTACGGGAATTTGGTTTTGTTCAGAGTAAGGCCGATTACTCTTTATTTGTCTATTCCCGTGGATTAGTTTCTTTACATGTTCTGGTTTATGTGGATGATTTGGTTATTGCTGGTAGTTATTCTTCTATCATCTATGAGTTCAATAAATACTTGGGTTCTTGTTTTCACATGAAGGACCTTGGTTTGCTTAAGTATTTTTTGGGTATAGAGATTGCTAGAAGACCGGAGGGGATGTTTCTCTCGCAAAGGAAATATGCTTTGGACATCTTATCTGATACATGCTTAACTGCTTCTAAACCAATTGATTTTCCGATGGAGCAACAACATGATTTGGCACGTGTTGAAGGTCCAGCCTGCCATGACCCGGAGCAGTATCGCCGCTTGGTTGGGCGTCTGATATACTTGACTATCACTCGTCCTGAACTTAGTTATTCGGTACATACTCTTGCGCAATTCATGAAGTCTCCTTGTGGTTCTCATTAGCAAGCTGCAGTTCATGTGTTGCATTACTTGAAGAGTCATCCTGGTTAAGGTTTATTTCTCTCTTCACGTAGTACTTTACAATTGACTGCTTATTGTGATTCAGATTGGGCTGCTTGTCCGATTACTAGGCGTTCTCTATCTGGTTACTTTGTTATGGTCGGTGATTCTTCGGTTTCCTGGAAGACTAAAAAAGCAACCTACTGTTTCTCGATCTTCGGCTAAAGCAAAGTATTGTGCTATGGCAGTTACCTGCTGTGAGTTGTTATGGCTTAAGTATTTACTGAAGGACTTGGGGGTGTCGCACTCCTCTCCTATGCGATTGTTTTGTGACAGTCAATCCGCTCTTCACATTGCGGCCAATCCGATTTTTCATGAACGCACCAAGCAAATTGAAATTGATTGTCACTTTGTCCGGGATCTTGTTCAATCTGGTGCACTAATTACTCAACATATTCGTACTACAGACCAACCTGCGGATTTGTTTACTAAAGTTTTCGGACGTAACCAGTTTCATTCTTTACTTGGCAAGTTGGGCATTTCTGATCCCCATGCTCCAACTTGAGGAGGAGTGTTAAGGAATTGGAATTAGAATTGTATTGTTACTTTAATTATAGATGTAATTGTATTCTATTACCTTTTCCTAGCTTGTATAGGTATCATGTACTATTATATAATGTATCATAAATTCATGAATACAAACACATATTATTACCCTTATTTTCTACCTGGGAATGAGGGGGCAAGAGTTTTCGTTTTCACCGCAGACATTAGTTACTTTCCATAGTTTTAGTTTTCATCATTCCGTTCCATTACGGAGACTTAGAAAGACCAGATTTTTATCATTATTTTCGAAACCAACAGCAGACTTAATTTTGTTGTTGCCTTTTCTTCTATTGGCTTGTTAGTGTTGCTACCGTAGACATTATAGGAGATATTAGTTACTTGGGGTTTGTGCTTAACTTCATTCTTGGATTTCGTGTGCAGCCTTTTCAATGTATTTACGGTTTAACATTCTTGTTTTCTTATTATTTAACTAGGTGCAGTATGTTTATATTCTATAATATTTGTTTGTTTAATTTAATCATCATGAGTAGCTAATTTATATATCAATAGAGAATAATAAATGTTAGTTTATAAATTGTGAGGCCTAATTGCATTATAATTGATTCTTCTATATTCTTGATTGTTCTTGGTTGAATTTTATTTCTAATATGTTTAAGCCTGATCAACTTAAATGTTTTAGAATGGTGCTATCTAATTTCCGCCAATACGTAATTGTTGGATGAGATTATTAAGTAGTACAGTCTTGTGAAAAACAACTAACTAGCTAAGACTGTAATAGCAAGATATGAAATAATTGAGTGTGCGTTACTATTCCCTTTTATTTAAGTATATAATATATCGGGTTCTTTTAATACTTAATGCTAAAATGTGTCCTGGTTTAGCGAATACTTTCTGTGAACATTTTGGTAAGGGAAACAGTTAATTAATCATAATTAGTTGACTGTCGATAAAGTAAGAAAGAATTGGGGGGTTCAGCGTACCTACCTCCCTATAATCGGTAGATATGTAGGAATTGATTCATTATTGTTCCTATGATCGATATTAACTAGCATGAGTTATTCTTAGCCGATATCATTCATTTATATATTTATTTTTCATTTTTTAGAGTCGTCATTTTCTTTTTTTGTGTTAGTACAATCACTGACTTTGAGGTGTGATGGCATCACCAAAAAGGTTTTCAAAATTAGTAGGAAAAATAACTATTGATTATTGGTTTTGCTCATCATGGGATCGACCTTGCTTACCATTGTACTAATTGGTATTGATATGAAATGCAAGTATTTGGTGAGTTAAACGACGTTCATCACCATTTGTGGCCATGGCCATCCAGGGCGCATGAGCCCGTGGCTGCTGGGCGCGAGCCACCACGGCTGGGTGTGGGCGCGGATGAGAGATGATCGGGCGCAGGCGACAGACCACCGCGGCTGGCCGCAGGCAAGGAGTCACTGCGGTCGGATGCGAATGGGATGGAGAACACTGGTCAGCTTGTGGGGCCGCAGGCTGAGACGGCTCATCATCAGGAAACCAAGATTGAGGTGAGGATGGAGCCGAGGCTAGTGACGACGCCGTCCCATGATCCGGATCAGTAAAGACGGAGACATCCAAACTTGAAGAGAGAGACCCAACTCCCAATGCCGGAGCCAGAGGAAAATAAGCCTCATCAAATCGAGCATAACGAGTAACATGAACCTTGCCAGTGGTAGGGTCGAGACACCGAAACCCCTTATACTGCGAGTTATAACCAATAAATATACATGGAATACTACCGGGTGATAGCTTATGATCAGCAAATGGGCGAACAAAAGGAAAAACTAGGCAACCAAAAGGATGAAAGTTACCATAGATAGGATCTCGTTGATAAAGAAGACCATAAAGTGTCAATCCCTGCAGAACTGGAGTAGGCAAACAGTCAATAATTTAGACAGCAGTGGTGAACGCATCATCCCAAAGAGAAATCGGAATATGTGAGTGAAAAAGCATAGTGAGACCCATTTCAACAACATGGCGATGCTTGCGTTCTGCGCGCCCCTTCTGTTCCGGAGTGGACGGACAAGAAACCTGATGATGAATACCTTTTTCCACAAAGTGTGATCTGAGTCTGGTGTTCAAAAATTAGTGCCACCATCACTTTAAATTTTTTATTTTTTGCAGAAAATTGATTCTCAACAAGTTACTCAAACTGCAAATAAGTGTCAACAAAATATGATTTGCGACGAAGGGGGTACAACCAAGTGAATCTTGAAAAATCATCCACAAATAATGCACAATATGAAAAACTATTTATACATAAAACTGGGGGGGACCCCACAAATCACAATGTATTAAACCAAGAACATTGTCAGCACGTTTAAGGTTCTTAACAAAAGCCAACCATTGGCATTTCTCCATAACACAGGGGGCGCAGGTATGCGGTTTAGGAAACAGAGAAGAAACTGAAAGTAAACCAGACTTATGTAAACTAGTAATCATTGCACTAGGAACATGACCTAGGCGTGCATGCCACAACTGATATAAAGGTCGACTCTTATTTTGCTGTAAAACTGAAACAAAATGCTGCATCTCCTCGGTCCAAAATGTACAATCCATCCTCACTGTGCCCCCGACCCACAACGACCCTGGTTACTTTAACCTGAATGATAAAATTCCAGTCATCAAATGTAATTAGGACACCCATATCTCTGGTTAACCGACTAATAGACAGTAAATTCTTAGTAATATCATGCACGATCAAAACACCAGACAAATGCAAGTTCTCAGAAACTTTAGAATCACCAATATGAGATATCATAACTTGAGCACAATTACCAACAAGAACATGAGATTTGCAAGTATAAGGAGTAAAACTGTCTAGGTCTGAGGTGGAAGTTGCCATATGACTGGTAGCACCGGAATCAAGGTACAAATCTGACAGACGAGAAGAAGTATTGGACAACTGAGAAGAGTGATGATTTTCTGCCAAATGAGTGCTTAGCGAACGACCAATCTGTGCCTGCACTGGTCACACATTGCAGCATAGTGACCGAACCGTTCGTACCAGGAACAATGAGGACGACCGTGACCAGGGACCGGACCAGCCGCCTGAGAACCGAAAAAGGACTGCCGATCTCCGCCGCGCCTGCCATTGAAGCGATCTCCGTGGCCACTACAAGAAGGCCGCGCGTGGCCACCTTGAGTCGGTGTGTAATTCCACACACGGCCAGCTTGAGGTGTGTCCATGGTCTGGAACGCGACCTATCCTGCGGCTGGTCCTGAGTGTCCCTGTAAATTCATCAAAAAGGCCTCGTGGATTTTGGCACGGGCAAGAACATCCGCATAAAGCAGGGCTGGAACAACATTAATCAAAGGAGCAGAAAAATCTGTATACTCAGGATCAAGAGCAGTCAAGAACCATACAATTTGATCAACATTTGAAACCGGAGTGCCCGTGACAGATATTTGTTCAAAAATCTCCTTGAATTTGAGATGAAGTTGATGAACAGTGCCAGACTTACGAATACCATGCGCATCTGCGCGAAGACAAAGAGAACAGTGGAGGCACTGCTATTCTGATAAATTAGAGTAAGATTATCCCAGATATCTTTAGAAGTGGTATAATCTGGGAGTTCCACGAGAACTTCAGCAGTGAGAGAGGAAAATAGGAGACTGTAGAAACATTGATCTTCATCAACCCATTGATCATAATCTTCTTTTGCTTTCAAATAAACCTTCGGGAGATCAACCTTGCTGCCACCCAAAGGAGTTGAGACTGTGGCAGCAAAAAACAAGGTCTGCGGTGTTGGTGGTGGTGGGAGAGTGGGACGAGATCTAATGCCATCAATGAAACCGTACAGACCTTGAGGATGAAGGACATAACCTGCTTGATGCTTCCATAGAAGATAATTTGATGGAGTGAGTTTGATCTGCATCATCTGGAGCAAAGTGTTGTAGGAGAGTTTTTCTTGAGCCATGACTAGAGGAAAAGCAATGAAGCAGAGCGAAGCCGCACCTTCTTCTCTGGAGAGGAGCGAAGTGGAGCAGCTAGAGTCGTAGGGGAGCGGAGTGGAGCAGAGCCATGCGTCAGAGGGGAGCGGAGCAGCACAGAGCAGCGCGTCAGAACAGAGTCGTTGGAAGAGGAGCGGAGCCGCTGGCGACGTCGACAAAATTTTAAGTTTTTAGGTTTTGGATCAAAAGAAACTCTAATACCATGTGGGAATGATTTGTCATAAGGAATTGTATTATTGTGACTGAATCTATAGAGAGTACAATAGAGGTGTAATAAGGAAAGAACTCTAATCATAATAAATCCTAATCTAATCAGTAATCTGATTTATCCTAACAGAAATCACTATGCAACCACTTCATGGATCATATTTGATTTTCTATATCCTACTCATTAATTATACCTACCCAAATAAATTGAAATGTGAAATTTAATAACATATTTGTAACTTTTGAATTGAATATTTAAAATTAATTTCAATTTTTAAAAATTATTTTATGAACAAGAATTAAAATGAACCATATTTTTAAAAAAATGTAATTTAAAATTATAAAACGAACCAAAATTTAATTTTGATTTTAAAAAATAAAAAATGGGAATTTTTAAAGGGTTTTTTCAAATTTTTCTGATTTTTTTTAAATTTCAAAAGTTAAAACGTAGCTTTTTTTTATAAAAAAATCAGTTGGGACACGTGGCACCACATGATTGGGCCACGTGTCCCAATCATTCAATAATTTTTAAAAAAAGGCCACATAACTGCATGCCACGTGGCCCAATAAGGGAGCTACACATGGTGTGACTGGGAAAGGAAATGGCCTACGCTGACGCGCAGGCCCTTCAATCACATGCATATCTGATGCATGTCAGATCTGGTTCGGTTCCCGTTTAGAGGAACCATTGGCCGGTTCCAATATTGTGAACCACTTTGAAATCCCCATTATGGGTTTCGTGGTTCCACTTCGGTTCCAAAGGGGTTCTAGTTTCGAATCGGAACCTTTCTGGAACCCTATTGTACATGCTTTAAAGCATTCACAATGGCACTTGATTTAATGGCAATTCTTTCACATCATTAATTTTGATATAAATTAGGTAATAATCAACTACCAACAAAGAAATGATATTTGAGAATCATTTCTTTAGCACCGCATCGCCATCTCTAATTTTTTAAAAAATTAAACATTTATTTATATTTTATAAAATATCATTATCATGCAAATTAAAAATTACTGTATATTATATTGACTATAAATATAAAACCAAACATGTTTATTCTTTCATCAAAAATATTATTTTATATAAAATTTATATGATTTAAAATTATCAATATAAATATCAATATAATAAAATTAATGGATGTTTTCCGAGGATGGATGTTTATCATATTGGATGCATGTATTTAGAAGCTAATTTTTTTTATCGTTTGAAGCATTGCTTTTCAGTAAAAATCTTTTTCATTTTGAATTATAACAATTAAAAATATAAAACAATTCATGGCAAGTAGGCCCATCAAACGGGTCGGGTCACCCGTTGGATAATCGTTATCCATATACTATTTTCACTTATGGATAAGATTTATTGGATAATGATACATTGGGTTAATTGATACAATTTGGTTGTAGTTATTGAATTTATTGGGCTGGATAATGGATTAGTCGTTGGATAATTTTGGGTGAGTTGAGTTGGGTTGGGTAATGGGTGACCCGTGGATAATTTCATACCATAAGATAACTAAATTTTCACAAGTTTGACTGCAAATGATTTAATTTTCCTCTAATATATAATCATTTATTATATTATGTACATTATATTATATTATATTATATATATATATATATATACTATGTTGGCTTTGTAAACTCAACGAAATTAACGAACAATATTAGTTGGGTTCGAGCTCGAGCTCAAATAATGTACGAGCTCGAATACTGTACGAACTCGAATATTGTACGAACTTGAATACAGTCCGAGATTGAGCTCGAATACAGTCCGAGATTGAGCTCGAATATTGTACGAGATTGAGCTCGAATACTGTACGGACTCAAATATTGTACGAGATTAAGGTCGAATATTGTACGAACTCAAATACTGTACGAGATTGAGCTCAAATATTGTACGAACTCGAATAATGTACGACATTGAGCGCGAATACTGTATGAACTCGAATACTGTACGAGATTGAGCTCGAATATTGTACAAACTCAAATACTGTATGACGTTGAGCGCGAATACAGTACGAACTCGAATACTGTACAAGATTGAGTTCAAATACTGTACGAGCTCGAATACTGTACGAGATTGACCTCGAATAATTTATGAATTATAGTGAATTTTTATGTTAAATATTACACATGCATTTAATTGGGTAATTTTGGATATTTATTGGGTATTTGTTAGTTCCCATTGAGTTAACATAATATAGTACCCATTGAGATCAAAATTTTCCATTAAAATAATTATTCTCATCCCGCTCAATCCAAAAAACTAATGAGTATTTAATACCCGATCCCATTGGATATGACAACTTGTAACCAAAATCAGAAGAAAATATTGAATGATGACTTATTGGGTTAATCACATAATGACTTACGGCACGGTCAACGAGCCTGATAATTTAGCTCAACTATGAAACATAAAAAGTTTCTTAGGACATACTTCTAAATTGATGAATTGAATCGAATCTAGAAGAGAGAGAGAGAGATTTCATTGTATTAACTTTACAATTGCCCTTACAAAGAAGAAAAGAAACACTTGTACTCCCTCCATTTCTTTAATAGTGGCACACTTTCTAATTTTGGATGTTTATTTTCTATTGACACTTTCTATTTATGGCAAGTTTAAGGTTATTACATCCACTCATTTTACTTTTTCTTCTTTCAATTCAATTTCATCCACTCATTAAGCATCTCCTAAATTCTAACACCAAAGTGATGTGCCAGAGGGAGTATAATCAATCTTGTAACCCAAAATCGCCAATGAAAATTTTAAACTCCAAACACAACTCGGAAACTGATTACCTTAGCTAACTCCAAAGACAACCAGGAAATTTGCTAAAATAATAAAGCAGAAATAAAACTTAAAGAAAAGGTAAAGACCAAAACCAACTCCAATTAGGATGATTGCCCGGGAAAGAAAGATTTGTCCCAGTTCGAGCTCCGTATCACTGTGAACAAAGCATAAAATATACTTAACATTGAAAACAAATAGTGATGTTAACTGAAAAACGCAAACGATAAGCATCAGAAAGTGGTATAACTGAATTTCGCATAAACGCGAGTTTTGTATAGATTCATAAATAACCTCAAACTATATTAAAATGGTATTTTAAGCATATGAGTTCTTAAAGTTATACAAAACATAAACTTTGTATAAATGTAGAAATCAATAACCTGAGTCTATATGAAATTAGTACTTTAGACATTTAACTTAAACATTGTAGGTACTCGCTTACATGACGCATACGTTTTATATAAACGTGAAAGTAAATATCCTAATATTACTCTTCCAACTAATACTTTAAAATATTGTAGTTTTTAACTTATATACGACGAATATGTTTTGTATAAACGAAAATAAAGAGGCAAAGGTTTGGGAAAGTTCGTCTTTTCATAGGCTTATGGAAAGATAGAATTTAATTATAATAATAAAAGGTAAAAGGTCTTAATTGCAATATTAAATATTTATCATATAACGTGTAGTAGTTATAAAGTTTATAATCCGATTCATGCAACCCGAAAATTTTATCTTCATTTCTTCTAATTTGCATTTTAAACCTTGATTTTTCCATGACTTATAGAAAGACCGTCTTTCAAGAGACGGACTCTAATAAATAACCAAAAATTGTACGAAAATAATTATATTACGAATATGTTTTATATAAATGTAAAAATAAATAATCTGAAATAATCTGAAGTTAATATTTTTAATATCATAATTTTCAATTTATACATAAAGTCATTAGCTTATACGAAACATAAATTTTGTATAAAAATAATAACATAAAATGATATAAAACTAATACTTTACCCAAAGTCTTATTTTATGGGGGTCTAAGCTTTAGACGAGATCTATTATGTAATTACTGTAAGTATTAGTTGCGGTGGTTATTTTTAATAAGTAAGTTGAACAAATGGAGGCTTTTGTTGTAAATATAGAAAATTTTGGTGCATATATATCATGATTTCAGATATTTATTTTATTTTCTCCTTTTCATTTTTGTCGAAAACCGCCATCGGCCGCCAGATGTTCGCCGGAAAACATCGAATGACCATCCACCTTTGCTGATCTCCGCTTCTTCTCTGTTTTCCACCGGCAATCTCCATTTTCCAGATATGGCTGCGCGTTCTCCAGCCTCATCGCCTATGTTTCACGTTCTCGTGGTTGGTGAAGTTGTCGAGCTTGGCGGTGCATGAAGAAGATGAATCAGAGGTTTGCACCGAAGTTGTCAAAGCTCTGAAGGCTCACCGTGTGATCTGGCGATATGCTTTGTTGAGCAATATCGCTTGGCAAAAAAGATACGTGGCATCTGCAACAATAGTGAGGATTTTAAATATTGCAAGCAGGTCCAAAATTAATAGTATTGGAGATACTTAAAGACATTCAATTTTGAAATTATGCTTGGAGTTTGAAATATTATAGAGAAAGTCTACATTTCTAACCCAAACTTTATTCTGAAAGTGCCGATATAACCCACAAAATGAGAATGTGCCAAAATAACCCTAACTTTATGATGAATTGTGCAGTTATATGCTTTGTTTTGCGGAGCTTAAAAGTTGTTCTGCTTATAAGCAAAAAACTTTTTAGTGTTTGGTAAAGTGCTAAAAACTGTTTATTTTGAAAGCACAACTATTTTTTTGGGGAAAAGCAGAAACCGATATCCCACTACTTTCAAAATAAGCCAGGTTTGCTTATAAGCACAACTCTGCCAAATCGAGCCATAACCTTTTGAGCTAATTCTGGCGTTGACTGAAGAAATTGAGCTTTGACCAAACTTGAAAGGTAAAAAATACCCTTACCCCATAAGCAGAAAATCCTTTCATTTTACCCCTCCTTATTACATAAACTACCCACTAGCTCTCCTCTCACCGCAACTGCTAGCCACCACTTCTCATCCCCTTCTTCTCTCAACCACCTCCTCTTGCCGTCCAACCCAGCCTATCCCGCAGCCCATAATCAACAAAAATGTACCCCTACCTGCGTGATTCCGCTGCCTTCCGCGACGAATTGGAAACCCTAGAATATGAGGTTGAAATTGGAAAATTTTGGTAGAGCTCGTGTGGGCGGTTTTCTGCAACGATTGAACAATGGGGTACTCGATCCGGAGGGAGAATATGAGTGAGGGTGAGGCGCACGTTGTGAAGCTCTTCCAGGGGGTTTTGATTGGCGCCGACATTCCTCCCTCACCGAATGATCGGGAGCCGACGGTAGATGGAGAGCTGATGTATAATAGAGCCCGATTTGAGTGGGCCATCGGGTCGAAGGATTTAAAGTCCCTGTAATGTACATGATTAACTCGGGTGGTGCATCGGGTCAAGAACTCGACATTTTCTTTGTCTGAGTGCGGTATATTTACTTACAAAATAACTGATTAGAATACCTAGAAGTGCGTTATGTAAGACGCTTCTATGCTGAGGGAAACCCCCAACAGCAACCAGTAGTGGCTCCGAACGACACTGTTTGATACTAGTATGGATTTCTAGTGTCCGATTTCTCTGGATTTGATGTAGGATCCGGGGGTGGTGATGCACTTGCGCAAGAAGAAAGAAAGAAGAAAGGGGCATTTCTCTCTTTCCATTTTTTCTTTTCTTTTCAGGGGCAAAATGGTCATTTCTTTAATTCCGGCCAAACTTCCCATTGACAATTGAAGTTGCCGGCGCCCAGAATGAGATTGACACATACATCATAAAATTAAGATTATATTGAAACTTTCTCATTTTCAAGGTTATATTAACACTTCCAACTTAAAGTCACGGTCATTGTATCATTTTTCTCAATATTTTATTTTGTCTTTTGAGCAGACAAGTTAAACAAATTACGTACGGCAAGTTGGCAACTCCCCAATCGCTACAGTTCAAGTAAATGACGTAGTAGTGGTATTTTTCTCTTTGCTATGCACTAGGTGTCAAGTACGGACAACGTGTATTGTATAGGGGCTATTATGAAAATTAAGAATACTCCGAGGGCCTTGAGAACATTTGTACAGCAACGTCATCAATCATTTTGATAGCAAAAGTCAGCAATGTTTAAAGGTTCCATTTTATTTTTTAAAATTCCTATTTTTGATGGCATATATCACAGGCAGAATCCATTATTAGTGCCCAACAAAATTCGTCCTGCCGCCAAAATAAGCAGCCATTCGACCTTTCCGCAGGTTTGCTTCTTCATTTTTTCCCCTTCAAACTTTATTGGAGTTCTTGCTGTTTGCTGGTGTATAAGTTCATATCAGTATTCTGATTTTATAGATTTTATTTACTATGCATTTGAGGGGGGTTTTGATCAGATTTCTGAAACGAGCTTTTTTTCTTTTGCCCTTTCTGATTTAAGAAACTTTTTGGCGATTTCGACGGGTGGGAAATGGGAGCTGCCATTATTGTTATTATTTTTGTGGATGTCGTTGAAGGGATTTATGATTAGGGTGGGTGGGACCCGCTTGAAATATTGTTTGATTCGACCTTGTTTGTATTTTAAAATTTTATTTTGATGATGTCGATGCTGCGTTCTTTTCCTTGTTTTTCGATTGAAGTTGCTGTGGGTTTTTCTTCGGGATTGTATTTCTTTTGGAATCTTAAGTCACCCTCATGAATGTAAGAAAATAGGTAATGTGGTGATAATTGCTTTGTATTAGCTTTCTGTTTATTATAAGAAGCCAAACATTGTGAATCTTCATCCAGATTTCTCCTGAGTGTCTGTCTGTTTGAATGGAATCCGGGGTGTGGGGATGGAATTGAGACTGCTAACAGTAAAAATTTCTACAGTGAGGACTCAATTCCATTTCCATGCCTCTTGAAACCATTCAAACAATCAGACTTCAATAAATATGTATTATTAGCTTTGCTGGAATCCTCGCATTCTCCATGAAAAGATTCTTTTGTGAATCATACAAGCGCTTTATCCATTATGCTGCCTGATACAATTTTGTGTTGAACTTCTGAAAACTTGTCTTTGCTGCTCTAAATTTGCTTCCCAATTTCAGATCAAGATTCAAAATGTTTATTCTTTGTAAATTTTGCAATAGAAAGTAATTTGAACAAAGTTGTTTGTCTATTGTGGCATTTAGTTGTTTAAGTCCAAATGAAGGTGTTGAGGTTTTCCCATTATTTTCTTCATTCAGGGCTACTAGTCTTGTATACTTCCCGTTTTAGCTGTCTTTTTTAAGTAACCTTGTTATTCTAATAAATATACTAAATTTTTTTGTCTATTACTTGTGGATCTCACCTAATGACCTAAGATTTTCCCTGCCATAATCCCTTGTTTAGATGTATGCATGTATTTTGTAAATAGAACGCAGTGATAAATATTGTAGCTTTGGTACATGATGCTATCATGTTGTAATTGGTGATTATGGGAGTGTTGATTATCATCTGTTGGTGCAATAGGGACCTTGGGTTGTTGATCATGAAACCTATTGAACAACATATAATTGGATGATAACATTTCATGACCTGTATACACACGTCTTGTCTTAAGTGATCGCAAGGCCATTGTACATGATGATTAACAAGTTTTACTTACCTGTAAACTGTTTGTCATCTTTCATTTGCTTGTAACGGCTCCAACTCAATTAACACTATGATTTTGTAATTACTTAAGCAGATAATTATTGGTAGCTTGCAGCACTGTTAAAGTTGGCTTCAGCAGGAAACTAGTTGTGTTTGCACTCAGCTAGCTGCAGATTGGTGGTATTTGTATTGAAGTACAAGCATTTTGGGTACTTTTATAGACAGAGATGGAAGCAAGATCTTCAGTATTCATTGGTAGAAGTAGTGAAAAGTTGGGCAGCATGGCTGCCTCTGGAGCTACTTCAGCTTCTTTACCCAATTTGCCCCCTCCTTTTGTTGAGAAGTACCCTAAACTGCCAGATTCTCTTCAGGTTACCTCAGAGCATGAACTGAAAGCAAATACTCATTCTTCTTGTGCTGCTCCATTGGCTATTAGAAGTGGCGCTGTTGGGCATCATTTTTCATCGAGCTCTGGATTCCCAAAGGATACTGCATTTTCTCCCTCTTCATCTCAAGGCATTCAACCATCAAGCTATCCCTTCTTGTCCAAGTCAGCGAGTTGTAAAACATCTTTAGCAACTGGTCATTCGTCCTATTCAGAAGTTTCATCTCCTCCAATGGAAAGCTATGAGTTAGGGGACAGCAATTCATCCTGGGGGAAGGATGGCAATCACGATTTCTCTGATTTCTCTGGGACAATAGCTGCTCAAAATGGTCAAGTTGAAAGCCTTTCTGGTGTAATGGCATCTGAAGATCATGCTAAGAAAACGGATTGGAGTGAATGGGCTGACGACTTAATAGCTGTCGATGATTCTCTAGAGCCTAATTGGTGTGACTTATTTGTTGATGTTAATGTTCCTGAGCCTGAAGCTAAGGTTTGTTCTTCAGCTGGCATTTACAGTAAATATGCTGAGTGGTATGTTTCTATTTTGATGATTGGATAGCCTGTCTTGGTATTTTCTGGAAAATTACTCACTGACTTTGTATCAGGGCAGTCTCTCAGCACTCTTCTTATCAGTTCTAAATGCTAATTGTCATACTTATTCCTATTCCTACCTACATTCTATGCTTGATATTTTTACACTTTGCTTTTCCTCTATTTGCTTGCACAGGGTCTTGCTTGTCTAGTCTTTGTTAAATAGGCAAGGAGAATTGATGCCCTTGTCCTTCTCTAATAATTTCAGTGATTGAGAATAGAGCATGGTTTCATTGTCACCCTTAACTCCCTTCAATATTACAATCAGAAAAACTGTTTTTTGCTGCTTCTTCTTTAACTAACTTTATTTCTTCCTTTTACTTCTAAGCAAATTGAACTTTATTATACGCCTGAGACCATGGTATACTTCCATATGCAATTCCGGGTTTACTACATTATGTGTCAGTGTCATCCTAATATAACCTTGATAAGTACATTGCTATCTTGGGTTGAGCATGTTTCCTTAAACTACTTGAACTAGGTTGCTTGTTCTACTTGGATTATTGGATGCTTGGTTTAATGTGTGTTACTCTGCATATGTTATATCAGCTGTTGGAGTTGCCATCTGATGTGCCTGCAAGAGATTCCCCGCTTCCTAATCAAAATATCATGTCACCAAGTCCTGCACAAAGTTGTCCCTTGTCTAGCCCATCTTCTTCTGCTCAACTGACAAAGCCTCGTATGCGTTGGACACCAGAACTTCATGAAATATTTGTGGACGCTGTCAATAAACTTGGTGGTAGTGAAAGTGAGTTGTTTTCCCTTTTCAGTTCTTTATTAATCCCATGGCGTTGCCTGCTAAAATTATTTTTCTGATTTGGTAGGAGCTACTCCAAAAGGTGTCTTGAAGCTTATGAATAAAGAAGGATTAACCATTTATCATGTGAAAAGCCACTTGCAGGTATAAGAAACCTTCTTACATGGCATTTCGTCTTTATATTGCTGGTTATTTGCTTATTAACTCAAATATATATCTTATTCATCACAGAAATACAGAACTGCCAGATACAAACCAGAGTCATCAGAAGGTAGCAATAATTTTATCTTGCCTAGCAGTAAATTTTCTGGTCATTCTTTGCTTGATGTTTGTCTAGACAGTTGGTCTTTATTCAATCTGTTAGGGAAGATCAAACTGTTACTAGCTTTTACTTGTAAATGAAATATTTGGTGAAGTCAACCTCTTAAATAATTCAGTGGATAGTACATACTATTAATGAATGCTACTTGCCAACATTTTCCTTCACTCAAGGTAATATGATTTAAAATGAGGTAAATGCTAGAATCTTATAATCATTATAGAAAAGACATGAATGGTTTCCTTTTTCATTGCAGGAACTTCAGACAAGAAGTCCACTGCTGCTACAGAGGTGACATCTCTGGATCTGCAAACGTGAGTTACTCTTAATTCTTTATTCTTTTAATGTCATAATCACTTATTTGCTTCATAAGAAGTGTGTGGTTATGTGCTTTTAAGTTAATTATTTCACTGAAAATCTTGATGTTTTGTATGCGAACTCCTTACTGTGATGCCCAGGTTCATCCTTTTTACATTGATTAGTGAAAATAGTTGTGATATTAGATAATTTTAACTCTTCTAGTTGGGAACTCTTGGAGAAAAAATATACTCGCTACATTCTTGTGAATCTTAACTAATACTATGTTAGAGGGGATCATCATACTGCAACTAAGCTTTTATCCCCCTATGTGGAGTTGGCTATAGGCCTACTCTTTAGATCAGATAAATGGAAAAGTCTAGTAAATTCACAATGCATTTTTGGTGATTACAACCTTCCAGCTGTGGCTGCTTGGCTAGTTTCTCTCAAAAGAATCTTTGGCAGTAAGCCTCTTGGTGCTTGGACTAGTTTGTCAGTACGTGTTTGTTGTAGGATTAAAGAAAAGTGAGCATAATGTAATGGCTCGTTTGCTTAAAGAAACAAGCTGCCAGCTTTTTTTCCCACTTGATTCATGTATTCTTCATATTGACTCAGGGTATCACATTGTACATTCTTTGAAACACCGTGTCATTGGAAGTGTGAATCGCAATATCTTCTGTTTTTTTACTACAGGAGCGTGGGAATAACTGAAGCCTTAAGACTGCAAATGGATGTTCAGAAACAACTACATGAACAACTTGAGGTATGCTATTGCTGGGTGGAATGATTTTGTTACTTTAATGCCTCTGTTTTACTGACTATTATTCACTGCTTGTGACCTTCTCTTTTTCGCAAACTAGAAGATGTATAGGTGTAGATACTAGAAGTGATGGATTCTTTCAAATGTGCCATTTGCCTAAGGTTTGTTGTTCGTGCAGATCCAGAGAAGTTTGCAGTTGCGAATTGAAGAACAGGGCCGGTGCATTCAGATGATGCTTGAGCAACAGAAGAAGATGGAAGAAGAAAGGTCAAAGACCAAACCAGCAAATGCTGATGATCCTTCATCCTCTAAACCACCACAACCGCTCCCAAGCGATGAGAAGTCAGAATCCTTGGAGAAGGATGAAGCCTGTAAACTACCAGACTCTAGTGAGGCTGGTGCTTCCTGTGACCAAACCGAGACTCCAAGTAAGAAACAAAAGTCTCCGGAAAGACAAGCACCTGAGGAGGATGGCCCCAGGGCAAAACGAGTGAAAACTGATGAAAGTTCTACTTCAAACTCATAGTGCAAAGCGTCGTAGTTAGATTCATGGACATGCCAAGGGTGGATGAAGACTGAATTGTCGTGCGGATGCTTTTCGCTTGAACAGCCCTCAAGTCATAACTGTTTGCCATGTTTGTTAAATCTCTTGTAGCAGAAGCTTTCTATGCATCTATCTGATAGGACTTTACTCATTTATCAACTCACGAAGTAGGATGAGAGCGTAGGTTTTGTATTTTATCGCACTTGTAGCATCCAATCATAGATGGGATGACCATATCGTCCATCTTTCATTAGCATATGGGATTGAGAAATACTGCAATTCTGCACGTACTGCATCAAATTGTACATTCATTCATAATGATATTATCTCTTGAGCGCTTCTGAGTAAACCCATTGCATGTGATCGGGGTCGTCTGGTTCAGTTGAAGAAGTCCTTCATTGGATCGTTGCGATGCACTCTCTTCATCCTATATGCTTCCATGTCTTCTGCAGTGACATGACCGTTCCACTTCACGTTGTATTTGCGCTTCCGTTCATCTCTTTCTTCCCTTTTCCTTTTATCCTCCATGTTGAGCGCTTCATCTAGCTTTTTACGGCCTCTCTAGATAAGCTTTGGCACTGTGAGTCATAGCTCCACTACTCTCAAGTACCTTTCCAAAACTTCTCAACCCGGACTGTCTTCACATGATGCGTGGGCTAATGTCGAAATAGACAAACAACAATTCTTATAATGTATCCCTGGGATATCACGTAAGTGCATACACATATTTAGAATGTGTATTTCAATACTACTATTTGTGCATTTAATATTTATAGAGTAATTAAAATTAAATTTATTACAATGCACAATATCATACAATTTAAAATGCGTAAAATATCCTTAGGATACGGTGTTCATGGTATCCCAGGAACTAAGGAGGACAAGTTGGACTCATGTTGAAAGTCTTGAAGAAGAAAATGAGCCCACTTCAATAAAAATTTCAAGCGTGGAACATGAAGAAAGAGCCAAGAGAACAAAGAAACCACCTTTTTGGCTTAAGGATTAGAATCAGATTTAGAAGGTTTATGATGGAGGATTTTGTTATAAATAGTGGAGTACTTTATTCTTATTTTTCTTTTATGCTGATACTAATTTTGGTATTTTGCATCTTGTTAGGGAGTGGGGCCTCTCGAATTGCACCCATTTCCAATAAATAAAACCTTCTTTCCTTGATTGTTCTCTCACTGGTGCTTTCATTCTACAACCTCACCATGAAGAATGAAGACGTCGTTGCGTTGGTTCAATCCATGAAGGCCAAATCCAGAGAAATTTCTCAAGCTTAATAGACGGAGCACTTCACGTCACTACTTGAGGAGCATCGGTCGTTGACAGCGGCCGGATCACTCCTCAGCGAGTTCTTCGCTTGCAAGGGACCCTTCTTCACCGGCTGTTGATCATCCGTCGGTGGTTGGTCTCCACCAGCAATCGATCGCCGGTCCCCTGACTAAGGATCTTCACTCGATTCGATGGCTCCGTTGTGAAAGATTGGATTCATAAGATTGAGAAGTTCTTCAACTTTTACCATAGTCTGCGACGATCCATCTTTCCGTCATCTCCTTTCACCTTGATGGTGAAGCACCGACGTGGTTCCGATGGATGGAGCGTGAGGAAGGTCTCACCACTTGGGATTCATTTTTGAACCAGCTTCGCGCTCTTTTGGTTGGTTAGTTTATGAAGATCCCTTGGGTTGAATTGCCAAACTGACCCGAACATGTACGGTAACTTGAAGCCCTCATGTTACGTATCACTGGGATTTTTAATTCCTTATTTTTAAACTTCTGAAACCGGAGATTTGAAGGAAGTCACCGCCGTAAGATCCTTGTTGGATGACGATGAAGCTGCGACCCACCCTCCTCTACTTGTGACTCCGAATGATAAAGATGAGCTTGAGGTGAGTCTCAACACCTTACGACAGCAGGATGATCCCAATATATTCCATATCCACACAGTTCTTGGTACTGAACATGTAGAAGTTCTCATCGAGAATGGAAGCCACAATAATTTCATACAGGATGATTTGGCTGACAAAGTGTTAGTAGAATTAGTCAGCACAGTTAGTTAGTACACTTAATCAAGGTTGTTAGGATTGGAGTTATCCTCTCCGTAAGACTCTCGTATATTGTTGTACTCCTTCTATTTATACTGATGAATACAGAGCAACAGAGATCACCCCAATTATACCAAATAACATGGTATCAGAGCCTTAAAATTATCTCCTTCATCTATTACTCCCTTCTCTCCGATCCCCTCTATTTCTTCCTACAATGTCATTCTCTTCTACCTCTTCTAACGATGATGAAACTCCCAGCAACAACAATAAAGCCTTGAGTTTTCACTCGGCTCAGTCGGTTACTTATATCCGCAACCAAATACCCCTTATTCTGGATCTTCAAAAAGTTCAGTATCATACCTGGGCCGAGCTCTTCCAAATTACAGCTCGCGCACATAATGTCTTGGACCACATCGATGGCTCTACTCGTCCATCCGACATCTCGAAATCCAAATGGAAGCAATTGGATGCCATCGTTCTCAGCTGGATTTATGGCACTTTAAGTGATGACCTCCTTCTCACCGTGATACAGACAGGATCAACACTCCCACCCACATCTTATACCACAAACATCCAACCTACTATCATCTCCACATATTTGGTTGCCTTTGTTACCCAAACACTTCCGCCACAGCCCCTCATAAATTAGCCCCTCGGTCAGTCAAATGTCTCTATCTTGGCCCATCCTCCGACCATAGAGGTTCTCGGTGCTTGGTTCTCGGTTCCCACCAAGTTATCACCTCTAGACATGTCGTGTTTGATGAAACGACATTCCCATTTACCCAATCACACGAGTTCCACTATTCGACTCCTAATGACACACCATCCATTGATTCGTCACCTCTTTTACTTGACTTATTGCATCACATATCACCACCTCATGATCATTCTGTTTCTATCACACCAGATACACATCCACCATCACCTCACTCTACTCCACCACCTTCGCCACCGCCACCACCACCGCCACCCCCTCATCATCCGATGATCACTCGTCTTCGCGATGGCATTCAAAAACCAAACCCCATATTCAATCTTCTAGCATCTTCTTCTTCTGTCTCTCCTCTCCCAAAATCTCCAATCCTTGCCCTGTAGGACCCTAACTGGCAAGCCGCCATGGAAAATGAATATAGTGCTCTTATTAAAAATGGTACTTGGGACTTGGTTCCGAGGCCACCTGGTGCTAATGTTATTCGCTGCATGTGGTTATTTAAACATAATTACAGATCCGACGACACACTAGAAAGACACAAGGCTCGTTTGGTTGTCAACGGCAAGTCACAACAGGTGGGCATTGATTGTGATGAAACTTTCAGCCCTGTCGTAAAACTGGCTACCATCCGGTTGATTCTAAGCATTGCTCTGTCTCATTCATGGCCTATTCACCAGTTTGATGTGAAGAATGCATTTCTCCACGGTCAATTGCAGGAAACCGTCTATATGCACCAACCCCCTGGCTTTTCAGACAAGCACCATCCTGCTCATGTGTGCCTCATGCGCAAGTCTCTCTATGGCTTGAAACAAGCACCACGTGCTTGGTACCAACGGTTTGCTACCTATCTTCACCAGCTTGGATTCATTAGCAGTCAGAGTGATCACTCCTTGTTCATTTTAAGTTCTGGAGGTGAGACTGCCTACCTGCTCTTATATGTTGATGACATCATCCTCACAGCTTCATCGACGGATCTTCTTCAACGCCTCACCACCATGCTTGGCGCAGAGTTTGCTATGACAGATCTCAGTCCTTTAAGCTACTTCCTTGGCGTATCTGTTACGAAGAATCAGTCTGGCTTATTCCTATCACAGCAGAAGTATGCACGGGAAATCATTGCCCGTGCTAAGATGACTACATGCAAGCCGACCATTACGCCCATCGACACCAAGTCCAAGCTGGCTGCCGGAGTTGGCCTACCGCTACCTGATCCATCTGTTTACCGTTGTCTTGCTGGCGCACTACAGTATATTACATTTACTAGGCCGGACATTGCTTATGCTGTGCAACAGATTTGCCTTTTTCATGCATGATCCCCGAGAGCCACACTTTCAGGCACTCAAAAGGATTATACGCTACCTCCAAGACACCACTGAGTATGGTCTTCAGCTTCAGCCATCTTCTACCACGGCTCTCACCGCCTACTCAGATGCCGATTGGGCTGGTTGTCCCGATACTTGTCGTTCGACATCTGGGTACTGCGTTTATTTTGGAGACAATTTGATCTCTTGGTCTTCAAAGCGGCAACATACTATCTCCCGATCCAGCACCGAGGCCGAGTATCGCGGTGTTACCAATGCAGTGGCCGAGACATGTTGGTTATGGAACTTACTTTGTGAGCTTCGTGTTCCTCTCTATCGTGCTACCCTTGTCTACTGCGACAATGTCTCCGCTGTCTATCTCTCGTGTAATCCGGTGCAACATCAGCGCACCAAACATGTCGAGATTGACCTGCATTTTGTTCGAGAAAAGGTAGCTCTTGGTCAAGTCCGTGTCCTCCATGTTCCTTCTGCTCATCAATATGCTGACATCTTCACTAAGGGACTTCCGTCTCCTTTGTTCTTGGATTTTTGGTCTAGTCTATGCATCCGCCTTGCTCCCGCTTCGACTACGGGGGTGTGTTAGTAGAATTAGTCAGCACAGTTAGTTAGTACACTTAGTCAAGGTTGTTAGGATTGGAGTTATCCTCTCCGTAAGACTCTCATATATTGTTGTACTCCTTCTATTTTACCTGATGAATACAGAGCAGCAGGGATCATCCCAATTATACCAAATAACACAAAGTTGGCATTGATTGGGAGCCAACTTTTCGATTACGTGCTTACATGGGCAACGGACAACACTTGGTTCGTGATCGTCGTTGCCCTGGGGTATCTCTACTGCTTCAGGGTCACTATTTTCTGGATGACTTATTTGTTCTGCCGATCTGGGGGTTGGACGTAGTTCTTGGAAACCAATGGCTGTGCACTTTGGGTCCTTGTATGCAGATCACGTGACACTCGCAAGGGAGTTCACTTGGTATGGTGTGAAGACCATATTGATGGGTAGTAAGACTACACCTTCGAAGAAGCTCTCCTATCCTTAACTGGTCGCCCCGCTCCACCAAGATTCAGTGAGTTCTGAAATTTAGTTTTACCAATTTTTCTAGTTCTTACTAGTGTGTTCCAACATACCTAGTTTAACCAAGTGTAAAATAACGTAAACGTAAAAGACACACAACTTGGTTACGTAGTTTGGTGTAAACCACCTACACTAATTAGAAAGATACAGTACAGAGTATAGTTTACAAAATAATTATCTTTACTAACTATAATGTGTGGACTCTGCTAGCTCCCCTAGCTACCGATCCGCCTTGATCAGACTCCCTCTGACCTTGAACTCCGTCGACGCAGGATCTTCTCCTCCCGAGGAATTAAGGTTTACGATTTTGAACTTAGTGCGGCAGGTCAGTGTGTTGGAACACAGTTGTTCTGACTCTTTGCAACTTCTCAAAAGTCTCCAAAATCTGTATGCAGATTTTTGCTCTGTTAAATCCCTGAGTATGCAGCCGTGTTTGTCCCCAATATATATCCACGAATCAGATCTGAATATTCATGATTATCTCCACAATATTCCTATTCCAAATCTGATTCTTGAAGCATATCCAAATCCCATAAATAAAGGGATTTACCTTAACTTATTCTATCCCATATATTCGAATAAATCTTCTCCATATAAGTAGGGATTTTTCCATAAACTAATTATGCTTCACACGCCTAATATATAGCCAAATATACGATTACCATAAATTCTAAAACACTCCAATATTTCGGCTTTGAATTCCGTTAAAACCTTGGCGTAACTTCTGCTGCAGTACCATGTTCCAACATGGTCTGTTCAAAATTAATTCACACAAAATTGCCAATAAAATTCATCCCTTGACTTTACAATCTCCCCCTTTGGCATTTTTGTGGACCCATGATATTTTGGACTTGTAAATCCATAGAAAACATCTAGCACATATTCAATATCATAAAACGAGCAGAATACTAATCATAATACCAGAACTCACATAAGCCAATGAAAGCCGAAATCCAGAATTCCAGAAATCCAAAATCATACAATTGAAACATTCAAATCAAAATCCAAATATCAGAAATCATTCCAAAATCACTCCCCCTGGGACCACACAAAGGCCAAAGGTACTGCAGTTCCATCAAACAAAATCATCAGAAGAAAGAAAAAAAAATTAGTCTGTAGCACTCCCCCTGTATTAAGCATACAAATTCAATTTTCAAGTCTAGACTTCTCTGCCTCCAAACAGGCTCTTTCTGCTTCCAAAGCTGCCATCTGTATCGCTAAAGCTCCAAGTCTGGCATTTACAATCATCAGTCGAGTCTTCTTATCTGCTGCTGATGTCGAGGTGGATCCAGAAGCTTTCTACGGCAGATCAGGAACCTGTCTCAGGCCAAAAGTCTTTTTGTTGGGCCGTAAGAACTCAGTATCAATTACCACATCTGACACCTTTCCCTTCACTTTGGCACTCTTGGCTAGGGCAGAAATCAAGGCAGGATAGATTACATCATCATTAACTTTTGGTGCAGTAGCCTGTCTGATTAAGTGCTGCTGAATGAGAAGACCAAGGTTAACTTCTTTCTGTGTTCCAACACAGTATAGCAGCTTTGCCATCTCCCTAGTCAATGCGGTGGTATTGCTTGACGGCAACCAGCAGTGTACATCTATTTGACATAGACAAAAAAATCTAGACGTCAAGCAGGATGCTTGTGAGTACCCCACTGCTGGCCACTCCACCTTATATCCCCCAGATATAACAGCCAAAATCTCATTATCAGTCAATTCCAAGTCATCAGGAAACACTCCCCCTATCTTAGGTGTTTTCAGACCTAGCAGCATATTAATTCTAGCAGCAGATAAATCTATGATTTTCCCCCTAACATACACTCTGCTAAACCATGGGGAAGTAACCTCTAGATTTCCAGGCATAAGATTAGAATATACCTCTAGAACAACCTGTCTGTTGTATTGAAGTTGAATTGTAGCTGCCTTTGTCATTCCCGTCACCTTTAAAAAATCTGTGAAACCGCTCTCCTGATAAGCTTTTAGATCCAACGGCCTTTCAGCTATGAATTTCTTCTCGGAGAAAAAATTTCCCATCTCTGCACCCTTCTCATCAAAGTACACAACAGAGAAGGCCTGGGTGACAGATGGAGGTGGCAGAACCTTCCTTGGGTTGCTGTCGTGGCGTTTCTTGCTTCTTTTTGCTTTAGCTGAATTCATGGTTGGGCCAGCCTTCCTCTTTCCTTTAGCCTTCTGAAAAAATTCATCCAGTACCTCATCACTGGAGTAAACCAAGTCAGGGACATCCTGTGTTGGAACACACCCTGTTCCTTCAGGTTTCTTTTCAGGTTCTTCTTCTGACTGAGTTTCTGCATCTCTCTTAGAATCATTACTCTGAACAGGCAAGTCTTCATCAGATACTTCAACATCCTGATTCCCTTCATCATCCTCATCGTACTCTCTTCCCATATTTGCATCAGAATCCATGTCCATGTACACAGGTTCATCTGTCTGTGTTGGAACACTCCCTTCACTATCAGACAAAACTATTAAAATAGGTTCCCTTAATTCTTCCATTCTCCTTACAGAATTCATGTCAAAGAATCCCACCTGAAGCTTATCTCCATACTTTACTGTCTCCATTCTAACAGCTTCTTCATCAGTAATGTCCCTTAACCAGACATAGCTATAGCTAGACATGCGACAGAATATATGAAATTTATCCTTTCCTTTTACATTCAGTCTACCATACATCCCTCTCAGATAACTCACTTTCTTATATTCGATATCCCAAACATCCGAAAAATGGCCTGAAACAATCTCTTTCAAATGAGCAAACCTCGGTATCGGAATATAACAATGTACATAAAATTTGTTCTTTTCCCGGAACTCAGCATATCGTCCCATAACAAATCTCACAGTATGATTCTCCAGCTTTATTCCTCCTAGATTCCCAGTCACTAACTCCTGTACTTTAACAGTCAAATATTTTCCTCTAACCATCTTAATCTTGGTTAAATCAACTGCAACTCTATTAGCTTCTAGCCATTCAAACACTTCATCCACACTTCTACATTCAAAACCCAAGAATTTCAACGGACGAGGGTCAGGACCACTTACCTTAGGCTTTTGCTTTTTCTTGCCTTCATAAGCTTCTTCTTGGGCATCAGATTTACCATCAGAATCTCCACTCTGTTTATTGACAGAAGCCTTTTCCTCTTCCTTTTTATCTTCAGCTTTATCAGCCTCTGCTCCAGCTATCTCTTCATTCTCCTCATGGTTAGCGTTTCCTTTGTTCTGATCTTGAGTTTGTGCCTCACCCGATTCAACATATCTTCTCGGCTCATCAAACACTACCAATTCCAAATTCACGGAGCCCTGATCTTCCTCCATAATTTCTGGCACCGAAGCTTCTTCTATCGGAGAATTTGAGCTTGACATTATTTGGTACAATGCCGAGGCAGAGAGAAGTATGGAGTATGAGATTTTTTGGCAAGGATTTTGGGAAGAAAAATATTTGGCCGAGAGAGAGACGGAAGGATGTATTTGAATCCCTCTTTAACTCTTCATCTTATTTACCTCTTTTCCCGCGAAGTTCCTTTTTAGATTTCCCACACATGGTAATGATGGCCCTTTCTCTTCTTGTCACATCACTTTGTCTTCCTTAATTAGCTTCCAACACACCATACTAACCAACTCCTAGTTTAGTACACCTTTGCTCCTTCCATATTTTTGTTCTTTTCTTGATTTAAAAAAAACGAAAATAAACCAAAAGAAATATTTACAAGGAAAATACTTTTGGTAAAAATTACCTCAAATTTGACAAACACCTAGGTGTTGTCGAAGGCTCTCAAAAGTAGTGGCATCCAACGGTTTTGTAAATATGTCTGCAAGTTGCTCGTGTGTTGGAACATAGACTACTTCCACTTCTTTTCTTTCAACCAGATCTCTAATAAAATGATGCCTTATGTCAATATGTTTGGTTCTTGAGTGTTGGACTGGATTCTTTGAAATATCAATAGCACTTGTGTTGTCACACAGAATCCTTAGGGGGCCTTGATGAATTCCATAATCTTTCAACATTTGATTCATCCATAATAGTTGTGCACAACAACTTCCTGCTGCAAGATACTCTGCTTCTGCAGTAAATAGAGAGATCGAGTTCTGTTTCTTGCTATACCAAGACACCAAATTTGTTCCAATAAAGAAACATCCACCTGTGGTACTTTTTCGATCATCAGCATTACCAGCCCAATCAGAATCACTGTACCCTTTCAACTCTAAATCTTGATTCTTTGAATACCAAACACCATACTCTGAAGTCCCACTTACATATCGAATAACCCTTTTGACTGCAGTAAGATGAGATTCCTTAGGATCAGCCTGAAATCTTGCACATATTCCAACACTGAAACATATATCAGGTCTGCTTGCAGTGAGGTATAATAGACTTCCAATCATGCCTCTATATAACTTCTGATCGACTGAAACTCCTTTTTCATCTTTTACCAGTTTATCAGACACTCCCATAGGAGTTCGAACTGCCCGAGCACTACTGAGTCCGAAATTTTTAATCAAATTCAAGGCATACTTACTTTGATTTATGAATAGACCATTCCGTCCTTGTTTAACTTGGAATCCCAGAAAGTAAGTCAATTCTCCAACCATGCTTATTTCAAATTCAGATTGCATCGTGGTGACAAAATCCTGTACCATAGATGGTGAAGTAGAGCCAAAAACTATGTCATCAACATATATTTGAGCAATCAGAAACTTTGAGGACTTGTCAAGCACAAATAAAGTGTGATCTACTCCCCCTCGACGATAACCTTTTTGAAGTAGAAAGGTAGTAAGTCGTTCATACCATGCCCCGGGTGCCTACTTTAATCCATATAGAGCCTTCTTGAGACGGTATACATGATGTGGATAATGAAGATCTTCAAAGCCTCTAGGTTGTTCCACATAGACTTCTTCATTCACCACTCCATTTAGAAACGCACTCTTGACATCCATTTGATACAAAGTAAAGTTCAAAGAACAGGCAATAGCTAGTAGAATACGGATAGATTCTAACCTGGAAACTAGTGCAAAGGTTTCATCAAAGTCAACACCTTCCACTTGTGTATATCCTTGAGCAACAAGCCTGGCTTTGTTTCGGGTGACTAAGCCGTCTGCATCGGATTTGTTCTTGAAGATCCATTTTGTACCAATGACATTAACATCTTTGGGATGAGGAGTAAGATACCACACATCATTCCTGGTAAACTGACCGAGTTCTTCTTGCATTGTAGCAATCCAATACTCATCAAGTAAGGCTTCTTTATAATTCTTGGGTTCAATTAGAGAAATAAAATAGTGTAGGCCAGCCAGTCATCGATAATCAACTCGAGGCACTGATCTAGTACTTCTCATGGTAGAACCAGGTTGGTCATGTGTTGGAACATGATCGTCAGTAGGAGGGGACTGTGTTGGAACATTTTCGTGTGTTGGAACATAGTCAGCTTCAGTAGAGTTAGGATTCTGGTGCGCATTTGGTTCAGTAGGATCAACAGATGGCTTTTCTTTGTCTGAAGTTTGAGGCCGTGTTGGAACATGAGTGTTGGCAGATTCTTCCTCTACACCTTCTGGAAGTTGTTCCTTTTCTGCATCATCCACAATAACATTGATGGATTCCATGAGAGTGTTGGTTCGGTGATTAAATACTCGATAGGCACGGCTGTTGATGGAATACCCGAGAAAAATTCCTGGATCACTCCGATTATCAAATTTTGCCAACTGTTCTCTATCTCTGAGGATATAGCAAGTACTTTCGAACACATGAAAATATGAAACATTAGGTTTCCTGCCCTTCCAGATCTCATAGGATGTCTTGTCAGTGAACGGTCGAAGATACACTCTATTGATTGTATAACAAGCTGTATTGATCGCTTCTGCCCACCATTTCTTATGAACCTCCTTTTCGGCCAACATAACTCGAGCCATCTCCTGTAGAGTTCTGTTATTCCTTTCGACAATGCCATTCTGTTGAGGAGTGATAGGAGCCGAGAACTCATGTTGGATTCCTTGTTGACATGGTCTGCACACAATTCCATCCTTTTTGGTCAAGGTAGGCATTCCTCGCACAACTTTTATATTTACGATTTTCACCAGTGTTTTATAGTTGATGTGGCCGAGCTTCCTGTGCAAAAGAATTCCTTCATCCTGCTTTGAAAGCATGCATCGAACTTCTTGTTCCAGCAAATAGCAGTTGTCTGATAATCTTATTCCAGAAAGAACCTTGTTTTCTCCATGCTTCACTAGACACTTGTCCTTCTGAAATTCCACTATCATATTGTCGTCACACAGCTGACTTATATTTAGCAAGTTTGCTTTTAGATCTTCAACAAATAACACACTTGTGAACACTGGAAAGCCTTCAATCTTTAATTCGCCCTTGCCAATTACTCTGCTCTTCTTTCCATCACCAAAGGTTACATATCCGCCATCATATGGAGTAATGTTCGTGAGGTATTTTGGAGTGCCAGTCATATGGCGAGAACAACCACTATCAAAGTACCATGAGTCACTGGAATAAGCTGATAGAGAAGTGTGAGCAACCAAACACGTACTGGATTTTTTAACAACCCATATCTTCCTGACCAATTTTCTGGTATGAGTATCGCCTGTGTTGGAACACAGCAGAAGTTGTCTTCCTGTCATTTGATCTCTGATTAGTCTTCTACACTGATGTTCAGCATGTCCTTGGTACATACAATATCTGCATATGAGTGGCTTTCTTTGATACGGCTTCCCATACTTTCGTTTTACTTCTCGAATCCTTGCTTTGAGAGTTACTAGTTTTTCGAACAATTCAGTCTCGGGTTCTTTCCTGTATCCAATCCCGTGTCTATCACCAAAGTTTTTTCCCATATCCTGAATATCATCAAGCTTTACCTTTCCGGAATTCAATTTAGAGATAGTTGCTTCAGACATCTCGGCTCTCTTGACCGCTGCAATCAGTTTCTTATTTAGTTCTTCATTTTGTTTTCCAAGTTCTGCAACCGTGGATCGTAATTCCTTTTCACTTTCAATTAGCTTTTTTATTCTTGTCCGCTACCTAAACCCATATGGCATACATTTGTTCGTATGTGCTATAGATCTCTTTATCACTTACAGATAGATCATCTTCATCACTGTGAGCATCGTCCAGGTTCATGTTGGAACATACAGATTTCCCTTTGTTCAGTGTGTTGGAACACTGATCTTCTGATGTATCATGGACCTTTGCTCCAAAAGCTACATAATTACTCGTAAGTTCCTCTTCATCTATTTCATCCTCTTCATCATCACTCCAAGAGGTGACATATGATCTTCCTTGTTTCTTGCGGGTGTTAGCACATTCGGCCTGAATATGTCCATATCCTTCACATTCTCTGCATTGAATTCGTCCAGCCTGTTTTGGTTCATTGTTCTGATTTCTCCCGACCTGCATATTTCCTTGTTCAAATCTCATTCCACGATTATTGTTCGAATCTTGTTATTTTTGTCTGCTTCCGCCAAACCTCTCATGAGATTTCTTGTTAACCACCTTCTTTAGCATTCTTGAGAAATTCTTTGTAATAAGTGCCAGTTTTTCAAACTCATCATCGCTGTCAGACTCGCGATTTCCCTTAGCTGGAGAAACTTTGAATGCTAAATCCTTGGAGACTCTTTTTGTAGGTTGCTGGAACGTCATCTCATAAGTTTGTAATGAGCCCATTAGTTCATCTAGGCTCATGGTGGCTACATCTCTTGCATTCTCTATTGTTGCTACTTTCATCGCAAACCTCTTGGGAAGATATCGCAACGTCTTTTTCACCAGCTTAGTTTCTTTGTACATTTTTCCAAGTTGGTGAGCCATGTTGGAGATATCCCTGAGCTTTCCATTGAATGTGGCAATGGTGTCCTCCTCCTCCATTTTGAGTTCTTCAAACTTGGTAGCCAGCATCTGTAGTTTGGATTCCCGCACTCGACTGGTTCCTTCGTGAACAGTCTGTAAAATATCCCATGCTTTCTTTGCTTGGTGACATGTAGATATAAGCTTGAACTGGTTTTCATCAATAGCAGTGAAGATCGCATTAAGTGCCTTTGAATTTTCCAGAGATTCTTTAAGGTCATCTGGAGTCCATTTAGCCTTGTCTTTGGGTCTTTGACTTGACTCCCCTTCAAAAGCCTTAGAGCTTGTATTAGCATCTTCAGTAGGATGATTCCATTCATTCTTAACATAAAACCATGCCAGTTCATCCAGCGAATTGATGAAGACCCTCATGCGTGCCTTCCAATAGTTATAGTTGTTGCCTTCTAGCAGTGGTGGTCGAGAGATTGAAGCTCCTTCTCTTGTCGTCATGGTAAAACTGGATCTCACTTTCCTTGAAACAACCAAGGGAACGATAAGTGACTCGGCTCTGATACCAATTGAAATTTAGTTTTACCACTTTTTCTAGTTCTTACTAGTGTGTTCCAACATACCTAGTTTAACCAAGTGTAAAATAACGTAAACGTAAAAGACACACAACTTGGTTACGCAGTTCGGTGTAAACTACCTACATCTGCGGGGCCTGACCCAGTTCAGAATGAATCCACTAATTAGAAAGATACAGTACAGAGTATAGTTTACAAAATACTTATCTTTACTAACTATAATGTGTGGACTCTGCTAGCTCCCCTAGCTACCGATCCGCCTTGATCAGACTCCCTCTGACCTCGAACTCCATCAACGCAGGATCTCCTCCTCCCGAGGAATTAAGGTTTACGATTCTGAACTTAGTACAGTAGGTCAGTGTGCTGAAACACAGTTGTTCTGACTCTTTGCAACTTCTCGAAAGTCTCCAAAATCTGTATGCAGATTTTTGCTCTGTTAAATCCCTGAGTATGCAGCCGTGTTTGTCCCCAATTTATATCCACGAATCAGATCTGAATATTCATGATTATCTCCACAATATTCCTATTCCAAATCTGATTCTTGAAGCATATCCAAATCCCATAAATAAAGGGATTTAACTTAACTCATTCTATCCCATATATTCGTATAAATCTTCTCCATATAAGTAGGGATTTTTCCATAAACTAATTATGCTTCACACGCCCAATATATAGCCAAATATACGATTACCATAAATTCTAAAACACTCCAATATTTCGGCTTTGAATTCTGTTAAAACCTTGGCGTAACTTCTGCTGCAGCACCATGTTCCAACATGGTCTGTTCAAAATTAATTCACACAAAATTGCCAATAAAATTCATCCCTTGACTTTACAAGTTCCATGTTCAAAATTTTGCCAATCACCCACCAACTTCCGGACTCCAGTGCTCCAGTGGAGAACAAACTGCAGCTTCCACCAGAGATTCTTAAGATGGCACATGATCCTTTGGGTAAGTACCGCGAGGCATTCACTACACCTCGCGACTTACCACCAAAATGATTGGTCGATCACAGGAACTTCTTGCAGGCGGGATCTTCCCTAGTCAATGTTTGTACGTATAGGTACCCTTACTTTCAGAAAGTGTTGTGGAGAAATTCCTCAAAGAAATGCTGAATGATGGCTTCATTCGTCCAAGTATGAGCCCTTTTTCGTCGCTGGTTTTGCTAGTCAAGATAAATGATGGGTTGTGATATTTTTAGGTTGACAATCGTGCCCTCAATGCCATCACCATCAAAGACCGTTTCCCCATACCAACCATCCATGAGTTGCTCGATGAATTGGGTGGAGCTACTATCTTTTCAAAGTTGGATTTACGTTCCGTGTATCATCCACATTCGTATGGACGTCGAGATATCCATAAAACAATGTTTCAAACTCATGAAGACCATTACGAGTTCCTTGTCATGCCTTTCGGCCTCTTGAATGCTCCTTTAACCTTCCTAGCTGCAATGACTGAGCTCTTTCTACTGTTCCTCAATCGCTTTGTCGTAGTTTTCTTCCATGACATCCTCATCTATAGGAAGGATTCCCTCAGCCACAAAAACCATCTTGAGGATGTTTTGAAATGTTGGCAGTGGGGTAGCATTACACAAAGGAGAGAAAGTGCGAGTTCTTTTGGCGCTCGATTGATTATATTGGCCATATGGTATCCGCCTGGGGTGTTAACGCGGATACATAAACAATTGGTACTATGCTCCAATGGCCGCAACCAAAGAAAGTCAAACAACTCTGGGATTTTCTTGGGTTAACCGGCTATTATTGACGCTTTGTAGCTCACTATTCCACCATCGCAACACCCTTAATTGGTCTGCTTAAATATGATAGCTTCTAATGGACGGCTGATCCTTTGGAGGCCTTCGAAACTTTCAATAGGGCAATGACGTGCACTCCAGTATTGCACCTTCCGGACTTTATGCAACCCTTTGTCATCAAAACCGATGCATCTGGCGCTAGTGTTGGTGGGATACTTGGGCAGGATGGCCATCCCATCGCTTTCTTCAGCAAGAAATTGGGTCCAAAGTTGTTGGGTAGTTCAACCTACATGCCGAAGCTACAAGCTGTTGTCAAAGCAGTTTCCAAATGGAGCCAACTGCTGGGAATGCCCTTCATCATCTGAGCTGATCACAAAATCTTGTGGGGCTTGCTAACACAGGTCATTTAAACGCTGGAAGAGTATCATTGTGTATAGAAGTTGCTGGGATTCGAGTTCACAATTGAGTACAAAAAGGGGGCTGAAAACGCAATGGGTGATGCGTTATCACGACAGGATGAGCCGACACGAGTTGAAGTTCACATGGCTATTTCCACCAGTACACACCATTTTCTTGATACTTTGTGAACTAAGCAAGGACTCTGGGACGAAATACAAGGTATCATCATAAAGCTGAAGGAATTTCAGGGCAACGCAACTTCTTTCTCGTTTTAAGATTAAAATTCAGTCCCACCTAAAGTCTATACTTTTATGACAAGTTGTTTAACTGTTTGGTGTTAAAACACAAAGTAAAATACGCAGTGCACACACAACTTGTTTACGCAGTTCGGTGCATATACACCTACGTCTGCGGGGCCTTGCCCAGATCAGAAACCATTCACTAGAAAGCATTCTTTAGTACAAGAAGCTTAACTTAAATACTAATCCACTGCTAACCTATTGAGTGAATGTTGTGAGATCCCCTCACTACCGATCCTACGTCGTTGACCCCCACGATCAACACGTCTTCCTGGATCTCCTCCTCCCAAGGAATTAAGGCTTCCTTGTTTCTGATCTTTACGGACTTGATTGATTGATTTTCCAGACCTCCAAAACTCCAGACAAACAGCTCCCAGAATGTATCTCAACGTAGAGATGAAAACTTGGTTACTTCGTCTTCGTTGTATCTTGTTTCTTTTTATCCCCTTTGCACTCCTTCCTTGTGCACGACTCTTTCCTTGTCTAACTCTACCAAGAATAGACTTCTAGACTAAGGAAAGATCTAATTCTAATCTGGTATTTAAATGGACAATCCTTTATCAATAGGACTTGTACCATAAATAAACTACTTAATTAATTCCTAACTATTACAAGGAATATTTGTTTACCAGAATTAGATTGCCACAAAATCACACATTGATCTTCACAATATTCTGTTCTGATCGCATGATTATACTCCATAATTCGCTCCATAAATCGTGGCTAGAAACTTGCTGTCTGGAAAAACTGGATTGAGATGGTGTTAAAACACCACATCACTAGTTCACACAATATGCCACAACTAAGTCCAACTCCCTAAGACTTTACAATCTCCCCCTTGGCATATTTGTGAATTCATCAGCACTGACAACATAAACAACCAGATAACACAATTATCCAAACGTCCAAACTGATTCAAAAATCAATAAAAATCCGAACAACTAATCAAATCAAAATCTCCAAGTTTCTCCCCCTAAATTCATTAATATGTCAAGAATGCCGGTTATTCCAAATTGTCATCAGAATCATCCGAACCGCCATCCTCTGAAACATCAGCATCCTGCTCCTCTGAAGCATCCTGCGTTGCTGCAGCCAACAATTCTTTTCGCTCAGCATTCAATGCAGCCAACTCCCCCTGAAGCTTTGCAACAGCAGCTTGATGACGTTCAAGCAATTCCTGACACACTACAGCTCGTGCCTCAATAGCACTCAACCTCGCCGCACCAGCATCCGAGCAAGCTTTTTTCGGAGGTATCCAAGGTAAGTCTTTGATTATTCGACCACTCAATGTTCTGAGTGTCGGTCTTAAGACTTGAGGAGAAATCCACTCATCAGAGTCCTTCATAGCTGCTCCACCTTTTTGCAGCACCGTGGTGATTACACACGGATGTACCAAAGCTTCTTTCCTAGTCTTGCGAGCACAGTCAATGATATCATTAAACACCAGTCTACCCATATTGACCTTATGTCGGGCCCCCAAACTATATAGAAGTGTAGCCATCTCTTTCGTGACACTTGTGTTATTGACAGAGGGAATCCAATTGTGCACGGCTACCATATACAAGCAGTAATACCTGGAGGTGAGGTTGGATGCAGTTATTTGCTGTCGACCAGTCAAAGGCCATGTGCTCTCCACTCCACCAGTAAGCTCCACAGCTACCTCATCATAATTTTCTGGCACCTGGTGTTTGAACACCGATTGGTTATTTCTTAACGTGCTACGCTTCAGACATTTGTTCACTGCCTCTGGTGAGAAATCAACAATCTTCCCGCGCACAAAAATCCTATGAAACCACGCAGATTCTTCATCTTCACATTCAGCTTTCAGATTTGAGTAGAATTCTAGCACAAGTTGCTTGTTAAACATGTAGCAGCCTTAAACACTTTGAGATAGTGCAGATAATCTGTGAACCCACAATCCCTATATTTCTCAGAATCAGCAGGCCTTTCCGCCAGTATCTTTCTGCCACAGATAAACTCCCACTTGTCTCGGCTTGCATCATCAATGAATTCAGTGCTAATTACTTCACTAGCTTCAGGTGCAGGTTGTGCACAAGATTCAGCTTGTCTCTCCTGCCTGTCAGCACGTAACTTCTTCAGCTTCATCCCAATTGGCCCATCGCTGTCTTCACCTGAGTCCATAGTCTTATCTCTGCACCGCTTGGATTTTCAAACACCCTTGGAAGATGAGGCCACACTGCCCCTGGCCTTCTTTGTCCTCTGAGTAACATGAATTCCCCCAGACTCTGGTGGTGTTTCAACACCCACCTCTATGCACTTCCTCTTTGATCCACGTGTCTGTCTGGTTTCTGGTGGTATTTCAATACCAACACCAGTTTCCTCTACCAAATTCTCATCCTGTGCTTGATTCACAGGTACCTGATCATCATCATTTGAGTTCACAACTGGTGTTTGAATACCAGAACCAGGCACTTCAGCACTCTCTAAACTTTTCACAGTTATGTCCTCATCTTCTCCATTCTCAGAAGCTGACTTCAAAAATTCTGACAGAGCCTCACTCAGCACAGAGGCATTCTCAGGTTCCTTCATCATCGATACTGTTTCAGCTTCACCAGCTCCCTCTGCACACACCGTCTCCTCTTCACTATCACTGATTTCCACCACCAGGATGGGTAATTGTCTTAAAGATTCTTGAAGCAGGAACATAGAACCATTAAAACACTCCACCTCTTTGCCACTTGCTCTAGAAAAATCAGTGGACTTAACCACTTTGACCCAGGGTTGCAAAACAGCATCATCCCCTATGCTCCTAATAACAGGCGTGTGCAACGAGGCTATCCTCGTATAGATTGTAAAAAATGATCTATTTCATCCCCCACTTTGTAATGTTCACCAAAATCAACTCCAACTAGAGTGGCATCAAAATCACTAATCTCACTAATGTCCCCAATACCACCAGTTAATAGTTCCTTTAACTCAAACCCATTAACCTTTCCATGCAAATTCTTAAATTTTTGGAGGTCAACATAATCTCTGTTCTGAACCATCCATTCAATAAACTCGAGAACCGAACAAAAATAAACTCCATCATACCTAAAAGAATGATCAAACCTGACCTTAGGTCGTCGACGATTTACTCCGTCCCACTTGGTCAGCCTCTGTTCTCGACCTCCATAGTAATTATCCAAGTCTACATCGGAGTCAAGTTCTTCAATTTGCGGATTTTCTGGGACGCGCACAGTGATGAAATCTCGAACCAGTTTCTTGAAAGTGGAGTTCACCATTGTCGAGGGGTTTTGAGTAGGCTACAAAATCTGAGGGTTTTGAAAATTTGCGGTTGCTGGAGAGGCACTCGCGCGAGCTCTGTTCTAGGAAGATGAACAGTTGGGAAGAAATTGAATTTGTGTGGGAATTACAAACCAGTTGCTTTCACGGTCCTTTTTAGAAAACCAAAAACCACCCCACTTTTTCTTCCTTCAGACAACCATCATGCGCACATTTAAGCCCATCATCACAAATTTCTGGCCCAAGTTCAGCCCGTCTGGTCTACTTCCCACTTAAGTCATTTTTCCAGGAACTTTATCCCTCGGTGTTTAAACACCACTTCACATATTTTTGGTATTTTCGATTTTCCTATTTTTTTTCTTCGACTATATTTAAAAGAAGACAAAACAGTAAATAATACAATAGAATGAACAAATCTGGGTACCTTACATTCGACACACACCCAAGTGCTGTCTGAGGCCTTCAAAAGTCTCACCATCCAGAGGCTTTGTAAAGATATCAGCAAGTTGTTCTAATGTTGGTACATAATGAACTGTGACTTCTCCTTTTTCGACCAAATCTCTAATAAAGTGATGTCGGATATCGATGTGTTTTGTCATAGAGTGTTGCACAGGATTCTTGGAGATATCAATGGCGCTTTTATTATCACATAAGACTGTCAAACTTACATCATTGAATCCATAGTCTCTCATCATCTGCTTCATCCATATTAGCTGCGCACAACAACTTCCTGCAGCCAAATATTCTGCCTCAGCCGTAGACAATGATATAGAGTTCTGCTTTTTACTGTACCAGCTGACAAGATTTGATCCAGCAAAGAAGCATCCACCAGTGGTACTCTTACGATTATCAGCATTCCCTGCCCAGTCAGAGTCACTGAATCCTACCAACTGTGAATCCTTGTTCCTAGAAAACCATACTCCATACTCCACTGTTCCACTTATATATCAAATAATTCTCTTCACAGCTGACATATGTGATTTCTTTGGATTAGCCTGGTAGCGGGCACAGATCCCAACACTCAAATAGATGTCTGGTCTACTTGCAGTTAAATATAATAGGCTGCCAATCATACTCCTGTACAATGTTTGGTCAACACTTTGACCCAGTTCATCTTTTGTGAGCTTATCGGTGGTAGCCATTGGGGTGCGTACTGCCTTTGCACTTGCAAGTCCAAATCTTTTGATCAAATTCTCAGCATATTTCTGTTGGTTGATGAACAGACCATTCTTCTCCTGAGTAACCTGCAACCCCAGAAAATATGATAATTTTCCTACCATACTCATTTCGAACTCTTTAGTCATTAGGTCAACAAACTCCTTCACTAATGCTGAAGAGGTAGATCCAAAGACAATATCATCAACGTAAATCTGTGCGATTAGAATATTTGTCCCCTTATGCAGCACAAACAGTGTACGGTCCACTCCCCCTCGACGATATCCCTTCTGAATCAGAAAGGTTTTCAGTCGCTCATACCATGCACGGGGTGCCTGCTTGAGGCCATACAAAGCTTTATTCAACCGATGGACATGGTTAGGAAAATGTGGGTCTTCAAATCCCTTGGGCTGCTCCACGTAAACTTCCTCCTTCACTAGACCATTCAGGAATGCACTCTTGACATCCATTTGATGAAGAGTAAAGTCCAGAATACAGGATACCACCAACATCAACCTAATTGACTCCAATCTGGCTACGGGTGTAAAAGTTTCATCAAAATCAACCCCTTCTACTTGTGTGTAACCTTGAGCGACAAGTCGAGCTTTATTTCTTGTGACGTTACCATCTGCATCAGATTTGTTCTTAAAGATCCACTTGGTTCCGATCACATTTACATCAGCAGGCCACGGGGTGAGGTACCAAACATTGTTTCTTTCAAATTGCTGCAACTCTTCTTGCATCGCCGAAATCCAATACTCATCAAGCAAGACTTCTTTGTAATTCTTGGGCTCAGTAAGAGAGATAAAACATGATAATCCTGCCAATTCTCTGTAATTTACCCGTGGCTGATCCCGTAACTGCATGTGTCTGGCCGAACTTTGTTCAGATTCATGTGCTACTGTTTTCGGAGTTTCAACACCGGTTGACTGTGTTGGTGTTTCAACACCAGTAGGATTTACTGGATCGAGAATATCACTTTCACCCAAAGTTTCTTCTTCTGAATCATCAACAACCACATTAATAGACTCCATGACTGCTCCAGAGCGTTGGTTAAGAACTCGGAAAGCTCGACTAGTAGGGGAATAACCCATGAATATACCGATATTACTTCTAAACTCGAATTTAGCTAAGGGCTCTCGGTCCTTCAGAATATAGCACTTACTCCCAAAGACATGAAAATACGACACATCTGGTTTCTTCCCTTTCCAGATCTCATATGGTGTCTTCTCAGTAAACGGACGCAGATATACTCTGTTGATAGTGTAGCATGCTGTGTGTACCGCCTCAGCCCAATATCTAGCATTAATTTTTTTCTTGGCTAACATTGCTCGTGCCATTTCCTGCAGCGTCCGGTTCTTCCTTTCAACTATACCATTTTGTTGAGGAGTTATGGGGGCAGAGAACTCGTGGTGTATACCAAGTGTCTCGTAAATGTCATGAAACTTAGAATTTTCGAATTCTTTTCCATGATCACTCCTGATACGTGCAATTCTTACTTGAGCGGTTCCTTTTTCTACATGTAGCATGTGCACCAAGTTTTTGAAAACATCAGCAGCCTCTGACTTCTCTTTGAGAAATGATACCCACGTATACCTTGAGAAGTCGTCTACACAGACGAAAATATACTTCTTCCCCGCCACACTAGGGGTGTTGACCGGCCCCATTAAGTCCATATGCAGGAGCTCCAAAAGTCTTGACGTTGAAACATCATGTACGGCGTGGTGTGGTATCCGAATTTGCTTTCCTTCTTTACACGACCCGCAAACAACCTCCTTGTTGTCACTGATTTCAGGAATACCTCTGACTGCATTCAGTCTGGAAATACGTGCTAAGGATTTATAATTTATGTGCCCCAATTTTCTGTGCCACAAAGTACTGACTTCCTTCTTTGAACTCAAGCAGGTGACAACTTGATCGAGCAGATAACAATTATCCATTGATCTTGATCCGGTGAATACTCCAGTCCCATGGTTTACTACACATTTCTCTTTGTCGAAAAACACTGTCATTTCATTGTCACATATATGGCTGATGCTCAACAAGTTTGCCTTCAGACCTTCCACTAGCAACACATCTTGGAACACTAGAAGCCCTTTGATGGCTAACTCACCCTTGCCGATTATTCTGCTACGTTTCCCATCACCAAATCTAACATGTCCGCCAAATCCAGGTTTGAATTTTCGCAGAAATTCAGGAACTCCAGTCATGTTCCTTGAACACGCACTATCGAAATACCAAGAATTTCCTGTATGTGCCCCAAAACACACAAAACTTGAAAAACAAACATCTTGAGATTTTCGAACCCATACCTGGCTCACTAGTCGAGTGATGTGATGCGGACTTTGGTTGACACGTGTGTTCAGAAATCCGGTTATGTATCCTCCAATGTTGAAACGGTGCCTTGTATCATATCCTGACACGGTGTTGAATCTTCGATCTGCTGAAATAAAAGATAGTATCCTAAGCAGCTTAAAACATCTATTCCTTACATGCCCTTGAGCTCCACAGTATCCGCATCGTCTAATCCTTTTGGTAGGGCAGTTTCTTTCAATTGTTCTTGGAGATGCCGCACCGTGATCTGCCTTGTTACTCCATGAATTTACCGGTGAGGATCCTTCATAACTAATTCCATACTTGGTCGTCTGTCCCATTCTTAGACAATCTTCGAGCTTAGCTTTTCCTGTATTGAGTCGTCTAATAGATTGTTCTGCTGCCTCTGCTCGTTGCACCATTTCAGTAAATTCCTTCTTGAATATTTCCAGTTCGCTGATTGCCTTTTCCTTTTCAAGTTCCTTCATTTTTGCTTCTTCACTCAATCTCTTGTTCTCAGATTTGAGCACTTTTTTTTCATCCGCCACTTTTAACCACATCTTGTACATTTCCATGCTTTCCTTGCGAATGTCATCATCACTCATGCTCCTAGTCTCTTCATCTGAGCTACCACTCTCATCTTCATTCAGCCCACTGAGACCTTCCTCGAAAGAGTCTTCTAACTCCACCACTGACACACCGAAAGCAACATGATTGGTATACTCCTCTCCATCTTTACAATCATCTCCTACGTCATCATCACTCCAGGTTGTGGCATACGATTTTCCTTACCTTTTAAGAGTATTGGCACACTCAGCTTGTATGTCCCCGAAACCTTCACATTCTCTACACTGGATTTTCCTGTTCAGGTTTGGATTTGTTGACTTAAACTTTGGTGTTTCAACACCAATTGCTTGGCCAAATCTTGGAGTGGAGTTTGCGTTCGGATTTTTGTTCCCACTTGACTTCTCTTGTGGCTTCCTGCCCATCTTCTTCATAAATCTGGAGAAGTTCTTGGTTATGTTTGCAATTTCATCAGACTCTTCATTATCTGAATGGTCTTCTGACTTTCCAGTGGTTATGCTTGAAAAAGCCATTTCTTTCTTTCCTGCTTTTGTTTGCAGCATTTCCATCTCATAAGATTCCAGTGGTCCCATAAGTTCATCCAGTGTCATTGTCCCTATCCTTCCATTTTCATTAATCGCTGTGACCTTCATGTTGAAACGTGGAGGTAATGCTCTCAACACCTTCCTGACAAGCTTTTGATCTTTGTACTTTTTTCCGAACTGAAAAACTTTGTTTTCAATATCTAGGACCCCTCCATTGAACTCAGAAATAGTCTCATCTTCGCGCATCTTTAGTTCTTCAAATTTTGACGTGTAATACTGCAGCTTTGATTCTCTGACGGAGCTTGTCCCCTCATGATAAGTTTGTAACACATCCCACGCTTCCTTAGCAGTCTCACAGTTTGAAATCATCTTAAACTGATCTTCATCCACTGCCGTAAAGATGTCATTCAATGCCTTTGAGTTGGACACGTGTGCTTTGTGCTCCTCGGTAGAGTATTTGGAAAATGGTTTAGCCGTCAGTGAGCTTGATCCTCCAGCTTCGTCACTTGTAGGTGGAGTGTATTGATTTATGACATAGTTCCAAGCTTGATCATCTAGTGCTCCAATGAACACCTTCATACGTGCCTTCCAATAGGCATAATTTCCTTGTTCCAGCAACGGTAGTCACGTGACTGAAGCCCCCTCCTTTGGTGCCATGGTGAAACCTGATCTCACTCTCCCTGTATAGGGGTCAGCAAGTGCCGTGCTCTGATACCAATTGAAATTCAGTTCCACCTAAAGTCTATACTTTTATGACAAGTTGTTTAACTCTTTGGTGTTAAAACACAAAGTAAAATACGCAGTGCACACACAACTTGTTTACGCAGTTCGGTGCAAATACACATACGTCTGCGGGGCCTTGCCCAGATTTAGAAACCATTCACTAGAAAGCATTCTTTAGTACAAGAAGCTTAACTTAAATACTAATCCATTGCTAACATATTGAGTGAATGTTATGAGATTCCCTCACTACCGATCCTACGTCGTTGAACCCCTACGATCAACACGTCTTCCTGGATCTCCTCCTCCCAAGGAATTAAGGCTTCCTTGTTTCTGATCTTTACGGACTTGATCCAAAACTCCAGACAAATAGCTCCCAGAATGTATCTCAACGCAGAGATGAAAACTTGGTTACTTCGTCTTCGTTGTATCTTCTTTCTTTTTATCCCCTTCGCACTCCTTCCTTGTGCACGACTCTTTCCTTGTCTAACTCTACCAAGAATAGACTTCTAGACTAAGGAAAGATCTAATTCTAATCTGGTATTTAAATGGACAATCCTTTATCAATAGGACTTGTACCATAAATAAACTACTTAATTAGTTCCTAACTATTACAAGGAATATTTGTTTACCAGAATTAGATTGCCACGAAATCACACATTGATCTTCACAATATTCTGAACTGATCGCATGATTATACTCCACAATTCGCTCCATAAATCGTGGCTAGAAACTTGCTGTCTGGAAAAACTGGATTGAGATGGTGTTAAAACACCACATCACTAGTTCACACAATATGCCACAACTAAGTCCAACTCCCGAGGACTTTACAGAGATGTGCTGCTTTTTCACCAAAACAGATTACTACACCGGCCCTTAAAATACTGTTGATCTATGAGTTTCATGACACTCCAGATGGGCGGGCGCACCTGTGGGCACAATTGTACCATTGTGCAACTTTGCACCTTTTTTTTGAAAGGGGTACATGAAGATGTCACTAATTTTGTGGAGCATTGTGTAGTTTTCCAAACGGTGAAACATCACCACCCAGTCTTCTCCAGTCGTTGCCCATACCGGAATGAGTTTGGGACAATGTCGCCATGGACTTTATCATTGACCTACCATTGTCAATGGGTTTCACAGCCATATTGGTGGTCATTGATAGGCTCTTGAAGTATGCTCACTTCGGCCTATTATCAACACAACCCTTAGGCTCACGAGTGACAGATTTTTTATTTTGTGGTGGTTAAGCTTCATGGTCCCCCTAGAACCATTCTCTCCGATCGTGACCCCATTTTCCCGAGCCAGTTCTGGCAGAGAATTTTTGAACTCATAGGGACGACTTTAAAAACTAGCTCGACGTATCACCCGGAGACAAATTACCAATTCTAGAGGTGCTCGGGTTGCAGTTTTGCATGATACAGTGATGGAAATTGATCTCGGTGAAGTCCTACTTCGAGCAGTGTAGCTCTTTCACAATCTTCTTATCCACAACCTTTTGGATTCCTGAATTTAATTTCACTGCCTTCTTATCAACTTTTGAACTACACAATATTTGTTAAAGTCTAACTCCATGTCCTAAGTTCATTGATTAGTGTGAAACCTGAGAATCAGAACATAAAGAGACTAGATTATAATGAAGAATAGAAACAAGATCCCAGAGTAGATATCCAATCAAAATGGCCAAGTATTACCATGAATAAAATATACCATCTCGTACAATGATCTTGTTAGAGTAATACAAAAAAATCCATTGAATTTCTCAAACACAACAAATTTCTACCAGCGGAACAGTAGTATATGTACGCCGATTGAATTTCTACCCTCATTGTCCAAGGAAGCACAATACCCCTGGTAAGAAAAAAAATCGGGTCCATATTTAGGTTAAAATTTGGGGATCTGGGAGAGGACTAAAGGGAGTTGACGAATTTTAGTTGAATTTTAAGAAGACATGCCGGGAAGCCCAAGAGATCTCCAGAAAATGGGTGCAAAATTTATTTGAATGAAGGAAGCAAACAACAAAAAGCTGGAAAACGAGCGAGGTGAGAAAATGTCCGGAGAAGGAAACCAAGGAAGGGAAATGATCAAGAAAGGGAAAAGCACCATACTCATGAAAGGAAAGGAATCAATGACCAGCAACTCACCGTTCCCCAAAAACACCCATCACAAAGTCAAGGAGAGGGATTTGGTAAAATCATAAGGAGCTGTTACGGCAGCCGACGCCAATGAGAGCCATAACAGACAAAAAGTCCGCGGATTATTATTGTGAATTCCTGGAAACCATGACCATGACACAATAGTTGCAATGGTCACTCAAGGCAAGTGGAAGGATTTCTTCGCAAGGGCGACTCACCCATCACAAGAATGAGGAATATTAACCAGTAAGGTCGGAGAATTATGGTACAGAGAAGAATGAAAGTGTACCTCAAACTCAAGAAAAGCCAAAAACAAAATATCACAACGAAAATCGAGCAAGGAGAGGGAGTGATAGATAGTTCCTTTGACAGAGTGTTATTGTCCATCTACGGGTTTACAAAAACTCACCTCCAACAATGCATGGAAGACAAGGGCAAGGTACCTTCCATCACATAAGCCTACAGATAAAAAAAATGTATGTTGACGAGACAATCACATTTAGTGATCAAGATGCATTCCTATGTGCATGACCACACAATAACCCTCTGTTTATACAATAAAGATAGGAAACTCCAAAGGGCACATGGTCTTCATAGGAGATAATAGCACACTAGAGTCACTATTCGCTGATTGCTTTGACAAGTTCAGTTTCAAAAGGCCAGACTTGAAGAAAGTGACACCATATATAGTCGGCTTCACATGAAAATCAGAAATGCCTCCAGGAAACATACTGTTAGGATAAGATTGAGATATTAGGATAAGATGAAATATCATTGGGATATGATTGGGATATGATTGACATATGATTGAGATATGATTGAGATATGATAGGATTCTTATGCCTAGATACATTCTATGTCTAGGCTAGTATTTCTATATGTATTTCATGATTCACAAACAGTAATCTAGGGAGAATTACCTCATTTACATGGTATCAGAATAAGGTTTACGATCACTTTTTTTCCACAGTAGCCGTGTCTGCTCTTCTTTTCTCTTCTCGAAACCGTCACCCCCTCTCTTCTCCTCCTCAAGAAAATTTTCTTCTCCTCTCACCATGACTGAATCATCCAAGCTTCCTTACAATACTCTTCTACATATGTTCACCATCAAGCTTTCTTCAACAAACTACTTGCTATAGGAACGACAAGTTGTTCATATTTTAAAACCACAGGGACTATACGGTTTTCTTGATGGCACCAAACCATGTCCGATTCTTCCTCCACCACCATCGGATTCCACGTCATTGTCTTGCTCCTATGCAACGGTCACTGGATTTTCTTTTGGTTCCACGAAGGAGGATTTGAAGGCTGCTTATGAGCAAGCCTTGGTTGCGCGTGAAGCATGGCTTGACGAGGATCAGCGAGTCTGTAGTCTCTTGTTCTCGTCCCTGTCTTCGGAAGCCCTGGCTGAGCTTAACGATGATAAGACCTCGCAACAAATGTGGGAGAATATTGCTGCTGTTCGTCAGAACCAAAGTAAGTCGACCATTCTACGCCTTCGTTCCACTGCCTTTACTATCCGTAAGAATGGTTAGGTGCATGATTTACACATTCAATTTAAGACTGTGTTCGATCAACTTGCTGGTTTGGGTGCTCCTGTATTAAATGATGACCAACTTCTTTGGTTTTTAACTGCTTTGGGTTCTGAATTTAAGGATTTTTCTGCCCCATTTATCACTGCTTCTCCGACTCCTTTGTATGCCGAGATAGTTAATCGTGTAAAGGACCACGAAGCATTTTTTGAACAATTTACAGGGACAATACGCTTATGATGGTATTGTAGTTGGGCCGGTCACATTCGCGGCGTCAGAATCCAACTTCGGCGGTCGTACGTGGTCTTACACGCCGACGGGTGTAGCGTTTGGCGGTGGCGCATCTGGCAAACGCGTCGGGCATTCTGGCCGGTTCTTAGGTCGCGGACGTGGCAAGTTTCTGGGGCAGTCCTCAGGTGGTCAGGGCCGTGGTCTACAATGCCAGTGGTGTCGCAAAATGGGTCATGATGCTGCTCACTGTTATCGTTTGGTTCGACGTCCATCCGAGACTTCCAATCTTGCTCAGCAGTTTCAGTCCTCCCTTCAGCTTGAGCCGACCGCTGTCACCTCTGATTTGTACCTTGACTCTAGAGCTTCTGATCATATGAGTTCGTCTGCTTCGAACCTTTAGAGTGTCATGCCCTACAATGGTAAATCCTTTGTTTCTGTTGGAAGTGGTACTAATATATGTATTTATGCTATTGGTGATTCTCAACTTACGCCTTCATTGCAACTTTCTGATGTTTTGGTTGTTCCTGACATAACCAAAAAATTATTATCTATAAGCAAGCTTACCCGAGATCTTAGTGTACTGATCACTTTTGATGACCGTTCTTTTGTGATTCAGCACAAAGTCACCAGGGCAGTCATGGGCAGAGGCCACAGTGAGGATGGTTTATATGTGTTGGATCGTGGTGAAGAAGCTTTACTTTCCTTTATTAAGCAAAATAAATCTCGGGCCTCTTTTGAACTGTGGCATGCCCGCTTGGGACATGTGTCCCCTAGTACTATTTCCTTGTTAGCTAAAAATGGTGAACTATCTGTTTCCTTTTTATTGCCTAAACCTAATGCCCGTGCCTCCTGTGTGATGGCAAAAGGCCATAAACTGTCATTTGTTGAAAACTCTAAACGAGCTATGCATGTCTTGGATTTGATTCATTGTGATTTGTGGGGACCATCTCCTGTTTTATCTGGTCATGTATTTGTTTACCATGCTCTCTTTGTGGATGATTTCTCAAGATTTACATGGCTTTACACTCTTCGTCGTAAATATGATTTTGTTGATGTATATATGAACTTTGAGGCATTTGTTGAAAATCAATTCTCCTCTCCGATTAAAGTGTTTCAGAGTGATGGGGGCATAGAGTTTCTGAACACACGTCTCTGAACTCATTTTGAGACAAAAGGAATCCTTCATCAGGTTTCTTGTCAGTACACACCTGAGCAGAATGGGCGTACGGAACGAAAACACTGTCACGTGGCAGAAATAGGGCTTACTATGCTTTTTCATTCACATATGCCACTATCCTTTTGGGATGATGCATTTGCAACAGCTGTATATGTCATTAATCATCTTCCCACCCCGGTGCTTGATGGAACTTCTCCTTATGGTATTCTGTTTGACCGGGCACCAACATACTCTAACTTCCATCCTTTTGGTTGTAGAGTATATCCATTTGTCCGTCCCTATGCTGAGCACAAGCTGTTGCCTCGAAGTATTCCTTGTTTGTTTGTTGGGTATAGTTCTCAATACATGGGATTTCGCTGTCTGGATCCTACCTCTGGTCGGGTGTATATCACTCGTCATGTCCGGTTTGATGAAACTTGCTATCCTTTTGCCGCGTCGTCTTCAAGTTCTTTAGTTTTCTCTTCTCTTGATGTATCTTCATTTATTGATCGAGTCCTTCCAGATACTGTGCCGCCATCACCATCGCCTTCTCCTTTGGCTCTTTGCTCGCTGTGTTAAGCTGACTCACCTATTTTGCCGGACCCCCTGCCTGCTACTCCTGATCACACCCCTGGTTCTCCGGTGTGCTCTGAGTCTACTGCTGATGACTCTTCTGACAATTCTCCTAGTCCACCATCATCTCGGCCTCATCACATGGTCACTCGGCCTTGTCCCATTTTGCGTCGACCTCGACATCTTGATGATTATGTTGTCACTGGCCTTACTGCGGCTGTACTCGACCACTCTAAAGCCCGAGATTATGGAGCTGCTCTTCGTGATCCTCAGTGGGTTGCTGCCATGAATGATGAGATGTCTGCTCTTCAAAAGCAACACACTTGGAATCTAGTTCCTCGGCCATCTAATGTAAACGTTGTTGGCTCCAAATGGGCCTTCTGGGTCAAATATCTGCCCGACGGCACGTTTGACCACTACAAAGCCCGACTTGTGGCTCAAGGGTTTTCCCAGCTACTGGGATTTGACCTTGACCACACTTTCAGTTCCGTGGTCAAAGCATCCACTGTTCGTATGGTTCTTGCCATTGCTACTATTCGAAAATGGCCCTTGCACCAGTTAGATGTGAAGAATGCGTTCCTGAATGGTGTTCTCGATGCCCCAGTGTACATGGCTCAACCCGTTGGCTTCAAGGATCCTACTCGACCTGATCATGTTTGCTATCTGCGGAAAGCCATTTATAGGCTTAAGCAGGCTCCGGGGGCTTGGTTTGATCGGGTCAGTTCCTTTTTTCGCCAGCTTGTTTTGTCTGCAGTTCTGCTGACACATCTCTATTTGTATTTTCTCGAGGTACTGTTCTGCTATATCTACTGGTATATGTGGATGATATCATCCTTACTGGAAATGACTCTGCTGCCATTCGTCAGTTCATTTCTCGCACTCATTAGGTTTTCGCCATCAAGGATCTTGGCTTTCTTAGCTACTTTCTTGGTCTTGAGGTCTCTTCCACTACCTCTGGTCTCTTCTTAGGTCAGGCTAAGTATGCTAGGGATATTCTTCGTTGAGCTGGTATGGCTGATGCGGAGCCGGTTTCCACACTTTTTGTACTTTCTTCTCAGCTTCTCAGTAGTTTGAGCGAACCTTTCAGCAATCCCACTTTGTATCGGTCTTTGGTTGGGGCTCTGCAGTACCTCACCATTACTCGACCAAATTTGGCCTTTGCTGTGAACTCTGTTAGTCAATTTCTCCAGGATCCTTGTGATGATTACTTTGTAGCAGTTACCCCGATTCTTCGCTAAGTTAGTGGCTCTCTTCATTTCGGATTATCCTTTCGTTCTTCTGCTTCCATGGATGTGTTAGGATATTCTGATGCTGATTGGGCTCGCTGCCTAGAGACTCAGCGCTTTACTTATAGCTACGCAGTTTTTCTTGGGGGTAATCTCATTTCTTGGAGTGCCAAGAAGCAGCCTACTGTGTCCGACTCCAGTTCAGAGTCTGAGTATCGTGCTTTGGCCAACACTGCGGTGGAGGTTGTCTGGCTTTCTCACTTGCTTCGTGATCTTTGCTTTCCGCTTTGTGAGTCACCGATTCTGTTGTGTGACAACAACATCGACATTTTTCTTGCTCAGAATCCGGTGGCTCACAAGCACACCAAACATATTGATATCGACTATCACTTTGTCCGAGAGCTGGTTGCCTCAGGGAAGCTGCGTGTTCGTCATGTGCCGACATCTCTCCAAGTTGATGACATATTCACCAAGGGCCTTTCTCGCCCTTTATTTGAGTTTTTCAGGTCCAAGCTGTGAGTCTCAGCCAACCCGACGCTTTACTTGAGGGGGGGGGGTGTTAGGATAAGATGAGATATGATTGAGAAAGGATTGAGATATTAGGATAAGATGAGATATGATTGGGATATGATTGAGATATGATTGTTATATGATTGGGATATGATTGATATATGATTAGGATATGATAGGATTCTTATGTCTAGATACATTGTATGTCTAGGCTAGTATTTCTATATGTATTTCATGATTCACAAACATTAATCTAGGGAAAATTACCTCATTTACACATACAACTGCCAGTGACCAGTGGCGGAACCAGGAATTTTTTTCAGGTGGGGCTGGACGGATAGATGGTGGCGGAGCGGCGTCCGGCTGTGGCGGCGGCAGTGGTGACGGGCGGCGCAGAGCTGAGGTGCTAGCGGTAGGGAGGCGGGAGCTGCTACTCCACTCCCGTTTGAAAGCTTGAAGAAAGTAGCAAAATTGGCAATTTTGGGTTTGTCCAATATTTGACTTGGGTTTTGTATTGGGCCATTTTTTGGATTTTCGCCCAATAACAAAACCCAATTCTGCTTTCTTTTTTTTCTTATTCACTAATCAAAACAATGTCATTTGACTTAAGCCAAAACGATGTCGTTTTGATGTTTTATGGCCAAAAAAAGAAGGCCGCTCCGGGCTTCTTCCCCGGCGTATATCACCGGAAAATTGTGTTTTTCGCCGGAAAAATGCGTATGCGCGCCTTGAAGATCCTTAGCCGCTTACACTACTACTACCATGGCGCCAAAATCTCAGGTAGGGCTGGAGCCCTACCAGGCACTATGGTAGTTCCGCCACTGCCAGTGACTATTGAACCAAAGGATAGAGTTTGCACAATATTTTATATTTCACCGTAATAGATGCCCCAAGTCCTTTCAATGCCGTCATAGGGAGGCCTTGGATGAAAAATGTTAATACTATATGGTCCCCTTACCATATAGTTATGAAATTTCCTAATCCACATGCGTCGCAATAGTGAGAGGCAACTAACAAATACTCCCGCTGTCCCATAGAAAACTTCCTACTTTCCTTTTTAGTCTGTCCCATTCAAAACTTCATATTTTGACTATTTCCTTTTTTGAACACAAATTAGTGGCTTCAATTCCACTATGGCCGCTAAAATAAAAAAGTAACCACAATCCTCTCTTTCTCATTAGCCAACTCAACACTCCTAAATGAGCGTGCAAAAAGTAATTATGCATGTTTCTATTGGACGGAGAGAGTGGCAGGTCAGTGCACAACTTTTGCAATGAAGCTCGTAACCTCCTGCAATCCTCAAAAAATGGTGCCTTCATTTAATTAGGGAAAACCTATAGAAGACGTCCATCAAGAAATCAACTTGGGAGAAGACACCAAGCTAGTGCACGTAAACACGGGGGATGAAAGACTAGATGTGAGAATTGGGAAAATGCTACCCAAACCAATCAAACATAAAGTGATAGCTATGCATAAGAAGTACAAGATCTCATTTGCTAGGTCAATCCAAGACATGGGAGGAGCCAGCTCCTCTAATCATTCAAGCTCTCATTGTAATTTGTACAATCTTTATCTAATGCATTGTCACCACCATCACCTTATTTCTCGTGTCATAACCACTTTGAATACAAACTTTCAAATCCTCTACGAATCAAATGTTTTTGCAATACCATCACTCATAAATATATACATTGTTTTTGCACTACATATTTTCCGATTCCGCATGTTGCAAAGCCACTTCAATAAAATGTTCTACTGATTCTCCATACTCTGTGGAAAGTCTAAGGTTGGATGACGATTGTTAGGCTTAGTCAAATAGAGGACTAGGGTTCTTGGAGTTAGAGATGTAGTTACGACTCTCTTATGTAATCTTATATTTATTCTCATGAATAAAAAAAAAACTCATTACATGAAATCATTCTTTCATGGATCCACTAGACAGTAAGTATAATTAAAACCATAACTCATATTACACATACGACCATGTCCTCTATCTCTTATTATACACATATAGATAATCATATAACACACTTAAAATTCAACTAATTAAACCAAATACATGACACAATATGGTTAATACTCATTATAATTACGAGCCCTGTCCTACGTTAACCGCATACCTTAACTACACACTTATTAATTCAAATTTACCTTGACATCATTGGTGTCCTACAGTTTCTTTGCAATCAGCAAGAATTTGTTCATCAAATCCTCGGAAGTAAATCACCCATTTTAAAAGTCTATTAGAATCACTCAATAGATAGATTAAACCCTTCCCTCCCGTAATTTCAATCACCCATTGTAGTGAAAGTTATGATTTAATCACTTTTTACCATATACTAAATACGTAAATTTGTACTAGTACACAGTCAAATTTCATCGTAAAATTTTCTCATTGTTTACAATGAGTGTGCTTTAGTCATCTGCTTCCAATCAAAATACATATAGTGCTTCTATAATTATGAGATGTAACGTATTTGCATCTGCCACTACCCGCCCACATTATTTTCTTTGGGTTGGAAAGAGTTTTTCCTCGAGTTTGGCCTCTTAGTGATCCCTTATCGAAAACAAGGGGATTTTTAAAAACTTACTAGCATATTCAATCTTGATGTGTTAAAATAATAATCTTATCCAAGATCCACGTAACTAACAAGAAAACAAAGAATTCGAAGACGTTGTTTAGAACAACTCCTACTCATGTGTACATATATTTTGTGAGCAATATCCCACAATATCTTAACATACAATTAGTTAGTCAAATATCCAAGATATTAGCAACAATATTAGTTTCCTTCTCAGTACAAACTTGTATGTATTATGCCCATATGTATGGCCTTTGAATGAAGGGAAATATATCAATTCAGAATCAATCCCCACTTCTTAATACAGTATCAGAGCATTGATACAGATCTGCGATATTTCCTTTCAATCACTCATATTTTCATCTTAATAATCACTCATCTTTTCATCTTAATATCATGGCTGATAGTCCTTTTGTTGTTCTTGTCATTCCCTACTTACGGGAGATAATTATGGCTCTTGGAATCGTGCCATTACAATGGCTTTACGGGCCAAGAACAAGTTTGGTTTCGATGGTTCACTGTCGAAGCCAATGGTCGAAAGTGATATCACCAGTTGGTGCTTCTGCAACGACCCTGTTAGCAGCTGGATACTCAACTCCGTTTCTCTAGAAATCAGGCCTAGTATTCTTTATACCAATAACGCTGCTCAAATCTGAACAGATCTCAAAGATCATTTTTCTCTGTCCAACGCTCCCAAGAGATATCAACTGAAACATTCAATTTCTTCCCTCAAATAGGAAGACATGACTGTTTCATTGTATTTCACTCAACTCAAATCTCTCTAGGATGAATTAACCAACATTATAACCATCATTTCGTGTACATGCGAGGAATGGAAAACGCATCATTGAGAAACAAAATCAGGATCGTGCCATGGAATTTCTAAAAGGTCTCCATGAAAGTGCCTCTCCGCGATTCGTAGTCAGATCCTTCTCATAGAGCCTTTCCTTTCTATTCAACACATCAACAATCATGTTCACCAAGAGGAGAAGCAACAAGAGCTGAATGTTGGATCCACTTTAACTGTTGATTCTGCTGCATTCCAATTTGCGAGGCTATCATATCTTGATCGAGCCCCATCAAAAAGGCATCGTCCATTTTGTGAAAATTGCAATCGACATGGTCATACCCGAGAGAAGTGTTACCAGCTCCACAATTATCTTGACATGAAAGGGAAACAACATGAACCACAAATCACTTATCTTGCTGCATCAGTCGCTCAGGATGCACCAATCAACCAATTAACTTCTGAGAAGTATAAAAAAATGCTTGCTCTTATTGCCAAGGATGACATTAATGAAACCTCAGCTAACTTTGCAGGCATTACTCTTTCTTATTTGGTTTCACGTTAGATCGTTGATTCTGGTGCATCTAACCATGTATGTACATCATTATCTCTATTTTCTTCTTATGTTTCACTTGAAAAACATATTCCCATTCAACTTCCTTATGGTTCATATGCATTAGTGACACACACTGGACTTGTAAATTATTCTCCTGGATTCATTCTTAAGGATGGGTTTTACATTCCATCTTTCAAATTCAATTTACTATCCATCTCATAGTCAACAAAACAACTTCGTTGTCATCTAATATTTTCTGATTTTGGTTGTATATTTCAGGACCGTGCATCAACAGAGGTAATTAGTCGGGGTAGTTTCAGCAAGCGCTTTACACCTTAAATGATGCTTCTTATTTGAATTCAGCATTTTCAATTTCCAGTGAAAGTAAATTTGACCTTTGGCATTCACGCCTCGGTCACCCATGTATTTCCAATTTTCAGTTTCTTGTTAAGAATTTTTCAATTATTGTTGCTAATAAAGATTTTATGTGTGATATTTGTCCACAAGCAAAACAATCTCGTTATTCTTTGCCGCAAAATATTTATCGCTCTTCCAAATGTTTTAAATTAATTCATATCGACATTTGGGGCCATTTTTCCTTCCCATCCAAAAAATGGTTCATGTTTCTTCTTAACAGACGTGGATGATTATTCCACATGTACTTGGGTATATTTAATGAAAAAAAATCTCAAACTTTTCATACGGTAGCACATTTTTTTAATAAAATTAATCGACAGTTTAAATTGTCAATCTCTACAATTCGTTCTAGAAATGGGGGAAATTTTATTCCACAACTTCAAGCTCTTAGATCTGACAATGGAGCTGAATTTCTCACTTCAACCTTTCAAGATTGGTTTCATTCTCATGGAATAATTCATCAACAAAGTTGTGTTTCAGCACCTCAACAAAATGGGATTGTGGAATGTAAACATCGCTATCTATTCGATGTTTCTCGCTCATTAAAGTTCCAAGCTAATCTCCCTCTCTCATTTTGGAGAGAATGTGTTCTCACAACTGCGTTTCTGATCAATAAATCATCACCACCAACTCTGAAATTTAAATCTCTGCATGAAGTTTTATTTGTTAAACGTCCAAATTATTCTTCTCAGCATGTTTTCGGTTGCTTATGTTTTGCTAAAAACATGCATGTTCAACATAAATTTGATGCTCGAGGAAAACCTTATATCTTTGTTAGTTATCCTTATGGTAAAAAAGGTTATCGTGTTTATGATCCGTCAACTAATTGTATTATTGTCTCTCATGATGTAATTTTCCACGAATCCATTTTTCCATATCACAATGTTTTAAATCCTCATCCTCTTGGCACTTCTACCACACCTCTGGATGATGATTATTCAGTCTCTCCCTCATCACCAGATTTTGATTTCCCTCAACCTGATTTAACAACTCAAGTTGAATCTTCCACCCTTCCTGCTTCTTCATCTAATAATAATGTTTCCTTATCGGAAAATGTTCCTTCGTGTCCTGAAGTTCCTACAAAATTGAATCACTCTAAGAGAATTCGACGACCACCACCTCATCTTAGTGATAATGTATGCACAGTTACTCATTCTTCCACTAATTTTCCTTTAGCCAATCATTTAACTTGTAAAAAATAGAATCCTTCTCATCTTATTTTTTTTGAGTAAAATATTTGATCAAAATGAACCAAAATGAGAAAAATCATTCCCAAGCTGTTCAATCTTCAGTTTAGCGTGATGCTACGAGTGCAAAAGTTTGTGCTTTAGAATCAAACACAACATGGTCCCTTTGTCATCTACCACCTGGTAAGAAGGCAATTGGTTGTAAATGGGTTTATAAGATCAAATGTTTTCCTGATGGGTCAATTCAACGATATAAAGCTCGTTTAGTGGCAAAAGGTTACACACAAACCAAAGGTGTTGATTATCATGATACTTTTGCTCCAGTAGTAAAATTAGTTATAGTCCGCCTTCTTCTTTCTATTGCTACAATTAAAAATTGGTCCCTTCATCAACTAGATATCAACAATGCTTTCTTACATGGTGATCTTCATGAAGAAGTTTTCATGAAACTTCCCCAAGGTCTCTCCAATTATAGTGACAATCGTGTTTGCAAGTTACATAAATCTCTTTATGGACTTAAAAATTTTTCTCGTCAATGATTTGCTAAATTTTCTTCTACTCTTCTCCGTTCCAGTTTTCGTCAATCAATTTTTTATTATAGTCTTTTCACTTATATCCATAAAGATTCTCAGTTTTGTCCTTGTTTATGTTGATGACATAACTATCACTTGAAATAATGATAAATTTATTTCTCAAACAAAACAATTTTTGGCAAAATCATTCTCCATTAAGGATCTCAGACCTTTACATTTTTTTCTTGGCATCGAAGTGTCTCGGTCAAAGAAAGGTTTATTTTTATGCCAATGAAAATACACTCAAGATATTTTAAAAGATTTTGGCATACTCAGTTCTCGTCCATGTAATTTTCCTATGGAACAACATCTTCATCTTTCTCCTGATGATGGTATTCTCTTGCCTGATCCATCCCCTTATCGTCAACTCATCAGACATATTTTATACTTAACAGCTACTCGTCCTAATATCCAATACGCTGTTAACAATCTTAGTCAATTTTTACAAAATCCTTGTACCTCTCACCTCGATGCTGCACTTCGAGTACTTCGTTATCTTAAAGGATCTATTGGCAATGTTCTTTTCCTTTCTGCCTCTAGTTTACTTTCTTTTGTCGGTTTCTCTGACTCTGATTGGGCTGGTTGCCCCGCCATTCGTCGATCAACTAGTGGCTATTTTACTATGATAGGTTCTATTCCAATCCTGGAATTCTAAGAAGCAACCAACCGTTTCTCGATCTTCTTCCGAAGCCAAATATCATTCTCTTACTGCACTCACATTCAAAATTTGATGGCTCACTTCTCTCTTATCATTCTCCATCTGCACCGATCACTGTGCATTGTGATAATCAAGCGGCACTACATATTGTTGAAAATCCAATCTTCCATGAACGTACCAAACACATTGAAATAGACTGTCACTTTGTTAGAGAAAATATTTTCTCTGGTCTTATTTCACCCTCATATCTTTGCTCCTATGACCAGGTTGCTGACATCTTCACAAAACCCCTTGGCGCTGACACATTTCATCGACTACTTGGCAAGTTGGGCATCCTAGATATTTCTATTCCGACTCCAACTTGAGGGGGGGTTGATTCTATAGAGAAGAAATTGATTCTTAGCAAAGATGTAGTGGTTGTTGAAGATCAGACTATTGAAGATATTCATAAAGGTCAAGATACTACATTTCCTAGTAGCTATGATTTGGTTGATTTGGATCTACCTCCTTTGAGTTTTGCACCTACACCAGCTGAGGAGGTGCATGATAATGTCAATGAAACCAATGTTCCCGAGGTAAATGATCCCATTGGTGATGAGGAGGAGACCACTGAGATTGACCATCCTGGCTCTCCTGAAGTTCAACTAGCTCATGTGAGACGGTCTACCAAAGATCGAAATCCTTCTATAAGGTACCCTTCTTCTGAATATGTTATTCTAGCTGATGGGGGAGAACCCGAGTCTTTGGTGAAGCTAAGGATAGTGATGACAAGCAGTGTTGGATGGATGAAATGAAAGGGGAGATGAAATCATTGCATGATAATCATACATTTGATCTCGTGAAGCTATTAAATGGGAAAAAAGCTTTGAGGAATTGATATGTTTACAAGTAGAAACAAGATGAGAATGCAAAGAAACCGTGATACAAAGCTATACTTGTTGTTAAGGGTTGCAATCAGAGGACATGAGTCCACTTTGAAGAGATTTTTGCACCGGTTATCAAGATGTCCTCAATTAGATTTGTTTTGGGTCTTGCCGCTAGCCTTGATTTGTAGATTGAGTAGCTGGACGTGAAGACCGCATTCCTTTACGGTGACCTTGAAGAAGACATCTACATGGAACAACTAGAGGGCTTCAAAGTCAAGGGAAAAGAGAATTTGGTGTGCAAATTGAAGAAGAGCTTGTATGGTCTCAAACAAGCTTCAAGGCAATGGTATCCTAAGTTTGATTCCTTTATGGGGGAATAAGGTTACAAAATGACTTCTTGCAATCATTGCGTTTATTTGAAAAGGTTTTCTGACAACAAAATTATCATTTTGCTACTATATGTTGATGATATGATTGTTGTAGGGCAAAATGTGGCTCGAATTGTTAGTTTGAAGCAAAATTTGAGCAATGTTTTCTCTATGAAAGAACTTGGGTCAGCAAAGAACATTTTGGGGATGCAGATTATTCGTGATCGAAAGGATCAAAGGCTGTGGTTATCCCAAGAAGCATATGTTCATAAAGTGCTAAATAGGTTCAATATGGAGAAAGAAAAATATGTGAGTACTCCTCTTGCTTTGCATTTTAAGTTAAGTAAACAAAGTCTTCCACTAATGAAGAGAAGGAAAGTATGCATCATTTCCCTTATGCTTCAGCAGTGGATAGTTTGATGTATGCAATGCTTTGCACGAGGCCTGATATAGCTCATGCAGTTGGCTTGGTTAGTAGATTTCTCTCTAATGCGGGAAATGAGCATTGGAATGCCGTTAAGTAGATTATGAGATACCTACAAGGCACTACGGATGTGAAGCTTTGTTTTAAGAGTGATAGGCCTATTCTTATTGGCTACTTAGAATTTTATATGACATGTGACATTGACTCTAGGAAGTATACTTCGGGTTATATGGTAAGTTTTGCAGGGGGCGGTGTCCTTGCAATCGAGGTTGCAGAAATGTGTGACATTGTCTACTACTGAGTCGGAGTTCATTGCAGCGACAGATGCATGTAAGGAATTGCTTTGGATGAAGCTATTTGTACGTTAGCTTGGATTTACACAACAGAGGTATGTGTTGTATTATGGTAGTCAAAGTGCAATTCATCTTTAAAAGAATTCCACTTTTCATGCTAAGTTTAAACACAGTGATGTGAGATATTTTTGGATATGTTATGTTCTTGATGCTAAGCTACATGAGCTTCATAAGATTCACACTGATGATAATGACTCTTGCATGATGATTAAAAAATTTCCAACAGGCAAGTTTGTGACTTGTCATTTACTTATTGGAATGGCATCTACCTCCACATAGTCAGGAAGGGGAGACTTGTTGGGTATTTGGGTCCCTTCTTATGTGGAAAATCCCAATATTTTGTGTGTTTGTAGTCCACTTTAGTGTTCCTAAGTTTGACGAAAAAGAGGGATAGTGAAAAGTAGAAAAAAAAGGAGAGGACTAGGGTTGATGCATTTTCCTATTTTTTGGTGTCCAGCCTTCACAATTATGGTCCGATCGAAGGTCATCCACTGTCCAATTGAGGTAAAATTTTGGCAGAAGCTTTCGGACATACTGTGCTTCATTTTGACGGTTAGATTGTTTATTGGTGCTCTGGTTGGAAGAAATGGCAGCGTGACTATGCTATGCATATTTGGTGATATTCTTCACTTTTATCTCTTGCTTGTGTAGCTAGTTATGATTGTCTATAGTTGAATATGTAGTGTAGCCATTTGAGACTTGGATAGGGTTTGTGTAACCTTCCTTTGATCATAATAAAAGTAATTGTGGTGAACTCTTAGTCGTCCCGTGGTTTTTGCTCTTCACATCAAATGAGTTTTCCACGTAAAAATCCATGTGCTTTGTCTGGATTGTTTAGATTGTTGTTTATCGCATCTCATTGTGATTATTCTGTTGGTGTGTTGATTATTGTTGGACATTTGTAATTTAGATAGCCAACCTTATACTTGGAATTTTTGCCTTTGTGTCTGTTGTTGTACAACAATCGAGTGGTTTTCTCCTGACACGCAAACCTAAATTGACAATTGGGGATTTCACGACTAGAGTTTTGTCAATATCTCCAGTTTTTGCACATGGCATCAATTTTGTGATGGTTGATTTTAGGTTAATTGGCACGAGGTTGTTGATTTCGAGTGAGATACTGTGTACTTGTGTGTGTGTGTGTGTGTGGTGAAGGACAAAAGAAGAAGAAGCTATGGCTGGCTGCGGCGGCGGCATAGTGAGAAGAGGCGACTCTTTTACGGTCCTCGCGACCTTCTTGTTCGGTATTATTAAATGTATGACTTGGTCAGTATGTACTTATTCTGTTGTACTCGTTTCCATTAGAATAGGACATATTTGTTGTATCTGTTTCCTATAGAATAGGACTGCAGTTGTACCATTCTTCTGCCTATAAAAGGCACACGTACAGATAAATATAATCAATCAATTCACTATATTTTCTATTTATTGATATGGTATCCGTTTTCATTTGCTAAACTTTATCTTTCCCAGCAAATTACAAAAGCTAGTTTTTCGTTTTCATGGCTTCCGCTTCTCAACTTCTGTCCACTGCAGCTGGCGACTCTGCCAACCCGTCGCTCACCTTTTCGGCGTTGGCTATTTGACTTGATCACAGCAACTACACTCTGTGGAGCAGCACGGTTCGTTCTGCATTGGAGGCTTATGATCTTGACGGCTTCCTCGTCACCGGCGGCACTCCCGATCCCCTGCTGCCACCTACTGCAGGTACAACCACCAGTAATCCAAACCAGTAAATCACTGGAAGGCGGCGGTCCGAAGCCAAAAGGGACCTCTGTTTCCCAATGAATACATCCGCAATGAATGTCAGGGGTCTCTCGGCCCCTGTAAGGAGGAGGTGGGTGAAAAATATCATCTCCACAAATAGAGTTGGATTGTGTGGATTGTTGGAAACGAAAATGGAGGACAAGGTGTTGCGTATTTTTTTAAAGAGTTTTAAGGGATGGAAGTTTACGCACAACTTTGAACTGTGGCAGAATTCTAGGATACTCATTATCTGGGATCCGAAAGGCTTCTGGGTTGACGTCCTTGGGAAGTCTTCGCAATGTATTCATCTGAATGTTCGTAATCTTGCTTCTGGTATTCAGTTTTTCTGTACATTTGTATATGGTCATAGTGAAGGACGTCTGGCACGTCTGCCACTTTGGGCGGAATTGAAGTCATTTGGTGCCAATCTGAATGCTCCATGGATGGTTCTTGGTGATTTTAATGCTATCCTTAGTGTTGAAGATCATTATGGAGCTACTGTGCCTAGCTTGTACCCAATGAAGGAGTTTCAGGATGCTTGTGTAAAGTGTGGACTACGGGATGCGCCAGCTCTGGGTGAGCACTTAACCTGGCATAGTGCGGATTGGAAGACTTGGAGGAAGCTAGATAGGGTGCTTTTGAATCACGGTTGGGATGATGCTGCGTGTCGTACAACTTTTCTCCCAATCTCGGCTCAATTAGATCACTCTCCTATGGTGGTAGATATGTCGCAGGAAATTGTTGGAAAGGGTAGGCCTTTTCGCTTTCAGAATATGTGGTTGAATCACCCGAATTGTGGGCAATTAGTAGAGGATTATTGGAGTCCGTCGGTTGAAGGGACTAAACAATTTTCGGTGGCCAGGAAACTATTTCGGATGAAACAACCATTTAGGGAGTTGGCTAAACTTGATTTCGATCACATCTCTGAAAAGGCTAAGCGTGCGGATGCGGAGTACAATAAGGTTTTTGATGAATTTGACGCTAGGCTTGCTTCGGATCAGGAGATTTTGGCTTTGTGAAAATTAAAGAAACAAGCTATGCTGTATTATCTGGCGGAGTCTTCTTTCCTCGCTCAAAAGGGAAGGATAAATCATATCACGCAGGCGGATAAGGGATCACCGTATTTTCACACTATGATCTCTGAAAGGAAAGGAGGAGGTATCCTAGCGATTACTGATGGTGAAAATCGGATTGTAACTTCTAATAGCAAACAGGCTTGAGGGTATTTTACCAGGGATCATTGACCCTTGTCAGGGTGCATTTGTAAAAGGAAGAAGTATCTCGGACAATGTAATGTTAGCACAGGAGTTTGTTAGGGGTTATGGAAGGGTGCGCAATTCTCCTAGATGCATGATTATGGTGGATTTCCAGAAAGCTTTTGATACTGTCTCTTGGGACTTCCTGGAAGAAGTTCTGCTCGGACTGGGATTTCCTGAAAGACTAACTAATCGAATCATGCAGTGTGTGCGCACTTCTACATTCTCGATAGCAGTAAATGATAAGCTGTGCGATCACTTTCAGGGACAACGGGGTATTCGTCAGGGAGACCCATTATCGCCTCATCTGTTCGTGATCTGCATGGAATATTTCTCGAGATTGTTGAAAAGGAGAACGGCCTCTAAGCACTTCACTTTCCATCCGAGATGTGAGACACTTCGGATCACGCATTTGGCTTTTGCAGATGACCTCATGCTCTTTTCTAAGGCTAACACGAGTTCAGTACATATACTCATTGACGCCTTGAATGAGTTTGAGCGCACTTCGGGCTTAGGGATCAATGCTGCAAAGTCGAAATTCTTTGGAGTTGGTATAAAAGAGGATTTGAGTTTCACGGGTATTCCTTGGGCGACATTCCCGGTTCGGTATCTAGGCGTGCCACTTGATTCAAGCAAGTTGAAGGTGACACAATTTGGTACTCTGCTGGGGAAGGTTGATTCGGAGATAGCAAAATGGAAGGGTCACACTCTTTCGTATGCAGGCAAGCTGGAACTTGTGAGATTAATTGTGGGAGGTATTGCGGGATTCTGGATTCAGAATTTTATAATACAGTCTACAGTCATGGATGCTCTCGAGCAGAAGTGTAAATGCTTCCTATAGGGGGGTAAGCATAAAGCTAAGGTGGCGTGGAAGAAACTTTGCGCACTAAAATCTTATGGCGGCCTCGGTTTGAGAGACTTCTTCACATGGAACCGTGCTTCAATGGCTAAATGGCTATGGGATATTCACTTGAAGAAAGATTGTTTGTGGGTTAAATGGATCCACTCATTTTATCTTCATGATCAGGACTTCTGGGGATTAAATCCGAGAATTGCAAATGGTCGATTGGGGGAGAGATACTCGAGTTACTTTGGTGATCTTTGTAAGCTCAGGGATGAGTTGTGCGTAATGTTTCAAGGTAATACGCAAGAGGTAATCACCCATCTTGGCTTATGGTCTAGTTCGGGGAAGTTTACTAGTGCGGCTTATCTCCACATGCATCGCCATAAATATCCGGGTGTTTATGATGTTGGTCGATCAAGTGAGAAGGTCTTTAATAGTATTTGGCGTGGTTTTGTTCCGCCTAAATTCTCATTCATCACTTGGTTGGCGGCAATAAAGAGACTACATACCAAGGACAAGCATCGATTGGAGGAAGGGGAAAGTATGGAGAAGGTATGCTCTTTATGCCAACTGGAAGAGGAGACGAACGAACATTTGTTCTTCAAATGTGAGTTTTCTGAGGTTGTATGGGGGCGCATAAGAACTTGGATTGGTTTAAGGAGACGAACTAATTCAATCCCAAGTTCCATGACTTGGGTGAAGAGGCAAATTAAAGGTTCAAAGATGAGAAAGGAGTTTGGTATTTTAGCCTTGATCACCACGGTTTATCGCCTTTGGAGGGAAAGGAATAATGTGGTTATGGATGGTGCTCAACCAAGTTCAGAAAGAGTGGTGAAAATCATTATGAAGGATTGCTACATGGTGATGAATAGGCTATTTCCGGATGAGCACTTGTTTCACATGGGGGGTTGATGGGTGCTGGTTGCCTTGCGTTTGGTGCTTCATATTGCGGGACCTTGTGCTTTAACGCACAGGTGCTTCACAACTCGGGTCATGGTGCTTCATTTCAGGCGCGGTACTGGGCGTCAAGAGTAGCGCTGGAGTTTGCCGATTGATGGGATGCAGGGCGCCAGGCAGGGCGACGGTTTGTGAGATTGGCTGCTGGATCCCACGCCACGGTTAGGTTCTCTTGGCGCGGGTGTTTGGAATTTTTGTGGGACGATTGATGTGGTTTTCAGCGATGGGAGCGAGCTGCTTTGCGCCCGATGGAGTCCAGGTTTGCTATGGTTTTTTCTCGGATTTCTAGTGGCAACACCAGCTCATTTTTCTGGAGGAGGCAATAGGTTTTAGAGCAAGGATTTACACTCCGATGCTCTTTCTCCTAATCCTAGTTTTTACTAATGATTTAATGGTTATTTTTTGCGCTTTATGCTTGGGCTACACTTTGTGTTAAACTAGCATTTAGCTGTCCATTTGCTCAAAATGGAGTGGGCGAGTACATACTCGCCACGCTTGGTGCACGCGGTACAAGTGCATCCATTCTCACATCCTCAGGAAGTTGCTTTGATTGGGAAACACAAAGGTTGGAGGCACTGCCTCATTAATCTTTGCCCATTGAATCAACTTCGGTGCAAAAGGAGAATGTCAGAAGGCCAATAACATCCCTCTTTCTTCATCTTAGGGATGTAAATGGTAGAAGCTGTTATTCATTTGGATCATCGGCTTCAACTTACTTGCGACATCCAAGACCCGAGACATCCTCGGCTGCATTAGGATATTATTATCATCCGACCTTGGATCTTAGTTTCTTCATCAATGTTCCGGCAACTACACCAGTCAAGACCCGAGATTCTATCTCTCGGCTGCATTTTGGAATTGGAATGAAGAAGGCCCCATTTGTTCGGGGTAGAAGCGGATTGCTTTGTTTATGGGTAGTGAGTTTGTTCTCACCTCATTATTTCGTTTGTGTTATAGCCTGTGTTTTTCCAGGTTGTTTTGTGCTCCCTCTACTCGTTTATCTTGCATTGGGTTGGTTGTTATTTTATTTAGACATAGGGGGGGGATAGGAGAGTGTTGTCCTCCGGATTTACATTCTTCTATTCCCCCCTACCTTTTTTGGATTTTGCTCCTTAGGTCTACTACGTAACCTAAGGTTGGATTCTTTTGTATTTGGTGGGGCCTTTTCGGGCTCCACTGCAGGTTCCACCGTCTATACTATTTACCTATTTACGCCAAAGTTTGTATCGTGGTGGCGCAACGATCGACTGATTCTCTTGTGGATCCGCTCCACTCTCTCTGTGCCGATGCTATCACTTGTCTCCCGGGCATCGTCCACGGCTGAATGCTGGTTAGCACTCACCTCAACTTTCCAGTCGCAGTCCAGGGCTCGTCAACAACATCTCCGGCAGCAGCTCCAATCGTTGTCGAAGGGCAGGATGACTGTGCTGGAATACGTCGAGAAAAAGAGGGCTATTTCCGATGGACTCGCCGAGTGTATGGTCATCGTCTCCGATTCCGAGCTCGTCGACAACATCTTATTTGGGCTTGGACCGGAATTTGGAGCTTTCCGCACCGCCATCAGCATGAGAATCACACCAGTTTCGTCAATGGATCTCCTCGGCCTCCTGCTTCAGGAAGAACAACGCCTCACCGACTCTGCCGCTGTCCCAGGAGCTCCGACTGCTTACGCTGCCTAACGCCGGCAGTTCACTCGCCCAGCGTCGGGGACCTCTACAGGGCTCGCTGATCATCCTCGCATCATCTACTAGTTATGTGAAAAAGTTGGACACGATGCACGCAACTGCCTTCAGCGCTTCAACATGGCCATGTTCCCGCCAACCAACCGCCGGGCTGCTGTTCGTCTATGCCAGTCAGCGGCGTCTCGTCCACCGCCAGCTGCCTTTGCCGCTTATCAGGACAGTTCGTCAGCTCTCACTGACCCGTGGATTGTAGACTCTGGTGCCACCAATCATGTCGCAGCGGACATCTCCAGCCTCAATCTCTCGGCTCCCTATGTTGGCACGGACAATCTCACTGTTGCAAATGGTCAGTCTCTTCCTATTACGCATACATGCAATCTTAATATAATTTCAAAGCATGCTGTTAATCCTGTTACTCTCAAAGATATCCTTGTTGTTCCCAAAGTGTCTAAAAATCTGCTTAGTGTTCGTCAGTTATGCAAAGATAATAACGTGTTTGTAGAACTGCATGCTGATCACTGCTATGTTAAAACCTTACAGGGAACAATGGTCCTAAAGGGGATCGTTGAGGATGGTTTATACCGGATTCCGACTCGTTCTTCTGGTCCCCGTGCTTTTATTGGTGAATGAGCTTCTGTTGCATGTTAGCATCATCGTTTTGCGCATCCTCATGAGTCTGTGCTACGTCGTCAACTTGCTGAATTTGATTTACCTGTTTCAAATAAATCGCTTCCTGTGTGTAGTGCATGTCAGTTAGGTAAGAGTCATAGACATTATCTTCCCTCTTGTCATATTGTTTCCAACAAACCTTTTGACCTTGTTTATTCGGATGTTTGGGGCCCTGCTTCTGTTCCATCTCTTAATGGAAATCGTTATTTTGTGTTTTTTATTGATGATTGCACAAAATTTATTTGGATTTACTTTCTTACTACAAAGTCTCAGGTTTTATCTGTTTTTCAATCTTTTAAAACTATGGTTGAGACTCAGTTTTCTACCAAAATCAAAGCTTTTCAATCTGATTGGGGGGGGGAGGGGTGAGTTTCGAAATGTCTCTACCTTTCTTGAAACCAATGGCATTATTCATCGAGTTTCATGTCAACATACCCCTGAACAAAATGGAGCTGCGGAACGTCGGAATCGAATCATTGTCAAAAAAGGCCTATCCCTTCTAGCTCATTCCAATCTTCCTATGCTCTTTTGGGAACATGCATTTCATACCACTGTTTATCTCCATAACCGCACCATCACCTCAACTCTCCAACACAAATCCCCTTATGCATGTCTATATAATTGCCAACCTGACTATGCCTTAAATCTTTTGGTTGTCTCTGCTATCCCTACCTTCGTCCCTACAACAGCAGCAAATTAGAATTCCGTTCCGCAGCCTGTATCTTCCTCGGTTATAGTGCCAAACACAAAGGATATCTCTGTCATCATATCCCTACCTCCAAAACCTACATTTCTCGTCACGTAGTCTTTGATGAAACATCCTTTCCCTACCCCTCTCATCAGGCTCAGTCCAATTCACCTGCCATGCCTACTGTGAATCTCACTCTTCAGCCACTTTAGGTCGCCTCTCATTCTCCCACTCTGTTGGTACCTCTTTCATCTGACCCTCATTTCCCCGACCACTCATCCGATACTGTCACACCACCATCTCCCACTCCTCCTTCAGCCACGACCACATCGTCTCCATCACTCCCTTCCACAGTCATTATTCCCCATCCTCAGGTCCCCTCTTATCTTCGACCATCTAAGTCCTCTGTGCATGGTATGGTTACTCGGGCTTCCACTCAGTCTCTAAAGCCCAAAGTCCACATTGTCACTAAGCACTCTGTTCCTTGTGACTCTTCTGATTTTGAGCCCAAAACCTTTCTCCAAGCTAAAAAGAGCCCCAATTGGCAGCATGCTATGCAATTAGAATTTGATGCTTTGATTGCTAATGGGACTTGGGACCTTGTTCCTCGGCCTCCCACTTCTAATGTTGTTGGTTGTAAGTGGGTTTACATGATCAAAACGAAGCCAGATGGTTCTGTTGATAGGTATAAGGCTCGCTTAGTGGCCAAGGGCTACAATCAGGAGGAAGGTGTTGACTACTTTGATACTTTCAGCCCAGTTATCAAACCTACCACCATTCGAGTTGTCTTGAATCTTGCAGTTACTCGTAGTTGGCCACTTCGACAAGTTGATATCAACAATGCCTTTCTTAATGGTGATCTCACTGAGGCCGTCTTTATGGACCAGGCTCCTGGGTTCATTTCTTCTGCTCATCCTACACATGTCTGTCGACTCAAAAAGGCTATCTATGGTCTCAAACAGGCACCTCGTGCATGGTTCCAGAAACTACACCAGGCTCTTCGTCGTCATGGCTTCAAACAGTGCATTTCTGATACTTCGCTCTTCATCAAGCATCATGGCATGGATATAGTGTATGTTCTGGTTTACGTTGACGATCTGATCATCACTGGATCGAACTCGGCTTTCATTGAGGACTTCATTCGGTTTCTCAACTCTGTTTTCTCTCTGAAGGACTTGGGTGATCTTAACTACTTCCTGGGAATTGAGGTTCATCGACATTCCTCGGGCATTTTGCTCTCTCAACGGAAGTACATTCTGGACCTTCTTCATCGCAGCAAGATGATGGGGGCCAAACCCATTGCCTCTCCAGCAGTTCCTGGTTCGCGCCTTGTTTCTGGTGGTGACTCATTTTCTGATGTTCATCTCTACCGCATCATTGTTGGTGCTCTTCAGCATGCCACCATCACCCGACCTGAAATCTCCTACTCGGTCAACAGGGTCTGTCAGTTCATGCATCAACCATCTGACCATCATTGGGCAGCTGTAAAGAGGATTCTCCGTTATCTCAAAGGATCTCTTGATACTGGTCTCTTTTTCCGACCAGCTCGTGACTCCCGTCTTATCTGCTTCACTGATGCTGGTTGGGCTTCTGATCCTGAAGACTGCCGCTTCCAGCATGGCTTCGCTATCTATCTTGGTGGTAATCTGGTCAGTTGGTCATCCCGCAAACAGAACGTTGTTGCTCGCTCTAGTACTGAGGCTGAATATAGAGCCATTGCCTTTGCCACTGCTGAGCTCATTTGGCTCCAACAACTTCTTAAGGAAATGACTGCTCCTTCTTGTGGTCCTCCCATTCTCCTTTGTGATAATCTCAGTGCTACGTATCTCACGGCCATCCTGTCTTCCATCAGAGGTCCAAGCACATTAAGATTGACTTTCACTTTGTTCGAGAATAAGTTCAAGACGGCGAGCTCATTGTTCGACATGTCAAATCTGTTGATCAAGTTGCGGACATCTTCACCAAAGCTGTTGGTACATCTCGTTTTCGTTCATTGAGGACCAAGCTTCTCGTTCGCACCTGATCTTGAGCTTGCGGGAGGGTATTAAATGTATGACTTGGTCAGTATGTACTTATTCTGTTGTTCGTTTCCATTAGAATAGGTGATATTTGTTGTATCTGTTTCCTATAGAATAGGATTGCAGTTGTACCATTCTTCTGCCTATAAAAGGCACACGTACAGATAAATATAATCAATCAATTCACTATATTTTCTATTTATTGATATGTATGCACTTACGTTGATTTTGTTTGTTTAATTTTATGCGGATGATGTGCGTATGATAAGGATTCGTGGATTTAGATCGTCTTGTTCTTTGACATCTACATGACTTGCAGAATATGTACTAGAACATATGATATCCTGAAGTATTTTTTGTCTATGCTTCAGTCTTTGCTAACTGATGGTTGTCAATATGGCTTAAGATAAAATTAGTACCTAGAAATAGTTGGATGGGTTATCTTATGTTTATATTTGCTAGAATGACTCGCAGAACAAAAGAGGAAGACAATGTCCCCTGCTTCTCCATTGTATGTGGAAATTTGAATGTTTTTCGGGATTGATTTGTGTTTGGGGATTTCGGCGTATTATGATTGATTTGATTGTGGTTTTTGTTTGATTGTTTGTTGCAGCTCGGGGACTACTCGTGGGATAGCGAAGTTTGTACCTTTCAATGATGAACTGATAGAGACACTATGCATATTTACAAGACTTCTTATTCCTGTTCTTTTTTTCAAGTTTTAGCTTGAGGTTTTTTGGGATGGATGGGAGTTTTATGCAATGAGGACTCTTTTCATTGAAGTTTTCTTATTAATCCTGCCATTTTGTTGGATGTATGATGATGAACATAATATTTGGTACAAGATGCTGCATCCTTACTCGTGTGCTGAGGAAAAAACTGTTTATCTTGCTTGCTAAGATGTTCTCATGGAGCCATTGCATCAAGTGCAACAATATGATTGAATTCTCTGCTGGCAGCTACCACAGAGTTCGCACACACTTTTACTAGTTATTCTTTGCGCATGAGCCTATTTGCAGTTTGGCAATGGATCATTTCTGTCAGGATGAAATGGCAGGCACAAAATGGTGCATATTAGATCAAGAACGACTCTTTCTTATTCATTAGTTTTAAAGAAAATATTTACTATGTATTGGGAGCATGATTGTTTGTTTGCTTCCATGTTATTTTTGGCGGTACTGAATTGATCTAATATGAGCTTAATTGAACTCAGCGCAATTCGATACTATTTTTGGCCAATATGTTTGATTGCCTATAGAGTAATGTTGCTTTTACTTGAGACGTGTTAAAAAGTGTCAATCCTAAGACCTTGTTGGTATTAACGCATGCCTTCCTTAATATTACAGAATGATATTATTTTCTCTCAAAATTGTAGACGATTAATTTTATTGTTAAAATCAGAAATGAGTTCTAATGTTGTACCGTGACTGAAGTTGACATGTAGAATTTTAGGTCTCCTCAGTATTGCTGCTTTTTTTACTCCCTCAAGGGTATGTCTGTTATTAGAATGCTGTAGAAAAAAATAATGAGCTACATACCGGGAATTTTTTTTTAGAGCAAATGCATTTATGCCCCCCAGTCACTTGTTTAGTGCAATTATACCCCTCAGTTTTTGACCTGCCTCCCCCTGGGGTCGTTAAAACCCGTTGCTTAGAAGTCTAAACCCGTTGCTTAGAAGTCTAAACCCGGTTGGAGGCACGTGGTCAGAAGATAGAAATTTATATTCTACACCCAGTTCCTACTGCTACGCTACCTATAAGATAGTTAGCGGTAAGCCGTGAGTTTGTCACAGAGATGCTAGGTCTAATGTATCAACGCAAAACACAACCACATACGGGTCGTGAATCCGTACGACTGAAAAGAATAGCTAGTAAAGAAAACATGCAAGTAGGTTGGGGGGTTGGTTTTTCAAACTAATAACTACAAAACATGAAAAGTAAAAACACAACTACAATAATATGTAAGCACTTGGGGAAATCATTGAGCAACTTGGTCAATCTAATGCTTCTATCCTCAATTCATTCACATAGAAATCTAAACAAACCTAATAGAGTGTCCATAACACGTGATGTGGTCGATGACTTACACTTTCCCGTCCCTGTCTCTGCGGGTGCTCTCGCAACCCTCCATCGATACCGCTATCGTAATTAGGGTCGTGCACCTTGTCTATACTACGAGAGTTTCTTGTAACCCTAGCTTGCTACTATTAAGCTATCTCTACCCAGAACCTCTCTGACAACTTTAAGAAGTCAGCTAAGACTGATGCGATGATAAGTGGATCAGAGTGGCCTCGAATCTCCCGTGCACACACCCACGTAGACGCGTTCCCCTCCACCCATACAAGCATCCAGGTTTCTCTTCCCAATGTGGCATCCATATTTGCACCTAGTATGAATACATCCCAAAGTGTGTGCCTGTATGTGGTGTAATATTCATGCATTCAAACTCAAAAGCAAATCACAATAATATTATGAACACAAAATTAGGATGAACTAGAGAATCTCAAAAAGTATAAAGATTAGACCTAGTTGCTACAATTATCCCCAAGCTATGGAAACTATTACCTTGACATGGAATTCAAATAAAGATTTGAATTATACATCTTAGGATCAAAGCAAACTAAAAGAAGAAATGATAACGTTTCCTAAGGAGAGAATCTCCAAGCAACTCTTCTAAAAATGAGATCTAAAGTATATGGTATGAAAACCTAGTAGAAAAGGTTTTATATATAGTAGTAAGAGATTGGGCCTTGAAATAGGCCTAAAATAGGCCGAAATAGGCCTAAAATAGGCCGAAATAGACCAAAATAGGGTAAACCCTAGCTCAGCCACCGTCCGGTGCAGGGCATCACGGATGACGTAACACGTTGCACGTACTTGGCGCAGGACGCAAGGACTGGCGCGGGTTGTGTCGCTTCATGAGCGCGGGGCACCTATTCTTGGGCTTTGCAGGGATATTCAAAGCGTGTGGGGTGCGAGGCTTGGCGCGGGTTGCATCGTCTCCTGGCGCTAGTCGCGTCGTCTCCTGCGGGGTGCTGTCAGGGCGCTTAAACTTGAAGTCCTGATCCGCGCCCATTGCTATTGGCGCGGGCCGTGGTCAGGATGGGTACTTTGCTCAGAAACTTTGACGCGGGCCGTGTGAATTCCCACAACCTGCCGGCTGGTCTTTGTATGATGGACTTGGTAAGACGTGAGACGCCTAAAATGGGACGTCCCGCACTCATGCTTAGCCACGCAGAGGGGTCTTCAATTCGTGCTTTGTGCCCATGGCCTCTGGCGCGTGTCGCATCATGGCCTTGCGCTGGTCTCCTTGGCGCGGGCCATTGGTGCCTGGGAGGTTGTCGTCGTACCTCTCAAAGTTATAATTTATAAGCCCTTTATGCTTACTAAATACAATTTAGTAGATAGTGACAAATTGGGGTCGTCCATGAAAAAGAGGGATTTTCTTAAGCGTTTAAACATATAAGGTTCATATTAGGCTAGAAGTAGATACATATAGATATATAAAAGTAAGTAAATTGGGGGGGGTTTGGTTGGTTGCTTTTCCTAAGTTATAAAATTAAAAGACAAACTAACTAGCAAAGTTAAGTAACTATGCTAATCATCAAACAAACTAAGAAAAAGGGGTAAAAACTACAAAAGATAAAGCCTTGGGGGCAATTGATATCCACTTCCAAACCTCATGTAGATCATTGAACCATTTACTCATTCAATCACATTTGTTACCTATGGGGATTGTTATCACTTCCTATTCAAAGATCAACATTCATTCCTTCTTAATAGTAATTTGCAAAGACAAACAACGACCATTGCAAACCTCGTTGACAACAACTCTAAGCAAACCACACCATAGAGGTATTTCATCAACGACATTTCACACGAAGGACCATAGATTTGATAACAACAAGCCTTCTACCAAAGACATAGCCATTTAACCGAACATAACATTCATTAGGCTAAACCTAGAACAAACCACATTCAAGATTCAACCTTTCATTGCATCTATAGGATAAATATGAGAACAATCCACATTAACATACTTATGAAGTAAGAATCACAACACATTATGCACGAGAAGTTCTAAGTCCATGTTCTTGGATTTTCATGCCAAAGAGCTAAAGAATTTGTCAATTTCCTAACACTCTAACACTTTAATCATACGAACATTTCCTATTCTCAAACACTACATGGCATAAATGAAGTAAAACATAGCATTAAGAACACATGAATGCTAAATAACTAAAGCTTCAAGAACGAGTGAACCAATCTATTAATTTCTTTAACTACTTGTTGTGAAGATAAATCTTCTATCCTTCTTAGATAGTTGTTTGCAAGAGTGAATTCGACATCTCTTGTTAAACCTCACCAATGACTCCCTTAGTCAAAACATGACTAAACGTATCCCATTGATGGCATTGATTACGAAGAATAAACAAGCTTGGCAACGCTTATAAACACTACACCGTGTCTAAGCATTTAACCAATTCATGCATTTACACAAGATTAGTCAAGAACGATCGACATTCATAGATTTATCTCATTTGCTACCTAAAACAAACATGACAACGAGTTCAGCACCATCAAATTCATCTAGAAATTATCAACATATCAACATCATTTAGAAGCTCTAACTCATGCTCTTGGATTCCACATTAAAAGAGGGGAAAATTAGCTGCTTTCTCCCAACCCTAACAAGCAATCATACAAGCAATTCATATACTCAAACTTCCAACAACATTAATGCCATTAACAATCCACATTCAAAGCTCAATAAATGCACAATAGAGAAAGAAATAGATAGATAGAAATGATTCTCAAGACATTAGCAAGGAAGTCTCAATCAATTGCTCCTAAGTACAAAACTAAGCTAGATAATCAAAACCTATAACATTATACAAAGATCTACAAAGAAAACAAGAAGAAATGGAAGAGAATGGTGAAAAACTAGGGTTTTGGAGCCCCAAGTCGGGCTTAGGAAAATGGGGAATATGGGGGGCTATTTATGGTCTAATTTGGTCAAGAAAAACCAAAAAAAATGCAGCAGGCTCCCGCCCGGGCGGCGGAGGTTTCAGCCCAAAAAATCCAGATGGGCTACAATTCGCAGCTTCTTGTTTTGCTTCCCACGGGTGAACCGTTGATCCATTTTGGGAGTTCTTGTAGTCGATTCTATAGTTCTTGAGAAGAAGAATCCAATGACACCAACTTTGTAGGCTGATTCTTCTCGGATAATTTTAAAATTTTGTCTAAACTTCCGGGTGACAATTCATCTTCTTCTTTGCCTTCCTTCTTCGACCCTTCTATCTTCTACCACGTTTTGCCACATGGCCTTCACCAAACCACTCCAAAGGGCTCACAAGAAATCTACAAATGAAGCTAACAAAATGGAATCTGGATGCTCGTAAGGGTCAAAAATCCATTAGACTAAACATAAGTTACAAAATGAAGGATTTAGATATAAAAACCGAAAATGGTCATCCAAACCCCTTATCATGTAAACCTACCTAAATATAGCAATCTTATAACAAAAATATGACAAAAGAGATTTTAAATTCTTTGGAAAATACATGCATTTGACGTCTCATCAGTGCCAAACAATGCAAGGCCCACGTCAATCTGTTGGTGCCTTGGCCGGATGAACTAGTTTCCTTCTCTACGGGAGAACCTTTAGTTTGATTTGAGAGTTTTAGTAGTAAATTTTATAGTACTCAAGAAGAAGAATCCAAAGGATCTAGCCTTGAAGTCCAATCCTTCTTGGATCGTTCTCGGGCTGAAGCACAACTCATTGGACCACGATTTCCCGTTACTTCGTTAGCCGCTATGAACTCTGTAGCCGTCTATCTTTGGCTTCAATCTCCTTCTGCAACACATTGATAATCATGACCTTCATCTACTACCCCTCTAATGTGAATGACCTTGGTCTCTACTACCGTTCTTACGAACAACTTTCAATATATTCTCTTGCCCTTACAAACGGCCTTTACATAGAATGTAAACAAAAAGTACCCATAGGCGACCTACTAAAGATGATCACAAGGAAGATCAAGGAGCCCATGGATACAAGATGTCCATTAGTACCAATTAAGTCTACAAAACGTGAGATTTAGACAAGAAAATCAAACATGGTCGTCTAACCCCCTTGTCACGTAAACTCAACTAATACTAGCAATCCATCAAGTAAAAGTAACTAAAATGTATGTCAAATACATCGGTTAACGCTCGCATAATGAAGCAGATCAGACTCCCCATACTTAACCCTTGTCCTCGAGTAAATTGAAGACAACAAAAAGAATCAAGCGAAATGTAGCGTGCAAGCACAACCAAGACATTAAAATTATTACAAGATTACCCTGTTTCCCCTAAGAAAGTAAGAGTATCACAACTCTCACACTCCCTGAAAGACATAAGTAATCAAACCACCAAAAAGTAAAGTGTGGAAAAAGGTAAGCCAAAAAGATAAGTGTCAAGCTAGCTTACTTTTTCCGAAATGATCCCAAATGCAATCAATAAGTAGTCTTAAAAAATAATCCACCGTGGAAGCATGCATTCAACCTAGTTTTTTTTTGTTTTCTCTCAATTTCTCACATTTTTCCTAGGAGCCCTTATGGGTTTTCATCCTAGCTTTAACACACAAAGGATACTCATTTCTCACCCTTTTCCACATAGCCTCTCATTTTTGCCTAAGCTCGTAAGCCTAGCCGGGCCTATCCTCTCATTTTTACCTAGGTCTTTCGACCTATCCGAATTTTTCCTCATGTTACCCAAGTCGCCCTTTCTGGTTTTCGACTTGTCCAGGGTTTTGTATATATATATTTTTTAAAATTTTCAAGTTTTTCCATTTTTTTGGTGTAGCACAAAAATGCCCCAAAAGTGGGCTTCATACTATAAAAGATAGTCAAAAATAAAAACACACCACCATTTTCCTAAGACATTCTACCCCATGTAAACTAGAAAGCCTAGCATAGCATGTCATGCCACCAAATGTCCATCCAAAATCATCCTTCAACAAACAAAAACCAATACCATCAACTAACAAGAAGAAAAACTACCAAAGCGAATCATGAAATGCATCGAGGAAATCTAAGAATGAAAACTCCCTAAGTGCTCACTACTCCATTCCTACACCTTGCACATGTAAAGTGTCCAATGCACAAAAATCATGTCAAAACATAAGTGAGGTAGGAAGAATAGTGTTACTCACTCTTGCGGCCCCGAACGACCTTCATCCTCTTGACTTGTGAAGCTCCTATCCATGTATCCGGTTGCTGGAAATGTGGCCTCAATGCTACCCATCCTCGAGCTAAGATCTTTCACTTGCGAGCGCATTTCTTCTATCGCTTGGACTACCTCTTGCAACACTTGATTAGAGCTTGAAATCCTATCCCCAAGTGAATGCAAGTGGTCAATGATGTCCTTAGATAAGCGAGAGCGGCTAGGAGGTGCTCTCGGTGTGAACTAGCCCTCAGTCTCCTTAACATCTGTCTCCTGGTTGGACATAACTTTATAGAACTTCTTCTCAAACTTCCAGTCTAGCAAAATAAGTAGGTAATCCATGCTTATATCATGGTCAACGGCGATGCACTATGGTTGTGAAAGAATCATAAAGATACATGTGCTCGCTCTGCCATAGAGCCATACACATCTACCCTCCGATATCGTCGGTCCTACCATGGATGCCTTCGATAACTTCTCTATGTTGTACCTTCTGCCTAATCTCCCTAAGTTAGCTAGAGCCTTTTGTGTGATCAGATGGCCTAGATACTCCGCCAAAAAACCAACTATGCCTCCCATGGAGATTTTGCCATTCTTCCTGTCTCCCATCGCTAAACATTCCTGCACAAAATGCCCTACCAAGTTCGAGTAAAAGTTACCCTCAAAAGTCATTGTCCAAAGGCAGTGAACATCCAAACCTGGGCATTGCATTAGTTCACCATGTCAAAAGACTCCCATAGCCAACAAACAGTGAACATAATGGAACGTCAGATGAACTATGGTAGTACTCTTGCACAGGTTCTTCCGATTTGGGCCCGTCATTTGCACCTAAAAGTGCCCAAGAGAGAAAGGTAACCCTTTTTGGTGTGTCTTCATACCTCCACCCAAAGGCTCGCGCTACCTCCCGGTGGATTATCTTGTACTCCTTGTCGTCCAGGTTGAATTTGATCACATTGTGTCCATCATCATCTATGACTGGCCATAGAGTATCTAGGAACTTTAGGGTCTACTTAATGTACGTCTTGAGGTGTTTCTGGAGAAACCCTTCTGGACCTACTCGGCTCAACATGTAAATGACTGACTTCAGTAAACCTAGAGCCGCCAAGGTGTCCTTGCAAGCAAACCTCATCTCCAAAATACCCCTCTTCGGCTCTCTCAAGTTCCTCCACCTCTGGGATGCAGTCCCAAAAATGTTGGATAAACCCATAAACTCCTTGGTCACAAATGTGGGGTTGTGAAGAATGGAATTTATCGGCTCGGGTTTTGCACCCTTCGTCGACTTCTTCCTCTTCTCACCCTAGTGGACTTGCCCTTCTCCGAGGCATTCTTCTAGGTGGTATCCTAAAAAAATGAGGACAAGAGTGGTGATATGATCATAAACAAATCATAACCTACAATTCAACAAGACAACATTCTCCTAAATAACCCAAACATTCATACATGATATCTAAGCATGTAGGCTATTCAAACAAGAACATTCCACATCAAACAACAATCTCATGTAAGTTTTCACCCACCCATCAAATAAATCATGCAACCAAGATTTTCACTCTCTCCCAAATCACCCAACACCAAAGATCACATTTTTCAAGCATAATAGCACATCAATCCTCCCAATATCCTCCTCAACACAAGATTATGCATACAAACTCAAACTCAAACACATATCTCACAGCACACTCATTCAAGATTCATGCTCTAAATAACACCACCACAATGTTAAATAAAACACATAAACATAGAGTTCAATGGGTTACCCAAAATTTGAAGCTAGGGTTAGCAAGACCCACAAAAGAAGAAGAAAAAATTGTCAACTTTTGGAAGAAAAACTGAAACTTTTTCGAGTTCACCAAGAGTGTGTGAGAGAGTGTTTCTTGAGATGAAATAATGTGTCAAATGAGAGAATTAGGTGGAGAAGTGTGCTATGAAAATGGAATTTCAGCCTAGGTGACTAGGGTGAGAGGTACAATTAGGATAAGAATGGAAATTTAAAATGCTCAATGTAGGGGACAATAGTCAAGCCAATTAATTCCAAGGGATTTGGAAGTATTTACAAAATTCCTAAGGAATTAGGGAATTCCAAAATTCTTGAACCAAAATGCATTTTTGAATTTGAGAATCAGAATTTCAAAAATTTTGCATTATTGGAACAAAGAAAATTGAAAAAATGGTTTTAGGCGCAAAAAGGGTGCCTGTCGCAAAGTATAGCCTCGCGCCAAACTATCTGGCATGAGACATAGCCTTGCACTACCTCTCTGGAACGAGACATACCCTCATGCCGTTCCAGCCTTGGCACGAAGCATAGCCTCGTGCCAGCCTACTTGGTGCGAGGCATCCACCAACATTTCTCATAATCCTTGGTTTTTCCCATCTTTTTCAAAAGACTATGTCACCCGTTCAATTTAGTTCCATTTGAAACACAATCACAAGTCTCAAACTTAAATTTCCAAACCAACAAGAGTTTCATTTCAAAAATCCACATAGCAAAACAAGATTTATGCAAACACTATCTACTCACTAATCAAAGCACGTAAGAAAAAGAAACTCCGTATATTTATTGTCGTCCTTACGACTTATTTTCATTTCCCATGCATTCCAGTTATAAACACCTACCTGTGGGTCTTCGGAATCGCCATCGACCACTCCACCCACGATGACATCATCGTGGAGAGATCTCCACAATGAGCCATCCTTACCTTCGGACCTTTTGTCCGCCAATAGGAATGAATCTCCATGTCTTTCCATCATTGAACCTGTGAATGTCATTTTAGGGATTGAGGGAGGTCAAGGAGGTTTTAAACCATCGATTATCTCCCTTTCCCACTGCAAATTGGTTTACATATAAAAACAATCTTGCACATACATATTATCCATTGCATCATGGAATTCATCGGAATTATCATTATTATCATCAACATGGGATTCACTCAAACATTCATGCTCGTTTGTCACACAAGAAGATTCATCATGCTCATCACATAAGGTTACACTTTTGCACATCAAAGACGACTTTGTTGAATCATGCCTAGACTTATAAGTATCAAATTCTTCTTTATCCATGTCATCTTCTTGGCTTTTCCCTGATCACTCCGAGAAGCAGTATTTTTATTGCTCTGGTTTTGTGCCTTGATATTGCGAATTTATTGGCTTGCACATATTGGTTAGTTTTGTTCCTATTAACAGGTATAAATATTGTTGTCCTGAGAAGTTAAGCCAGAAGATGATGGCTTAATACCATTACGTGTAATCCTTCTCTGTTCTTCTTTGGTATAAGCCATTTTACATGTATTGTTGGTTGTTGATCCAGATGGTCTCCAAGCATTAAGAGTGGTTTGATTTTGGTCATTCCTGCAAGAAATGTTCGAGTGCCCTAATTTGAGGCATTTAGCACAGTACTCTGGCATACCCCCGTATTCTAGGCATTGCCAGAAACCATATCCTCTATAGTCTATCCATATCCTTTCTAACTATGGCTTTGTGGTATCTATCTCTACACAAACCTTAGCTACATGAGGTCTGGATCTACTTAGTGTAGCCTTATCTACCTTAATTGGTTTCCCAATTATATTTCCAAATGATAGCATTACCCATTCATCGAAAAATTGTTTTGGGGGGGGGGGGGGGGGGATCCATACATAGCAATCCATATTGGGACTACGGGAGAGTCCACATTAGGGTTAAAATTTGGTTCCCATTTGGTGATTCTAAATGAGTATGGGCCAAAGTTCCATGCCTTGTGGAGCCAACAATGGTAATAGTCCTCCTGCAAGGAGAATCTGATCAATACCTAGCGGTTGTCAAGAAGGGAGATGTCTGTGTGTCCTTTAAAATCTGCCGTCTGGAAATCTTTTCGAAGTCGATCCAATTGGGGCCTGCTGCGAGCAAATTTTCCGATCAACATCAAAAAAAGTGATGCCTCTAGCCTCTCGCATTCATCGATTGTGAAGCTAAGACCTGGCTCTCCTAAATGGTCTATCTTCTGTTTTGGATCGAATGGAACTCTAGATTGGGATGCTATGGAATCAATGTCAGGTCGTAGTGATCTTAGTAGCTCTTTGCCTAGCGTTTGTTTGTAAGAGAAGGCCGGTTGAGGTTCCGGCGGTGGCTCCGCCATAAAGGCGTTGCCGGTAATTGATGGATTTTTTCAGATGGTCAGTGAGATAGGGTTTCGATTGTCTCGATCGCCTGAGAGCTGATAGATGGTTAATTTTCCGCCTATTATTTATGTCATATGAATAATGTTTCAAATGATGGGAAAATAAATTTTAAAATTTGCATGCAAACTGTGAATTTATAAAAGAACCATTTTCACTAAATAAAGTTTGATGGATGATTGTTTTAACCTCTATTTTATTGTATCACTGTATTCTACTTTAAATTTTCCTTCACCTTGAGTTCTTCTACATGCCTTAAGCTATTCTAAGATCCACGCAATACTAATTAGACATATATGTTTTATTAATTAGCAGATAAGAGTAAGTCTCAGGAAAGACGGTCTTTTCATAAGATTATGGACAGCCCACAGGGGTTGTTATCTTAAATGTTGTAATTTTTTATAAAATTTAAATATTGTATTTTATAAGTTAAAACAAGTAATAATATGTATTTGAAGGTGAAAACATAAAAATATATGATATAAAAAAATATTTTCAAAAATTGTAAATTTTGTATGTAATTTAACAAATGAAGTATATACGGTAAGAAATAAGTGGTCTGTCCATAAGCTTATGGACATGCCGCCTGTCTGGAGACCCACTCAGCAGATGAGTAAGTCTCAGGAAAGGCGGTCTTTTCATAAGATTATGGACAGTCCACATGGGCTGTTATTTTAATTGTTGTAATTTTTTATAAAATGTAAATATTGTATTTTATAAGTTAAAACAAGTAATAATATGTATTTGAAGGTGAAAACATAAAAATATATGATATAAAAAAATATTTTCAAAAATTCTAAATTTTGTATGTAATTTAACAAATGAAGTATATAAGGTAAGAAATAAGTGGTCTGTCCATAAGCTTATGGACAGGCCGTCTGTCTGGGGACCCACTCAGCAGATAATTAAAACCATGCAATAGTAATTATTATTTTCAGAGTCCATGCATCAAATTTTCAGTTAGCTATTGAATTTCTATCAAATCATTAGCTTTTAAATGTGTGTTATATCTTCTTTATCTTAGCATTCAGTTATATAGTCAATATATTTTTGGACCATATAATATTTATGTCAATTAATCTTATGAGTAATGTTTCAAAAGATGGGAAGATAAATTAAAAAATTTGCACTCAAACTGCATGAGTTTACATGTGGATTTATAGAATAACAAAAATATTATAAATATTCAATCTCATTTATGATAAATAAATTTTTGTTAAAATACTAAATATTCAACCTGATTTATGCATGTAAATATTCTAAGAGAAAAACTCCTGTGAGACCGTCTCACCATAGCACATGGTGAGATCAGGGACCAAACTGCAATAAATTGCAAGGGAGATGAAAAATAGGAGTAAATTGTAAATACAAGAAAGTAGGGCTAAAAACCGGGTTAAAAATTGGGTTATAACAAAAATTGGCCAATCCAATTTTCTCTCTCCTCCTAAATAACTGTCAGATCTCTTTCCTCTCAAATATCAAGGAATTTCATTCCTCTTCAAACTCATCCCGGATTCATGTTACTAAACATCGGATTCAAGCTCTGAAATCGCCAATCAAAGCTTTGTAAATCTCCGGTTCCATTTTGTGATCAAGCTCTAAGATTGAAATCTGTAAATTTTTGCAAATATGATGAAATCAGATTTTTCGATTGAATTTTGCGACAGAAAGATTGAAAACAACAGATTTCAAAGCTTCTAAGGTCTCCGAAGGTGAAATAATCGAGGTATTATTAAATTTACGTTTGAAAATCTTAGTTTTATGGTTGAATTCTCAATAATATAAAAACTACGATCTAAGATCTTAGTTTTATGGCTTAAAATCTTAGCGGTTGAAATCCACGATATAAGGTGTTGATGTTATAAACTATGGAACACGAAGCAATTCAAGTAAATGGAATTTTTTTGTATGAGGAAGAAGGCAATAAATATGTTCAATATGAAAATTCAACAAGTTTACATCGAGGTTTGGTTTTGATTTCGTATATACAGTTAAACGCATGAAGAAATTGCTTGAACACATGAAGTAATGTTTTTATATCGTAGAATTTTTTTTGCTAGATCTGGAACTCAATTATATGCATGATGTGAAGAAAATGTAAGTGCTTTTTAATTTGCTGAAACGTATGAAGTAATATGATGAACACATGAAGTAACATGATATTATTCTTCAAGATAATCCCTCAAGGTCTGAAATTTGGCTACATGAAATATTTTTGAGGAAATTTAGGCATTTTTTTAAAATTTCTTAAACGTATGAAGTAATATGATGAACACTTGATGTAACTGCATGAACACATGAAGTAACGTGATAATATTCTTCTGGATAGTTCCTCAAGGTAAAAAAATGGCTATATGATTTTTTAAAGGAAATTTAGGTGTTCTCCAATCTGCTGAAACATATGAAGTAATATGATGAACACTGGATGCAACTGCATGGACACTGGATGCAACTGCGTGGACACTGTATGCAACTGCGTGAACACATGAAGTAACGTGATATTATTCTTCTGGATAATTCCTCAAGGTTTAAAATATAGCTATATGCAATTTGTTGAGGAAATTTAGGTGTATTTTAATTTGCTGAAACGTATAAAGTGATATGATGAACACTGGATGTAACTGCGTGAACACATGAAGTAACGTGATATTATTATGATGTATAATTTGTCAAGGTCTGAATTTGGCTATATACATTTTGTTAGAAAATTTTAGGTGCTTTTAAATTTTCTGAACGTATAAAGTAACATATTAAATAAATGATGTATATGCACTAACAAATGAAGTAAAATGATTGAACTTTGATAGATGATTTGTTAATGTCTAGAATTCAATTGCATGTATTTTGTTAAGAATATTTTGATGTTTTAAATTTACTGTAACCCAAGAAGTAATATGTTAAATAAACGATGTAACTCAATAAATACATAATGTATTGTGATGCCGAGGGTCTGGAATTTGATTAGTTGGATGTTTTTCAATATATTTTGGTATTGTAAAATTTTCTTAAATGTCTAAAGTAATATATTATATACAAGACCTTACCTCAAAAACACATGAAGTAAAGACGTAAAGTGTATAAAAATTGCTATATAAAAATAGCTTTATTCATTTTATTGAGAAAATTTACGTGTTTTTAAATTTTCTAGAACTTATAGAGTAACATATTAAATAAAGGATATAACTGCATTAACGCATGAAATAACATGATCAAACTTTTTAAAATGATTCAACAATATCTAGAATTCAATTACATGCATTTTATTAAAAATATTTTTATGTTTTAAAATTTACTACTCCCTCCGTAGATTATTGACCTATTTACTTTTTTTAAAGTTAAACATGGTAAACTTTGACCTTAAATATAAATTAATATATGCATAATAAAAATATCATGTGAGATATGATTCGGTTCATCTTAACATCTATTTTCTAAATATCAATTTTATATGAAAAAATATTATACGTAGTTAGAGATATTAACGGTCAAACATGATCATTCAAGACCGTGAAAAAGTAAATAAGTCAATAATTATGGGACAGAGGGAGAATAACCTAAGAAGTAATATGATAAATACACTATTTAACTCAATAAATACATGCAATCCAAGATCCATCTCCCACAAAGACAATACGAAAAAGTAAGATAATTGAAGGATGGTAGCAAAGAAAGAAACTAGAGACAAAGGAGTTTGGTACAAAGACACTAAAGCAACAAGGATAGACCAATGAGATTCAATTTGACATTGTATTTATATTATTATTTTTTTTTCCTTTAACTTAAATTATGAGACTAATAATTTAAATTACACTTCAAATGCTTTAACCACCTGAATTAACGAATGCAGAATTAATTAAATAAAATTATATTCAAACTAATACAAACCAAGCAACCAGTGTTTGAAACTAATGACTCAAGTGAATAAATAAAATGAAAATATACATGAACTAATCTTAGAATAAGTAAATTAAAATATAAGGATTGAAAAGTAAACTATAACACATAACTAGAAACTTTCTAATGTTTGAACTAAATAACTAAATAATCAAACAAAATGTCTACATAATCGAACAATATACCTAAAGAACATATGAATATAAAAAGAACGATACATAAAGTAACAATCAGAATAAATAGTAAATTTGGCAAAGCAAAATTTAAACACAAAAAAAATCGTTGCTAGACAACTATTAAACTTTAACAACAAACTAAAGATAAAAACAATGGAACTAAATAGATAAACTTCATAATTGAGTTTATTCTAGAATCATCATATAAATTACAAATTTTAATCCAGTTACAACAAAACGAATTCAACAACTAACAAATTAAACATTCAGAATTATACAAAAACTAAATCATCATCACTTACATACAACAAAACCAAATATTCAAATCAAACCACAAAGTCAATCTATTTTCGAATTACAAGGTCTTGCAAACATCTTGAATTCCTCATTTGAGGGGTTACGCAGCTGTGGATGCTCCTTCCAGGCCATCTAATTCACCTTCAGTAAACAAGTTAAAAGTCAGCATAGGTAGGTTCCGTGTCCTTCTCATCCAATTGTTGACACATTCATCAACCATAGCACATAATATGCCATTCCAAAATTCTTGTGAATTTTCAAAGTCATCTGGTTTAATCTGGGTTTGTTTAGTAACACTTTCGCATGATTGCAAGTTGCGCGATCTGTCAGCGATAACATTTCCCTTAACCTTCTCCAACCTCTCATACATATCAGCAGTAACATTACCCTTAACCTTCTCCAGCCTCTCATACATATTAGCAGTAACATCACCCTTAACCTTCTCCAACCTCTCATACATATCAGCAGTGACAACTTCAATGTTATGTTTGACAATCATGATAGCCTCATCATAAAACAGAGGAAAAAAATATCAATATATTCAATAATGAAACTAAAAATGGAAACACCTAGACAAATATATTAAATACCAAAAAAACATAAAAAATAATATTTCAATAATTCTCAAAAGTTCTAGCAACTCTATCTAGCTTATCCACATGAGATTTATTACCACTCTTACGCGCCCTTTTAACAATATCGGCTATAAAAAAGAGGATATTATCAGAATTAGATAAAAAAAATCAAGTAATAACCAACAAAAATAAAATAAAATTCGATCATGTTTGAATACCAAATGTAGTATGTTTTATCTGATTCTTTTTCCCTTTAAGATGAGCTTCCATAAACAAATTTCTTCAAAATTTTGAAAAGATAACATAATAAAGTAAGTTGACAAATATAAAAACTATGCACATAAATACCCAAACTAACAGATTAGATACATAAGGTAAACATATTGAAGTTAAAAACAGCAAGTTTATTAAATACACAACCAAATCATTTTAAATTAAATAAAGCAACTTATTGTATGATAAAACTAAACAGTTAAACACCTAAATAAAAATACATGAACTCTTCATACTGAAACTCTACACAAAAAGTTATTATACAAAGAAACTAAACACTTAAAGTAACACATCAACAATACAAAGTAAAGTGAAACCCAACACCCAAACACCCAAACACCCAAACACCCAAACACCCAAAAAGTAAATGACAAAATACCTAAACTAGTAAAATTCTAAAAATAATACAAGTTATTATGCATAGAAATTTCTAAAAAATTACATACCCAAAGTAAAAGTTTAAACACATAAAGTAAATTTATAAATACATTAAGTGATAGAACATACCCAGAACCTCCGGGAAGCTCAACTTCAACAACTTCTAAATAATGTAATGTCATTCCCTCCCCCGGAAAGTAGATTACTTGCATACATACTTTGGACATCTCTTTATCTTTAAAGTATCACACAAGTGTAAGCATTTTTTTGGTAAAAGAATCAACTAAAAACAACCTCAAATGCAGTTGAGAGTGCCGATTTAACTGTCAATTAGCATCCATATTTTTCTTCTTATTTGCATCACTAATCTCCTTTTCATCTTCTCTACTTCCACTTACAGTTGTTGTAGGTTCAACATTGACTAAAATTGGTTGAAAAAGATGAAATTGGATTTACGTGCGGTGGGAAACTAAAAGCAAACATGAACAAAAAATGTAGCTGAATAAGAATGACAGGGCAAGTGGAAGACACAGTAGACTAAAAAAATAAATAACAAACACATCATCCTTTCTATAAAAAATAACAAATAATGATTGGAAAAAATTTCAAACTAAGCAAAAATTCAAACTGAGATACAACTTGATTAATGTTTTATGCCTTCAGCCTCCCAACTACCAAATGTTCCAGCACCATTTTCTTCTTGGTCATTTACATTTCTTCAATGGTACCTCGGTTTATGAGTCTAAAGATCATCACCTACACCATTAACAAATCTATTGAAAACAATACAACATGCAAAGCAGGCAAATGCAATCAAATGACACTCATATAAAAAAGTATAATCTTGTCTGTTAGCCCAGGCTGATGAGCTCTTACCATTGCTTGCAAGTCAGCATGCTGATTCCAATCACTGTACACAAATAAGGGAACACTTATTTATAGATCACCAAATATATATTGTATGAATGACAACATAGAGACAACATTTCATGCCAAGATAGAGATTAAAATAGCCTACCAATATGCAGGTAGTAGTTTGTAAAAATCTTGTTGAGAAGTTTCAATAACTAGTCATATTTTTTGGTAGCAACATCAAATAAGTTATCAAACAGAGCAACATCAAACAAAAAACATAGAAACATCGCTAAGAATGAAGAACACATCAAATCATTCAACGTTAAAATAGAAAATCAGAAGAATACAACACAAATCCCTAAATAGTACAAAAAATAACAAAAAATAACAAAAAATTAGAAGAAAACCTTTCGATTCAATAGCCAATGAAGTATCAACACCTTCATCTACAATATAGTCATCCTTATCAACTATAGCTTCCTTCGATTCGTTCAATTTTATCATATCTACAAAATAGCAAAACAAAAATAAAAAACACAAAGTATGCGGCCAATATAACATATGCACGGCTGGATTTACAGAGATAAGTGCCGAATTCAACAAGGAAACCATCGAAAACTGTAAGAAAGCAGAAAACCCCAAATATAAATCATAGAATCCACCGAATCCAGAAAATCTTACCTCTATGAAACCGGATTAGTCAATGTGGCGCTATGAGCCTATGAATCACAAATTTAAACTGAATTCGGACGGTTGGAATCGGATTTTACGTATGTTGTTTGAGAGAGGGTTTTGGCGGTTTCAAAATTTGGGAATCTGGGCAAAAGAAAATGAGAAAGAAAACTAAATAATTCCTAAAATATATATCTTATATAGTATTGTCTTTACATCCATAAAAATATTTAATTTTCTTAGAGACCCCTGGTCTCACATAAGATTGATGAGATGGTCTCACATAAGATTGGGTGAGACGGTCTCACATAAGATTGGGTGAGACGGTCTCACATGAGATTGGGTGAGACGGTCTCACATAAGATTGGGTGAGACGGTCTCACCCAAGTCTTTGTAATATTCTAAATATTCAATCTTTTGAGTAATGTTTCAAATGATGGAAAGATAAATTAAAAAATTTGCACGCAAATTGCATGTGAATTTATAAAAGAACAAAAATATTCTAAATATTTAATCTGGTTTATGATAAATTTTTTAAAAAAATACTATTATGTTTATGTATTTTTCTTTTTCTTTAAAATTTTACATTTCGCGAGTTGGGCTAACTTAATCCTTTGACGAAATAGACATAGCACCAAAAATTTGTTTTATATTTTCTTCGCCACCATAGATGAAAATGGCATTCGTTATTTTTCTCGCTGTGTTTCTTTCATGCAGTGTAATGAGCGCCGTTTTATTTGTTTATATGTCTTTTGATTGGTACACCTCCATCACCGATGCGGTGTGGAGTATGAAGCGGTTGAATGAGCATCTGTCGCCGAAAGAGTTGGGGAAGCCGCCAATAGTAGCTAGGAAGGATCTCGTAATGGGGATGGGGAATTTGCAATTTGCTTGGATGATATCGGCGCCAATAATGAGGCAAGAATGATTCCGGGGTGTAATCACGGGTTCCACGTCCAGTGCGTGGACTCGTGGCTCGCAAAGAAATCAGATTGCCTGGCTTGCTGGGCGAAGCTTCCGGAGTTGTCTAACCCGTCGAAAAATAGTGCTTGATGAATCGGAGATGTAGTTAATTTAAAATTTGTTAGAAATAAACAAAGGTTGGTTAAAAGGTTGTAACAATCAATATTTAATTATAAATAAGGTTGTGAGTTTTTGGTTTGTGTATGAAATAAAGCTTTTTTCATTTGTCGGCAGTGAGATTAACTTCACCTCTTTTAACAATCATTGATTTGTAATCTTTAACTAAAACAATAGTATGTTTTCAATGTGACATGCAGATTGATACATGCCATACCCAAGTATTTAAGCAGTGCTCTGATCGATATATTTTTTGCCTATATAATATTTATGTCAATTAATCTTATGAATAATATTTCACTATAGTTGAAAATCATTACCGTGATTTCTCATGCGTAATAATATTTCAAAGGAAGGGAAGATATTAAAAATTTGCCCACATGTTGCACGTAAATTTATAAAAAAACAATTTTTTTAAAAAATATTCAATTTGACTTATAGTAAATAAGTTTATTTAAAAATACTATTATGCATATATATTTTTGTTTTTCTTTGATATTTATTATCTAAATAAAAATCTTCAGTAATACTTGATTTCAACTTCTTCACGACAAGAATGAACTAAATCCCTACAACATACACCATATCCACAAAAATAATCAAGAAATTAACACAAAATATTTAAAAAAAACAATCACAAATATGTGTACTCCAACACAATGATACAAAGAAATGGAAGAAAAACCACAAACTCAATTAAAAACTTGGGCGGAAATGCTGAATTAGGCATGAATCGGTCTGACTTGGAACGACTCAGTCTGAGCCACAACGACTCAGTAGATCTAGGAGATGAGATATTAGATCGAAGTCTTCCAAAACTATTATTCACCTCTAAACATTTTCCAAGGTATAACCTACGAAAAAATAGATTTTTGATATTATTACCAGCATTTGTGTCAATTAATCTTAAGAATATTTCGCTATAGTTGAGAATCATTACTGTGATTTCTCATGCGTAACAACATTTTTTAAATGATGGGAAGAAAATTTAAAAATTTTCACGCAAACTGCACATGAAGCTTACCATTGGAGAGAGCATGTCACTAGTGTAGGAATGTGGGATTAAAGGCGGTTTTATTGGACTAGAGAAGACACTTTTTGGTGCATGTTCTGGTAGTGCCTTGATCGTCACTGATCAAGAGCGGTTCCAAGAACCGCCTTCTATCGCACCTAAAATACGTTCCAAATTTGGAACCTCTTTCAGCCGTCCCAAAAAAAGGTTCCGAACTCGGAACCTATTACTAGGTCACAAAAAAAGGCTGCCAAAAACCTAGGTTTCTGGCAGCAAGCAAAGGAACCGGTTAGACCAAAAAATAAATAGAACCCAATTTCGAATTTGACAAACACAACAAATCTAAACCTTAAACGAACAGATCTATACATGAACCACATATTGTAAATAGATCGAAACAGATCTAAATATGGAAAACATAACCAAAAGTAATTTTCACAGATTTTAAACTCGGTTCATAGCGGAGGAGGAGATGTGGCGGGGCAGAGGAGAAGACGTGGCAGGGCAGAGGAGGAGACATGGCCGGGCGGAGAAGACACTATGGGTGGAGGAGGCGGAAGAGACGCAGCCCGACAAAGGAGGAGAAGCGGCTCGACGGAGGAGACAGGAGTGCGGCGGCGGTGAAGGGTTGATGGTGGAGGAAGAATGAGTCATAGAGGAAGAGAGAAAGGTGGAGGCGTATGCCTTAGTAAAAAAATGAAGTCAAACATTAAACCCTAGCTGCTGCTTTTATACTTGGCCATTAAAGGGACCAGTTAATAAGCCCAAGTGCAGCCCATTAAAGGTGGACCTGGAGCACTTCCGGTATCGGAACCTCTATCAAAAGCGGTTCAGTTGTAGAACCGCCTTTAATTGGACCTGAAACCACTTCCGATATCAGAACCTCTTTCGGCTCCTCTATTAAAGACGGATCTATTGTAGAACCGTCTTTAATTGATGTCCATCAGGAACCGCCTTTGATCAATTTTGAACCGCTTTTAATTGGACCTGCAACCACTTCCGATATTTGAAGTAGCCAGGGAAGGCAGTTTCTTCCCAAAATTTTATAACCGCCTTTGAATTGTGCTTTTAATCACAAGCTTTCCACTAGTGTGTGCAGTAGGGGTGGCAAATGGGCGGACGGGTCGGGTAATATGGGTAGTAAAAAAATATGGGTATGACTCATTTAGACCCTTTATATAATAGGTCGGGTTAAAACAGGTCATGTTAAAACCCGTTGAACCCACATGTTAAAAATTACTCAATTTTTGGGTAAAAAATTGGTAGATCCGCGGTTTTCAACCCATATGGTTTTTATAAAATAACTAGCAAACCTGTGTGAATTTATAAATCCACACGGGTTTGATAGTTATTTTATGAAGAGTGGGTCTCCTGACAGACGGCCTGTCCATAAGCTTATGGACAGGCCACCTATTTCTTACCTTATACACTGCATTTCTTAAATTACATACAAAATTTAAAATTTTTGAAAATATTTTTTTATGTGATATATTTTTATATTTTCACCTTCAAATACATATTATTACTTGTTTTAACTTATAAAATGTAATATTTAAATTTTATTAAAAATTACAACATTTAAGGCAAATGCCCCTGAGGACTGTCCATAAGCTTATGGAAAAATGCCGCCTTTCCTGAGACTTTCCCTTTTATGAAAACCAATGAACCTAGTGTACTCGGTATATGAATTCATCACTTTTGTTACAAAGTATGAGGGAAAGCGTAAACTTTACCAGGCTCCCGTAGAAAGAAAGAAGGTTGAAGATGCAATGAAGAGGGCTTTTCAATGGTTGGATGCAAAGGAAGAGCTCACAGAGGTTCACGAGTATGATGAGAAAATGAAGGAACTAACCTCTCTCTAACGGCAATATTTACTGTTACTGTGTGCGATAAGGTGCGATACTGGTGCGATTTCATTTCTTCCTTCTTCCTTAATCCCAATTCTTCAGTTCATCGTCCCCAATCCGGATTCGGATAATCAGTGGTATCGATTTTCCTCCGGCGTGTGCGCTGGGGGGTAGTCATGGCGACCGCTCCAAATCCTCCCATCCCTGACAACGGTAACCCAATCCAAACACCTCCAATCCAGCTATCCTTTGCTGCTGCTCTACAGAGCAAATCACCTCCCCTAAGCAAGACCTTACCCAACAACCCTGAGATAATACCCAAATCCCAACACCTTGGTGATGTAGCATGCTTATATTCTGAAGAGCAGATTGCTAAACTATCCTCCCACTATGCAAACGCGCTAGTAGGAAAATTCACGAAAGGAAGGTGCTCCATGGAACAACATGAGCAATTCTTCAGAACTGTTGGTTTCTCAGGTAAGTACCAACTCGGTTCTTTAGATTATAAGCATGTTCTTATTCGATTTGAACTGCTTAATGACTACCAGCGTTGCTGGATGAAGGGAGTGTGGAATTTTAGTGGCATTTTACTCAAACTCCTAAAATGGACCCCCGAATTCTCAATTCATAAGGAATCTCCTATAGTTCCTGTATGGTGTATCATTAGAGAGGTTCCCCTATACTACTATAACTCGGCTTCAATTGAATCTATCGGTAATAGTATTGGGAGCTTTATAAAAAATGACATGGCCACTGACATGCTCACAAGGCCCTCGACCATTAAGTTATGTGTTGAAATTGATTTGCAAAAACCATTATGCTCTCATATTCGCTTGGGATCTGTCACTAACAATCAGAAATATCAAATTGAGTATGAGGACATCCCATTGTACTGTGATCACTGCTCGAAGCTAGGTCATTCTATGGCCCAATGTAGAGCTTTTGCCCCTAACCGCACTGTTAAACCTCAGGAAGAAATTAGGAAAACTAATCAGGCTCTGTGGCAGCCAACTGGAAAAATATTTGATACCCCTCCCTTGATCCTTACTGATGAACAGCCTGATCAAATTCTCATGGAGATGGATAAGACCCTTGACTCTGTGGATATACCATCCTCATCTCATAACCCTCAATCCACACCTATCATTGAGTTATCTCATTCACAGCTTCATAACACACCTGACAAATCCTCTGCTCCTAATGCTAATGATAGTTTTGATAACTCTTTGAAGAAGCTAATCCAAGACTCTGCTCACATAAATTTTACTCCAAGGATATATGCCAGTGATGATATACATTTGGAGAAACATAATTTATCTCTGGACATACAAAAGTTTACTGTTAACTCCCCTCATGGTCGAGTGGGAAATAGATTTGCTATTTTACAGGACCAGCAGGAGGACTTAACTGGTATCCAGGAGGAAGTAACAGAGGCTGATCACACCACTCATGCCATAACTGCTTCCCCATCCAACCTCAGTCAGGATACTTTGCAAGGTAAGTCCAAAGGTAAAAGGACTAACTACTTCTCCCAGATTAACAAAATGATGCTTAGATCATCTACTAAAAGTAGTAAATCTAGTGAACAATGACTAGTCTTCCCTCAGTTAATTTTTTAGTTTGGAACATTAGGGGAATGGAATCTTCAATGTTGAGACTAATTAATCTCATTAGACTTAAAAAGATTCAGTTTCTATGCATTATTGAGCCTATGCATGACATCTCAACATTTCACTCTTATAAGGAGAAGCTTAATTACCAAAATGGTTTGACTCTATTTAACAGTAAGATATGGATTATGTGGTCGAACTCAATCTCAGTCTCTTTACTGGCATCCCATGAACAATTCTTATATGTGCACATAGAGCATCTGTCATTTAATTTTCATATGAATGATGTCTTTGTATATGCACTTAAAAATAGAGAAGGTACGAAGACTTTATGGGAAGATCTAGCCCCCATCTCCAATGGAGATACTATTTTCATTGGTGATTTCAACACTATCACCTCCCTTTCTGAATATAGGGGTCCAAGCACACCATCCTTAGGCAGTATTAGGGATTTTAATACATGGATAAACTCCTTGGGCTTGCAGGAAATTAATACGGTTGGCAACTTATTCTCTTGGTGCAACTCTAGACTTAGAAATCCCACATCCAAAAGGCTAGATAGGGGTTTAGCTACTATTTCCTGGAACCTTAAGTTTCCATCCTTATCTATTCAGATTCTAAACAGGAAAACCTCTGACCAGTCACCACTGTTACTGCAAATATCTGATTTAACCATCACTAATCCTAAACCTTTTCGGTTTCTGAATGTATGGTTTAGGATTTTATCCCCCTCATACATGCAAGTTGGGACAAACAATTGAATGTTAAGGGCCTGCTTGGTTTTTATCTCAAACTGATCAGACTAAAAAAAGAGATAAAAATATGGAACAGAGAGTGTTTTGGGAACATTGACACTAATTTGTTAAATGCTGAAGAATCCCTTAGACTCCAGGAATCTAGATTTGATCTTAATCCCTCTGATACTGAACTTATGGAGTTAAATAGACTTAAGGCTTTACTGTTGCGAGCTCAAAAGGAAAAGGAAAAGTCGTGGAAACAAAAAGCAAAGTTGAAATGGAATAAATTAGGGGATAACAACACCCAATACTTTCACAAAGTGGTTCAAGAGAAAAATTGTAGACTTCAGATAAGTAAGATAAAAAATACAGAAGGTCAATGGCTTAACTCTCAAAATGATATAAACTCTGAAGCCATTTCTTTTTTTACTAATCTGCTGCAGGAACCTAACACTGAACCTAATGATACATACTACCCACATTTTCTGAATCAAATACCTCTTATCATCTCTGATGCTAATAATAATGATCTTTCTAAGCCTGTAACTAAATCTGAAGTTGAGTTTGTTATAAAAGGCTTGAATAAAAATAGCAGCCCGGGCCTTGATGGCTTTACACCTAAATTTTTTCTGAAATGCTGGCCTATTATTAAAACTGATCTAGTCATGGCAGTTAATGATTTTCTAGATGGTACTCCTCTGCCCAAAGGAATATCTAGTACTTGGATTACTTTAATCCCAAAAAAACCCACTCCTAGTTCTTTTAATGACTTCAGACCTATCAGCTTGTCTAATGTTCTTAATAAAGTATGCTCCAAGGTGCTAATGGAAAGGCTTAGACCACATATGGACAAACTGATCTCCCCCAATCAATCGGCTTTCATGAAAAATAGGGATATATCAGACAATATCATTTATCTTCAGGAAATGATTCGTTTCTTAAATAAGAAAACTAGGACTCCTAACTGTATTCTCAAACTGGACTTGCAGAAAGCTTTTGATAGAGTGAACTGGCACTTTTTGAGAAGCATTTTGCTGAAATTTGGTTTTCAAGGGAAATTCCTGCATGCTGTTATGTCTAACCTTTCTCAAGCTTACTTTTCTATTCTTATCAATGGTAATCCTGTTGGTTTTTTTAGGGCAACAAGAGGGATTAAGCAAGGTGATCCCCTTTCCCCCTCCCTGTTTAATATATTTTCTGAAGCATTCTCTAGATCTTTATCCTTCATTTTTCAGAACAATAAACTTGCATACTATCAGATACCTTCTTCAATTACTGCTGCTACACATCTTATGTATGCAGATGACACCATTATTCTTATGCAAGCTTCTAAAGCTAATCTGGTTAGAATTAAGGCTTTTCTGGATGTGTTTGAATATACTTCTGGCCAGAAATTTAACTTCAACAAGTCTGATTTCTATATTAGTAACAGGGCTTCACTTGGAAAAATAAATCAGATGAGGAATATTCTAAAAATGAAGCAGGGTTCATTACCTTTTCAGTACCTAGGTTGCCCAATTTTTACAGGAAGAACCCTCACTAGGTATTTCCAACCTCTAATGGAGAAATATGATAAAAAACTTCAAAACTGGAAAAATCTGTGGCTAAGTTCAGGAGGCAAACTAGTTTTGATTCAATCCTGCTTGTATTCAATGCCTCAACACCTTTGGAATGTGACCAAACCACCTAAATCAGTAATCAAAAACTTAGAAAAAAGACTTTCTAGGTTTCTATGGGGTGAGACTGATGGAAAAAGGAATAAAGTCTGGAAAAAATGGACTCACTTAGCTACCCCTATCTCCAGCTGTGGTTTAGGCTTTAGATCAATCAATGATATCCTAGAGGTATGCTCACTAAAGCTGTGGTGGAAAAGTCAAATTGGAAACTCATTATGGGCAAAATTGTTATGGTCACTTCCTGAGTCTCATAAAAAATCTGTTACATGGAAATGGATTTGTGTAGTTAACCAGTTTGCTGAACAACACTCCTTAGTAATTCATGGTAAAGGGCTGTGTAACTTCTGGACTTCAAACTGGGGCAACATTGGACCACTTATTGGTCATGTTCCTCAACATATCTCTGCTCCAATTCTGCACTTCACAGTGGCTGATTTTATCCTCAATAAGTCTAACATTCTGCTGCTTATTTGCCCTTATTTAGGAAATGCTACTCTCTGCTTTTTACAGGAAGCCAAAATTGAAGACACAAGGGAGGATAGGCTTATCTGGAAACCAGATCCAATTGGTAATTTCACATCTAAATCTGCATATCATGCCATAACTGGTTCATCAGGTAATTCTCTGATTTTCAAACTGTTATGGCACAGAATTTTACCAAAAAAGATATCTATTTTTGCTTGGAGGATGTTCCAATCTTTACTTCCATTTGATAATGTCCTCATTACATGTGGTTTTAGTCTTGCCTCAAAATGTCCTTGCTGTTGCCATAGAGATTCTCTTGAACATTTTTTTTATAAAATGCACCCTGGCTAAATCTGTATGGAGATATATGGCTTCTTTGGTTAATTTCAATCTACCTGAACCTCAAACCTTAACCCAAACCTTCTTCACCTTTTGGAATACTAGTGATTTGCCTAAGGCCTTCCAGCTACTTTGCCATATCATCCCTACCATCACTTGCTGGTGCCTTTGGAAATCTAGGAACATATTCCTCTATGATCAGATTCCTCTACTTGCTGACTACATCATTAAGGAGGCTATAGACACTATTAGGCTAGCTATGTTTTCTAACCCTTCTTATCTGAAATCCACATGTAGCATGCCTCAGTTCATAAAGAATCTATTCCCACTGTCAAGACCTCCTCCAAAACCAATCATTAGACTTGTTTCATGGGATAGACCTCCACAACATTACACAAAAATTAACACTGATGCATCGTGGTTCCCAGATAGGGATTCTGTTGGGGTAATTATTAGGGATTGCACTGGTTCACCTTCACTGGTTAAATCGGTTTCCATCTCTGCTAATTCATCCTTGCATGCTGAAATACTTGCATTAAAAATTGCTTGCCAGTCCTTTATCAACCTGAATGCCTCGGTTATTATTGAGTATGATTCTTTACTTGCTGTTAAGATGATTTGTGAGCCTTATACTGCTCATTGGACACTTTTTGATGAGGTTTATAAAATTCAAATGCTTCTGTGTGGTCCTACTCTTAAGTATGTTCCTAGGGAAGGTAATTTGGTTGCAGATGCAATAGCAAAACATCATCATGCTGCTCATAACATTTCTTTGAACCTTAATAACCTGCCTCTGCAAATCCAGGGCCTCATTGCCCTTGATAGATCACAAATACCCCAAATTAGAACCCCTTTACATGACTTGAGATAGGATTGATACTGCTGATGGCTTGATTTTATCTTTGCAGGTCACTTCTCACTGAATTCAACTTGCTGTTCTGATGATCATACTCGGTGGCCACTGTTTTGGCCAGCTGACTGTGGACCTCTCCTCCGATGATGACTCTTGCTGATTCTGAGCCACTACTGCATTGCTGATGCTACACTGCTGCACCGTTTACTCAGCTACACTACTGCAGTTATCCACTACACTGCTTAGCAATGTCTCATACTGATAGTGCACTGATATCCATGTTAGTTGCCTGGCCAAAATGCGAATTAACACGGGGTGTGGAGATTCGTAGCTTTGGAAACGCAACTAACATAACTGGATCTTCGCCAGTTCATGTACAGTCTCTAGATTAGGATTACTTTTGCGGGCAATGACGTTGCCTTCTTGTAAAATCAACCTTCTATACTCTGTTTCCTATTGGCTTGGGGCGCCAAATATATATATACCCCCACCCTCGGGTGTTCGTATTTAAAAAAAAAGAGAAGATGAAGGAACTGGAGCGCATCTGGAAGCTGCACTCTGATGATGCCGGCAGTTGCTGCTGTAGTGCAACGTCGATGAGAAAATTCATGAATTTGATCGGCAAGAGGAGCGGCTACTGAAGGAATTCAATCTCCATATTCTGCATTTGATGTTTCTTTTCCTGAAAGTGTTAAAAGCAAGTAACTGTTTACTATAATTGTACTGTTAGAGATAATCATCCTATGAAATTATACTATGTGAGATAATCATCCAATAAATAAGTATAGCACGAGTATTTCTTATGATTTTACAGCATCCCAACAAAGGCTCTGAACTAGTGAGGAATTCTGCAAGATTGATGACCATCAAAATGCATCTGAAAACTGGTTTCTTCATAGACCACCAAATCGGGATACACTCTTTGTCATTCAGAACAAAGTAACCATGGCAATCGTGGGTCGGGGGCACATTGAGGATGGATTGTACGTTCTTGATCAGGGAAATGCAGCATTTGTTTCAGTTTTACAGCAAAATAAGAGTCGAGCTTCATATAAGTTGTGGCATGCACACCTAGGTCATGTTCCTAGTGCAGTGATTACTAGTTTACATAAATATGATTTATCCTAACACTTTTGATGGCTTCTTCTTCCATCTGCACAAGCCGTTCATAGAATGCCTCAATGTGGCAAGCCTCTTCTTCCACCGATATTTGAAAGAACCATCGATCGCTTCTTATGGACCAACCAGAAAACAGCACCTGAAGAAGAAAAGAAAGAGGGTACTAAAAAGATGTTCATAAGTTGATGGGACGGAGTTACTGATGATGAAGAAGAGTAAGCTTTGGCCGCAGAGGTACTACAAAAATGGATTACATAAAAAATATAAAAATCAGTTTGTGGGTTTGATCCGTGGGTTTGGCCATTTTACTGACCCGCTGTCAACTCGTAAACCCAACCTGTTTGACCCATATTTTTAATTAATCAATTTATCTGTTATCCATTTGACCCGTACCCACCCGGGTTTAAAAATTAACAATCTGCTTGACCCGTGGGTTATGAGTCAATATTACCATCCATAATGTGATGTGGTGGTCTCTTAACTTAAAGAAACCGCTGTAGAGACCGAAAATGCCCATAGTGGTGGTCTCTAGGACGGTTCCTTAATAAGAAACCACAGTAAGAAATCGGGCAAGAGCCCGCTTTTGTACAAGCCTTGTCAGGTGCCGAGAGCAGCCCTTTTTTGTCCCAGTCAGAGACTTGTGGCAGCCTGCCATTGGCCCATGTGTTCCACTAATGGCTGTTTATTTTTTTTGTTTAATTGAGGGGTATGTGACACCTGTTGATTGGGCCACGTGTCCCAACCTTTCTTTTTATTTATTATTTTTTTTTAAAATATGATTTTTTTGAATCTGTAAAATTTATTTAAATATTTGTAAAATATTTTTAAAATTTTGTATTTTTTTAAATGTGGAAAACTTTTTATTCACAAATTATTTAATAATTAATGAAAAAATAATTAAATTTTAAAACTAAAAATGTATTATTAAATTTCTCATTAAATTTATTTTGGATGGACAAATTTACTTAAATTAAATGTAAAATATTAGTGAGTATGATTGAGAAAATGAAGTGAGATCCATGAATAATAGAAGAATGTTTTCTTACCATTGTTTAGAAAAAAATGGGTTGTTTATCAGGGTGAGGTGGAAGAGAGAGATTGAGAGTAATAACGCATTTAAATGCTAAGAAACCGCCCTCTCTTCCAAATCATCATAAAAAATCACTATATTTTTTTCTTCCATAGTGGTAAAAGCCACTCCTCCTACTATTCATGGACCTCATTTGTTTTTACTACTACTCCTTAATTTTTACATTAACATTTAATTTAAATAAAATTTTCCACCCAAAATAAACTAAATGGGAAATTTAATGAGTAATACAATTTTATTTTTTAAAATTCAATTTATTTTTATTTTTTTGCAAAAGAAAATTACATTTTTCATTTTTGATATCATATTTTGTTTTTTGAAAAAAATATTTTAAACTTTGTAGACAGAAAATCAAGAAAATATAATTATATTATGAAGTTAGTGTGTCAGACAGGCCCCACCAGATGGGAGAGAGTGTGCGGTTTCTTAGTAAGAAATCAAGGGGTGATTTCTTAATATGAAGCCACTTAAGAAACCACCATTGTGGGCTTGTGTGGTTTTTAAGTGGTTTCTTACCATTAAGAAACCACCATTAAGAGCACATGCAATGGTAGAAACCGCTACCGGTTTCTTACCAATTAAATATATTATTTTTCTCATTCTCTCTCTTCCACCTCACTTTAAAAAACCACTTAAGAAACCACCCTTTTTTATCTCCACAATGGTAAGAAACCACTTTTAACTATTCATTGACCCTACTTGATTTTCTCTATCCTACTCATTTATTTTACCATTAACATTTTATTTAATTTAATTTGTTCACCCAAAATAAGATGAAAGTGAAATTTAATAATACATTATAATTTTTATTCATAAAATTTCGTTTTATTTAAAATTTATTAAATAATTCATTTTCTTTATTTTAAAAATTTCGTGTTTTATTTGTATGTCAGAATCTTTGAAATTGATGAATTCAGCCCATGTGACTCGATGGGACTTGTCAATGACAACCACATTTGATTTGTTTTGGGGAATCTTTGAAATTGATGAGTTCTACACATGTGACTCTTGCACATTGACATTGTATGATCTAGTCTGACCAATTATTACAAACGAACTATTACAATCAATTCCGACCATAGACTAGCCCAATTAATTTATCTCGCAGTGCTTCCTCCGCTGTGCTCAAATTTTCCCTTTGCATCAGAGCAGTAAGGAGTCTAGTGTTAGCTACATAAATTTCACGTTCTCCTTGCATTTCGACGAACTCCCGCTGCGATATGTTATACTCCATTTTAGCTTTTTCGCTATCTGCAACCCTTCCAGCATTCTGAGAAGCTTCTTTGATTGTGGCCAGACACTCCAGTCATTTTGCTTCTTTGGATTGCTCAGCATCTGTTGTTCCTCGCGCTGCCTTTCCCTTCCCCCTCGCCTTGCATTTTGCGGCTTTCACACCAATAGGCCTGGATGGATATTGCGGTGTCTGAGCATCATCGCTACTACGGGGCGTTGATGGCACCCATGGAGAATATTCCCCTCCAACTGTGTCCTTTGGGCCATATTGTGCCATAAATTTAGGGTTAGTCTTGCACAATTCATAGCAATGAAAGAATAGAAACTGTTGGCCACCATTTTCATCAGCATACAAATTCATGGCCCATGTCTTCATATCTCCTTGGCTGGAGCCACTCCCAATCCGACTATAGTGTCGTGCGGCTTTACTTTCACAGCCCACATATTTGGCGATGTCGTGAGAAAGTTTTTGCCACCTAGCCTTGCACGACTTCATTGTTCGGTTGCATTTCGCATACTTATTCAAATCGGCCGTAATTTTATGCCAAAACACACCAGCGTTCTGCCCCGTACCCATTATACAATCAGTGGAATTATCAAACCAAGCGCTACATAAAACTTTATCAGCTTCTACAGTCTACTTTTCTCGGTTACTTTTCTTCTTCGTGTCCGGACTCCCGCACACTAGTGCAAGGTCATCGCTTTCTTCACATTCTATTATCATATACAAACAAATTAAATGTTGTGAATTTGTAACAAAAGAGGTGCAATGTTGTTGAATTAAACATACTACATTGTTAAATAGAGCCAACAAAAATAAATCATGTACATTTCATAATTTAAATAAAATAAAAATAATACTGTTTAATATATATTGTAATTTAAAAATTTTCAAATAAATACTACATGCAAGTTAGCGAAAATTGTCTACACATAAATGAATAATATATCGAATATACTAATTTAAATATATATCTTAAATGAATAAAGGGAAAAAATAGCGATGAACTAAATTCTTCATAATTAAAATATAACACATTGTGAGAGGGTTTACCATCCGGAACTCCGTGACTTCCAAATTGACGCCCATGGTCATTTGCAAAATTTTGACCTGGAGAACCCCGACCTCCTTGGTTGCAAAATGATCCCGATTCGTTAATTGCATCAAGGTGTGGAGAATGAAAGTTTGGACTATAATAGTTTGGGTAGGAATTTTGGGAGAAGTGGCTCGGGTAAGGAGAGTTTGTGTATGCATTTTGGAAAGAATTGTATTGATTTGGGAAATTCATGTACGAATGTTGGGAATTCATATAAAAATTGGGCGGCATGTTTGGCGAATTTTCATAAAATTCCGAATTTGAAATTGGACGAATATTCGGATTTTGGGATGGATTTTTGGAATTGGAAGAATTTGGAATTACCTTATCTTTTCCAATCGACGTTCTTCGCGAATCCATTTAGAAAAATGATAACGAAGTGAATATTGGAGATAAATTTTGGAGATGAAAGATTGATGTAGAAGTGTTGGAATTGGAAGTGTAGTGATTAAATTGAGTGGAATGCCTCTATTTATAGGTAAAATTTTTTTATTACCGTTGGAAAAAAATTCAGAAAAATTCAAGGCTTCATTTTCTTATTTTTTCAAAATTTTTCAATTTTTTTTAAAAATAGCCGTTGGGACACGTGTCCCAACCATATGGAGACACGTGTCCCATTTCAAAATGGATCAGAATTGTTACCGTTGTGAGGGACACGTGTCACCATATAAGTGGGACACGTGTCCCACTCATTTTTTCCAAACCAGAGACCAAAGTTTTTACGCGTTGGACACGTGGCCCAACCGGGAGGTGCCACGTGTCCACGGACTAAAAACAAAAAAAAAAGAACTTCTGAAGTGGGACACGTGGGCCTATCCAAGGCCGACACGTGTCCCGCACTGGTCAAAAAAAATGGGCCGCACATGGCGGCCCCCACGTCTGGCACACTCCTCTGCCTTTGTCGCACGGAACCGGTTTTTTAACCGGTTCCCTAGTTGAAAACTAGGGACCGGTTTTTTAACAAGAAATCGGCCTAAAAACCACTACTGTGGATGTTTTCGGTTTCTTAAGCGGTTTTTAAAATTTTTGGGAACCCATTGCACTTGCCCTAAGGGATTGTATCTTAACTTGCCGTGTTATTTTTTAAGTTAATGATGTGGCAAACTACATACTATCACAACGGTAAGCTACATTTATGTGTAGCTTGATAGGTCCCAAAGCTAGCTTGATAGGTCTCATATATTTTACCATACACATCTTTATTTCTAATTAAATAAAAGTGTTGAATATTTAACGATAATAATTAATAAATTAAGTAAATTTTTTTAAATTAAATTAAATTAGTTGAAGTAAAAAATATAAATTAAGCATTATTTTATAAAGCTATGATTTTACTTTTTGAGTTGTATATGAATCGAATGTGATATAATTTAAATTTTTTATTAGCTTTGTTTTTATGTTATTATAAATAACTATAATTATATAATTTTCTTATATAAATAATTATATATATATTTAATATAAACTTATTATTTGAGAATTTATATAACTTAGTTTGAGAATTTGAGAATTTATTATTTGAGAATTTTTAATATAAATTAGTTTTATAATTATATAAATTTCTTATAAAATAATTGTATAAAGGTTTGAAATTTAACACATTTTAACCATGCATGTATTATATATAGTGTTTGACTAACTATAAGCTAGTTGTCTGACCAAAATACGAATTAACACGGGGTGTGGAGATTCGTTAGTTTTGGAATCGCAACTAACTTATTTTTACTCTTCTGATCAACCTTGTATAATTCATAACCTAGGCTGTAATTATCATTTTGCAGGCAATGCTGTTGCCTTCTGTAAAAACTAACGCTAAGCTACTATGGTCCTTTTTTACTGGCTTGGGTACCAATATATCAACCCTCACCCTTGGGTGCCTTCCCATTAAAAAAAAGTATTATATATAGTGTGACTTTCCAATGAGCAAAGACTAGAATAAAATATTTTTTGTATTTTCGTAAAATATAATTTTAGTACCTCATCATTATAATTATTATTTTAAATAAATTTATTATTTTTATTGTTGAATTTGTAGATTGTACACTCCATAATATGTAAATTGAAATACACAATACAATCAAATTGCATATGGAATACACATTGAGGAAATTAAGTATTAAATGCATCTGATATAAAGCAGGTTGCTTCCACAAGGTATAGCTGCTTGGAAGCTACAAACGTATACTCTACAACAGTAGTGAGTGTAGAGTAACATCAGTGAGCTACACTGCTACAATTTGTGGAATTTTGTAAGCAATTCCAAAAACACCGTTGTTGGCCACACAAATCCCATAAAATGCGATAGTATGCTTTGATGACTTACAATACTTCCCATTAAATCATTAAGAGCATCCACAATGGTAGCTCCTTAAACCCACTTTTTTAATAAGGAGCACTCTCTATTTATGGAGTACCATTGTGGAGTTTTAAGGACCGCTCCTTAATGGAGAAGTTGATTTTTGGGTGCTTGATCCCTGAATTTAGGATGCAATTGTGCATACTGCTGAAGTTGGAAACATTGGTATGCGTCCTCAAAGTGTTTGTTTCACAAACCATTTAGAGGACGCATTCATAGAATGCGTCCTCACTCGTTAATTTTTTTAAAAAAATCTGTTCAGAGGATGCATTCATAGAATGCGTCCACAATATTCATATATATTTTTAAAAATCTGTTAAGAGGACGTGCATCCTCGTTGTTGATATTGTTTTTTTCAGCAGACTTTGAGGACGCCATGCATCCTCAATCTTTAATTTTTTTAATTATGTTTTGAGGACGCATTCGATAAATTATTTTGTAATAAATTAATTTTCACAATTTTTTAATGCATCCTCATTGTTTATATATATATATTTTTAAAATTACTGTTTGAATTTTTCTTTTTTCTTGAATTTTTGAAATAAATTTTAACTCGCGTGTTATTAAAAACGGGTACTGAATTTAACATATGGTTTTTTTATAATCCCACATTTTATGAATGCGTCCTCAATATAAAATATGGGATTTTAATCAGTAAATTATATAATTTATAAGTTATTGTTCTTTATGTTTTTGTTTCGGGTGAATATAACACATAAGTAGACTTGTGTTTGTTTTATGTTATTCTAAAAATTGCAGTAATATATAATAGGAATTAATGTAATTAAACAAAAATGTACAATATCCGAAGAAGACGTGTCAAACGTAATTAAATGAGCGCTCAATGTCATGTAATGTACTAATGACGGCCTCTGCAAAGCTTTCCACTTGTTCCACATGGTGGAGGACGTATGGTGCGGGATATGCATCGTGGAACGACCATATAAGTAGAAACATGTATGACATCATCTGGAAGATCCTCCTCCATATCGTCTCATGTGTCCTGGCATGAACCATGCTGCACATATGGAACACCACTGGTATCTAATCGAGCAGTATCCGACATGTATGCATGACTCGCAATGAGAGTAACATATGCCGTGAAATTGGCTATAGTCGTGTCAAACTGTGAGGATCCACCATGTAATGGTCCGGCATGACTAGTAGTGGGAGTATGATATGCAGTGAAATCAGTCGTAGTAGCGTGATACTGTGATGGTCCACCATGTGATGCTCTAGGGTCTATCGGACACGCATATAAGGGTCCAGCTTGTGATGAACCAATGTGGTCTGTATGGGCCCCAGCACACGGTCGCCGACCATCCTATCGATCAGGTAGAGCTGGACGGTGGCTTCTAATGTCATTGTATCTCACACCAGGTGGAGGTTCCTCACAGTGCACAAATGGCTGATGAAACTGCGGTCTAGAGGGCTCATGTGTGTATTATAGAGTACGTGTGGCAACATCGTGTACCTCCCTGATTATGTTCGCGATACGTGGGGGACAGTTGTCTAAATTTATATCTAACATGATTCTCATATGAGACATTGCCTGCAACTACACGAATGAGGTAAATATGTCAGATACTTAATATTGAGGAAACATATAGTATTAACTGTGAAAACTATTAGAGATTTAGGAAATACCATATACTCCATATTAGCCCCGTCTCCATGAAAACCCTCCGTAATTGTTTCGGCCCGGCCTGGCTGATCAATTAGGGTCACTGTTATCTGAAAATACCACTCCATGTATTCTCGACTGGGTGTGTACGGATCCACTGACCCTCACACATAAGCTTGTTGCTCTCCTCGATGTTCCCAAACATCGAGATATCTTCTCAATTCTACACGCCAATCCATTCATGACCTCCCACGAAGGTCTCTAGTATGAAGCAGTTTATGTTCATTCTTAGTGACCAACTGGATGGGTATTGGTTGGATGATGCCAACTTGCCTGAGAACACGATGTATGTGATGGTACTCCACGGCATGCCAGCTAATGAGGTCAACAGACAATAGCCAGTTTTTGCTACCAGCCTTACAATAATGTGGAGTTGTTGCACGACATCCTCCGTGTACGGCTGCCAAATAAACTGCAATAACAGGTAGGTGTTGCGGTTAGGTGAGGAAAACCTTTATTTCTATTAGTTCAATGAAAGGAAATCCTAATTTCAATATACATGTATGTCATGGAGAGATGTCAACTGATCGCGGTACACTTTCAACACATACATAGGTGATTGTGAGAAATCGTACCAGGCTCTCCACCTGTCAGGAACAAAACGAATATTATTAGTCATTCCTAGAATTTCCTTGCAGTTTAAAAATTGACTCCCGACTAATTCAATATGTACCTGGACAACAACACTCATCGTGACGGTCACATCCAGTTGTCCGGCCGGATAGATGGATGGTATTCGCTCCCATGCCCACAGCTGACAAAAAATAAAATAAAATTTAGTATAATATAAGAGGTCACTATCGGCATTATGTACAACTGACAAGATTAACCAGCATTGTTACCTGTAGCAAGACAGGTGGTCCAGATATGGACTTAACTTGTGGGATGGAAGCGTCACATAAGCACCTGTACAAGTGTGCCAAAATGGTACTACCCCAAATGTACTGATGTGCTGCCCCGAGGTCCATCAGTACCGACAAATAAAGCTAAGGGATAAGGGTTTCGGATGTGTCTGACATTATCATTCCACCGACCAGCAGTAGAATGAAAACCCTAGCCCGTTGTTGACAATCTACCTCAGTAGCATCAACAAGGAATGAACTGTGTAACAAGTCTCCAAACTAGCTGGCCCTTATGCAATCTCCTCTGATAGCACTCTCATTCGATGTAGCCCCTAGGTAGTCTCTGCATAATCTCTGGCAGTCCTCAGTGTGTCTGCTAGTGTTCACACCAGTAATTGGTATGCCATTGATCGGTAGACCCCATAGCATGCCAACATCCTGCAAAGTTACAGTAGCCTCCCCCACTGGCAGGTGAAATGTGTGCGTCTCAGGTCTCCAATGCTCTACTAAGGTTGTGACGAGGGAATGATCTATGTGGATTGGTACAGAATCCAGCAATCCCTGGAATCCAACTTCACGCACGTAGCGCATGACTGGATCAGGGATCTGACAAATCCAACAAGCCCTATCGCACCGCCTCACCTGCAGTACCACATCCTCTAAATGACCATTGTACAGAGCACGTGCACGGTGCTCCTGGTGCAGGTACAGCAATTCATCGTCAATGGGTCCCAAATGATACATGGTGTATCCCTGCTGACAATCAGAATCAAATGGAAAAATAACTCAGTCAAGATTTCCAAATAAGTAATGTAATAACATGTGTATTAATATTCAAACCCAATTGTACATTAGCTTCAATTCAGACAAATACACAAAATTTGTATCCACACAATTCATTGCACCTAAAAAACTCTGAAAACATTTAGACATAGCAAGATTACTGGGTACATAAAATAATAGTGTCATACATATTCAACCAATTATTCAAAATTTGCATATTACATACACAGCCTCTAATCACGCCCTTGCCTACGGACACCTCTGGAATCACCCGGCATCCTCTCATCCATTTAATTCCTTATCATTCTCTCCACAAACTGTCCATTCCTCATATTGCGGAATTTTTCAATATCGGGAATCAGCCTCCAACTAGCACACTGCCATAGTGATGGATCTCGTACATGCATGAAACCCTGACTATATTGTTGCACATAGGTGGTCGTGTGATATACCCTATCAAATAAAGTAGTTGGATCATCACGCCTATACCTACAGACGGCCAATGCATGCGAACATGGGAATCGGAAAATTTTCCATTCACGACAAGTACACTCCATCCTCCGGTATTTGACCGTGTACTAGCTCTCACCAATGATGCCATTAATGGTCCTTGTCACAACCTTGTAAGTCTGTGACGCATGCCCAAAAACATTGACGATATATCCCTGTGCCCAAGTGTTTTGCTTCTGAAATTTTTTTCCAAATCCTAGAAGGGAACGCAGACCTAAACATTTCAAAATCAAATTAGAGTCAAGAAACTAGTCCATGAACACATAAAGAACTGTAATGAATCTGGAAAGTACCTCCAATTCATGGCATCCATTACCCTTTTAGAAAACATTTCAATTGTTCGCTCAAAGGTCGCTTTGACACACACAATTATTTGGAGATGTCGTGCGTGCCTTAAAAATTGTTGTAACTCTCTAACAAATTGGTTGTTAGAATTCCCCAACGTCGATCACCCTTATCAAAGGCAAGGCACCATTTACTGGTATCATGTTGTATCAACCATTCCTAAGCAGATGGTTCGATGCTCTCCAACTCTTCCTTGTACTCCCTTCACCTACTCTCTTGTTTGGCACCACCAAGCTGCCAAACTAGAGTCTTCAGAAGCGTATTCTTGAACTTCCCACTCTCAGTACTAAGGAAGTTGGACTGAAAATGATGCAAGCAAAATCGGTGGTATCCAGTCGGCTCCATCCATTCCTCCGTACGTCTTATTGCATTTAAAATTCCATCATGGTGATCAGATATAATATAGATTGGCCTATTATCACCACCAACCATGTGGATACGCAGTCTCTGCATGAACCAGTTCCAACTCTCATTAGTTTCATCGTCAACAATGACATAAGAAATGGGGAGTATGTAGTCGTTCGCTTCATGCGTCACAGAAACTAGCATTTTGGCCTTGTATGCACCTCTCAAATGAGTGCCATGCACACTAATCACCGGCCTGCTGTGGCGAAATGCATCGATAGGCTGACCAAATGCCCAGAAAATGAACTTGAATTTCCTACACCCACGGCCATGTATTCTATCGGGTACATATGCCCACTCAACAAAGGTGCTCGATTGCCCTGACTAGCTCATCCATATATGTAAGCAACTGTTAAAAGGATTCCTCCTAAGCTCCGAATACCAAGTCAATAGCCTTCTATTGAGCATACCATGCCTTCTTATAGGAAAGGGTCACATTTAGCTCCGTCTTCACATGCGCTTGTACATCTTTCACCGTTTAAGAAGGGTTAACGTCAATGTGGTGGCAAATTGCACGAGCGATCATCAACGATGTTAGGTTAGCGTTACCTGTCGATCAACCAGAACAACCACAAGCATGACTACTTGCCCATTTGGTGATCTCCCACATGCCATGTGAAGCCTTTTTGCTGCCTCTAGCAACCCAATGACAATTACCGGTTCCTTTAATAACGTCCTTGCATTTCACATGCCATGTGCGTGACCTGCTCTCCACGACCCTGTGTTCTCTATTCACCATGGAACTCCACCTTGAAATAGCTTCTACCAATTCTAGCTTCGTCCGAAATCGCATACCTAATGCCACTTCACCAGTCGCTTGAACATAACAAGTGACTCAGTCACCACAATTCGTTGGGTCATAGCCATTCTCATTAAGGCCCCCATAATCTCTAAAGTAGGCCTCCGTATCAGGATTCACTAAAATACGGAACGACGTGGCTACAGTTTTTGTGCACACCACTAGTTCATCTTTGTACCCTGGATTCGATTCAGTTGATAAGGAATGATCACCAAGTTCCCCTTCCTCACCATCCTCATCGCTCCCAACATCACCAAAAACATGCTCCCTAATTTCACCCACATAATCATCATTGAACTCATTCAGGTTCTCATGATGCCCACCATATATACCACCACTTGTGGATGGCTGAGCGCAATCGATGTGAACATACGCAGTGGGTTAGTTAACACTCACCAACGACAAAACCTTGGCAATCAACAGGGGGTGGTAAGGTTGGCAAAGGTGTACAGTTCTGCATGTTCCTCAACAACGACACGAACGTGCCCGAACTAAGATCACCTCCACGGTCAATGGTGCTTGACATATTCTCCACAATAATGTACAAATCTGTTGAGGACAAGGACATTCGATCAACAATGTCGAAGAATGTCATAGTAGACTCGTCATCTTTCACATTATAACACTGAGAGTATCCGGTCGGACTAATCAGCTCAGGACAACGGTAATATATTTTCAACTGAAAACCCACACTTGCAATACCAAGCCTTTTGAAAATTAAATGAACTAACTCGGAGTGGCTTAACCTCCTTTCGAGAGTCACGTTTCTCTGCGGTATGAGAGGGTCATAATACACACCCACGGTCAAATTAAACTTAATTTCCCCCCTTTATACAGGTACATAGTCAAAAACATCAAACTACTGCATTATACAAATATGTCACATTTAATTCGATATTCAGAATGGCAGTACACTATTATGCTATTATCAATTTTCAAACTATTAAACTATTATCGATTTTACAACTATTACACTATCCTAAAATGTGTGCTCACTTTCGCCACACTAATTAAACTATTACTACAACATTAATACAAACAATAATAAACAAATCACACACAATCAATTCACACATATTCACGAATCCTCATTCAACACTTTCATAGAATCAAGAAACCTAATCACTCATACTGCACACAATCATTAAACACATTCATATCAATAAGATCTTTTCAAGTACTTTAGAAATAATAGTGTTACACCTAATTCAATAAAAAATTATTAGAGAACAAATCGCTTATAATCATTCAACACATTCGTATAATAATGATTCTTCAAATAACTTTAGAAAATTCAAAAATTTTCTAAGCGCGTGGCTCAAACTCACGGAGGAGATGGCGGTTAACGTGACAGTCTGCGGAAGTCAACGATGGTCAATGGCGGCCGCGATCGACGGTCAACAGCAGTCTTCGAGGGTGAAATCTACAACACAATAGCAGGAGAAGCCTCCAGCTGCGAGGTGGAAATGAATTTCAGAAAAAATATAAAACAAACGACTGAAGCAACAAACAGAGAGCAAGAAAAATCATCGAACAACTTTGGGAGCGACAACCAGCGAGGACAATGCTGGAAACAGATAAAGGGGAACAGTTGGCTGAGGACAGTGGTGAGGAGAGAGGATTCTGGCACGAGGACGAAACCAAATTTCAAAACGAAGTGATAAAAATATGGGTTTCGGTGTAGTAGATAAAGAAACGGAGGACGCATTCAATGAATGCGTCCTCGTCAACGTGGCACAGGGAAATCAGTTGTGGAAATCAACGAATTGGATGCGTCCTCAGCGACGTGGAAGCATGGGTGGATAGGAGCACGCATTCATGGAATGCGTCCTCAGTAAAACATACATTAAAAGAAATGGAAAACCGAGGACGCGTTTCTCGAATGCATCCTCTTCAATCCCAAACCAAAAAAAATTAATGAGAACGCATTTGGCAAATGCGTCCTCAGAAAATCAAAACAAATTTTTTTTTCAAAAACTGGGAGGATGGATTCGGTAAATGTGTCCTCCACACCAGCTTCCGCTGTAGGTTACTGTAGCCACATTAATAGAATTTTCTCCTCCTTAATGAGGAGTTGCTCCTTAGTTAAGGAGTAGGTACCTCTTTCTTTGTGAAACTATCAACCAATCAATGAATGTCATTTAACATGGTTTATTTTATATTTTTAATTAATTATAATTTAAAATTAAAAAGAAGTGTCTAAGAAGTGCTCCTTACACTACTATAGACAACACCTATTACCTCAGTTTTTTTGGCCTTTTTACCTCTATTTTTTTGCCCTGAAAAACAAAAGTAAATGTGGGTGAAGTAAAAAGATTACCTCTTACCACGGTTCGAAACGGAGGTAAAAGGTACTTTTTTCAACTCGGTTATAGACCGACGTCGGCAGATATTATGTGCGGAATCAGTTATAGTATAAAGACTGAAGACAGGGTACTATATCTGCGATATCATTCCTATCGATGTCGAGATTTCAGATGATCAACATCGGTCATACCAATAAGACACGAGATTGGAGAGGAATGTCTGGGATGTCGTTCCAGTCAGCGTTGATCAAAATAACAGCGTCATCACGGATTGGGGGGAACGACGACGTTTCCATGATATGGGACGATGAACATTACGATGTCGTTTTGCCTCGATGATGTCACTGGTTCCATATGTGAAATTGAATTAGTGTCGAATGTGTACCGGTATGTGTGACGTCGTGAATGATACGTAAAGAGGACGATTCAATTAAATAATATAATATTTAATATTTGATGACAAAAAAAGTATTAATCAATATCCATTATATGTTATATATTATGGGAGTACTCTATTAATGGTTAAACATCATACAACAATCTATTGTCATTGAAAATACATGGAAAAATTAACAATGACACCCTAAACCCTAGGTACAAGATATATTTCAAATACATGTTACAATATATAACAATACATAAGTTCTCCCATAAACATTAAATGTATTGAACCTCCAAATTGACTATGTTGTAAGGTATAAAAACCGTCAAAGCGACTAGTGAAATGAAAGTCATCCATCTACAGTCCATCCATAAATCTCATTGTCCTGTTACACCGAATACACAAAAAACAAAAATTAAGTTAGAATTGGGAAGACACTATATTAAAATACAAATAATGTAGTCAGACTTAGACGACGTGAATGTCATCTTAGAATAGAACGGATATGGGTAGAAGCACGTCATATACTACATTAATTGATATCGTTGAGGCCGACCTAAGTGCGAAGTTGCACATTCAACTAATTTCATGGTTTTAATTGACATGTGTGACGTCGGTCTGAATTTGGATTTACATCGTGGAGGCCGACAGACTGATACCGACATCGCACATTCATATCGTGTTCATACGAATAAGTAATTATTGTACACAATCACCCATCTAAGCATTTTTTGTCTTTCCCTATAAACATGGCATAATCTATGGAAACAAAAACAATATACACTATATAACATGTAAGACAATCATCATAAATTATGAAAATATACAAGTTTTTATCTATGTGAAAAATAACATGTAGAAGGTATGGTAATTAATAAATTGCTAAACTAACATTGAATGTTTGGAAAACTACCTCAACTAATTTGAACCCATAGGTGCTCCATCATCTGGAAATTGTTCATATGTGGGGAAAAAATGGTTGAGCTCTTGAATTGTTGTATTAAATGTGTGGATTGAGAAGGTGGTGTGTTGTAGCTAGGGTTTGGAGAAAGCATGGTAGAGATGAAAATTGGGTAATGGTGCTGGTTTTAATGACTTGAAATTTTAGTGGGGGGAAATTTTGCTTCAAAATTTTGCCTGAAAATTTTGTTTCCCGCTGGAAATTTCATTGTGACCGACATCAGTATCTATTTGGTCCTGGATCCATTTTTGGAGACATACCCTCGGCTTCGTAAACGGGGGAAAAGTGGTCCTTTTTGAAAAGTGTCGTATATTTCATACTTAAGAACCGTCGAATACGGAATTTTATTTGATACTATGTGGTGGAAGTCATCGTTCTGATAACTCTTATCCTAAGTGTCTTATTGGAAATACTAATAGAAATGAATTTCAATACTCTGTTTCATTCATCCTGTCATGCCAAAATCGGAACATCTTGGTCATGAAATTGTGAATTAGATTAGGGTATCTCTAAATTTTCATTTACACGTCTCCCACATTTGCGGAGGGACCTAGTTAAGTTCAAAAACTAAAAACTTGACCTGTGGAGGTAAAATTGTGAAACGTGGAGGTAAAATCAATTCGAAACGTCCAAGAAGGGACCTTACTTCCCATCCCCAGTGAAACTAATAATCATAAAAAATGATTACATAACTGGCATGATCCCATGGAGAATTCTCCCAGTCAACATCTACCAAATAACCTTTGTCTACTTATAAGTAACCATGCATCTAATATTTACTCTAAACCATGTACTAGCAAATTTAAAAATTGATGGATGAGATTTTATTATATTTTATTTTCATATGAAACATCGAATATGGAATTTCATTTGATTCTATGTGGTGGAAGTCATCGTTCTGATAACGCTTATCATAAGTGTCTGATTGAAAATACTAATAGAAATGAATTTCAATACCCCGTTTCATTCATCAGGTCATGCCTAAATCAGAACATCTTGGTTATGACATTGTGAATTAGATTAGGGTATCTCTAAATTTTCATTTCCACATCTCCTACATTTGCGGATGGACCTAATTAAGTTCAAAAATGTTAAATTTGATTCGTGGAGGTAAAATCGTGAACCGTGGAGGTAAAATCGATTTGAAGCATCACGGAAGGGACATTACTTCCTATCCGTAGTCAAACTTATAATCATCGAGAATGATTACATAACAGGCATGATCCCATGTAGACTTCTCTCAGTCAACATCTACCAAATAACCTTTGTCTACTTATAAGTAACCATGCATTTATGATTTACTCTAGACCACATACTAGCGCATTTAAAAATTTGATGGGTGAGATGTTATTATATTTTATTTTCATACAAACCGTCAAATATGGAATTTCACTTGATTCTATATGGTGGAAGTCATCATTCTGCTAACACTTATCCTTAGTGTCTGATTGGAAATACTAATAGAAATGAATTTCAATACCCCGTTCCATTCATCCGGTCATGCCCAAATCAAAACATCTTGTTCATGAAATTGTGAATTAGATTAGGGCATCCCTAAATTTTCATTTCCACTATCAGAACATTCGTGGAGGGACCTAATTGAAAATTTTAAAAATTTAACCCGTACGTGGAGGTAAAATCGTTTACGATCAAAATGGACATTAATCATGTTCATGAACAATTATAAAATTCAATAATTATTTCTAATATTCTGTAGAACATTTATTAAGGTCAATTATATGTTTTTTGGTCAAATGCTGACTCACCTGAAATGCTAGTGGGCAGAAATGGTTTCGGGACATAGTCGCATTTGCCGATATTGGTCACTTGTCGCTAACAATATTGGCTATGGCGACCATACAGCGATATCGCAATGGCCTAGTTATACATTATATATGAAGCCCATCTATGGAGCCCATCTATTATACATTATGTATGGAGCCCATTTGTAATACTGGGATGTCGCGATGGTGTTGGCAATCTATCGACTTCACCAAAAATGATACGAATTTGCACTTATGGCGCCAGACAATACAAAGTCCCAAAACAATGTCGTTTCAAAACGGCTATAAATAAATGGTCCCTCGGAATTAGTTTAATCTCCTCATTTCCAGGTTTCCCGCAAATACCAAGAGTCTCTCCTCCCCTTTCCTCTTATCCTTTGACAAAGGTATGGATTTCCACTCATGTAGTGCCTAAGTTTTTGTAATTTTTACCTCACCATGTTAAATTAATCTATGCTTTTTGTATGAATTGTATTTTTGGTTATCTAGTTCTTACTCAAATTCGTTAGAGTGAGAAGTTTTCGTACACGTGAATCTAGGTTATGTTGTTCTTGTTTGTGTTAGGATTTTTTAGCGTAATTTTGTCTCCTTTATGCATGTTTTGTTGATTGGGTTTATGTATTTTTCCTTTTACTGTCTTCGACCCATGCGAACTCGGTCTCTTATCGAACATCATTCTTGCAACCTTGGTTCCGTTGGTTAAGATATCAGTCTAGCTGAGTAAGCAGCGACCTCGCTAGGTCATGTCGAGGCTGCCACTTGTTCGAACCGATTTGTTTATGCGACACTGTACCAATTGCACAAATTTTGCTTATATATTGTGCACTTCATATACAGGTCTAATGGCTGGTGAATGATCCTCTAGCCACCTATTTTTTGAGGTATTTTACCATTTCACATAAATATTTACTAATACATATGCACAATACTGTATCTAAATTAATTTTAATTTGTATTAATTATACAGTTTCCACACAAAGGAAAAATCATGAACCAGTTTTCATCAACATTGAAGACCATACAATGGCACCGAAAAACCCGCGATTCCACTGCACCTTGAAGTAGCAAAACTCTGGGAAGAACTTAACTTTTGTAAGGACTGAAACTTGCTAATAAATAAAATTGTTACATTATTTTATTTTCAATTAATACAATTTGTTTATAGATGCATATATTTGTTCATAATGAATTTTATTTTCTGATTAGTACACCTCGATTCAAATTGTACCACTTCTGCCAAAAGCAAAGACCCTTGTTGTGTTAAGGTGCTACGGGAGAGAGTGGCGCATGACTACTCGGGCCAAGGGAAGATCAAGGCCCTATCCCAAAAGGGTTTTTTCGAGTTCCTTTCATTGGGGACACCTTGTTCTTCGAGATCATAGAAGTTGGAGGGCCGATTGTCTTCAAGGTTATCATAATTTGAGAGGCTTGATTTTCTTACCATATGTATTCTAATAATGGTACTTAGATGTGTATTATTAATGTTCGAGGGAGGTTTGTTTTGTACTAGTTCAATTGTAAGGAGGTTTTGTTGAATAAGAATTTTCTAATCATTGGACTACCTTTTTTGAACAATATTTTAGTCTTGCAGATGTAACCTGATGAAATTTGAGACTGGCTGTGGTGAAATTAGATTGAAACCTTTAGATAGTACATTCCAAGTTCAAGTTGTGCGATCTCGCACTCTATTCGCACAGTGTTATTTTGCCTTAACCGACAAAACACTGATTTTGGTGTGACATCGAGTAAATTAATTTATTTGAAAGGATTTTAGGCACGGGTTTGGGCCGATGAGCATGTCTAACTTTGCGGAGTGAAAATAACTACGCCATTGTTTACGTCGGATTATAATCAGTTACATTGACTCATGATGCAAAGTCAATCTTGTCATCAACGACTTTCACTGCTAGGTCGTACCCTTACTATCGATGTCGCACTTACATCGGTAACAAGTTTTACTCCGATTTCATAGCCTATTTACTACGATTATTGTAGAAAAGCGGTAAAAAAAACCTATTATTTACCTTGGTTTTTTAAAAACTGAGGTAAATAATATTATTTACTTCTATAAATAATTGAGGTAATAGAACATTTTACCTTGGTTTTTGAGCTAAGCCGAGGTAAATAGGATGAAGTAATAAGTTCATTTCTTGTAGTGTTAGGTCCACTACTATAGTTGGTAGTTTATTCTAACCTAGTTTTTATCAAAATTCAAGATGTGACACTTAAGAAGTTCTCCTTAAGTCCACTACTATTGTGAATGCTCTAATTAACTTATGCTATTAAGGAATATAGATATTACTTGTAATTGTAATTAGATTTTATTTCCTTTTCATTGTCTGTACAGGTGTTTTATACCATTATATAATGTACCCTGAGATCATGAGTACAAACACACATTATTACCCTTATTTTCTACATGGTATCAAAGCCTAAAATCCAGAAACCCTAAAGAAAATTTCCTATGCCTTTGTCAAGCTCCTATCACCACCGTCAGCCACGTATTACCCACACGCACAGCTGTCCAACCACTGCTGACCTCGCTGATCTCCGTCCACCGATCACCACTGTTCTTCTCCAGCCCGCCGCGATCGCATGTTGTCATCCGTTGTCCAGCTCCATCCATGGGTGATTCACACACGCCGCTGCCATGAAGTCCACACGTCCCCCTGCCCACCGATCCAATCTGCCATCACCACTTTTGATTTGCCGTTGATTCTGATCTTGCACTATGTCGACTCCTGAAGCTAATCCTAGTGCCACTAAATAGGCTCGCATCAATGTTGAAGCTGAGGACAATAAGCTACATAATCTGAATGCCTCTGAGGTGATTGTAGCTTCACTGAAATAGCTATAGTTGCAAGCCGTCACTAAGTCATCTGTACCTTTTGGTCGCAATCCGAACAATCCCTACTTTCTTGGCTTATCCGATGGTCTTTGTTTGGTCATCTATCCCACCATTCTGAAGGGCGAAAAGAATTTCCTTGAATGAACTACTGGAATTTGTAGTGCTATTCTTTCTAAGCACAAGATTGGGTTCAATGATGGATTTATTACCAAAACCCCGGACGATCATCTGAAGTTGTTGATTGGCATGGAGTTAATGTTACCCTTGTATGCTTGATCTTACAGACTCTAGATCCGGCATTGTAATATTCTAAAAGCTACTTTTCCACAGTTAAGGAATTGTGGGATAATCTAGAGGCACAATTTACTCTTGGTGATGGTATGAAAATTCTGCAGATGCTTGAAGATATTCAGAATTGTTGGCAGAATTGTAAGATTATTGCCATTTATTTTGGCAAACTGAAGAAGTTGTTTGATGACTACAACTCTTACAGCCTCTTTTAGTTTTCACCTGTGAAGCTTGCAAATCGATGCGCACCTGCAACCTTTCCGCTCATGCCTTCTGTGAGAGAGAAAAAGATTTAATCTATCAATTTCTATCTAGTCTAGATGAAGGCTATCACACCTTGCAATCCCATGTCATGAGTCTTGATCCACTACTACAAGTCATGTACGTCTATGTGCTTGTTGCCTATGAGGAGAATCACAGAGCCGTCATTCAGTTTCGCGAAACTTCCTATGACTCTATGGCATATGCCGCACGATGGCTACCACATACGAGCTCTTCAAAAGTTGTTCTCACTTCAGCGAATGTCGTCTCTATGCACTGTCATCGCAAGGGTCAAGAAAAAGCATGATGATTCTAGCTCACATGCTATCCAAAATGGTACACAGGGATGAGAGAGAAAGCCAACACTTCCAAGAAGGCAGCGCCTGTTGCTCGGCTGATTGCTGCCGTCAGTCCCGGGGTTCCCACCACCATCGCTTGTCCACCTCCACCGCTGTTCTCTAGCGCTACCGTGTCGCTGCCATGGTTTTCAGCAGCGGCCTCCAACGGTAGTATCCTTAACCGTTCTAATTTTGGCCATGCTCTGTCTGATGACTAATGGAGCACGACCATGCATTTGTGTAATCAGTTTAATTCTGTGTTAGACCATGGGTTAGGCAAGTCTCCTTTTTCTTAGATTCTTGATTCGGGAGCTTCATATCACATGATTGGTGACAAGGGTTCCCTTACTGATATTACTACTTTTATCGATTATGTGAATGTTATACTTCCTGATGGATCTGTGTTGTCCACTACACAATATGGTTCGATTTTCTTTGGTGATGTCACCCTTACTCAGTGCTCTACATACCTACTCTGCGATGCAACTTATTATCATGCTCGAGATAGTTATCTACCTTAAATTATTGCATTTTACAGAAAATTAGTACGAGGACTGTGATTGGTGTGGGTGAACAACAAGGGGGGTTTATTGGCTTTGTCTGATGGATACTCGTGTTTGTCCTTCTATCTTGCGGTCTTTTTCGATAGTTGCTTCTGTTTCTTCTTCTTATTTATGGAATCAGTGTCTTGGACATCCTTCCTCTATTGTGTTGTCTTCTATTTTTTCTATTTATTTTAGAATAAATAATACTATTGTTCCTTGCTCTGTGTGTTATAGAGCAAAATAAACTAGACATAGTTTTCCTTTGAGTTCTTTAAATGCTAGTTAATTGTTTGAATTAATACATTGTGATGTTTGGGGTCCTCATAGAACACAATCTTCTAGTGGTGCATTTTATTTTTTAACAATAGTTGATGATTATTCCAGAGTTGTTTGGGTTCATTTATTAGTTGCTAAGTTAGATGCAACTTCTAGATTTATTGAGTTTTGTGTTTTGATCAAGAACCAGTTTAGCCTCTCCATTTTGCACATCCAGGCTGATACTGAATGTTTGCCTTTGAGATCATACTTTACTCAATCTGGGATCATCTTTGAGACATATATGGTTGATACACCACAGCAAAATGGCCATGTTGAGCACAAGCATCATCATTTGTTAAATGTTGTGCGTGCTTTGCATTCTTACTGCTGCTTATTTGATTAACCGAACACCGAAGAAAAAACTCAATGGTCGTACTCCATTTTAGATGCTCTCTGGCCGAGCTCCAAGCTGCAAGCCTTTGTGGGTTCTTGGATGCTTGTGCTTTGCTGTTTACATTCCCAGATTCCGTGACAAGTTTTCCCCAGAAGTCATCGAGGTTTCTTTCTTGGATATCCTACCGGAAAGAAAGGTTATTGCCTATATAATTTGGAGTCGCGCACTTTCTTCAATAGCCAGGATGCTGATTTTTTTGAAGACCAGTTCCCGTATGTAACCCCTCCAATTTTGGCCTCAGTTGTGAATCCCAGCGGCGCCACCACCTCATCGTCAGCATAACTGCTGCCGTCGGAGCCCTACACGCAGCCGATTGCCGCTCCGCCTATGCAGTCGAATGCATTGCCTAGCTCAGATTGCTGGCTTCTCCTGCTGGCTAGTTGGTCTGAGTATGCATAGGCCAAGCCGACACCGGTTCCTCCGCACATGCCTCACGTACCACTGGCCCGTCTGCCACGCGCCTCACGCAATGTTGGACGTTGACCCGGCTTCTGCTATGTCACCTGCCGCCACCTACTTCCCGTTCCATCGCACTAGTGGAGGGAGGGGTCATTAAAGGCGGTCATTAACCACCTTCTGTGTTCGTACCTTTGATCGTCACCAATTAAAGGTGGTTTCATAAACCGCCTTAAAAATTCCAATTAAAGGCAGTTCTGAACCGCCTTTAAAAGGTTAGAGGAACCACCTTTAATAGGTTCCAAACTCGAAAGGAGGCTAGGTTCCTTCGGTCCTAGGTGTTGTTTTAAACTCGGAACCCCCGTTCAAGGCGGTTAATAACCGCATTTAAATGCCTGGTTGAACTGACTTTACTAGTTGCTGAGCTCGTAAACTAGTCAGATTCTTTAGGCCTATGCCAAAGGTTATGAACTTGGAACTTATTATAGTCCTGAGTTTGGAAAGACAGACTTGTATATTTTTGGCCCTATGAGCTGGGCAGTTCCACGATTGGCCCTCCATTCCGGTCTCAGTCTGTAAATTTTTTGGAGCGCATTTTTTTTGTAATTTTACTTCCGAGTTTGGAAGTTCGTTCAGCTACACAAATATAATAGGGCTGAATGTCATTACGAAATCGGAACCGACACAACATAATTGTTAATTGTTAATAACAATATAGGACGCAATGACTAATTTCTTATCCCTCCTCCCAAGATTTTTGCGAATGTAGTCGATTCTCTCTTGCTTTGTATATCCAATTTCTTGAGACATCACCGGGCATATGTATCCGACCCATGCCTTCTTTTGATTGTACATAAGATACAAGTATCTTGCAAATAAGAATTTTTTTTCACATTAGTTGTAAACACTGTGACATTAATAAATAGTGAACAAGAAATAAATGTATATATAAATGTTACTTACAAGATGTATATGGATATTAGTATCTGATTAACTTGCTTTTTCATAAGTCTTCGAAATCACTCCATAGCGCGATGATATCTCGTTTCGTACCAAATATGCAATCGTTACCCGAAAAAGAGTAAGTCGAGTTCCGTTCATGTGGTTGAAGCATATTGTTCAGTACTCGTACCTAGTGAGATGAGTCTTTCAGAACTTGTCCTCTTGGAACCGGTTGTGTAATTTTGTCCGGTCTTGTTTGGACTGGTTTTGGTGTAGCTTGGCCCGCTTTAGGTGTTGTTGGACGTGCGACTTTCAAATGCTGATCCTACAAATAAGTCTACGCTGCTACAAAATAAGCACTCCTAGTGTCGTCCCAACATTTTTGTATTTGCCGACTTGAGTAGGCGACAGAGCGCCCTTCACCAACACCTTGTCCAGAGAAATTCTTGAAAATTCTTCTGCAATTGGTATTATTGGATGATATCTCATTAAATCATGCAAAACTCCATTAGCTACGTGGAGTGGTCTACCATCTATGTCTCGATCAATTTATAATTCACACACATGAGAACCCTACATCGCACCAATTACATTTTTCAACCATTTCAACAAAATTAGGGTGAATGATATCAAAAAGTTATTTGTGTACCTTTTTATCACTTACGAGGATGGCCTTGTCGTGGTTGTTGACCTCATCATTAGGAGTTTGAATGATTGCCTTTGATTTAACTCAACATCCTTGGGAGAATGGCGTGATCCTCTTGATAGTGGTGTTCAATCGGGTGTCAAATCATCTAAATTCTCGAGAATAGCAAGGCCCGTGTGTTGGATCAACTTCTGAATGAGAATGTCTTGCTCAATCCTTTTCTCTTATTGAAGGGCTTGTTTTTGCAAAGTGTGTATTCGCGATAGTTGTGTGCCCCTAAAGTACCGAGTAATCCCAAACGTCTCTCTTTGGGCCATGCACCCTTCCACTCCCCTTATACGCTCTGCCTGGTCGGGTTTTTGTGTAGCCTCAATAAGTATGTCTTTCTTAAATGTGGGTATGAATTTTCCCTCCAATTCATAATTCTGTAATTTTTCCTAACCATTACAACTGTTGGAATTGATTAGCTAATGCAAAATGGGAAATAAGGTATAGAAAAAGAAATAAAGGACGTGAAAATTTACCACTCTTTCCGCAATTTCTTTTTCCTCCTCCTTCCCGTACATATCCTCCTTGTTTTGTCGACCTTTGAGGAAAAAATAACACCGATCAATATCATCCACATCTATTGGTCTTACACTTGCCCTTGCCTCTTCTTCGGTCATCCCGGCCTCGATTGCAGTTCGGACATCTTTTTCAAGAAGTTCTTCCACTAATTTCATTTCCGCCAATCCATATCCCCCACGGCTTAAATGATGAGGAACTACATTCAAATCGGCTAAGCATTGTTTTTCTTTCCACGTACCCTATGTTATAGATAAGTCTACACTAAAGACACCTTCATCTAAATACTTTGTAAATTAAAATTTTGTTTACTAACATTAGAATCATTCTCCAACGCCCTTCTCTTGTGTATCTCCCAACTCTCCGGTTAAATGTGTGTGTACTTCATCCACGGCCAATCACCCTTCCCTAAAGAAAAAATGTAGTCTTTAGACAGTGTATATTTGTGTTCCTGCCAACTCTAGCTCATCTTGGTCATTACCTTCTTTCTTAGAAATGCCATATCTAAGCAATCGATTTCGATAAGAGGGTTTAGAATGATTGAAGTTAAAATAAGGGGAAAGTTAATACGTTCAATAAAAGATGCGAAGGACGCTACGGCCATTAAGGGTACATTGCATTCCATCCACCAGGTCTCCTTATAGTCATTCGGCACCTCTTGCCAACTATCGTACTTGATGTCGGCCCTTGTTCTTCCTACTTTCACGACCCAACTAGACCACTTTGCTCGTTCTTTGGATAAACACTTGGCTGACTTGTTGAAAAACAATGTAGTCAACTCTTTCCTAGCCATCTTACTCTCCAGTGCTGTACAATAAGTTTGGGCTATTCCTCTCTTCCCAGACACATCATCATCATCGACACTATATCCCAATTGCGAGGGTTGGGAATTCCGTGAACGTGATGGATCATCACGGGGGGGCACACATGTGAGCCGGCAATCATTAATTTGATGCTCTTCTACTATGTGATGGAGGGTGTGAGGATAAACCGCAGGTACACCATACTCATTAGCATGCTCAAAGAGGCGAATGCGAAGAAGAGGGATTTACGCAATGGTGGATTGATTACGGCCATGATTAAGAAAACCGGAGGTGTAACCTGAGATTGTCCTCAAAGACTAAACTACTATAATAAGGCATGGTTCCAACATAAGAACTTCCATCTTGTATTTAACGGTAGATGGGCGCAACGCATGATTTTGGGCCAAGCCGCGAAGAATGCAAAAATGGCCAGGGATGAGGATGTTGATAGATCAAATGTTCATCTTTCTCGTAAGTTTTAAATTTATAATATTAAAGATTCAATTTATATTATGTCCACACATTATATGTTTTGATTTTTTAACGTGTTTGTATTTTCCTTGTGTTAATAGGCTTGCAAAGTGGTTGGAAGAGCCAAATTGCCCGGTACTTGAATTGCATTTGTGGTGCAATGGAGCAACCCACGAGATGTTGGCTAGATCGGAGGGGCAGCAATAAAGTTTCCTGGGATCCCAGGGAATCACTCTTGTGCTAAGCGAGGATGAAGAGTCACCAAACTTGGAGCCGGTTTTTTTGGAGACCGAGGAGGAGGCGGAGGAAGACCCAAACCAAGAGGAAGAGAACTTCGATGAAAATGTGGAAAACATGATCTAGTTGGTTAGGGAGAAGGAACTTAGAAAACTTGAATGTTAGAATCTAATTTTTCATTTTTGGAATTTGGTACGAGTCAATTTAATATTACATTTTTTGAATTTGGTACGAGTCCGGAATTTGATCGGCATTCCGAGTATGTAAATTACATTGGAGCCAAATTTGGTTCCGAGTTTGGAAAAGTTGGTTCCGAGTTCGTCCGACATTTCTGTCCCAGTTTTGGTTGGAAAGTGGCATTTTTTTGGAGTACTAATCAGGTTTTGAGTCTGGAACCTCCCCTGTATTTAAGGGAAAAAAACTCCAAATCGACTCAAAACCTGATTTTGTCTATTTACAGAAAACGAAAACCCAATTCCGACCTCGGAGAAGAAATTTCCTTCAACTACTCAACACCTAAGGCTACTTTGATTGTCTAATGAAGGGGAGGTTGATTACGCATCGCCCGTGCTAGATCGGCCGGCAACAATCCCGGGTATGACAATGTCAAATTCATTTCATATGGTGCACAAAAGAGGTATGAACTATTACGTTCTAAAGGGAAATTGATTGATTGTTATGCCATTAACTTTAATGAAGTTACGAGACTAGGTTTAGTGGATCCCTTAGAAAACTTTAAGGACCAATATGTTAAGAAATCACTTCTTGCACCGAAACCTCCAATTTTGAACTTGTTTGTCAATTCTATAGTAATCTACATGAGCTCCCGAATGAGGTTTACTCCAATAGGGTAGGGGGAATTGATATTCCTTCTGATAAATGGATTTTGAATGAATCCCTAGAGTGCCTGCATAGGAACCCCTAGAGTGTTTACCCGGAAGACACCGAGGGTCTGTTGGATGATTGTTATCATAGGAAAAAATGGCCTAAACATGTTGATCCCCCTTAGATAGACCCTGTACAACTTAATGTTTGGTATTTCCAACGGGATGCGGTGGATTTGGGGAAGCCATATACCTTTCATCTTCTTCTATTGTTAAACAATGATCGTATAATTTTTGAAATTATTGAAAGATGTTTGGTTCCATCCTCCGAACATGTGACCGAGCCCAACTATGCTTGCTTGATGATGTTCTATTTGATAATATAGGGTAGGAAGATCAACCCCGTCGGAGATCCTTAAACACATGCTCCATATTGCCACTTCGACAAGGGTGGTGAAAAGCCTTCCATACGGGTGTTTGATCATCACCATATTGAAGAAGGTTGAATGGTTAGAAGTTGCCGGTGAAGAGAAACCACCAAAGTGTTTTGACAAAAATTACTTTGAAAATAGGGGGTGGATCTTTGTTGATGGTAAATGGTGCGATAAGCCCAAGTAAGGAGGGGAGTCGAGCAAGAGACCGATAGTTGAACAAGGTGCACCAAATAGTCTTTTAATCTTGACTTATGTACACTATCTTGATACATATTAATATTTTCATATTTAACTTTTTTAGAATACAAGAAGGCCTATCTCAAAGGTATAGTCTGCTAGGATTTTGTCGCGATGAAAGGGAGAATTTTTAAGATGGAGAAAAGACAAAGAGCCTACGAGTGCCATCTCTCGGCAAAGCACAAACCTTGTCTTGACCGATACACATCCACGAGCGATTTAGAGGATGACTTGGAGTCCTATATTTTGTAGATTTTTCTAGTCTTGTTGCTCTTATTTCCCATTTTTCTACATGTTTGGAATTATGACTTGTTAATTTCTAAGTTTTACTTCAGATGTTGATTTATGGTTATCTTCAATACTCTTTTTAATAGTTCAAACTATGGATTTATAATTTGATTAGCATGCTATATTCTAGCTACTTCTTTTAAGGGCTCCAAATTTTTTAGGAATTCATTTATTTTCAACAAAAAGAAAACTACAATCAAGAATGTTTAGGATTAATACACAAGAAATACAAGACCACAAAACTTTATCTCCCGGACTAGATGAATACACAAGTGAACCATAATGTCAAAGAATGATGGTGGAAAATACATTTCCATCCGGAAAAAAACTTCAACAATCATTGACTTCAAACGGTCCAACTTCGACACACTAATGTTTTTGCTACAAATGGACTTGAAAAACAGACAAAGCTTCGTAATGCATATTCTTACATGGGATGGCAATGAAGATCGAATCAAAATGATGTTTAATTCCTGCATTAGATTGTGACAATCATGAGACTTCAACCCCATAGTTTCAACTCCTCAACTGACACACAAGTACTAATGTTCGAAGAATAGGCGGTCGAGACCTTAACACCTTTCAGGGTCTCACAGAAAAAAAAATTCTCCTTCTGAGACATAGAATAGCAAGCAGGGGGCAAGAAACAATTTCCACCGAAACTCATAGGGTCTGGGTTCTTTTTAATTCTCATCTCGACCAATCTAACCTAGCCTTAAGTCTGTCCTTCATTTTTCCCGGGGTATTCAACAATGTCCTGACCAAAGAATCACAGACATTCTTCTCAGTATGCATAACATGTAGACATTGTCTAACATATAAATGCCCCCAATAAGGCAATCTAAAGAAAATGAAGCATTTTTTCCAACTCCCATCCACAGGAACTTTACATTTCTTTTTCCCAAAGTCATTGGGAAAATTCTTCACTGTTTCAAATACCTGCGTACATGTTCGTACAACCCGAGCTTCTCTAGCCTCTACTTCCCCATTGAACCATTTTTTTGCCAAACACCATGGATGATTCACCAGAAGAAATCTACGATGACCTTGATATATAGTTTTACAACCATGCTTCAACTGATGATTATCAATGTCCTTCTCACACTCGAGGCATGCAAAGTGGACTTTCATTGAGTAACCAGACAAATTACCGTAGGCGGGAAAATCATTGATAGTACAAAATAACATCGCATTCAATGTAAAATAATCTTCAACACTCCCGTCAAATGTCCACGCCCCTTTCTCAAATAACATCAATAAATCCTCAACAAGAGGAGCAAGATACATATCTATGCCCTTACTCAGTTGCTTATGACCGAAAATCATCAAAGATAACAACATGTACTTACGTTTCATTGTCAACCATGACGGAAGAATGTAGATAACCAACATAACATGCCAAGAACTGTGTGTACTACTCATATTACCAAATGGATTCATTCTATCTGTGCATAGGCCGAACCTCAAATGACGGGATTCTTTTCCAAACTCGGGGTAAGGAGCATCAATATGTTTCCATTGCTCACCATCTGATGTATGTCTAATCACATCATCCACCGGTCAATCTCTCTCTGCGTGCCATCACAAAAATTTTGGATCTTCCATGCATGCAAACAATTTCTGCAATCTGGGAACAATTGGGAGATACCACATCACTTTTGCCGGTGTTTTTTGTCTTTATTTTAGTTATCACTTCTGCACCCACCGTAATTTCCCCCCTCTTCAATTTTTACCGAAACTCACCACATACCCGACATATTTCTAGATTTTCATCTTCTTTCCCCCAGTACAACATACACTCATTAGGGAAAGCATGCATTTTTTTTCAATTCCAATCCCATTGGGCAAAGAACCTTTTTTGCGGCGTACAACCTATCTCGCATCATGTTACCTTCCGGGAGCAATTCCCTAAACAATTCTAGAGTTTTTGTATCGGTCCACCCAAATTTAGCCTTCAAATTCATTATCCTCAAAGTCGCACTAAGTACCGAATGTTTTGAACCGAGATACAAGGGCATATCTTTGTTATCAATTAAAGCTTGTAATGCATCGGGTTTACCGTGGAACTCTCTAGCAATATCTCAACCATTTCATAGAATTCCACATTCCCATCTAATTCATCTTCCACATTCGTGTCACTCAAATCAAACGTCTACGCCGATTCCCCAATTTCCTCATGCAATACCCAACGAGTGTACAAAGTTTGAAACCCCCTCATTATTAAATGTCCCAGCAGCTTCTTCCTCAATAAATACACATCATTTCTAAAATTGCTACACAGGCATCAGGCTCGCACAACACAATTTTTAGAGGCATCATCAAACGCTACCGTAAGAAATATTTCAATCAATGACATATAATCGTGTGATTTTCTAAGATCATTACCAATGAGTTCATCCTGTTCCATTATCCTATAAGTTAATTAAAATGCAACCCATTAGCGTGCTCACAACAATAATCATAGCTCCCTAAAAAATAATTAACCTAACTACAAACCCTAATTCAACATTATATATATATATATATATATATATATATATATATATATATGTGTCAAACCAATAATAATTATGTAAGATAAAATTTTAGACAACTAACCTTCTCCAATAAATGCAATCCTCTTCAATGGACTAGGATGGGGAGAAAACACTTCAAATTTGATTGTTTGTGTTGAATTTAAGAAATGGGCGCATTTTTTATTATTATACATAATGGGTTCCGAGTCCGGAACCCACATTAAAAATAATATTAAATTGGAAAAAATTGTTCCGAGTTCGGAAGGTATATAAGACTTGACCTTATGAACTCAGAAGAGCTACGTTCTCTTCACTATTGATACTAACATGGTGTTCCGGACTCGGAACCTACTCGTCCCCTATTTCCGAACTCAGAATAGACCTCAATCAAAGGTGGTTAGGAATAACCGCCTTTTATTAGGGTTGATTAAAGGCAGTTTTATGGTTAACCACCTTTAATTAGCCCTAATTAAAGGCATTTATTACAAAACCATCTTTAATTGAACAAAACCCGCCTTTGAATCTTAATTGCTAGGGCGGATCAAAGGTTCCAAGTTTGGAACCTTTGGAACAAGGCGGTTCCACTTCTTTTTTTTAAACCGTCTTCTATCGCCGCCTTTAATGGGCTGGTCTCTACTAGTGTCGCCTGCCTTTCTGGTTACTTCAGCGCTGCCTCCTGTCACCGAGCTACCTCCTCCCCAACAGAGTGTTCGTGATCGTCGATCTCCTCTGTATTTGGATGATTATGTCTGTGCTGTTACTGATGAAGAACCCCCCCCACTGCTACAATCATTCATGCGCCATCACTATCCTCAGGTGTTCTCTATCCTCTTACTGATTATGTAAATTGTGATAATTTTTGTAGTATGCATTCTAGATTTTTGGGAGCAATAACTTCTAGTGAAGATCCCACCACTTACTCTGAGGCATTGAAGCATGCAAATTGGCGTGATGCTATAGCTGATGAGATTAATCCTCTTGAGCGCAATTAGACATGGACGATGGCTTCTCTACCTCTGGATAAGACTGTAATTGGTTGTAAATGGGTTTGCCGTACCAAGTTTAAGTCTGCTGGTACCATAGAATGTCACAAAGCGCGCCTGGTGCCTCTTATGAATTGTCATATTGAAGGGATTGACTATACTGAGACATTTACTCTTGTTGCGAAGATAAGTTTAGTTCGCATATTCTTATCTATTGCAGTCATTCGTGGTTGGAAACTACATCAATGGACGTGCATAAAACTTTTCTACATGGTGATCTACATGAAGAGGTCTTCATGCAACCTCCCCCCTGGTTATCACGTGCCACCTGAACATGTATGTTGCCTTCAAAAATCTCTTTGTGGTCTTTGGCAGGCTCCGCAATTGCTTTGCCAAATTGGGTCAGGCTCTTCGTTCATTTGGAATTGTTCAGAGTAAAACATATTACTCTCTTTTTGTGTTCTCCTGTGGTTCGGTTTCTTTGCATGGGCTTTTTTATGTGGATGATTTGGTTATTGCTGGTAGTTCTTGATCACTTATCTCTGAATTCAAGAAGTACTAAAGCTCTTGTATTTACATGAAAGATCTTGGTCTGATTAAGTATTTCTTGGGTATAGAGATTGCTAGAAGACCGGATCAGATATTTCTTTCACCACGGAAATATGCCCTGGACATTTTTTCTGGCAACATGATCTGGTGCGTGTTGAAGGTCCATCATACCATAAACGTGATCAATACCGGTGCTTGGTTGGACACCTAATATACCTCACCATTACACGTCCTGAGCTTAGGTATTCGGTTCATACACTTGCACAGTTTATGAAGTCTCCTTGTGTTCCACATTGGCAAGCTGTTGTTCGCATTTTGCACTACCTGAAGAGTCATCATGGTCAAGGTTTATTTCTCTCTTCCCATAGTGCGTTACAGTAGACTGCTTACTATGATTCTGATTGGGTTGGATGCCCTATTACCCAGCGTTCTCTTTCTGGATATTTTGTGATGATTGGCGATTCTCCAATTTCTTGGAAGACTAAGAAGCAACTTATGGTTTCTCGGTCTTCTGCTGAAGCAGAGTATCATGTTATGGCTATTACCTGTTGTGAGTTGTTATGACTTAACTCTTTGCTTAAAGCTTAAGGGTTGCGCATAGTACTCCTATGAGATTATTTTGTAACAGTCAATATGGTCTTCATATTGCAGTAAATTCAGTGTTCCATGAACGTACGAAGCATATCGAAGTTGATTGTCATTTTGTCCGAGATCTTGTGCAGTCTTGTACTATTGCTACTTATCCTATCCGCACTTCAAATCAACTTACAGACTTGTTTACCAAAGCTCTCGGGCGAAACCAGTTTCATTCATTACTTAGAAAGTTGTGCATTTCTGATTCTCATGCCCCAACTTGAGGAGAAGTATTAAGGAATATAGATATTATTTGTAATTGTAAGTAAATTCTATTTCTTTTTACTAGTTTGTACAGGTCTTTTGTATCAATATATAATGTAACCTAAAATTATGAATACAAACACACATTATTACCCTTATTTTCTACCTATGCAAAACAAAATCAAAGGTTGAATATATTAGGGATACACTTCATAACTATGGTGCGAACTAAAGCACAATGTTGGAAGCATTTTTAGCATAGTAACAACATGATGCAGTTGGAATAATTGAAAAAGATTTGCAAGCACGAATCCTAGGGTTTGGTTTTGGAATTCACCAGAGAGAAAATAAGTCTCGAAAAATATTATTATGAAAGATGAAATTTCAAATAATACAAAAGGTGCTTAAATACTATAATGAATTCCAAAAAAAATAAAAAAAGGAAATTCAGAATAAATTTTGAAATAAAATGAATTTTTTTTAAAAAAAACACTCAAAAACAGTAAATTTCTGTTTGGAGACCTTAAAAACCCTCAAATCGGTAAACACATCGAGACGATTCCAATGCATCCGGAATCACCTGATTCCAAGTTCGGGCGCAAAAGTTATGATCAAAATCGCATCAGACCTTTGCGGTGATCCATCGGTTCTTCAATATTCACCACCATTCACCCTGCATCACAACATCAATCCCTATACTTTGGCTTTTAACGGGCAACAAATGACAACCACAGCATCAAAATTTTAAGGAAGTGAACACCAAAGCTTGAAAGATCACCTGTAAGAATGAGCTGAAACTAGCGACACCCAAACAAAATCGTGCTACATTGGATTGGTGATCCCACTTAACAATTACTTTTAACATACTTTTATGAATTGAAAATCTATCATTATCAAACCAGCTATTGCATTGAACATAGATGCTAAAAAAAGGGTATTGCTATATTACGCCCTGTATTTTACTAGTTTACGCCCTAATACGTATATATATATATATGTATAATATTAATTTTAATTTTTTAAAATAAAAACAGAAATCAAAAAATCAAAAATAGAAAGAAAAAAACAATCCGAGCCGCCACCACCACCGCCACCGCCTGGAACCACCGCCGTGCTCCGCTGCCACCATCGGAACCACCACCGTCCCCAGCTCCACCGCCGTCGTCGGCATCCAGCTCCGCCGCAGCCGCCTCCTCCTTCGTCCCCAGCTCCACCGTAGCCCGCATCCAGCTCCACCGTAGCTCGCATCCAGCTCCACCGCCGTCTCCTCCGCCGTGTGGATCCGCATCCAACACCACCGCCGTCCCAGCAAAACCCTAGCCATCTCCTCCTTCGTCCCCGCCGATCCACAGGTGCCACCGCCACTCCATCACAGCATCAGCTCTACCGCCGCCGCTACCTCATCCCCGCCTTCGACGAGAACCGAAGGAGCACACGGGCAAGGGCGAAGAGAACCAGCGAAGAGAACCGGCGAAGAGAGCCGGGTCGGGCAAGGGCGAAGAGAGTCGGATCGGGCAAGGGCGAAGAGAACCGGGTCGAGCAAGGGCGAAGAGAACCGAGAGACAGAACAGGAGACGAGAACGGGCAACGAGAATGGGCGACGAGAACTGGGTCAGGCAAGGGTGACGAGAAATGAGACGGAGGAGACCGGAGAAGTGGAGATCTGGGACGGCGACGGGGACGGAGATGACAGAGGAGACCGGAGAAGCGGAGATTTGAGAAGCGGAGAAGGAGACCGGAGGAGAAGGAGGAGAAGCGGAGGAGACGGCGCTCGGAGGAGACGGCGCTCGGCGGAGAAGGAGGAGAAGGAGACCGGAGACCGGAGGAGAAGGAGGAGAAGGAGACCGGAGAGCGGAGGAGAAGGAGACCGGAGACCGGAGGAGAAGGAGGAGAAGAGAACGGCGGCGGAGGCGTGGCGACGGAGGTGGTGCTAAATAGTCATTTTTATTTAATATTAATTTAAATATATTTTAATAATTTAAAATAAATTAAAATACATATCGTATATTAAATAGTATAAATACAGAACGTAATCAAATAAAATACGAGACGTAATATAGCGATTCACTAAAAGAAATGACAACACGTTTACCAAATACATGAATCCTCATAAATGACCAGTAACTTTCGGAATATGAACAGATACTGTGAAAATCTCAAAAAACTACCGCTATTTACCCAAAAAAAATAGTGGATTGCTATATCACGCCCTGTATTTTACTAGTTACGCCCTGTATTTATACTGTTTTATATACAATATGTATTTTTAATTTAATTTAATTAATTAAATTTAAATTTAATTAATATTAATTTAATTTATTAGTAATTTAATTGCTGCTCCGGCTCCGCCTTGCTCCGGTGCCACCGCGCCGCCGTCGCCGGCCGCCGCCGATTCCGGGCGTCGCCGCCGAGCCGGAGGTGTCCCGTTCGCCATGGCCTGGGCGCGAGCCGGAGGCTCTCCCGTTCGCCAGGGCCTTCGCGCGACTGGCGCCGGTTCCGTTCGCCACGGTCCGGCCGTGAGCCGAAGGCTCTCCCGGTCGCCACGGCCTGGGCGCGACGGGCGCCGGATCCGTTCGCCACGGCCTTCGCGCGACGGGCGCCGGTTCCGTTCGCCACGGTCCGGGCGCGATCCGGAGGCTCTCCCGGTCGCCACGGCCTGGGCGCGACGGGCGCCGGTTCCGTTCGCCACGGTCCGGGCGCGAGGGCGCCTTCCGTTCTCCTAGCCCTCGGCGCGAACCGGGGCTCCCGTTCTCCGCCGCTTCTCCCTTTCTCCGCCGGCGGTGCTAGGGTTTCCCTCGAGGACGATGGAGGATGGCGGGCTAGCTTCGCTCGACGGGTTTAGGATGGCGGAGCTCGACGGCGACGAAGGAGGAGAGACGGAGGGGCTAGGGTTTCGATCGACGGGGCTAGCTTCGATCGACGGCGACGAAGGAGGAGAGACGGAGGACGAAGGAGGAGGAACGGCGGGGACGAGGCGAAGGAGAAGGTAGGACGGCGGCGGGGCTAGGACCGCCGGAGAAGACGAAGAAGAAGAGAAATAGGTGGTGGTGGCGGCGGCGCTGGAGCACGTAGCGGCGGAGATCGGTGGCGCAGGGCGGCGTGGCGCGCGGTGGCGTCGCGGGACACGGCGGTGGGACACGGCGGCGGCGCGGTGGTGGCGCACAGAGCGGCTGCGGTTTTTGTTTTGTTTTTGATTTTTTTTTATTTTTGATTTTTATTTTGATTTTGATTTTAAATTTTTGTTGTTGATTTTTGTTTTATTTTAAAATCTTAATATTAGTATTATACATATACATACGTATTAGGGCGTAACTAGTAAAATACAGGGCGTGATATAGCAATGCCCAAAAAATAACATCGAGTTGATGAAAAGGAGGTGGGAAGACGAAATGGTCTGCATATATTAATGCACTCATCTTCGGCTAGCTAGAAAATTCCAAGATAAGCGGCCATGAAAATTTCTTCCCCAAAACCTCACCACTTCAAACCAATTCTTCCAGGCTTAAAGAATGGCCTCAAAATTCCAGAATCTTTCTCCAAATTCATCTTAAAAAGATATCCTGATGAAGCACTGCTGAAGAAGAAGGGTAGAGAATGGAGAGTTGACGTAGTGAACGAGCATTTCGTAGGTGACGGATGGAGTAGATTTGCAGAAGAAAGCAGTTTGGAACTCGGAGATTTTGTGGTATTACAGCACCAAGGAAGCATGGTCTTGGATGTCATAATATTCGACCGCATCACTCAGTGCAAAAAGGAACATGTTACACATGGAGAAGGAAGGCCCTCGAAGAAATCTCGGTTTGAAAAGGAAACTCCTTCGGATCATGGAGAGGAAGAGGAAGTACCTCATTTCATTGGAACTGTCCACCAAAGCAGTTGGCTTAACTTGTCTGTCACTAGATCATTCGCGAGGTCAAATGGTCTTATAGGTCGGAAATGTGAAATCATTGTGAAAGATGAACAGGAAAGGTCACGGTACTTTAACCTCAGTACTTCAGCTCAAGGCGAAATTAACATCAGAAGGGGATCTACGTTGGCTGAATTCTTCACAGCAAATGGCTTCAAGAAAGGAGACTCATACAAGTTTGAGATTGTGGTTGCTGGAAATAGAGAAGAAATACCAGTTGTAAGAATCCTTCCTTTGATTACGACTAAGAAGAAGGCTGATGATGCCAGAGGCAAAGGAGTCGAGCTGATCGACTTCTGAATCTGACTCGGAAAACGATGGCCAGGCTGCATATTCTACTACCTCTGCAATCAAGACCATGAAGAAGCCGAGCAGGCAAGATAAAGGTAAAGGAATCCAAGTGATTGACATCAGTGATTCTGAATCCGAGTCAAATAATTTTCCACATTTTACTTGTACAATCAAGCGCTATACTAGTGCCAGAGGGTTTTTAAATATACCATTGGGTTTTGCTCGGTTAAATGGGTTGTGTGGAAAGCGAGAGATGATCCTAATGGACAATGGAGAAAGAAGATGGCGAGTAAATCTGTGGTCTGACTATAGCCATTTGAGCATGGGTGGATGGACAAAATTTCGTCATGAAAATGGAATTTAAAGAAGGAGACGCCATACGTTTTGAGATTGTCGAAAATGGAGTAGTACCCGTTGCTCTTCTTACTGTGTTGGAATTAGAGGCTCGAAAGCGTTAAAATGCTCGGAATCTCTTTTGATTGTTTTCTTATTTTGCAATTGATGTATGTCATGCCCAAGAGGTATATTGAGTCATAATAATCACGGCCCATCTGAGATATCGCATTATAATAATTACCGTATTTATAGGGTATTGATGGATATAATTAAGGAGATTGTTAGTTATGACATACAGTATAAATACCAGGTACACATTCACTTTCCATTCATTCGGTCTTAATCACATTTTGGACTCTTTGACTGACTTATCAATCAGAGGACTGACCCTTGGAACCCCCGGGGACAGTTTTCATTGTAGGTCGCCTCAAGGAGCTCAAGCACATTAGTTGGATGGTCGTTCGAGACGCATCAAGTGGCGCTGACTGTGGGGACGACTAAGCCAATTTGGGTTTTTAAAGTTTATGTCTACAGTTGCTCGGAGGAGTGAAAGGTTAAAATCAAAAGGCACGGGAGCTAGTAACTTGTCACAGTCCCCCTGGAAACAGTAAAAGATTAAGGTTGAAGGGCGGAAGAATTGGTAGTACAGTGCAGCCCGAAAGGTCAAACATGGTTAACCCCCATGAGATGCAAGGTCCCTCGAGTGCCAGTAGTCGAATCAAGGGCAGAGTCTGCTCCGATTGTAGAACTCGAAGGAATACCAACCTCGACCGGAATCATTCCAAGCACGGTCGCATCCAAGCGAGAAGATGTTGCGGGGTCTTCTTCTTTGGAAGATAAGGTATTTTGATTGCAAGTAAATCACTTGAATATCATCATAAGTGCCGCTTAAGAGCAACCACTCGAATATCATCATGAGTGTCGTTGTTAATGAGAAGAAATCATAGATTTTCTTCTCAGACATGGAGGAGGGTGAAAAATAGATATTGGCTGATATACTATTAGTTAAGAAAAGTGAACTCCCAATACAAGGTTGAATAAGCATGACTTTGAGAAACTGAATTAAAAGTTAAGGGCAAAACTGAAGACTTGGTCTACTGGAAACATCTCATATGCTGGAAAGTTGATGCACATTAACTCAGTGCTTCTAAGCATATCTAGTTATTGGGAAAACATATTTTATTTTCCAGAAAGTGTAAATGAGATGATCACAAAAATTTGTAGGAGTTTTCTAGAGGGAAGGGAAGAAGGACAAAAAGGCTTCACAATTGTATCATGAACATCAATCTGTAGGAGTAAAAAGAAGGGTGGAATGGGTCGGAAAGAACCTTCAGTGTGGAATAAGGCAGCCCTATGTAATGAGGTATGGGATCTGAATTTGAAGAAAGACATACTGTTAGTTCGTTGGATACAAGTATACTACTTGAAAGGAGAAAAATAGGAGAATCATCAACATAAACAAGGGAATAACTGGGCTTGGAAACACTTGAGCTGGTTAAAGCAACAATATTGGCCAAGAATGATGAAGTGTATTGATGGGAAAGGGAAACTGAACGCCTGTAAACTGTATGAAGAATTGAAATTAGGTGATGATGCAACTTTTATATCAAAGGCTGTGTGGAGCAAACATGTACTACCGAATCATAAGTTCTTTGTTTGGAGGCTATTCAGAATGGGCTTACCAACATCATATAGACTACAAAAATATAGCATTCTTCAGGGACAGTAAAACTGCTATCTGTGTGATCAGGAGCAGGAAACCATAGTGCATATGTTTGCAGATTACAGGATCACAAAAATAGTGATGAAGAGGCTGGTGGGCTGGGATTTAAAAAGTTTGAGACAGCTAAAACGATGCTTGTTGATGCTGATAAGAAAGAAGAAACATGAAGAAGTCTTGAAGCTAACATCATGGCTATACAATATTTAGGAGGAAAGAAATGATTAATTGTACAATGGCGGTGAGAAATCTGAGGACTAGCTTGCAGCAATGGAGGAGGCTGAATGGAAATGGAGGACTAAGATTGACTGGAAGAAAGAAATGGAGACAGATTTTGCAGCTGAGTTAGATAGTTAAACCTTTACATGTAATTATACTGACTTGGTTCTGCTTTTAGTTTGCTTAAAGTGGAACTAAAGATAGAAAGTAATGGGCCTGGAATGAAAAGGCCAAATGTAAATTGGTTTTGGTCATTAATATATGTTAATGCCAAAATTTGTATCTTCACCTACAAATGAACTCCTTGAGCCCAGCGTGCTTCTGGACCTGCAAAACAGACAAACTAAGGTCAAGCAAGCACAAGGTCGTGCCTGCTCCGATGCTTCGGTCGGCCATGGACGTTCTACACAGAACATCCAAAGTGAATAATAAGATTAATTGTATACCTTCTCTCCTCTGCACATCCCTTGTTTTATGTGTTTTAGGTGGCTGATGGGAGGCCTTCCGTACATTAGGTCCCATCATCCACGTGCCCAGCCCGATCTCTCTCTCTCGCCTTCTCGTATGGGCCTGGGCTGCTGGGCTGTTATTATGCCTCGTGGCCTGTACATTATCAAGTCCCCCAGCCCAAGACTCAGCCGACAAGGTCGTGTTTAAGACTTTGGACTGATAACGCAATTTTCCTTCCTTGCTAGGTTGCGGGTACTTTGCCTGGTACCTACTAGCTGTCAATGAATTTTTGGGGTGGGAGAATAGGTGATATTTTCAATTTTGAATTGCCTGAGCCACGCACATGCGGTTTTACTCCAAGTAAATGCTGATGGTTATGCTACATGCCCAGATGAATGCCACATGTCTTTTTTCTCATTCACTTCCGCATGTGGGTCCTTAATTCTTGCCTCTTCCCGATGAATTTATTGAGGTTGTCTATCTTCTTTCCATTTCTTCTTTATGTTACGGTTGTACTGAGTGCTCTTCTTTTTTACTAGTTTCCTTGAACACCTTGGCCTTTGCTCTGCTTCCACTTCATCTTCCTTCCGACTTGCTTGTTTTTTTCTTCCTCTCAGGTACCTTCTTTCTCCTCTTTCCATCTTTCCTACTTTCATTACCATGGTGTCGAACGTGGGTCCCCCCAAGGAAACTTCCTTCTATGACACCACCAACCTCGAATACCACTAAGCCTGCCGGATGATCAAGACGTCCTTCAGCACTGATGAAGTCACCTTTAACGACATTGGCAACCATGTCGCACTGCCTAGTTATAATCAGACTGTGCTGGATACGTCCTCCGGCACGGTCGCCGTTTACATGGACACCCTAGAGCATTGTCGCCTTAGGTTTCCCTTATCCACTTTCTTTCCTGCCGCTTTGGCCTATTATAAGTTGAGCCTGACCAATTTGCCCACCAACTTCGTTCATCTCCTCTATGGCTTTGAAATTTTGTGCGGCATTCTTCATGTTAAACCTAGCATCCCCCTTTTTTTCATTTTCTGTAAGCCCGCTAGATTGCTCCCTAGCTGGACTTTCTTGAAATTTAGGCAGGATGTCCTCAAGTTTCTGACTGACTTTCCCTCATGAATTGACTAGAAGTGCCAGTTTGTTTTTGTGGATGAATATTTGGTCCTGGGCCTAGAAGGCGCCTCACGAGGCCTTGAAGTTGGACCCGAGAAGAGGCATGGGTCCCGACCTAGCAACACTGAGATGGCTGTTCTTCATCCTTCATTTCCTGCCTCAAGGCGATGAAGGTGAAGTGTGAGTGCCTGTTGCGGGACTCGGCCCTGCGGGTTTTTGGTCTTCCTTTCCTGCCAGATGGCATAGCCCCTGGCGAAGGGCCTTCCGATTTGAGCAATATAGGCCTATAGCTTTATTTACCTGGCTCTTATTCTGTTTGCATGTTAGCATATATATTTTTGTGTGTTGTTCCGACCTTTATTTTTCTCCTGCAGACATATTGGTTGCAAACTTCTTGGGTGACCTGTCAAAGATTCCCCGGAAGGCCTCCAGCTGTCGCATCCCAACCTTCAGCTAGGAGACCCCTAACATGGTTAACCAGCAGACGGCAGCCATTGTGCTAACTGACACTGAGATCTCCAATGTGGAGCCATTACGGAAGAGGACCCACCGGTCTTCTGAAAGGAGGATCGTGAAGGGGGAAACAACGCCGATTTCGAGGCTATTCCTGAGGAGGTCCCTGAGACCCCTATCTCTCAGGTTGTCACGCAGCCCCAAGGGGTCACCCTCGGGGTTCTACCCATTTAGTCTATCCCTTTTTCACCTTTGTTCAGTAGTGGTTCTTCCCGTGTCAGCCACCTGTCTACCCCCATGCATACTGCTGCTGCCGCGCTGACCACTTCTCTTAGGCTCTCCCTATCCCTCACTTTAATTCCTATCTACTTGAGAGATCCTTGAACGTTGCAGGCACCAGCTTTATGTCTGACCGCTCTACTTCAGCTATCCTCGAGGTATGCCTTTTATTTCGCTTTGTCTTTTGTTTGGTTTTTATTTCACTGCAGCCCTCCTTGAACTGCGGCGAGACTGAGATCACCGAGCTGAAGGCTTTCCCTCATTTGGCTTTCACTTGTGACTTTCTGAGCCTCTATTCTTGCGTTGTGTGGAGTAATAGGGCCTCTTAGATGCTGAATGATGCTCTATTGAAGGTTATATAGTTCTAATCTGCAAATGAGGACGCAGATGAAGGGGCGTTGTAGGCTGTCCTTGGTGACACTTTTGTTCCTTTTCTCGAATATAGTTTCACTGAGTACTTTGCTCAGCTGAATCCAACATGACCCTGGTTGAACTAGAGAAGTGGAACCCGAACAGAGCCTCTGTCGAGTTGGACGCTCATTTTGCCACCGGTCGCAGAGAGACGTCAACGCTACGAGACAGCTCAATCAGGAGGCTGACACTGCTGGTGGTGCTAACAAGGACATAATTGGCGAGGACGAGACTCGAACTGTGGGGGGGCCAAGTTGGAGCTAGAGTTGTTGATGATGCTAAGCCTTGAAGGCTTTGTAATTTTCTCTTTTTATTTATTTTTTTGATGGTCTGTATTTCCCCTGCTGAGGGATGAAACATTTCTATTTGCTTTCTGGTAGATTTTTGAACTTTAACTTTTTGCTGGAGATATGCATCCCCTAGCTGGATTTGTGGGGGATATCCTTCTCCCTTCCTTTTATTGAATGAAAATTGTTGCTTTCATCCTGTGTTTTGCTATCTCTTATTGGCTTCTAACTTGCTCTTTACTGAGTTGCTGGGAAAGAGGCAATTTACCGGAGAGTTAGCCTGTCTTGCCGGGAATGAAATTTGTCGCCTAGACTTGCTTTTAACTTTTTTTCTCTTTTGACTATTGGTCTGAATTGTTGTGTTTGGTCGTATCTTTGTTTTTTACTTAACAACTTTCCTGGCCGTTGGGGCCAAAATCATTGTATTTGATCGGAGCTTTGGCTTTGACTTGACAGCTTCGTTGGCTGTTGGGGCCAAAATATTTGTAATTGATTCAGCATCGACCTGTTCTCCTTCAACTTCTACCGTGGCTGGGTTCCTTTTTGCCTATTTGTCCCTGGCTTGGCATTTTCACTTGCTATAAGAGCCCGGTTTACATTTTCACTCGACTTATTTTCTTCAATCGGTGCTAGATACGACTGACTTTTTTTGCCTATTTGCTCTTGACTCGGTGTTTCTCTGACTGTCAGAGCCAGATTTGCTTCTTTGAGCCAGGGTCGACTTATTTTCTTTGATCGATGATGGCTGCAACCGACATCTTTTTGCCTATTTTCCCCTGGCTTGGCATTTTCTCTGGCTGTCAGAGATAGATTTGCATCTTTGAGCCAGGGTTGGCTTATTTTCTTCAATCGGCGATGACTGCGACTGACATTTTTTTCCTATTTGTCCCTGGCTTGGCATTTTCTCTAGCTGACAGAGCCAGGTTCACATCTTTGAGCCAGGGTTGGCTTATTTTCTTCAATCGGCACTGGCTGCGACCGACAGCTTTTTGCCTATTTGCCCCTACCTTGGCATTTTCTCTGGCTATCAGAGCCAGATTTGCATCTTTGAGCTAAGGTTGGCTTACTTTCTTCAGTCGGCGCTGGCTGCGACCGACACTTTTTTGCCTATTTGTCTCTTGCCTTTTGTTTTCTCTAGTTGTTAGAGCCAGATTCCCATCTTTGAGCCAAGCTCGGCTTATTTTCTTCAATTAGCGCTGGCAGCAGCCAGCGTCGAATTAGCTTGTCCTACACACTTTTTTCGGCTATTTTCCTTCCTCCATTCGAATTTGGAATAACAACAAAAAATGGGAGGGTACATACCAGGGTTCCTCGTTGGCCATGCCCTTTATGTGCTTACAAAAGACCACTCGAGGAATCGTCATCGTACCTGCCCGTACAAATTGACCCTGTCTGCCCGCACGTGCCGGTTACATAATTACATTTCATAACTATTTATGCGTAGTACCTTCCAATGTGAATGATGTTCCAAGTGCGTGGAATTGGCCTGCCATCAAGTGTCTCCAGCTTGTTGGCCCATTTGCCTAACACTTCAGTTACCTTGTACGGGCCTTCCCATTCTATATCCAGCTTCTTCTGTCTCTGGACCCTGCTTGCCTCATTTTTCCTTAGTTCTAAGTCCCCAGCCTTTAGAGCCCTAGGCCTGACCCTGCTGTCATAGTGTTGTTCCATCCACAATTTATATGCAGCCTCTTTGGGTAATGCTCTTTCCCTGACTTCATCCAGCTCCTCCATATTTTCTCTAATTTCTTGGTTGTTCTCTTCTTGACTCATCTGCTCGGCTACCCTTTTGCTGGGTATTGTGATTTCAGGCGGAATAATGGTCTCCGTCCCAAAGCACAGCCTATAGGGAGACTCTCATGTGGCTATTCTGGGTGTGGTCATGTAAGCCCACAACACATTTGCAAATTCTTCTTCCTATTCCCCTTTTGCCTATCTCAGCCTCATTTTCAAGCCTTGTACAATAGTTTTATTTGTCACCTATGTTTGCTCATTTGTGTGGGGGTGCGCTACTGACTTGAACGGTTGTCTGATGTTCAGGCCCAAGCACCAGGATTTGAACGGCTCGTTGGCAAACTGCTTCCCATTGTCACTTACTATCACTTGTGGGATTCCAAACATGAACACTATGCTCCTCTATATGAAGTTCGTGATTTTTCTCCCTGCCACCTTTGCTACTACCTCTGCTTCCACCCACTTTGTGAAGAAAATCTATCGCAACCACCAGAAACTTTTTCTTCCCTGCAGCCTCTGGGAAATACCCAGCAATGTCAATCTCCCATTTAGCGAAAGTCCGAGGTTATCTTATGCTATTCATTCACTCCGCAGGGAGCCATTGGACCCTAGCGTGCTCCTGGCACCTATGACATGTCCTCACCAGGTTCTCCACATCTACCCTCATGGTTGGCTAGTAATACCCTGCTCGCATAGCTCACAGCGCGACTATTCTTGGTCCCTGGTGACTCCAACAATATCCCCCATGTATTTCACGAAGGATTGTGTCTGCCGTCTCTGGTTCGGTGCACCTAAGTCATGGATCTATGTATCCCCTCTTGTACAACAAGTCATTATTCAAAGCAAACTGCAGGGTCTTTCTCTTAACTGTCCTTGCCTCTTTCTCATCTACTGGCAGCACCTTGTACTTTAGGTACACCCGAAAAGGCTGGGCCCTACGTCCCGGATCGCAGCCACTAGGTCCTTCTCTATCGACTTGCTTACTAACTCTTCGACCAACACTGACTTAGTCAAGTGGGCATCTGCGGAGGATGCAAGTTTGCTAAGCACGTCGGTCCTCATGTTTTGAGACCTTGGGACCCTAGTGATACCAAACTCATTAAACTCGGATGCCAAAATTCTAGCCTTGTCTCTGTACTTCATCATGGTCGGCTCCCTGGCTGCGTACTGCCCATTATACACGTTAGCCACCAGAATAGAGTCACCATACACTTACAATTTTTTCGCTCCCAATTTCCTAGCTATCTCTATTCCTGCTATCAGCACCTTGTATTCAGCCTCGTTGTTCAACACAGGGAACTTAAAATGTAGGTCGTAAGTCGCATCTACGCCCTCCAGGTCCAATATCACCAGGCCTGCTCCCGCGCTTTCCACTCCATATGCCGCATCAACATATAATTTCCACACATCTAGCCCTGTCAGGCAGCCAGAGCTCACTGCCTGGTCCAGGCCTATTGCTTCCTCTTGTTCTTTCATTTTCTCTCCTCTGGGAATTTCAGCCAAGAAATCTACCATCACATGTCCCTCCATTGCTCTTCTTGGGGCATACTTGACGGCATGTTCTCCCAACTCCACTGCCCACTTCATGAGCCTTCATGAGGCCTCTGACCTTGTCAATATTTCTTTCAACAGGTGATTGGTTAGCACTACCACAGGGTGCGCTTGGAATTATTGCCTGAGTCTTCTCGCACCATGCACTACAGCCAGTGTCAATTTCCCCTGATCCGTGTACCTCTTTTCTGGCCTCTGCAAGGCCTTGCTCACAAAGTATATTGGTCATTGTAATATATTTTCTTCTTTCACTAACACTCCACTAATTTCTTCCTCGCTGGCTGCCATGTACAAATACAGGGCCTCTCTTTTTTTGGACTGGTCAACGTGGGGAGATCCTTCAGATAGATTTTGAGCTCCTCAAATGCCCTTTCCTTGGGTTCCCTCCATTGTATTGTCCCCTTCTTATCTGCATATCCCTTCAAGGTTTTAAAGAAGGGGAGTTCTCTGTCAGCAGCCGAAGACATGAAGTAGTTCATGGCTGCCAATTTCCCATTCAGGCTCTGTATTTCCTTCACCGTGCTAGGTGGCTTAATTTCCTTTACTTTCTTTGGGTCTTCCCGTAGGCCTTCATTTGACACCATGTGCCCGAAGAACTTCCCTGCCCCCATGCCAAACTGGCATTTGGCTGGGTTCAACTTCATTCATGTCTCCCTAAATCGTTCCAGGGACTCCCTGACATCCTCCAAGAAAGTCTCATACTGGCTGCTCTTTATGACCATGTCATCCACACATACCTCTAGGTTCCTCCCGATCTGTTTCTGAAAGATTTTATCCACCACCCGTTTGTTTGTGGCCCAAGCATTCCTCAAGCCGAATGTCATCATCCGATAGCCAAAGGCTCATTTCTCAGTAATAAAAGCTATTTTTTCTACATCTCTCTCGAGCATAGGGATTTGGTGATACCTCTTGTATGCATCAAGAAAACATTTAATTGTGTAGTTAGTAAGAGCATCTACCTTTTAGTTTATGGCTAGTAAAGGGTAGCAAGCCTTGGGACAGACCTTGTTTAGGTCCATGTAATCTACGCACATCCTCCAGCTGCAGTCTGATTTCTTACCAACACTAAGTTGGCCAGCCAGATTGGGTAAGGGACTTCTTGTAGAATCTTCGCTGCGACCAGTTGGTTCACCTCCATGTTCACTGTCTCATTTCTGTCCATGCAGAGCATCCTTCTCTTTTACTTCATCAACTTATGAGATGGATCTACTTTGAGTTCGTGATACCGACATTTTCAGGACTCCCGTCATATCCTCTGGTTATATGCAAAGGCGTTCTTGTTTTTCTTTAGCACCTATATCAGTTCCCTTTTAACCTCGAGAGGAATTGCCACACCAACCTGCACTGTCTAGTCTCCATTTATCTTTGTTTCTTCCACCTTAGCATCTAGCCTTGAGGGGTCATCTCCGCCTATGATCATCCTGACAGGCCGGGGACAGCGTTCCTGGCCCTCCAGACGGGTCTCACAGTCTTCTTGCTTTCGCTTGCTCAGGGCCATCCTGCGACATTCCTTATCCTTCTGTTGATCTCCTCTGACAGCTGTTATTCCCCCCCCACTTGTAGGGAATTTCAGGAGTAGATCTAGGGTCGACACAATTCCCTTTAACAAAGCTAAGGCCGGCCTACCCAAGATCATGTTATACGGGCTGTTCACTTTTACAACTATGAACTCCATGTCCACAGTTTTCTCTTCTCTCCTTCTCCCACCGTCATAGGGATGAGTATGGTTCCTTCCGGCCATACTATCCTATCTGCAAAATCTACAAGCGGGATCTTTATAGGCTGCAGCTTCCTTTTTGTGTTCTCATCCAACTTCTCGAAATAACTCCAGTACATAATCTCCGTCGAGCTCCCGCTGTCTACATACGCCTGGTGAATTCTCTTCTCCATCTCCCTCACTGTTATCACCACATCATCTCCTCTCGCTGGCTTGTCTGGTATGGGGTCTCTAGAGTCAAACGTGATTGCTTTGTTTAGCCCCAGCTTCATATCCTCCAGCATTGGTTGTGGGGTTCGCCTACAGTGAGCCTTTTGCTAAGATTCTGTTCTGCCTCCGGTACATCCTCCTATAATGGCATATCTTTCACTTACCGTGACCGACCAGCTGTCCTCCATTGGGGGAATCATCCCTTAGCCTTTTTCCTCATTCATCCTTGGTTTCGGTCCTGGCAACCTCATTGCCTCTCTCTTGCCTGCGCTCCATGTCTGGGCTTCTGGCTTTACCTGGTTTCTCCTATCTGCGATGGCCTCCATATTTGTTCTTGCTCTGCCAAGTAGCCTTGTTATGAGCTTTGGCGCTCCTTTCCAGGTGCACGAGCTCACCACTCTGGACACAGTCCTCAATATTATACTTTAAATGCATGCAATCATTGGTATCATGGTCGTGGTCACCATGATAATCACATAATTGATTCATGTTCCTTTTATCGGGATCCTTCCTCATCTTTAGCAGCATGTCCCAGATGTTCTTCCTTACGTATAGGGAAAAAACCTCCTTGGATGTTTTGATCAGTGTTGTAAAGACCCTGCTGGACTTGTGAGGCATGTTAGGCGTCAGGGAGGCAGGTGCCTTAACACGTTCTTCCCTATTTCCCTTTCCATCTGCATCAGTCCTTCTCTGCCCCTAGCAACCTATTATTTCCCCCTCTTGTCAGCTAGGTCTGCCCTGTTAAAGTTCCCTACTCTCCTCATCAAGTCGTCAATCGTTCCTGGCGGGTCCAGGGTGATGTCCCTCAACAACAGTTCGTGCCTCAATCCGTTGATGAATGTGTCGATGAGGAACTGACAACTCCTTTCCTCTACCTGATTCGCCTCATCGTTGAAGCGTTCCCAATATGCTGACAGCGTCTCTCCTGGCTTCTGCCTGATGGACAGCAGCTCGGATTGTGTCTTCTGAAACTTCTTCCTCTATATGAACTGTGCCAATAATTTCTATTCCAGCTGGCTGAAGCTATCGATCGTCTCATCCTCTAGGTTTTTAAACCACACCCCAGCTACAGCGGTCAGGGTGGTCGCAAACACTTTCCACCAGATGGCATGCTGTATCGCAAAGGTAGCCATGTTGGTGTAGAACGTGTGTAAGTGGTCTTCTGAATCCGCCTCGCCGTTGTATTGTCCTAGATTCGTTGGTATCTTTAGCTTTGGGTCGGTTGTAAATACCTGAATCCTCCTGGTGAAGGGAGATCCCTTGCTTTCCTTCCTCAGCTTTGTCTTCTGCTCTCTAGCAGGGGCTTTACCTCTGCCATTCAAGGTCATCCACCGTGTCTCCCTGTACAACTGGCTCCTTCTTTCTAGAGCGGGTCCTACTCCTGGCTGTCTCAAAGCCCTTGTCTCTTCGGCTAGGTGCCCCGGTCTCTTCCTCCTGCTCAGGGAATAACTGTGTTGGCTGTAGGTTTATCCCCTTCTCATCGTCTCACCATTATGACGGCCCTCTAAGTCTTCCATACATGTTAGCATTTCATTTTGGGATGCCAGGAGCGCCTGGAGTACCTCTGAGTTGTTTGCCTACTCCGTAGAGGTGCGCAACTAGTGTCTCTCCCCCGCTGGAGTCAGGGTTGGGATTGAGTCCTCTTCCAGGTGCGTCACGTCCTCCATCACCACTCGGTTGAAAATATTTCTTGTTGGTTGTGCCTCCATGTCTTCTGAGTTGCACAAATGATTGAAAAGAGTATACCGATCCCCACAGACGGTGCCAATGTTAATGCCAAAATTTGTATCTTCGCCTATAGCTGAACTCCTTGAGCCCTGCGTACTTCTTGACCTGCAAAATGGGCAGACTAAGGTCAAGCAAGCAGGCACGGGGTCGTGCTTACTCCGACACTCTGGTTAGCCATGGACGTTCCAAAGTGAGTATCCTAAATGAATAGTAAGATTTATTGTAAGTTACCTTCTCTCCTCTACGCATCCCTTATTTTATGTGTTTTAGGTGGCTGATGGAACGTCTTCCATACATCAGGTCCCATCAGCCACGTGCCCGGCCTGATCTCTCTCTCTCTCTTGCCTTCTCCTTTGGGCATGGGCTGTTGGGCTGTTATTTGGGTTTTATGGCCTGTACAATATCAATATACGAAAATGTTCACAAAAAAATGGCATTATTTGATTGATTGACATTTGCACAAAGAAATGGGTATCAACTCCTTAACTTAAGGAGCAACTTCTCATTAAGGAGTGACTATTAAAACTCCACAATGGTACTACTTAAATAAGGAGTACTCTTTATTAAGAAACGTAATTTAATTAGTACTCTTTTTATTAAGAAAAGTGGAGTTAAGGAACTATTATTGTGGTTGCTCTAACAATACCATCAGGTGATTCCTCCCTTCTTTTCTTTTCTTTTTGAAATAAATATTCACTAGGATATGAGTAATTGTTTGTACAAAATGTATTTTCTTTTCTTTTCTTCTTCCTCGGCATCTTCGATCAGCGAGCAGGTGCCGGTGTCTTCTGAGCATCTCGTCCGGCAAACAAGTACCCGCGCGTGAGATCCATGCGCTTGAGGCAGTACCAGCGTCCAGACACGCGCGCATGAGGTACACGCGCGTCAGTCACCCTCGCATCCTTCAACTTCTCGCTGCACGTGGTGGCGGCTATGATTCTTGCATCCTTCAACTTCTCGCGAATCGAACCAATTTCACACGAGTCGATCACTTTCTCGCGAGATGAATCAATTTCTCGCGAATTGCTCAAATTCTCGCGAGTTGAGGAGCTTTCTCACGAGTTGCTCAAATTATCGTCAGCACCCAATCAATTTCCGTGCAATTCAGTTTTTTGCTATGGCTTATTTGGGCCCTATATCTCGGGAAGATTGCTCTACTAATTGGATTGCAGACAAGGTGTTATTTCAGGCCAGTTTGAATGGCCTCAACTATCATCCTTCGTCAAATCAGTGGATCATTGATTGAGGTGCTGCATCTCATATCACTGCTCACACCGGTCATCTTGATAAGGTACAATGTTATCGTGGTTCTGATTTTATTCTTGTTGGAAATGGTGAATCATTATCTATTTCTCACATCGGCCAATGTCATTTATCTGGTTTCTCTGTTAATGATGTCCTTGTGGTTCCTAAGATTACTAGAAGTTTATTATCCATTAGTAAGCTTACTCGTGATTTACCTGTCCGTGTTATGTCTCATCTTCTGCGGACAGTCACTCTATTTCAGATCTGGAGATTTTATCATTTTTTATGGAGTTGTTCCTTCACTGATTGGGGCCACCACGCCTGTGCCAGCCACCACTCTTTCACCACCATCTTCCATCACCATCTTCCATCTGGCTGGCTGACCCGGATCCAGCTCCTCGGCTAACGCCCACCACATCTCAGCTGCTGGCCATCACTCCTCAGCCATCGTCTCTGGCACCGGCCACCACGTCTCAGCTAGTATCGGCTATTCTTTCTCCGGTGACTTCCGACGGCCACTCTCAGGCCAGCGCAGCTCGATCTTCCTCGGCGTCGTCAGCTGGTTCGACTCCTCCAGCTTCGCTGCCCCAGCTTCGTACTCATCGGATGGCCACTCGGTCTTCTACTGGTGCCATTTAGCGCCGGGATTATTCGGATATTATTGCTCATGGTTTCACTGCCGCACTCCTCTCTCAGACAGAGCCCACTGATTATCGCTCTGCCCTTCAGGATCCAGCCTGGGTTTCAACCATGGATGATGAGATGGCCGCTCTTCGTGGTCAGCACACTTGGGATTTGGTGCCTCGACCTTCGAATGTCGACATTGTAGGCTCCAAATGGGTCTATAGGCTCAAGTATCGACCAGATGGCACTATTGAGCATCACAAAGCTAGACTTGTGGCGCAGGGTTTCTCGCAGATTCTGGGTTTTGATTTTAACCACACTTCCAGTCCTGTGGTCAAAGCCTCCACTGTTATGAGGGTTCTCGCCATAGCCACCATGCGTTCTTGGCCACTTCATCAGTTGGATGTCAAGAACGCTTTCCTTAATGGTGTTCTTGATGTTCCAGTCTACATGAAGCAGTCCGTTGGTTATCAGATTCTGTCCATCCAGACTATGTTTGTCGCTTGCAAAAGGTCATTTATGGTCTTAAGCATGCTCCCCGGGCTTGGTTCCAGTGTTTTAGCAGTTATCTGACACAGCTTGGTTTTCGGTGCAGCTCAGCTGATACTTCTTTATTTTTCCTTTCAAAAGGGTCGTCGTTACTGTATCTACTTGTGTATGTTAACGATATCATTCTTACAGGCAATGACTCGACTCTTCTTTGCCAGTTCATTGATTGGACACACAGAGAGTTCAAGGATCTTTGTGCTCTTCACTACTTTCTTGGTCTTGAAGTTTCGCCTACCTCCTCAGGGCTTCTGCTTGGCCAAGAAAAGTATGCTCGTGATATTTTGAATCGGGCCGGTATGTCTGACGCAGCACCTGTTTCTACTCCATTTGTCGCTGGTTCTCAGCTTCATAGCACTACCAGTCCTCCATTCCAGGATCCTACACTTTATCGTTCTGTTGTTGGTGCTCTTCAGTATCTCTCCATCTCTCGCCCAGATTTGGCATTCTCGGTCAACACGGTGAGTCAGTATCTTCAGGATCCCAGAGATGACCATTTTGCTGCTGTGACTCGGATTTTGTGGTATGTTCGTGGCATTCTTCATTTTGGTCTCAGGTTTTGTTCTGCTAGTACTCCTGATGTGTTAGGGTACTCTGATGCTGATCGGGCTCGCTGTCTGGAGACTCGTCGGTCCACTTATGGTTATGCAGTTTTTCTTGGTGGGAATCTGGTTTCTTGGAGTGCCAAGAAACAGCCCACTGTTTCTCACTCTAGCACTGAGTTTGAATACCGTGCTCTCTCCAACACTGCCTTAGAAGTGGTATGGCTCACTCATTTGCTTTGTGATCTTCGGGTTCCGCTTTCTGGTTCTCCACTGTTGTTATGCGACAATAGTAGTGCTATCTTCTTGGCTCAGAATCCGGTGGTGCAAAGCGGGCGAAGCACATCGACATTGACTACCATTTTGTTCGTGAGTTGGTGACCTCCAGAAAGCTACGCGTTGCTCATTTTCCGGCTTCTCTTCAGATTGCAGACATTTTCACCAAGGGGCTCTCTCGTCCGCTGTTCGAGTTCTTAAGTTCCAAGCTATGCGTCGGCGAGCATCCAACGCTTCGCTTGAGGAGGGGTATTAGAATAAATCAGACTCCTGATTAGATTATGATTTATTATGATTAGAGTTATTTCCTTATTAAATCTCTATTGTACTTTCTATATCAATAATACAATTTATCAAGGCAAATTATTCTATGAGGATTCAGTGATTCAACTCTACTGGATGACCCCTATCGGAGGTGCATTTATGTGGTAGTCTTTTCTTTTTTTTAATGGAAAGGCACCCGAGGGTGGGGGTTGGTATATTGGTACCCCAAGCCAATAAAGAACCATAGAAGCGTAGCGTTAGTTTTTACAGAAGGCAACAGCAATGCCTGCAAAATGATAATTACAGCCTAGGTTATGAACTATACAGGTCGGTCGAACAAGTAAAATTAAGTTAGTTGCGATTCCAAAGCGAATGAATCTCCACACCCTGTGTTAATTCGTACTTTGGCCAGGCAACTAACTTATAGGTGATCTGAAAGTTAGCATGATATTAGCAAAAGTGGGCGAACTCCAGATGGTGATTTTCTGGGCAGCAACACGTGATTTTCTGGGCAGCAACATAGCAGTGCAATACGCCACAGGCAACATAACAACGAGTGTGGTGTTTTGGTGAGAAATTGCCAGTGTGAGGTTGTTCAGAATTGGACCTGCATTGAACAAAATTCCATCAGCAGTATCCATCCTTTCCCTAGCAGTTAGGGGGCACTCTAACCTGTGGAAATTGTTCCTTATCTAACGCAATAAGCCCCTTAATATGTATTGGAACATTAAGTAAATTCAGAGTCTGATTATGGGCGGAGTGGTGTTTAGCAATTGCGTTAGCCATAGAGTTACCTTCCCTAGGAACATGTAAAAGCACATCACCATATAAAAGGTGTTTAAATTTATAAGCAACATTAAACAGTTGCCAATGAGCAGAATATGGATCATTTATCATGTTAACTGCTAATAAAGAATCAGATTCAATAATCACAGAGTCATCCAAATGACTAAATTTTTGACAGGCAAATTTGATAGCAAGAATTTCAGCAAGAAGAGGTGAATCTGCAGCAATGGTTGCTGAATTTATCAGTATGGCAGTACCATAACTATTCCTTGCCACTATCCCTACTGTAACCTTTTCGGGAAACCATGATGCATCAGAATTGATCTTAATGCAGTTTAATTTAGGCTTTTCCCAGCAAACAGTCCGTATGATCAGCTTTGGTGGTGGCCTGAGGTGTGGAATTAGACACTTTAATGGATGTGGAATGGCAGTAGAGGATTTTAGGCGTGTGGGATTGGTATACAGGGTCAGCCTAATGAGTTCTACTACTTCCTTGCAAATGAAATCAGAAGAGAATGGCTAGATTGGCTATAATCAAAATTTTAGAAAAGAGATTGGCTAGATTTTTCTGGGGTGAGTCAGATGGGAAAAGAAACAAATTATGGAAAAAATGGACTCATCTTGCAACTCCAATCTCACAGAGTGGTTTAGGGTTTAGATCAGTCCGAGCTATACTGGATGCTTGTTCCCTTAAACTATGGTGGAAAAGTCAACTGGGTAACACATTATGGGCTAATCTGTTATGGTCTTTACCTGAATCCCATAGAAAATCTATAACCAGGAAAAGAATTTGTTCAGTAAACCTTTTTGCTGAACAAAATTCCTGCATCATTCATGGTAAAGGTTCCTGCAATATTTGGACTGCAAATTTGTGCATGAATGGACCACTGATAAATTATGTTCCTAATCATATATCTGCAGCTTTCCAGTTCTGTACCGTTGCAGAATTTATTAGGAACAAAACTGAGATTTTATCCCTGATTTCTCCATTTTTAGAAAAGATACTCTTTCTTTCTTGCAGAATGCGGAACTTGTAGAGACAAGAGATGATAGGATTATATGGAAACCTGACCATTCGGGCAATTTTTCATTCAAATCAGCCTATCGAGCAATTACAAGCTCACCAGGTAATCTTCTGATCTCCAAATTTCTGTGGAACAGATCACTCCAGAAATAGATCTCCATTTTCACTTGGAAGATGTTACATTCTTTTCTACCATTCGATGATGTGCTCATTTCTTGTGGATTTAGTCTTGCATCTAAGTGTCCTGTCTGCTGCCATACGGATTCACTTGAACATTTTTTTATTTCATGTCCACTGGCTAAATCTATATGGAGTTACATTGCTTCCCTAGTTCAATTCCATCTAACTGAACCTCAGTCCACGTCTCATACTTTTTTTATTTTTTGGAACTGCCAAGATCAACCTCTAGGCCATCAGTTAATATGCAATATACTCCATCCTATCATCTGCTGGTGTCTTTGGAAAACCCGAAATAGATACCTTTTTGACCATATGTGGTAGTCTTTTCTTTTCTTGTTTATTATTATTAATCAAATTGTTGCCTTTGATATAAATTTGAAAGGATAAGCGAACAATTTAAACACTGGTCATTTCTATCTTGTAAATTAATCCCTGTGCCATTTGTTATTTTATTTGTGATAAGCTGTAATATTTAGTGATAAGATCTATTCACAAAATAACCATTGTATAAATGCATCATGATTCATGACCATATTGGAAGCATAAGTATTTGTTTTCATTTCTAACTAAATTGACTAATTTTTCTTATGTTTCATATTTTTTTATTAGATAGCTAAAGTTTAGAATTAAATGTTTTACCAAAATTTAGAATTTAATAAAATTATTTATTTTTAATTTAAACATGAGGCATTGAAAGTGTACAAAAACTTTACCCCCAATTTTAATTTGAATCAATAATACCGTGCAACGCACGGTAAAATTCAACTAATTCTTTAAAAAAATATATATGCTTGAGATATTGTATATTATGGTTTACGAGTACATGAACAAATAATGAAAAAGATTATATTTCAGCGTTATCTATCGAGCATGTTCATGAATTCAATTTGTTTAGCTATTGAATTCAACTTGAAAATTTCATACTTTAAACTTCCATTTTTATATTTGAATTAAACATAGCCATGTCTAATTTATATGTACCACTATAACAATATCTATAACAATGTGTATGATCTTTCTATCTGTAATGACGAGATTTTTACATTGTCTTAAATTAAATCAACTAACCACTAAACTGTTAGAATGGGTAATTAGTATAATTAATAGGATAATTTAATATTTATTTTTATTTATTACAATGATAGGTACCTGTATTGTGAAAATATTTTAGAATAATTTTCAACATATAAATAACTGTCCAACCTTAAAAAAAATTTTAAGTTATATTTTTTATAATTGGTCTAACCATATAACAAAAAAAAATTCTCCATGATTTTATTTTGAAATTTCTCCTTTATTTTGAAATTGACGTTTATTTCCGTTTTTTAAAAGATCACATAAAAACAGTTAAACATGTTAGATTTGTTTCGTTAACTAGTAATTATTTTCTTCTCAATCTTTCGATCGTAGCGCGAAGACATCACCTCCTTTCTGACAGCACCATTGCAATCACATCTCGGTTGGATTAATTTTTTTATTTTTTTAAAAAACAAATATCCGAATTCCTTCTCATTAATACATCCAAGTTGCCCCACACAAAGGGGGTGAGGCTTTCGTGTGTCTCACACAAAGGTGGGGTGAGACTCCCACACAACTCACACGAAGTGAGGCTCCTACACCTAGCACACTGTAATTAGAGACTGAACCTCAGAAACTGCCCCAGGCCGGATTCAAACCTAGGGTGCTCCTGGGGTGGGCGTACGCCCTGGCCACTGGGCTACTCCCAGTTGGTTCGGTTGGATTAATAGAAGTTAAGAAGTATACTAGAAATAGCTTTTCTTGTGATCTAACTCCAACCTCGCAAAATCAGATTCAAGGCTTGAGATTAGTGTGATTTAAAGATATATCAAGCTATCATCTTAGATTAACAAGCCCACTTTGAAACAATAAAAATGAGAAACGACACCTACGAAACGAACTACTTTTTTTGATTAGTTTGTTCGATCTTCTAACATATTAAAGTGAAAACAAGGTAGCGAACTAATCATTCATTTGTTCTTGCAAATCAAACTATTTATCCTTATTTCAATCCTAGGCCTTGTTTAGAATCATAAACCAATCACCATATTTGACGTCTTTTCTCTAATTACTTAACATCTTTCTTTCTACTTTAATTAACTTAGTTTAATTACGGAGCTATACAATTGTTGAAGCTCAAATATAATGCTGCAATTTCAAAGTTGGTCCTAGCTCTTAATTGTATTGCATTATCAAGACATGCAGTAGGTCCTAGCCCCTAACGTCCGGACATAGTTTTTTTAATGAGTAAACTTTAAAATTAGATTTTATTTATTTATTTCAATTTAAATATAAGACGTAAAAATGCATACTAAAGTCTATTTTAAAATTTTAAATAACAATACCGCACAATACGTTGTGGGATTCTACTAGTATACTCCCTCCGTCCCAAAGAAAATGGCTCATTTACTTTTTTTCAAGTCACATTTTGTAAACTTTGACCATAAATATAAATTAATGTGTAAAAAAAATATTATGTGAGTTATTTTAAAATTCACCTTAACATCTATTTTTTAAATATCAAAATTTTAAGTAAAATTGTTATATGTAGTTATAGATATTGTTGTTCAAATATGATTATTGAAATTATGAAAAATTAAATGAGGGAGGGAATAGCATAGATGTTGCGATCAAGATACTTTCAGTCTACAAACAATAGGCCGGAAGAATATTTTTTATCTTCACTCTTCGGGCAATAAATGGATGGTCATGAAAACCCCATGACACTTGATGCAATCTGAATTTACGTTCATTAATTACAGAAGCCGCTGTTAAAGTTTGTAGCCTCTTGGCCTTCTCAGCTTAGTTTGTCAGTTAAAAGAATGGTGTTACTATATCACGCCCTGTATTTTACTAGTTTATGCCCTAATACGTATATATATGTATAATACTAATATTAAGATTTTAAAATAAAATAAAAATCAAAATCAAAAATCAAAATCAAAAATAAAAAACCGCCACCGCCGCTGAAGCTGTGGGCCACCACTGCCGCTGCCGTGCGCCACCACTGCCTCCGCCGTGCGCCACCACCGCCGCCGCCGTGCGCCACCACCTTTTTCTCTTCTTCGTCTTCTCCCGCAGTCTTCGCCGTGTGCCACCGCCACCACCGTGTCTCCTTCTTCCTCAGCTCCACCCACCGTCCTCATCTTCCCCAGCTCCTCCCACTGCCGTCCCTCCTTCTCCTTCGCCCCGTCGAGCAAAACCCTAGCCCCTCCGTCTCTCCTCCTTCGTCCCCATCGAGCGAAGTTAGCCCCTCCATCCTCCATCGTCCTCATCCCATCGAGCGAAGCTAGCCCCACCATCCTCCATCGTCCTTGTCCCCTCGAGCGAAACCCTAGCCCCGCCGTCCTCCTTGAAGCGGCGGAGAAAGGATCTTGAAGCGGCGGTAGAGAAGCGGCGGAGAACCGGGAGGGCGAACCGGGGTTTGGGGAGAAAGCCCGGTTCGCCTTTAGCCGAGGAGAACGGGAGCGAGCCCGGTTTGGTGAGGAGAACGGGGGCCGGTTCGGCCGAGGAGAACGGGAGTGAGCCCGGTTCGGCGAGGAGAACGGAGCCCGGTTCGGCTAGGAGAACGGAGCCCGGTTCGGCTAGGAGAATGGAGCCCGGTTCGGCGAGGAGAACAGGGGCTGGTTCGCCGAGGAGAATGGGAGCCGGTTCGAGAGCGAGGGCCTGTGCGAAAGCGGGAGAGGAGAATCGGAGTAGAAGGCGGAGGAGAAGGAGGAGAAGGAGGAGGAGAAGGCGGAGGAGAAGGAGGCCCGGCGGTGCTCAGCGGCGGCCAGGCAGCGGCGACGGCGGCAGCGCTCGGCGGCGCCGGCGCCTTCTTTAATTTAAATAAAAAGTATTTTTAATTTAATTTTAATTTAATTTAATTTTAATTTAATTTACTTATTTAAATTAAATTAAAATATATATTGTATATTAAATAGTATAAATACATGGCGTAATCAAGTAAAATGCATGGCGTGATATAGCAATCCACTAAAAGAATGATGAGGACAGATAAGTCAAAGCGAGTTTTGGGGCCCCACGATCTGGAGAAATTATAGTGAATAATTTCACTGGGTCTCTTGCCAGCAGTGACAATTCTATCATCTGCATTTATTTCTATACGCCACTTGTGTGCCACAATTACATTATGGAATCTATACATACAATTAAAAGAGCAATAGTTTTGACATGTGTCACCCCCTATGCTTGTCATGTAGCATTTTTGTAAAGAAAATTATTCATTAAAAATATTTAAATGTATTTAAATGTATCAATTAATTAATAATGTTTTCCATGAAAACTGAAAAGTTCTTGCATAATACTATTCTTGAGATATGAAAGGCCTTTCATGCATAAAACACCATGACTTAATGCATCTGGTTACTTTGCTGAAATGAATTGATCTATACCATTAACGCCCTTTCTTATATTGGATTGTATTCCCCTGAGAAACCCGTCTCCTGGCTTGAATTTGTTAGCAAATCGGCTTGCTTTCGATCTGTCATGGCTTCTGCGCTTACTGTTGCAGCCCAAAACGATGTGTTTCCCTCCCCCCTTCACAGGTATTTTTGTAAGTATTTTTTGTGTCTTAGTATAATATTTGTTACCAGGTCAAAGTGTTGAATGAAATTACTTCAAGTTTTTTTGTGTGTCTCCGGATGACAGATGTTTGATGACTTGTCCCAATGGCTGATTCAGTTTTTTAACTGTACGTTTGCAAACTAGGATGAAATCGGAATCCATGAGACTAATGGGATTGACCTGGTAAATACTTACTTTTTCAGTTTTGCTTCATTTCTAATGCGCCCCAACCCCGCTACTGCTCAAACATATCTTTAACAAATGGTAGTATTTTGAGACGAAGTGTAAGGCCCTGGCTACTTCATATTAACTTCAGCACATTTTAACATCAATAAATCAAATTCAACATCAATAAATTAAATTCATCACTAATAAATTAATTCAACACTTTAATATTTAAAAAAATAAAAATTGATGAACACATATTTATTTGGGTTCTTGATTGTCATTTATTGAATAATAAGTCTAAAATTAAAATATGTAACAATTAAAACATCATTTTGGGAATTGAATAAAAACATTAATCATCATTTTTTTAAACACTCTCATCCATCGAATCATTTTCCTCATCGTCATCTTCAACTTCATCATTTCCTCCAATAGAGCTCCAAATCTGTAAAGCTATATCATTAAACACTTTTGTCATGGCATGCTTTCGAGCTTGATCAAACATGTCCATTACTCTATGATCATTCGACTCGTGATCAAAGATAGGTGTACAACGCTTGTGCATTATAATGAAGTTATGAAGCATGAAAGAAACAACAACCATTGCCATTTGATTTTTGGGTGGCATATGCAACATAAATTTCAGCACCTATCAAGTACTCTTCAATTGACCTAATGCACATTCAACTCTCATTCTTAATTATGAATGTCGATGGTTGAATGTTCCGCAAAACCTGCAAGTGGTGCATTTCTAAACTCTAGTAGGTGCCTTCTGATCCGTACGTCGCTCATCGGAGCAAAATATCCAAGTGTATTTGGATATCCAGAACCCACCATATAGTATTGTCCTAAAAATGTTCATCGGTAGGAACACTCTTAGATAGGGGTGTTCGTTGGTCCAAGACTAGACCAGACTGGAAGCGGTTATGATACGAATATCAACTTCAAATGTTTTGATGCTGCTTTAAATGTTTGATTGATCAACGTTGTGATGAAGAATTGAAGAATGAGTCATCATCGACATCTTGGATTTATTGTTCAAGAGTGTCGAGGAACTGACGACATCATGAAGAACACTGTACTCTTTTTTCCACCGGGTTTTTAATGAGACAGTGTGATCAATGTAAACTATTGTTAAATTAATTCATTTTGGGTTTTGGACTGATAAGCTCGGCCATGTGGGTTTTTGAAGAGTTGAATTTCAAATTACAGTCCATTAGGGTTTAGAATATTCAATTTTATTCTGATTAGAATTAAATTTGGTAAGATTAGATAAGGCAATATTCATCCAATGCTTAGCTAGGAAGAATTCGGTCGCATGTGTCTATTATTCGGCCATATGTGTCTATTTTAGGTATTTTAGTTAGATGTGGTTTTAGCTTCTTAAAGCTGCCATAAGTTGATTCAATTTCTGTTTGTGATTAGGGTTTTCACGATTGTAACCCTATAAATAGGGAGGCCTTTGGACGAAATTACACACACTTTTATCAATCAAATCTACAACCTTTTGAGTTCATAATATTTGCTTGCGATTTGTCTTTAATTTACTTAATCCTGAGGGTTAATTAAGTACCAATAAACCTTGTGATCTAATCTCGTGGGCTAGTTAAAGAGCAAGCCAAGATTGAGAGCATCCTGAGGGCTAGGTTCTTGAATTTTGTGCAACTTAATGAGAGTTTGCAGATCCCTTCATTCGGTCAAAGATTTTAATTCCACAATCCAAAGTCTTCGCTAGGAGATTCATATCAGGTTAGGACCGGAACCGGAATCACCAAAAATCTTGGACCGAAGACCAGACCAGTTAGTGGGTATTTTGGACCGGGACCAGATCCGAATAATTCCAGTCTAGACCGATTGGACGTGATGCTAGTATACTTTAATTTTTTTTTACTTTAAATTTTTCTATAAAAAATCGAATCAATATTTTTTCCTTTAAAACATAGTACAATAGAAGTTATTAGAAAAATTCACCACAAAATAATAGAAGAATACTAGTTGTCACGAATAAATCTAAACTAGTCTGTTAAACTAATTCATTAATATTTTAAAAAATATATATATATGAGTAAAATATCGGTCCATCCGGTCCGGACCGGAAAAAATCCAGTTTTGGGCCAGATCGGACCGAAACCCAGAATAAAAAAATATGAACCGAGGACCGGAACGGAATTTCATTTATAAATTTCGATCCTTACATTTCCGGTCCGAACCGGATCATGAACACCTATACTGTTAGACATTCTTATTGGTGAATCTGTATAGGATAAATTGTAGTGTTTTACCTTGGGGCGGATGAGGGAAAACACATTTTGGATTTGTTAATGAATCTCTCCACACAAGAATGTCTGGTTCGAGTAAATTCCGTCTAGTTCTGTTGTGTTTAATTTCAGCACATTTCAGCACTAATAAAATAAATTCAGCACAAATAAATCAACTTAAATACTAATAAATTAAATTCAACACCAGATAAGCTCATCTGGACAGGGCCTAATTTGCCAATTGGTATAGGCAAGGTGGAGGTATCACTTTTATGCTTTAGGCGCGGATATAGGCAAGACGCAACATTTTGAGATGAAGTGTAATTTGATAATGTATTTTGAGATCTTGAACACTTTTATGCTTTAGGTTTTGACAATCTGCTAATATGAGTTTTCAAATGGTATCATCTTCTTCTCTCTTAATCTGGTTACTATATAAAAGAAATACTCTGAAACCGCACGCTTGTGTCAACCATCGTCAGGGGTATAATGGTCATTTCACAGGCAAGCCGAACGTGTGCCCCTGCATGTGCTCTGAAGTGGCCACCCAAAATGACGTTGCTTTGGGCACCATTTTTGTCATTTTGTGCACCCCCTTAGTCAAACATTGTGGCTTTGCCATGTGCGTCTACATGTACTGCCAGGTGGCTGCCCAAAATGACGTTGTTTTGGGTACCCATTCGAGACGTGGGCTTCCAGGTGGAGTGGTTCGATAGGATGGGTTCGAGATGTACCCATTCGAGAAGTGAACTTTCAAGTGGAGGGGTTCGATTGGATGGGTTCGAGATGTACCCATTCGAGATGAAAACTTTTAGGTGGAGGGGTTCGATTGGATGGGTTCGAGAGGTGGCCATTCGAGAGGTACCCATTCGAGAGGTACCCACTCTGGAGGTACCCATTCGAGATGTGAACTTCTAGGTGGAGGGTTTCGTTAGGATGGTTTCGAGAGGTAACCATTCGAGATGTGAATTTTCAGGTGAAGGGGTTCGATAGGATGGGTTGGAGAGGTACCCATTCGAGATGTGAACTTCCAGGTTGACTGGTTTGAGAGGTACCCATTTGAGATGTGAACTTTCACGTGGAGGGGGGCAACTGGATGGGTTCGAGAGGTGGCCATTCGAGATGTACCCATTCGAGAGGTGAAGTTTCAGGTGGAGGGGTTCGACTGGATAGGTTTAAGAGGTACTTACTCGAGAGGTACCCATTCAAGATGTGAGCTTCTAGGTAGAGGGCTTCGATAGGATGAGTTTGAGATGTACCCATTCGAGATGTAAACTTTCAGGTGGAGGGGTTCGATTGGATAAGTTCGAGCGGTAACCATTTGAGATGTACCCATTCGAGATGTGAACTTTCAGGTGGAGGGGTTCGATTGGATGGGTTCGAGCGGTACCCATTTGAGATGTACCCATTAGAGATGTGAACTTTCAGGTGGAGAGGTTCGACTAGATAGGTTCGAGAGGTACTTACTCGATAGGTTCCCATTCGAGATGTGAGCTTCCATGTGGAGGGGTTCGATAGGATGAGTTTGAGATGTACCCATTCGAGATGTGAACTTTCAGGTTGAAGGGTTCAATTGGATGGGTTCGAGCGGTACCCATTCGAGATGTGAACTTTCAAGTGGAGGGGTTCGACTGGATGGGTTCGAGAGGTGGCTACTCGAGAGGTACCCATTCGAGATGTGAACTTTCAGGTGGAGGGGTTCGAGGGTTACCCACTTTAGAGGTACCCATTCGAGATGTGAACTTCCAGGTGAAGGGGTTCAATAGAATGGGTTCTAGATGTACCCATTCGAGATGTGAACTTTCAGGTGGAGGCGTTTGATTGGATGGGTTCAAGCGGTACCCATTCGAGATGTACCCATTTAAGATGTGAACTTTCAGGTGGAGGGGTTCGACTGGATGGTTTCGAGAGGTGGCTATTCGAGAGGTACCCAATCGAGAAGTACCCACTCTGGAGGTACCCATTCGAGATGTGAACTTCTAGCTGGAGGGGTTCGGCAGGATGGTTTCGAGAGGTAACCATTCGAGATGTGAACTTTCAGGTTAAGGGGTTCAAAAGGATGGGCTCGAGAGGTACCAATTAGAGATGTGAACTTCCATGTGGAGGGGTTCGAGAGGTACCCAATCAAGATGTACCCATTCGAGATGTGAACTTTCAAGTGGAGGGGTGCGACTGGATGGGTTGGAGAGGTGGCTATTTGAGAGGTGTCCATTCGAGATGTACCCATTCGAGAGGTGTAGTTTTATGCGGAGGGGTTCGACTGGATAGGTTCGAGAGGTACCTAATCAAGAAGTACCCATTCGAGATGTGAGCTTCCAGGTTGAGGGGTCCGATAGGATGAGTTCGAGATGTACCCATTTGAGATGTGAACTTTCAGGTGGAGGGGCTCGATTGGATGGGTTCGAGCGGTACATATTCGAGATGCGAACTTTCAGGTGGAAGGGTTCGACTGGATGGGTTCGATAGGTGGCCACACGAGAGGTACCCATTCGAGATGTGAACTTCCATATGGAGGGGTTCGAGAGTTATCCATTCGAGATGTACCCATTCGAGATGTGAACTTTCAGGTGGAGGGGTTCGAGAGGTATCCACTCTAGTGGTACTTATTCGAGATATGAACTTCAAGGTGGAAGGGTTTGATAGGATGGGTTCGAGTTGTACCCATTCGAGATGTGAGCTTTCTGGTGGAGGGGTTTGATTGGATGGGTTCGAGCGGTACCCATTCCAGATGTACCCATTCGAGATGAAAACTTTCAGGTGTAGGGGTTCGACTGGATGGGTTCGAGAGGTGGCTATTCGAGAGGTACTCATTCAAGAGGTACCCACTTTTGAGGTATCTATTCGAGATGTGAACTTCTAGGTGGAGGGGTTCTGTAAGATAGTTTCGAGAGGTAACCCTTCGAGATGTGAACTTCAAGGTGAAGGGGTTCGATAAGATGGGTTCGAGAGGTACCCATTTGAGATGTGAACTTCCAAGTGGAGGGGTTCGAGAGGTACCCATTCGAGATGTACCCATTCGAGATGTGAACTATTAGGTGGAGGGGTGCGACTAGATGGGTTCATAAGGTGGCCATCCGAGAGGTGGCCATTCGAGATGTACCCATTCGAGAGGTGAAGTTTCAGGTGGAGGGGTTCGACTGGATAGGTTCAAGAGTTACCTACTCGAGAGGTACCCATTCGAGATGTGAGCTTCCAGGTGGAGGGGTTCCATAGGATTAGTTCTAGATGTACCCATTCGAGATGTGAGCTTTCAGGTGGAGGGGTTCGATTGGATGGGTTCGAGCGGTACCCATTCGAGATGTACCCATTTGAGATGTACCCATTCGAGATGTGACCGATTCGAGATGTACTCATTCGAGATGTGACCAATTCGAGATGTACTCATTCGAGATGTGAACTTTCAGGTAGAGGGGTTCAAGAGGTACCCATTCGAGATGTGAACTTTCAGGTGGAGGGGTTCGACTGGATGGGTTCGAGCGGTACCCATTCGAGATGTACCCATTTGAGATGTACCCATTCGAGATGTGACCGATTCGAGATGTACTCATTCGAGATGTGACCAATTCGAGATGTACTCATTCGAGATGTGAACTTTCAGGTAGAGGGGTTCAAGAGGTACCCATTCGAGATGTGAACTTCCAGGTGGAGGGGTTCGATTGGTTGGGTTTGAGATGTACCCATTCGAGATGTGAACTTCCAGGTGGAGGGGTTCGATTGGAGGGGTTCGAGAGGTGGCCACTCGAGAGGTACCCATTCGAGATGTGTATATCCATGTGGAGGGGTTTGAGAGGTACCCATTCGAGATGTGAACTTTCAGGTGGAGGGGTTCGAGGGGTACCCACTATAGAGGTACCTATTCGAGATGTGAACTTCCAGGTGGAGGTGTTTGATAGAATGGGTTCTAGATGTACCCATTCGAGAGGTAAACTTTCAGGTGGAGGGGTTTGATTGGATGGGTTCAAGCGGTACCCATTCGAGATGTACCCATTTGAGATGTGAACTTTCATGTGGAGGGGTTCGACTGGATGGTTTTGAGAGGTGGCTATTCGAGAGGTACCCATTCGAGATGTACTCATTCTGGATGTACCCATTCGAGATGTGAACTTCTAGGTGGAGGGGTTCGGTAGGATTGTTTCGAGAGGTAACCATTCGAGATGTGAACTTTCAGGTGAAGGGGTTCAGTAGGATGGGTTCGAGAGGTACCCATTCGAGATGTGAACTTCCAAGTTGAGGGGTTCGAGAGGTACCAAATCGAGATGTACCCATACGAGATGTGAACTTTCAAGTGGAGGGGTGCGAATGGATGGGTTGGAGAGGTGGCCATTCGAGAGGTGTCCATCCGAGATGTACCCATTCGAGAAGTGAAGTTTTAGGTGGAGGGGTTCGACTGGATAGTTTCAAGAGGTACCTTATCAAGAGGTTCCCATTCGAGATGTGAGCTTCCAGGTTGAGGGGTTCGATAGGATGATTTCGAGATGTACCCATTTGAGATGTGAAATTTCAAGTGGAGGGGCTCGATTGGATGGGTTCGAGCGGTACCTACTCGAGATGTGAACTTTCAGGTGGCAGGGTTCAACTGGATGGGTTCGATAGGTGGCCACTCGAGAGGTACCCATTCGAGTTGTGAACTTCCATGTGGAGGGGTTCGAGAGTTTTCCATTCGAGATGTACCCATTCGAGATGTGAACTTTTAGGTGGAGCGGTTCGCGAGGTACCCACTCTAGAGGTACTTATTCGAGATGTGAACTTCCAGATGGAAGGGTTTGATAGGATGGGTTCGAGATGTACCCATTCGAGATGTGAAATTTCTGGTGGAGGGGTTCGATTGGATGGGTTCGAGCGGTACTGATGTGTCCATTTTATATGCATTATTTAGTAGTATTTAGGATCACTTTTGTGCTCTTTTATTATCGAGAGCTTGTGTTTTACCTTCAAATTTTCTTAGGTTTATGCTCTTTTACCTCTTCTAAGTGGACTTTGTGTGACGAGGGAAGAACACGGAAGCAACGAAGACCGGAGGACATTGAAGACTACACTTTCGAAGACTTTTGAATACTCACTTCGAAGACATGAAGACCGGAGGCCGTTGAAGACCACTTTTGGAGCCATTGAAGACTTGAAGATTGAGAGGGATGACTATGAAGAAGAAGAAGACAACATGCAAAATTCTGGCACCCGTCGCGAGTCGCGATGAAACTCATCGCGAGTCGCGACCAACGGGCGGCCAGAAATCCACTTTATCTTCTTTGCACTATAAATACCACTCTCTTTCCTCCTCTTCTTCAGCTTTGCCCAGCCCGTTTTTCTCTAGTTTTAGGGCTTGAAAACCCTTGGTTTTCTTCTCTTTCTTTTCTTAGTTTTTGTAGTTTAATTATGTCTTGTAGTTCTATAGCTTAGTTCTATCTTGGGAGCAAGGGATTGAAGCTTCCATTTCTATGTAGTAAGGACCATTTATATCTATCTATTTGGTGTTTTTGCTATTGTGCATTTATTGTGCTTTTAATGTGTTTGTTGATTCATTAATGTTGTTGAAAGCTTGAGCGTATGAAATACTTGTATTAATTGCTTGCTAGGGTTTGGGGGATTTGGGTTAATTTCCCCCCCCCCCCTGTTCTTGTTAGGAATGTATGAGTATGATTTAGAGCTTTTGATTGTGTTGGTGTGTTGATAATTGCTAGATGAATGTGATGATGTCGAACTCTTCGTCATGTTTGTGTTGGGTAGCAAACGAGAGAGGTCTGTGAGTGGTCACTCTTGACTAATCCCGTGTAAATGCATGAATCGGTTAAATGCTTAGTCATGGTGTAGTGGTCATAAGTGTTGCCGAGCTTATTGATCCTTCGTGCTAAATGTCATCAATGGGATACCTTGAGTCGTGGTCTCGACAACGGGAGCCATTGGTGAGGTTTGGCAAGAGATGTCGAATTCACTCTTGCAAACTACTACCTAAGAAGGATAGAAGTTTAGTCTTCACAACAAGTAGTTGAAGTAGTGAATAGATGGTTTTTTTCATCCTTGAAGCATTTGTTATTTAGCATTTGTGTATTCTTGATGGTGTGTTTCCCTTCATTTATGCCATGAGTTGTTTGAGAATAGGGAGTGTTTGTATGATTGAATTGGTTAGGTGTTAGTAACGTGACGAATTCCGTAGCTCCTTTGCATGAAAATCTATGAATAACTTCTTGTGCATAATGTGTTGTGATTCTTGCTAGAGAGGTATGTTAATGTTAAGCCAAGTAACGAATGCGATAGGATGAGTGAATGGTTCAATGATCTAAATTAGGTTTGGAAGTGGATATCCATTGCCCCCAAGGCTTTATCTTTGTAGTTTTAAAACCCTTTTTCTTTAGTTTTGTTTGATGATTAGCATAGTCACTTGACCTTGATAGTTATCGTGTCTTTTTACTTTCATAACTTAGGACAACCGACCAACCAAACCCCCCATTTTTACATGCTTTTATGTGTATGTATATATATCTACTCCTAGCATAATATCAACCATTTGTGCTTAAGCGCTTAGGAAGATCCCTCTTCTCCTTGGACGACCCCAATTTGCCGCTATCTACCTAGTTGTAGAAAGTAAGCAAAAAGGGATTATAAATTATCTTTGAATAGGGGTACGACGACCGCCCGCTATCAGGTACCCATTCGAGATGTACCCATTCAAGATGTTAACTTTCAGGTGGAGGGGTTCGACAGGATGGGTTCGAGAGGTGGCCATTCGAGAGGTATCCATTCAAGAGGTACCTACTCTTGAGGTACCCATTCGAGATGTGAACTTCTAGGTGGAGGGGTTCGGTAAACTAGTTTCGAGAGGTAATAATTCGAGATGTGAACTTTAAGGTGAAGGGGTTCGATAGGATGGGTTCGAGAGGTACCCATTCGAGATGTGAACTTTTAGGTGGAGGGGTGCGACTGGATGGGTTCAAGAGGTGGCCATTCGGGAGGTGGCCATTCCAGATGTACCCATTCGAGAGGTGAAGTTTCTGGTGGAGCGGTTCAACTGGATAGGTTCAAGAGTTACCTACTCGAGAGGTACCCATTCGAGATGTGAGCTTCCAGGTGGAGGGGTTCGCTAGGATGAGTTCGAGATGTACACATTTGAGATGTGAACTTTCAGGTGGAGGGGTTCAATTGGATGGGTTCGAGCGGTACCCATTCGAGATTTGAACGTTCAGGTGGAGGGGTTCGACTGGATGGGTTAGAGAGGTGGCCACTCGAGAGGTATCCATTCGAGATGTGACCGATTCGAGATGTACCCATTCGAGATGTGAACTTTCAAGTAGAGGGGTTCAAGAGGTACCCACTCTAGAGGTACCTATTCGAGATGTGAACTTCCAGGTGGATGGGTTCGATAGGATGGGTTCGAGATGTACCCATTCGAGATGTGAACTTTCAGGTGGAGGGGTTCGATTGGATGGGTTCGATCGGTACCCATTCGAGATGTACCCATTCAAGATGTGAAGTTTCAGGTGGAGGAGTTTAACTGGATGGGTTCGAGAGGTGGTCATTTGAGAAGTACCCATTCGAGAATTACCCACTCTAGAGGTACCCATTCAAGATGTGAACTTTCAGGTGAAGGGGTTCGATAGGATGGGTTCGTGAGGTACCCATTCGAGATGTGAACTTCCAGGTGGAGGGCTTTGGTAGGATGGTTTCAAGAGGTAACCATTCGAGATGTGAACTTTCAGGTGAAGGGGTTCAATAGGATAGGTTCGAGAGGTACCCATTAGAGAGGTGGCCATTCGAGAGGTTCCTACTCCAGAGGTACCCATTCGAGATGTGAAGTTTCTTGTGGAGGGATTCGACTTGATGGGTTCGAGAGGTGGCCACTCGAGAGGTACCCATTCGAGATATGAACTTTCAGGCTAAGGGGTTCGTTCGAGAAGTACCCATTCGAGATGTGAACTTTCAAGTGGATGGGTTTGACTGGATAGGTTCGAGAGGTACCCATTTGAGATGTGAGTTTCCTAGAGAAGGGGTTCAACTTGATAGGTTCGAGAGGTACCTACTCGAGAGGTACCCATTCGAGAGGTACCCATTCTAGAGGTACCCATTCGAGATGTGAACTTCCAGGTGGAGGGGTTCGGTAGGATGGTTTCGAGAGGTAACCATTTGAGATATGAACTTCCCGGTGGAGGGGTTCAATTGGATGGGTTCGAGCGGTACCCATTTGAGAAGTATCTATTGGAGATGTGAACTTTCAGGTTGAGGGGTTCGATTGGATGGGTTCGAGCGGTACCCATTCGAGATGTACCCATTCATGATGTGAACGTTCAGGTGGAGGGGTTCGACTGGATGGGTTTGAGAGGTGGCCACTCGAGAGGTATCCATTCGAGATGTGACCGATTCGAGATGTACCCATTCAAGATGTGAACTTTCATGTAGAGGGGTTCAAGAGGTACCCACTCTAGAGGTACCTATTCGAGGTGTGAACTTCCAGGTGGATGGGTTCGATAGGATGGGTTCGAGATGTACCCATTCGAGATGTGAACTTTCAGGTGGAGGGGTTCGATTGGATGGGTTCGATCGGTACCCATTCGAGATGTACCCATTCAAGATGTGAACTTTCAGGTGGAGGAGTTTAACTGGATGGGTTCGAGAGGTGGTCATTTGAGAAGTACCCATTTGAGAATTACCCACTCTAGAGGTACCCATTCAAGATGTGAACTTTCAGGTGAAGGGGTTCGATAGGATGGGTTCGTGAGATACCCATTCGAGATGTGAACTTCCAGGTGGAGGGCTTTGGTAGGATGGTTTCAAGAGGTAACCATTCGAGATGTAAACTTTCAGGTGAAGGGGTTCAATAGGATAGGTTCGAGAGGTACCCATTAGAGAGGTGGCCATTCGAGAGGTTCCTACTCCAGAGGTACCCATTCGAGATGTGAAGTTTCTTGTGGAGGGATTCGACTTGATGGGTTCGAGAGGTGGTCACTCGAGAGGTACCCATTCGAGATATGAACTTTCAGGGTAAGGGGTTCGTTGGATGGGTTTGAGCGGTGCCCATTCGAGAAGTACCCATTCGAGATGTGAACTTTCAAGTAGATGGGTTTGACTGGATAGGTTCGAGAGGTACCCATTTGAGACGTGAGTTTCCTAGAGAAGGGGTTCGACTTGATAGGTTCGAGAGGTACCTACTCGAGAGGTACCCATTCGAGAGGTACCCACTCTAGAGGTACCCATTCGAGATGTGAACTTCCAGGTGGAGGGGTTCGGTAGGATGGTTTCGAGAGGTAACCATTTGAGATATGAACTTCCCGGTGGAGGGGTTCAATTGGATGGGTTCGAGCGGTACCCATTTGAGAAGTATCTATTGGAGATGTGAACTTTCAGGTGGAGGGGTTCGATTGGATGGGTTTGAGCGGTACCCCTTCGAGATGTATTCATTCAAGAGGTGAACTTTCAGGTGGAGGGGATCGACTGGATGAGTTCGAGAGGTGGCCACTCGAGAGGTACCCATTCGAGATGGGAATTTTCAGGTTAAGGGGTTCAATTGGATGGGTTCGAGCGGTACCCATTCGAGATGTGAACTTTCATGTGGAGGGGTTCGACTGGATGGATTCGAGAGGTGGCCATTCGAGAGGTTCCCACTCCAGGGGTACCTATTCTAGATATGAAGTTTTGGATGGAAGGGTTCGATTGGATGGGTTCGAAAGGTACCAAATCGAGAGGTATCCATTCGAGATGTGAACTATCAGGTGGATGGGTTCGATTGGATGGGTTCGAGTGGTACCCATTCGAGATGTGAACTTTCAGGTGGAGGGGTTCGACTTGATAGGTTTGAGAGGTACCAACTCGAGAGGTACCCATTTGAAAGGTACCCACTCTAGAGGTACCCATTCGAGATGTGAACTTCCAGGTAGAGGGGTTCGGTAGGAGTGTTTCGAGAGGTAACCATTCGAGATGTGAACTTTCAGGTGAAGGGGTTCGATAGGATGGGTACGAGAGCTACCCATTCGAGAGGTGGCAATTCAAGAGGTTCCCACTCTAGAGGTACCCATTTGAGATGTGAAGTTTCAGATGGAAGGGTTCGATCGAGAGGTACCAATTCGAGAGGTATCCATTCAAGATGTGAACTTTCAAGTGGAGGGGTTCGATTGGATGGGTTCGAGAGGTGGCCATTCATGAGGTACCATTCAAGATGTACCCATTCCAGAGGTACCCATTCGAGAGGTGAAGTTTTAGGTTTAGGGGTTCGATTGGATGGGTTTGAGAGGTACCCATTCGAGAGGTACCATTTGAGAGGTGAACTTTCAGGTGGAGGGGTTCCATTTGATGGATTCAAGCGGTACCCATTCGAGATGTACCCATTTGAGTTGTGAACTTTCAGGTGGAGAGGTTCAACTGGATGGGTTCGAGAGGTAGACATTCAAGAGGTACCCACTCTAGAGGTGAAGTTTCAGGTGGAGGGGTTCCATTGGATGAGTTCGAGAGGTACCATTCGATAGGTGTCCACTCGAGAGTTACCCATTTGAGAGGTGAAGTTTCAGGTGGAGAAGTTCCGTTGGATCCATTCGACATGTACCCATTCGAGAGGTGAAGTTCCAGGTGGAGGGGTTTGATTGGATGGGTTTGAGCGGTACCGATTCGAGATGTACCCATTCGAGATGTGAACTTCCAGGTGGAGGGGTTCGACTGGATGGGTTTGAGCGGTACCCATTCGAGAGGTTCCTACTCTAGAGGTACCCATTCAAGAGGTGAACTTTCAGATGGATGGGTTCGAGAGGTACCCATTCGATATGTGAACTTTTAGGTGGAGGGGTTCGATTGGATTGGTTTGAGTGGTACCGATTCGAGATGTACCCATTCGAGCTATGAACTTCCACGTGGAGGGGTTCGACTGGATGGGTTCGAGAGGTTCCCATTCGAGAGGTGGCCATTCGAGAGGTACCCATTCGAGAGGTGAAGTTTCAGGTGGAGGGGTTCGATTGGATGGGTTCGAGAGGTGAACTTTCAGGTGGAGGGGTTCGATTAGATAGGTTCGAGAGGTACCCATTCGGGATGTACCCATTCGAGATGTGAACTTTCAGGTGGAGGTGACTGGATGGGTTCGAGAGGTGGCCATTCGAAAGGTACCCACTCTAGAGGTGAACTTTCAGGTGGAGGGGTTCCATTGGATGGGTTTGAGAGGTGCCCACTCGAGAGGTACCCATTCGAGAGGTACCATTCGATTAGATAGGTTCGGGATTTCCATTCTAGAGTTACCCTTTCAGGAGGTACCCATTCGAGAGGTGAAGGTTCAGATGGAGTGGTTCCATTGGATCCACTCGAGAGGTACCCATTCGAGATGTGAAGTTTCAGGTGGAGGGGTTCCATTGGATGGGTTCGAGAGGTACGCTTTCGAGAGGTACCCATTCCAGAGGTGAAGTTTTAGGTTGAGGGATTCTGCTGGATCCATTCGGGAGATGTACTTCCTGGTGGAGGGGTTAGAGAGGTACCCATTCGAGACGTCACCTTTCAGTTGGATGGATTCGATTGGATGGGTTTGAGAGGTGTCCATTTGAGAGGTACCCATTCGATAGGTGGCCATTCGAGAAGTACCCATTCGAGAGGTTCCCACTTGAGAGGTACCTACCCGGTGGGGCACACGAATCGATCCTCTAGGGAACCACCCCTCGGGGATCTCACATGTACCCCTCAAGCCTTCTACCTCTCGAACCATTGCCACCAACTCGAACCCGCAGTACGTGGGAGGTCGTCGCCGTACCTCTCAAAGTTAATACTTTTATGCCCTTAATGCGTCCTATCCACAATAATGTAAATAGTGGCAAGATGGGGTCGTCCACAGGAAAAGGGATTTTTCTAAGTACTTAAACACCTATATGAGAAAACGTACGAAACACATACATACATAGATATATATATGAAAGCATGTAAACAAGAGGGGGGGGGTTGGTTGGATGGTTCCTAAATTAGCAAATTAAAATACAACAATTAGCAAATCAAGAGAATGATGCTAATCATGTAAACACAAATAAAGATGTGATGAAAATACAATTACGAAGCCTTGGGTGCAATTGACTTCCACTTCCAAACCTCTTATCCATCATTGAACATGCAACTTATTTACTACTTTCACTACTTGTTGTGAAGACTAAACTTCTATCCTTCTTAGGTAGTAGTTTGCAAGAGTGAATTCGACATCTCTTGTCAAACCTCACCAATGACTCCCGTTGTCGAGACCACGACTCAAGGTATCCCATTGATGGCATTTAGCACGAAGGATAAACAAGCTCGGCAACACTTATGACCACTACACCGTGACTAAGCATTTAACCGATCTATGCATTTACACGGGGTTAGTCAAGAGCGACCACTCATAGACTTCTCCCGTTTGCTACAAATGATAAACATGGCAAAGAGTTCGACATTGCATATCTATCTAGCAATCATCAATCCATCAACATAATCAAAAGCTCTAAATCATACTTGTACATTCCTAACAAGAACAGGGGGGAAATTAACCCAAATCCCCCAAACCCTAGCAAGCAATTAATACAAGCATTTCATATACTCAAGCTTTCAACAACATTAATAAAATCAATAAACACATTCAATGCTCCATAAATGCACAATAGCAAGAGTAATAAATAAGCTACAAATTGTTCTTAGGACATGAGTTTGGAAGCTTTGGTCAATTGCTCCCAAGAGATTAGATTAGCTACTAGAGTTCATGCTAATCTAACTAAAACAACAAATCAAAAAAACAAGATAAATCAAAGATGAAAAATGGAGAAATAGGGTTTAGAACAGTACAAAATCCGCAGCTGCTGAAAACTGGAATGAGAGGAGAGAAAAAATGGTATTTATAGTGGAAGGAAAAGAAAGTAGGATTCTGGTCAGTGGCCGTCGCGACTCGCGACGAAGTTCGTCGCGACTCGCGACGAACATGTTGGTCGCGACGAATCCGTCGCGACTCGCGACGGTAACCAGAATTTTTTGCATTATTTCTTCTTCTTCTCCTTGTGGCATGTAGTCATCTCCATAGTCACTCCTCTCAACTTCTAAGTCTTCAATGGTTTCAAAAGTGATCTTCAATGGCCTCCGGTCTTCACGTCTTCGAAGCAAGTCTTCAAAATCTTCGAAAGTGCAGTCTTCAATGGCCTCCGGTCTTCATTACTTCGTTACACAAAACATCTACTTAAAAGAGGTAAAAGAGCACAAAGTTGCTCTTACCCCTCCTAAGAGGATTTCATGGTAAAACACAAGCTGTTGTAATGAAAGAGCACAAAAAGGATCCTAAATAGTACTAAAATAAGCATATAAAGTGGACGCATCAAACCTCCCCACACTTGAACCTTACTAGCCCTCGAGTAAGAAAAGATCCAAGTATACGAAGGGAATGATACCTCCACATCCTACTACTAATCCCCCAATTCACTACCTCACAAAACTCTCAATATCGCACATCCCAAGATTAAGATCAAATGAGAATTTCCCACAACCCCTATTCCTAAATCTACCTAAACCATATCACCCCGTCAATTCATTAATTTCCCTAAGACATCTCCAAATCCAGAACTGATAATCCCAAATCCAATGATAAAAGATGAAACCAAAAGTATGCATAAAGTTCAGAGCACATGCTTCATTCTATATCAATATATCAACCTAAAAACGAAGTCTATTAATGATCAAGAATTCCACAACTTACTCCGTCTTTTCCCCGCTAAATTATCCATCCCCAAAAGATTCTCAAGATGTTGAGCTACCCGATCCCTCCGTGTGGTCACCGCAACCTTATGACTCCATCACCGGCAAATGAGTAAACACTTGATGTCTTTGAATTTCTCTCGCTTTCTCTCATTTTGCCTAGGAGCCCTTTCAGGTTTTCATCCTAGCCACACAATCATTTTTCTTTTAGCTCACACCTCACCTTTTTCCACACATTTGACCTCTCATTTTTACCTAGGCCACCCTTTCGGGTTTTCGACCTATCTGGGCCCCAATGTTGCCTAAGTTGCCCTCTCGGGTATTCAACTTAGCGGGATTCTTTTTCCTTTTTTTCAATTTTTTTTTGTTTTTTTTTGTTTTGTTTTTTTTTTGTGTTTTTTTTGGTTGTTGTTGTTCCCCATCCGAAAAGTAGCAAATTGCTTCCAAATGTGAAGGTTAAGAAAAGTATCAAAACCAACATTATCCAAGTACATCAAAAGCAAAACAATATCCAAAACAAAAGGTAAAAGTATCTCCAAATCCCAACTCGCCTATCAATAGTAGATACCCCTCCCTACACTTAAAACACTACATTGCCCTCAATGTAGACTAGGGCAAAACCGTACAAAGAAAAGTATGGAAAAGGGGTAAAGCGTGATGCTCACTCTATCAATGCTGTGAAGATGAAGGGCCACCGCCGGAGTAGTGCTGCTGGTACTGTGCTAACCATTCCGTGTTGCTCTGCCTCCGTGCCCTCCGCCTCTCTGCTCTCGGATCGGGGCCTGATGTACCACCCGACTGGGGCTGCAACTCATGGATGCGAGCTGACAGGTGGTCAATCTCCTCATCCATGTCGATCAAAGCCTGGGAGACAAACACGTTGTGCTCCAAAATCATGCTGTCCTGGCGGCGGAAACCATCGTGCATGGTCTGCATCATTCGCTCATAGAAATCTGGCGGAGGCTGGGAGTGGAGAGGGGTAGCATCATCCTCCTGCATAGGATCCGTCTGTGGTGGAGGCTGTGGAGAGTAGTACTGCTGCGGCTCCGAACAGGGGCTGGCTCGAGGTCACGAAGCTCGCACTGGAACTCAGCTGCACATGAGGAGTCTGGGGAGATCGCCAAATCTTCCAGCGGTGTGTCAAACTCCAGCTTCGTCTTGCTCTGTTGAGGAAGTGCCATGAATGTGACCTTCCTCGCACCGTATAACCAATGGAAGAGCCCAGTGGTTCGGGTGACACTGAGCATCTCAAATCGAACAAGTCGCTCGATGGTGATCAGATAAGACGCCCGCCTCTCCAAACGTGGGAAGTCAGCCGGAGGGACTAATCCCAAGTATTCTGCCAGAAGGCCTATCATCCCTCCGACCATGATTTTCCCTTTGGCCTTTCCTGCCACTTCTACAATTCTCTTCATCCAGAGCTCTGCCCACAGCCCATATCCTTGCCCCTCGCTCGTTAAGTGCCATAAGAAGTGAATATCGTTATCTGGCACATTCGTCGGCTCCGCAGAGCAAAAGATTGTGCCGACCAAGAGTCTGTGCACATAACGGAGCGCAGGGTGAATGATGGCGCTGCTCTTGTCGTGGGAGTTCTTTTGCCTCATATTGATGACATTCCAGAACTGCATGTCATCTTCAATTGTCCGCTCTTGGGCCTCTGGATCCAGTCTGTTTCGTATCGCAGCAGTGTCAAAACCAAAAGCCTCCTCAACCTGTGAGACGGTCATCTGCCAAGATAGGTCATCCAGGTGAAAGGCGATGTACCTCTCACAAGGTTGGTCACCCCTCATGCTGCTTATACGGACAGTGGATAGGAACTCCAGCGTGTACCTCCGGTAAGTGGGCGCGCCCTTGCTCATGAATCCCTCCATTCCCCCTCTGGCGAGGAGGCATCTGACAGGCTGCACAAGGCCGAGGGCATCCAACGTGGGCATATCAACAAAACTTGTTTCCTTAAGCAGGCGCCTCTCTAGGGTCTCCCATCTGTCCGCGTAGGACCCGGTGATCCGGGTCAAGCCCATGTATCTATCCGGAGGCGGAGGAGCAGAACCTGATCCTGAAGCCGGAGGAGGTGGAGCGGTGGTGTGATCATCCCGGGGCATCGCCCTGGACCTCTTTCTGGGGGCCATATCTATCAACCACAGCAAGCATGTCAAACGCAAAGGGATATATGTACAAACAATATGATAAATCTATAACCCATCTCTAACTAGTCTGTTATTAAAGACCAAAATGAAAGCAGTTTAACTAGTTCGAGTCGTACTCACAATTGCATATACAATGTATGTTATGCCCAACAAACCCATATCATCAGATTCAAGAAGTCCTCACATAGTCAAAATAGATATGCCATGCTATATTTCAAAATCACAGTCATGCTCAACTAATTTAGCCATCATTAGTATAGTGACAATGTCAACCTCTATGTTCCATGGCCAAATTACTGTAAACCACATAGCATTCCAAAGCACACTAATCCACATAGAAATACTTTATCTCAATAACAACAGGCTAACATGCTTCCAATACAGAATCACCACCTACTCTCCAGCCAAAACAACTCGGATGCACACATTTCAAAATCTAGCAGAACAGGGAGGAAATCAACCCACTTCCCCCAAATCATAACAATAATACAGTAGAAACCGCACTAAGGAAATGTATCGTGCAAACTGAAATACAAAATATGCACACCATACCCATGAAATAAAATTGGATGCACAGCATATTCACCACAATCAAACAAGAATAATAATTAGATTCCAAGCACCATTCACACAATCTACACAATATCCAATAAATAGCATATATATTCGAAATCACAATTAGGGCTAAATAGAGTGAAGAGGTGTACCAATATTGCGCTTAGGAAGAATAAAAATGGGAGCCCACGATCAATTCGGGTTCGAATTGCCTACAATCGTCAAAACCCCCCCAAAATCAAGGGTTTCGGTGTGGAGATTGTTGAGTGTGGATAGTGTGGAGAGTGTGGGGAGTGTGGTGGTGGTGCGGCGCAGCGACGAGGCGGCGGTGGCGGCGCAGCGACGAGGCGGCGGTGGCGGCGGTGGCGGCGCAGCGACGAGGCGGCGGCAGTGCGGTGACGAGGCGGCGGTGCGGAGTGTGGCGGTGTGGAAGTTGAGAGGATGGAAGAGGATGGAAGTGAAGAGGAAGAATGGTCTCGGGTTTTAAAACAGACCCATTTTTTTCTGACTGCACGACCGCCGCGACTCGCGACGGACTTCATCGCGACTCGCGACGGGCGTCGCGAGGTCATCGCGAGTCGCGGAAAGTGAAGTCTAAGATCGATTTTTTTCTTTGTTTCTGAGCACGTCGCGATGCGCGACGACATTCATCGTGACTCGCGACGGGCGTCGCGAGGTCATCGCGACTCGCGGAAAGTGGGGTCCGAAAGGCCAAAATTTCCCAAAAGTTTCTGAGCCCGTCGCGACTCGTGACATGTTCATCGCGACTCACGACGAGGCCTCGTGATGTCATCGCGACTCGCAGAAAATGGGATCCGAAAGGCCAAAATTTCCCAAAAGTTTCTGAGCCCATCGCGACTCGCGACGCGGCCTCGCGATGTCATCGCGACTCGCGGAAAGTGGGATCCGAAGCCCAAGAATTTCCAAAACAATTTCTGTGCACGTCGCGACTCGCGATGAAGTTCATCGCGACTCGCGACGAAGTTCATCGCGACTCGCGACGAAGTTCATCGCGACTCGCGACGAAGTTCATCGCGACTCGCGACGAAGTTCATCGCGACTCGCGACGAAGTTCATCGCGACTCGCGACGAAGTTCATCGCGACTCGCGACGAAGTTCATCGCGACTCGCGACGAAGTTCATCGCGACTCGCGACGAAGTTCATCGCGACTCGCGACGAAGTTCATCGCGACTCGCGACGAAGTTCATCGCGACTCGCGACGAAGTTCATCGCGACTCGCGACGAAGTTCATCGCGACTCGCGACGAAGTTCATCGCGACTCGCGACGAAGTTCATCGCGACTCGCGACGAAGTTCATCGCGACTCGCGACGAAGTTCATCGCGACTCGCGACGAAGTTCATCGCGACTCGCGACGAAGTTCATCGCGACTCGCGACGAAGTTCATCGCGACTCGCGACGAAGTTCATCGCGACTCGCGACGAAGTTCATCGCGACTCGCGACGAAGTTCATCGCGACTCGCGACGAAGTTCATCGCGACTCGCGACGAAGTTCATCGCGACTCGCGACGAAGTTCATCGCGACTCGCGACGAAGTTCATCGCGACTCGCGACGAAGTTCATCGCGACTCGCGACGAAGTTCATCGCGACTCGCGACGAAGTTCATCGCGACTCGCGACGAAGTTCATCGCGACTCGCGACGAAGTTCATCGCGACTCGCAACGAGCAACTAACCTGGCACTCTGAAAATTTTTCTGCTTCTTTCTCTTGTCCAAGTTCTTCCTTCGCGAATTCAAGTATTTTCCCCTTCCAAAATCCAATGCCTTGGCTTCAAATTTGCTAGAAAAACATGGAGAAAACAACCCGTGAAAAGCATAAAGCAAAACAATGAAGCTTAATGATAAAAGCTCAAAACTAAACAACATCAACAGAAAGTCACGAGTGACGATCCGGATGATCAAAACCAAGTTTATTTAACGTCGTCGGCACGACTTACTTCCCTCCTTGGAGTTTACTCACAAACCGGATCGAGGAGATCAACGTCCTCTCCTTTCTCCGGTACAAAAGTCTCGTGGTAAGGTTTCAACCGTTGTCCATTAACCTTAATGGTATGGGACTTAGCTCGATCTAGAATCTCCACCGCACCATGCGGGAATACCTTAACCACCTCAAAAGGACCGATCCATCGGGACTTTAACTTACCTGGGAATAGGCGAAGGCGATATTGGAATAGGAGGACCTTCTGACCAATGTTAAAATCCTTCCTGATGATCATCTTGTCGTGCCATGCCTTTGTCTTCTCTTTGTAGATCTCGGCGTTCTCATAGGACTCCCTCCGGATTTCATCCAGTTCCTCCAATTGTAACTTCCTATGCAAACCGGCTTCATCTACATCAAGATTAAACTGTTTGACCGCCCAGTAAGCCTTGTGCTGAATTTCCACCGGTAGGTGACAGGGCTTACCAAACACTAACCGGTATGGGGACATACCGATTGGTGTCTTGTAAGCCGTCCTATACGCCCACAGGGCATCATTCAACCGAGAACTCCAATCCTTCCGGTTAGGGTTAACCATTTTTTGAAGGATGGACTTGATTTCCCAATTGGAAACTTCGGTTTGCCCGTTGGTTTGTGGGTGATAGGCGGTGGATGTCTTGTGAGTGACTCCATACTTCTTCAAGAGTGCTGCTATGGTCCGATTGCAAAAATGGGTGCCACGGTCACTAATTAAGGCTCGGGGTACCCCAAACCTAGAAAAGATGTTATCTTTCAAGAATTCTGCAACCACTTTAGAATCGTCAGTCCTAGTGGGTTTTGCTTCAACCCACTTCGATACATAATCAACAGCAAGAAGAATGTACGTAAAGCCACAAGAACTAGGGAAAGGCCCCATAAAGTCAATACCCCAAACATCAAAGATTTCACAGTACAAAAGAGGTTTTTGGGGCATTTCATTCCTAGTAGAGATATTTCCTACTCTCTGGCATTCATCACAAGATTTGCAAAAGGTGTATGCATGCTTATTCAATGTAGGCCAATAAAGCCCACTCTCTAAAACTTTCCTAGCGGTTCTCTTTGCTCCAAAATGACCGCCACATGCATGAGAATGACAAAATTCAAGAAATGAGTGTATTTCACTATCAGGGATACATCTCCTAACAACTTGATCCGCACAATGTCTCCACAAAAAGGGATCATCCCACACATAATATTTCGCATCACTCCTTAACTTATCCTTTTGGGCCTTAGAAAAATGATGAGGGAATTTACCAGCGACAAGAAAGTTTACAATGTCGGCATACCACGGTTGGAGATCCCTAATGGTGAACAATTGTTCATCAGGGAATTCCTCCCGTAGTTGCTCCTTCATTGCGGGGCTTACCTCAATGTCTTCCCCCGGAGTCAACCGGCTCAGATGATCGGCCACAAGGTTTTCAGCACCCTTCTTATCCCGCACCTCCAAATCAAATTCGCTCAAAAGCAGGATCCACCTAATCAATCTTGGCTTGGCCTCTTTCTTCGTCATTAAATGACGAAGCGCTGCATGGTCAGTGTACACAATAATTTTTGTACCAAGCAAGTAAGATCAAAATTTTTCTAAAGAAAATACCACTGCTAGCAACTCCTTTTCAGTGGTGGAGTAGTTCCTTTGGGCTTCATTTAGGGACATGGATGCGTAGTAGATGGCGTGAGGTGCTCTCCCCACCCTTTGACCAAGCACCGCTCCAACGGCGTAATCACTCGCATCGCACATTATCTCAAAAGGCAACGCCCAATCCGGGGGTTGTATGATAGGGGCCGAGACTAACCTTCTCTTCAATGCATCGAACGCCCCTTTACACCCCTCATCCATCACAAATTCCACCTCCTTTTGCAACAATTTGCATAGAGGAGATGCTATCTTTGAGAAGTCCTTGATGAACCGGCGATAGAATCCTGCATGGCCAAGAAAAGAGCGCACTTCGCGCACATTAGTAGGATAAGGCAAAGTTTGAATCGTGTCTATCTTTGCCTTGTCAACCTCAATACCCTTAGAGGAGACAACATGGCCTAAGAAAATACCTCTTTCCACCATAAAGTGACATTTCTCATAATTTAGCACTAGGTTAGTTTCAATGCAACGGTTAAGAACTTGCGCTAAATTTGCTAAACAATCGTCAAAGGAATTACCATGAATGGTGAAGTCATCCATAAATACCTCGATAAAATTTTCAACAAATTCTGAGAAATTGCTTACCATACACCTTTGGAAAGTTGCTGGGGCATTACATAACCCGAAAGGCATGCGTCGGTAAGCGAACGTACCAAAGGGGCACGTGAAGGTGGTCTTCTCTTGGTCTTCTGGGGCGATAGCCACTTGAAAATACCCCGAGTACCCATCCAAAAAGAAATAAAAGGGGTGGATTGCTAACCTCTCAAGCATTTGATCAATGAATGGCAATGGGAAGTGATCCTTCCGTGCTTCCGCATTCAATCTCCTGTAGTCAATGCAAACTCGCCACCCGTTTTGAACTTGGGTGGGTACCATTTCACCCTTCTCATTTTCGACTACCGTCATTCCACTCTTCTTGGGTACCACCTGAGTTAGGCTCACCCATTTGCTATCCGAGATTGGATATATCATGCCTGCTTGAAGCAACTTGAGGATTTCCGCCTTCACCACATCCATCATAGGCGGGTTCAAACGGCGTTGGGGTTGTCGGACGGGTCTCGCACCTTCTTCCAACAAGATTCTGTGCATACAAGTGGATGGACTTATGCCTTTGATGTCGGCAATAGTCCATCCAATTGCTTCCTTGTTCTCCCGCAACACCACCATCAACTTTTCTTCTTGCTCCTTGGTGAGCTTGCTCGAAATGATAACCGGAAGCGTCTCCCCTGCCCCAAGAAATGCATACTTGAGATCATCTGGCAAAGGTTTAAGGTCAAGCACCAGGGCTTTCACAAGTGAGGGGAGGAATTCCGGTTCCTCAGGTTACTCTAAGAGTAGAGGAGGAGGTGTTGAGACACTCGGTGTCATCTCTTCAAGCAAGTTCAAATCCTCAAAGCTGCCCTTCAAGTTAGTGCTCATAGAATATACATTGTGGGCATCATTAACATCACATTGCAAAGCAACCAATAAAGAATCCTCACCATTTAGTTCAAAAACATCTTGCACAACTTCTTCAACAATATCTAGGGCATGGCAAGAATGTTCTTCACTAGGATACTTCATAGAGTTATTTATGTTAAACTCTACTTTCATTCCATCAAATTCCATAGTGAGGGTACCTTTATGCACATCAATCATTGTCCTAGACGTTTTCAAAAATGGCCTCCCCAACAAAATTGGGGCGGCATGTTTATCATGCTCCATGTCAAGGACATAAAAATCCGCGGGGAAAATTAAGGAATCCACCTTAACCAACACGTCCTCTACAATACCCTTAGGGTATGCACTAGAACGATCGGCCAATTGGATTACCACCCCAGTTTTATGCAATGTTCCCAAGTTGAGATTTTCATACAAAGAGTAAGGAATCACATTTATGGATGCACCCAAATCAAGCATAGCCTTTTCAAAACGAGCCTATTATGCACGGGATTGTGAACATGCCGGGATCGCTACATTTAGGGGGTAGCTCTCTTTGACACAATGCAGAAACATGCTCACTTTTTCCATTTTTCAACTTGTTTTTGGCCCTTTGTTTCCTATTTACAACACATAATTCTTTGAGAAATTTGGCATATCTAGGAATTTGTTCAATTGCATTCAAGAGAGGGATGTTTACCTCACATCTACGAAAGACTTCGTAGATGTCTTTGTTATCCTCCGTCCTCCTCCTGTCTTTCAAGGCCTCCGGAAATGGTGGTTCCGGAACATATGGAGGGGTATCCACCACCTTTGTTCTTTTGTGTGGAGGAGAGGATGGTTCCGGGATGGAGGTTGACTTCGGTCTTGGTGGCAATGTCTCCAACTCGATTTCTTCCTCCTTGCCTTTGTTGGCTAGCTCATTGGTCTCCTTCTCATGGACTGCCTCTTCCTCAACTCCCTTTTCAAACTCTTCAATTCTCGTTGGCTCATTTTCAACATTTTCAGCCTCCGGTGAAGCACCGACCTCTCTACCACTTCTCAAAGTGATAGCACTTGCATTTTGCCTCGGGTTGATCTCTGGTTGGGCAGGTAGTTTACCCTTTTCCCGGGCTTCCATCCGGTTCACCATTTGGGCTATTTGGCTCACTTGAGTTTCCAAGTTTTTGATACTTGCTTTAGCCTCATCTTGGAATTGTTCGCTCTTTTCAGCACTCATGCCTAATCGGTGAATAGCTTGCAACACCTCATCCTTGGATAGCCCCGAGCCTTCCCCTCGGTCTCGAGGTTTGTCTTCAAGCCTTTGGAACTGTTGTTGAGGTGGCCTGTATTGTTGTGGGGGAAGCCTATACAGTTGAGAGTTCTGGCCTCCTTGAGGGTTTCCATACCGGAGGTTCGGGTGATCACGATTTCCCGAATTATACGGCCGGTTTTGGTACCCTAGGTACCTTTGGTAGCCTTGGTTACCTTGGTAGCCTTGACCACCTTGATACCCATAGTTACCTTGGTACCCTTGATTTCCCTAATACCCCATAGCACTTACTTCCTCAACGTAATCCTCTTGTAGAGTGGGGCATGTGTCCGTAGGGTGCGCCAAGTAGCAAATTTCACATGACTTAACATGTGGCGCATTTCCTCCGGGCTTTGTCATCAAGGTCTTCACTATGGATGTGAGGGCCGTGACTTGATCCTCCAATTTCCCACTGTTAGCAAAGTCACTTGCAGGTATTGGGTTTCTCCTCCTTAAATCAGCCCTTGAGCTAAAATTCCTCGACTCTTCCGCTAGCTCTTCATATAGTTGCATGGCTTCGGTGGGCATTTTGTTTCCGAGGGTGCCACCACAAGAACTTCTAACCAGCCTTTGGTCTTCATCAAGAAGGCCATTATAGAAGTAATACACCAAATCTCCCCCCGAATAGCCATGGTAGGGACAACTTGCGAGGAGCATCTTAAATCTTTCCCAATACTCGAAGAAAGACTCTTCATGCCACTGCAGAATGTTGCTTATGTCTTTCTTCATAGCAGCGGACCTCGAGGCCGGGAAGTACTTGGCGAGAAATTTTGTCTTTAAATCAAGCCAACTCTTTATGCTCCTTGGCGGTAGGTAATGGAGCCAATCTCTAGCACCATCCTTAAGAGTGAAAGGGAATGCCTTTAACTTGTAAAAATCTTCGTCCACTCCATGAGGAACCGTACCGCTACACAAGAAGTGAAATTCAGTGAGATGCTTGTTGGCATTCTCCCCTTGCCTTCCAAGGAATGCAGGTAGCATATTGATGAACCCGGTTTTCAGCTCGAAATGCCCATTTGGCCCAACCACTGGGTACTCAATGCACATCGGTTGTTGTTCAAGATTGGGTGCCATGATGTCTTTCAACAAGGGTTGTCCCAAAGGATGGTGTGGTTCCCTTCTCGGATTCTCATCTTCTTGCTCGATTTGATGTTCCATTGATGAAGCCGTATCCGCAAAATGGTCACTAGGAGGGGTGTTATTCACACTTTCCAAAGAAAGCCTCCTAGCCCATCTCAAATTCAACTCCAACTCGGGGTCGTAGTGTAAGGGTTCTTGTGAAGAGGATCGCGTGCGAACCATACACCAAGAACTCGAACAATACGTCTCCAAGCCAAGCGAAAATGGCAAATCTACTAAGAAATCAAAATAAAATAAAATCAAACTAACAAATATTCACAAGTAGCACATAATCACACATAATATGCTAAAGCACTTAAAAATGAACGCCTATTCCCCGGCAGCGGCGCCAAAATTTGGGAGGTCGTCGCCGTACCTCTCAAAGTTAATACTTGTATGCCCTTAATGCGTCCTATCCACAATAATGTAAATAGTGGCAAGATGGGGTCGTCCACAGGAAAAGGGATTTTTCTAAGTACTTAAACACCTGTATGAGAAAATGTACTAAACACATACATACATAGATATATATATATGAAAGTATGTAAACAAGAGGGGGGGGGGTTGGTTGGATGGTTCCTAAATTAGCAATTTTTTTTAAAGTTTAAACCATCCAAGGATGGGGGGATTTTTATTTGGCTCCCCAGACCGTAGAACTGGCATAAGCCTGAAAGTGCATATTGGTTTACAAAAGATCATCCGTATGGTGATCTGAGAGCGAAACAGATGCAAGATGCAAAAAATAAAAAAAACTAGTGTGGTACTTTCTACAAATTGCTTCCAAATGTAGTCCATAAACAGGTCGGGGAATCGAGCAAATCGAAACCCGTATTAGTCCGTGGAAAACATTAGGAAGGAATCTGTAAAAAGAGCAGCCAGAGAGACTGTAGAAGTCCTAAATACTAGGGTAGCAGCAGGTGCTTCAGCCAATGGAGTTAAGACTGAGATAGGTGTTCCTCCTTGTATTGCGCCGTGGTAGATCTCCCAGTTCCAGCAGCAGACCTGAAAGAGAGAAAAGCAACAAAGTAGATTCCATTCCAAAGCAATGAAAGGATAAGACTACTTGGAGTCCGTAAAGTATTAGCTTGTGAGGTTAAAAGTAGTTAAAGTTAAGTGGCATCTCCAGGTCCTGTGCCTAATCTTACTGAAGGGATTTCTAATCTATCAAGGGAGATGAGTCCTCTGAGTACAACTGGTGCCAACAGGAGTTCAAGGTTCCCTTGGATATTGTTCTGTAATGAGTACTTTTAACCTAAATTAGCAAATTAAAATACAACAATTAGCAAATCAATAGAATGATGCTAATCATGTAAACGCAAATAAAGATGTGATGAAAATACAATTACGAAGCCTTGGGTGCAATTGACTTCCACTTCCAAACCTCTTATCCATCATTGAACATGCAACTTATTTACTACTTTCACTACTTGTTGTGAAGACTAAACTTCTATCCTTCTTAGGTAGTAGTTTGCAAGAGCGACATCTCTTGTCAAACCTCACCAATGACTCCCGTTGTCGAGACCACGACTCAAGGTATCCCATTGATGGCATTTAGCACGAAGGATAAACAAGCTCGGCAACACTTATGACCACTACACCGTGACTAAGCATATAACCGATCTATGCATTTACACGGGATTAGTCAAGAGAGACCACTCATAGACTTCTCCCGTTTGCTACAAATGATAAACATGGCAAAGAGTTCGACATTGCATATCTATCTAGCAATCATCAATCCATCAACATAATCAAAAGCTCTAAATCATACTTGTACATTCCTAACAAGAACAGGGGGGAAATTAACCCAAATCCCCCAAACCCTAGCAAGCAATTAATACAAGCATTTCATATACTCAAGCTTTCAACAACATTAATAAAATCAATAAACACATTCAATGCTCCATAAATGCACAATAGCAAGAGTAATAAATAAGCTACAAATTGTTCTTAGGACATGAGTTTGGAAGCTTTGGTCAATTGCTCCCAAGAGATTAGATTAGCTACTAGAGTTCATGCTAATCTAACTAAAACAACAAATCAAAACAACAAGATAAATCAAAGATGAAAAATGGAGAAATAGGGTTTAGAACAGTACAAAATCCGCAGCTGCTAAAAACTGGAATGAGAGGAGAGAAAAAATGGTATTTATAGTGGAAGGAAAAGAAAGTAGGATTCTGGTCAGTGGCCGTCGCGACTCGCGACGAACATGTTGGTCGCGACGAATCCGTCGCGACTCGCGACGGTAACCAGAATTTTTTGCATTATTTCTTCTTCTTCTCCTTGTGGCATGTAGTCATCTCCATAGTCACTCCTCTCAACTTCTAAGTCTTCAACGGTTTCAAAAGTGATCTTCAATGGCCTCCGGTCTTCACGTCTTCGAAGCAAGTCTTCAAAATCTTCGAAAGTGTAGTCTTCAATGGCCTCCGGTCTTTATTACTTCGTTACACAAAACATCTACTTAAAAGAGGTAAAAGAGCGCAAAGTTGCTCTTACCCCTCCTAAGAGGATTTCATGGTAAAACACAAGCTGTTGTAATGAAAGAGCACAAAAAGGATCCTAAATAGTACTAAAATAAGCATATAAAGTGGACGCATCAGTACGCTTGAGGGCAATCCACGAACCACCCCTCGAGAGGTTATACATCCAGCAATCGAGATTACGTCATCTTCAAGGGGTCAGCAGTCGAGGTTACATCCACGTCATCCACGAACCACCACTCAAGGAGTTATACATCCACCCCTCGAGAGGTTACACATCCATCCCTAGAGAGGTTACACATCCATCCCTCGAAGGGTTAAATTACAACCCCTTGAGAGCATTCCATGTTATTCATACCACCTATCAAAGGGGTTAGTCAACCACCCTTCGAGGATCTAATCTAGGCATCCAGCAGTCAAGGTTACATCCATGTTATCTTTGAACCACCACTCAAGGAGTTAAACATCCACCCCTCGAGAAGTTATACCTCCAGAACTCGAAGGGCTACCCCTCAAGAGGATAGACATCCAGCACTCGAAGGGTTAAACAGCCACCCCTTGAGGGTTAAACATCCAGCACTCGAAGGGTTAACCAACTACCCCTCGAGGGTTAAACATCCAGCACTAGAAGGGTTAAACAACCAGCACTGGAAGGGTTAAACAACCACCCCTCGAGAATAGATATCCAGCACTCGAGAGGATAGACATCCAGCATTCGAGAGCACTCGAGAGCACATCAACACACGAATCACTCCTCGAGGGTTTAGATTCCCACCATCATTTCGAGCCATGTGCCTCTCGAGACATTCATGTCTCCAATCAGTAATCATCCATAACTCGAGAGTGCATGTTACCTCTCAAATCTATTATACACGATCCACCTGTCATGGGTACAGTTTCCACTTTGAGAGCATCCACACCTCGCGAGTACATTCATTCGACAGCAATTGTACCTTGTGTCCACACCATTTGAGGCATCATTTCACCATTTGAGGAATCATTCCACCACTCGAACTACCATTCGAGGTTTCAAGCTGCCAGGGTTTAAGACCCATGACCTGGCCTTATCTTTTAACGGGTCATTTGACCCGGCCGCCGAACTGGGTTGGAACCCTAGGGAGCCTCTGCCCCGTATCTTCTTTCCCGGGTTGAATGTCCCGACGGTGACCTAAAATGGGTCGAGCACCCAGATTTGAGTCCTCGCCTAGAATGCATTTTTCTGGCACCGGTGAGTTGCCGGAAACTGGGCAAAATTCAAAGAATCCACCAATTATGAAAAAATCTGCTCCTCCATTCATCTTGATCTGGGCATTCTCATGAAATTGAAAAACAAGGATAACACATTGGGTATACCATCATTGATGATTCTGATAAAAAAAATCTACCCTGGTCGACGGATGAACGGCCAATTTAACCAACACATAGCAAAACATCTCCTAACATCCATCTTGAACCTGACTAGCCCCAAAGCATGAGCCCCATCCAACAATAAAATTCCAACACCCAAAATAGAGAATTCCACTTCTCGAACCTACTATGGAACCTTCACCACTCGAATCCGTACCTCCCGAACCTTCTGCTCCAACCAACTACCTCTCGAACTTCCACTGCAACCTTCACATCTTGAATTCGTACCTATTGAACCCCTCCACTTGAACCCTCTCCAGTTGAACCTTCACCTCTCGCCATCTCCACGCTTCAATTACATGTATAATTGGTACATTTATAGCTTAAATTACAGATCTTTTAACATTCCTATAAAATTTCTATAATTTGTTATCAAGTTCACCGCACGTAGCCAAACTATTAATAATAAATAGAAAAGGAAAGCATTCCTATCTCAGCCCTTTTATCCTTTGTGGATCCTTCCAGATTCAGGCTTACTCACGTAACTTCTTTTGTAAGCACACAAAAGTTTCTACATAAAGATAATCATATTCTTTTATATTGTGAGTATGTAGAAGATATTGGAGTGCTGTCATTCGCCATGGTTTTAATCAGGAGCGGAGGCAGAAAATATTTATGACGGGTGCTGATATGTAAAGATAAAAAAAATTCTTCAAATTTTCTTTATATTAGAGGGGGCTGAAAAATATTTTTTTAAATAAATTATTCTCATGTTTTTGGTAAATTTCATCATGGCGGGGGATGAATTCCCCTCCAGCCCCCGCCTAGCTCTGCCTCTGGCTTTAATTCTAGACATAAGCTTGGTTTCTTGGATGGTTCCATCACCAAGCCTTTACCCGATGAACATTTTACTAATATTTGGAGTAGTTTTAATTCCATGCTTATTGGTTGGATCATTCAGACACTCGATCCGTTTGTTCGTACTACTGTTACTTATTATGACTCGGTTAAGAAACTTTGGGATGATCTTCATCTCCGTTACTCAGTTGGGAATGACTCACGTATATATCAGATTTGTGCGGACATTTACAATTGTCGTCGGAATGGTCAGACTATTAATGCCTACTTTAGTCGCTTCAAGAAGTTGTGGAATGACCTACTTGCTTACATGCATCCACGTACTTGTATTTCATGTCTCGATGCAGCTGTCGTTTTGGTTGAACGTGAGAAGGAAATGATTTCTCATCGATCTGGATGATGGCTATGCCACTCTTCGCTCATATGTCCTTACACAGGAACCATTGCCCTCGCGTGACAAGGTTTACTCCCTTGTCTCTCAAGAGGAGCGTTAGAAGACTGTCATCTTAGCTCGTGATTCTGCCACTTCGGAAGACACCATAGCCTTTGCTGCCTGTTATCAGGTGAAATCCTCCGCTCCGAAGTCTACTGCTATCACTCCGGGATCTACCCCAGCCACCACCGATGATCGTCAGAGTCTTACCTGCACTCACTATAGCCGAAAGGGTCATGATATTACTACTTGCTTTCGAAATATTGGCTTTTCGGAATGGTTAACTGAGAATGGCCCCCCTACATCAGGCCCAAAAACTGCCGCAAACCCCAGGACACGCACCCCCATGGTGCGCCGTTCGTCGGTGCTGCTCAGCCAGTGGACGCCGCCACTCCACACGCGGGCACCGCCACTCCACACGCGGGCGCCGCCACTGCTGTTGTCTCATACTCCGATTGATCCGTCTTCGGCCCATCCCTATCCAAGGAGCAATGGAGTATGTTGTTAAACATGTTCTCTAAGTTAAATTTTTCTGACAATCTATCAAGTAAGACCACTTTACCTTGGATTCTTGATACCGGTGCATCGTATCATATGACCAGTGACAGGGATCTTCTTTATGATATTAAGCATGCTGCAAATATTGATGTTATCCTCCCTGATGGTTCTATTTTCACTGGTGTGGAACATAGAAAAAAAATTGGAGATGTTGTCGTGACTCATGTTCTTTTTATTCCGGCATTACGATGCAATCTGTTATCGTTTGCCAGTAAATGTTGCTTTAAATTTTATAGTTTTACTTACCGGAAAATTATGTGTACTACAGGATATCAGCACAAGGACAATGATTTTCATGGGTGAAAAGCAAGGAGGGGTTTATTGGTTGTGCAGAATGGGAGTTTTCGGATCTACACAGTCCTTGACTATTGCTGCTTCAGTGTCTTCGCATGCTTTATAGACTCAGCGTTTTGGGCATCCATCCTCATCGTTTTTATCTTCTATCCCAGGCATTTTTTACATACTAGTGATTTTAATAATTTTTTTCCCTACTCGGTATGTCATCGCGTAAACATTCTAGAAATAGTTTTCCTGTTACTTTAGCTAAGGCTAGTAATTTGTTTGAACTTATTCATTGTGATGTTTGAGGACCTTATGGTTCACCCTCTTCTAGTGGAGTATTTTTATTTTTGACGATAGTTGATAATTATTCTCGAGTTGTTTGGGTTTATTTATTAGTTTCTAAGTCTCAAGTACCATTGAAGATGAAGAAGTTCTTTGCGACACATTTCTGCCGTCCTATTTAATGGGTTTGTGTTGACAACGGAATCGAATTTCTACCTCTCAAATCATTTTTTCTGGAGAAAGGTGTTCGTTTTGAGACCTTGACATTCTACACACCTCAGCAAAATGGGCGTGTGGAACGGAAACACGGACATATCCTTAATGTTGCTCGTGCTCTTCATTTCCAAGCTCATTTTCCGATTGACTGTTGGGGAGAATGTATTCTTATAGCGGCTTACCTCATCAATTGCACGCCAACATCGGTGTTAGATGGCTGAAAGCCTCATCACTTCCTGTACGGTCGCGCACCTGATTACATCCATCTCCATTTGTTCGGTTCATTGTACTTTTCCTCTCACCTTCCACGGCTGCGTGATAAGTTTGCATTTGGAAGTCGAAAGTGCATCTTTCTTGACTACCCTGTTGGCAAGAAAGCTTGGCGTGTTTACGACTTAGAGTCTCGAACAGTCTTTGACGGTTAAGATGTGATATTTTATGAAGACTGTTTCCCTTTTGCACCCATTTCTATGAAGACATCATCAGTTGATCCCTTGCCATGAGCGGCCTTCTGCCGTCACCATCCTTCTAGTGCGGCCTCCTCCCATGGCCGTCCCTCCAGCATGGCCTCCTTCTGTGGCAGTCCCTCCAGCGCGGCCTCCTATCATAGCTTTCCAGCCAGTGCGGCCTTCTATAGCACCAGTCGCGCAACCACGTCCTGCTGAGCCTGATGCGTGGCCACCTCCCGTCGAGCCATCCGTGCGGTTGCCTTTCACCAAGCCCACCGTGCGGTAACCTTTTGTCGAGCCCGTCTCACCAATAGCTGCTCCATCTGCTGTCCGTCCTCCTAGCACTCGTCTTTGTCAGCCTCCAGCTAAATTTAAAGATTACTCATGCACTGCTACTCGCTCCATAACCCCCCCCCCCCCTTTCTGCTGGTCCTGCATCCTCTGATTCACTGTTCTCAGGTACGCGTTACCTTATTGCTGATTATGTTTCTTGTAGTAAATTTTTGGTTTCACATTCTAGACTTTTGGCTGCAGTGACAGATGTTGCTGATCCAGTTACTTTTTCTAATGCTTATCTTCATCCTCAATTGTGTACGGCTATGTCTGACGATATTGATGCACTCGAGCAGAATAATACATGGGTTCCTGCTCCTCTTCCTCTTGGAAAGAAGGTCATTGGTTGTAAGTGAGTCTATTGAGCGATACAAGGCTCGTTTGGTGGTACTTGGCAATCGTCAGATTTAGGGGACTGACTTTATTGAGACATTTGCTCTTGTTGCTAAGATGAGTTCAATTCATCTTTTCTTAGTTGTTGCTGCTATTCGTGGTTGGGATCTTCATCGATGGATGTTCACAATGCATTTTTGCATAGTGATCTTAAGGAGGAGGTGTAGATGCATCCACCTCCTAGTTATACACTTCCAGCACCTGGTTTGGTTTGCAAGCTTCGCAACTCTCTTAACGCTCTACACCAGGCTCTGCGAAATTGGTTTGCTAAACTTGCTGCTGCTCTTCGCCTCTTTGGGTTTGTTCAGAGTAAGGCAGATTACTCCTTGTTTTCTTAATTGAAGGATGGTGTTTCTCTTCATGTATTGGTTTATGTTGATGATCTTATCATTGTTGGTTCCTCTTCTGCGATAATGTCCAAGTTCAAGAAGTATTTGTGCTCTTGTTTTCATATGTACGATCTTGGTGTCATGAAGTATTTCTTAGGCATTGAGATCGCTCGTCGGCCTGATAAGATGTTTCTATCTCAGCAGAAATATGCCTTGGATATTTTGTCTGATACTAGTTTATTAGCAGCTAAGCCCACAAATTTTCCCATGGAACAACAGCACAACTTGGCGCGAGATGATGGTCCTTTGTTTGATGATTTTGCACAGTATCGCAGACTTGTGGGGAAGCTCATTTATCTTACCATCACTCGTCCTGAGCTTAGCTATTCAATTCATACCTTGCCTCAGTCCATGGAGAAAGTTCGTTTGGCACATTGGCATGGAGCTTTGCAAGTTCTGCATTACTTAAAGAGTCATCCTGGTCAAGATTTATTTCTATCGGCTAAGAGTTCTCTTTAGCTTACAACATTTTGTGATTCAGATTGGGCAGCTTGCCCAATTACTAAGAAATCTTTGACTGGATATTTTGTGATGATTAGTGAATCTCCGATTTCTTGGAAGATGAAGAAACAACCCACCGTTTCTCGTTCTTTGGCTGAAGCAGAATACTGGGCAATGGTAGTCGTGTGCTGTTAATTGTTGTGGCTCAAGTCATTTCTTCGTTCGTTGGGAGTGGCGCATCCTACTCCGATGCATTTGTACTACAATAGTAAGACTGTTCTTCATATTGCAGTCAATCCAGATTTTCATGAGAGGACGAAGTATATTGAGATTGATTGTCATTTTATTCGTGACTTGATACAGTCCGGTACTGTGGTTACTTATCATATTCGTACTGCTAGTCGGCCAGCAGATTTATTTACGAAGACACTTGTACGACAGACATTTTAGACTTTACTTGACAAGTTGAGCATTCGAGATCCACATGCTACAACTTGAGGAGGAGTGTAGGAGATATATTGTGAATATCTTCTGCAATATTATTGTACCTTAGATAGAATCATTTTCCTTTATTGACTCTGTAAAAAATATCTATATATTGTATTTTTTTTTGTATTTTTTTTGTAACAAAATAACTATTGCAAGGTACAATGTCTGGATTAGTATCCGATAAGATAATCAGCAGCCAAAATATGGATGAAAATGTAACATCCCAAAAACATAGTACAATTACATGTGTTCATTCAATAAAACACTAACATGTGCCGAGTGTAGTGTGGGGTCTCCATTCTTTTAGGGATGTCTTCATGCGATCCTTTTCCCCCTTACTCTTTTCCCCCTCACTCTTTTCCCCCTCGTAGAGCTGATTCGTTTCTCAACCGCTTCTCTTTGCTCATCTTCAAAAGCAAACCACTTTTCATCTAATGAAGATTTTTCCCCAGTTCCCACATCTTGCTGCAGTATCTCAGAGTCGGACTTCTTTGCCATGCATTTTAGTTTCCAATATGCACGGCCATCAATTCCCAAGTGAATAGGCTCTGTCCTCAGAACCTCAGAAGATTTATTCTTCTTGTATGGCAAAACACTTGACCCTGTTGGAAAATGATGGTTAAAAGGTTGAAATTTGTCAACTTTTTGGGCTTCGTTTAGATTGGGACCCGAACGGATTTTGGGTCAATGGATGTCATTTTTTGGTTCTCCTCCGCGAGTACTATAAAATCGACTATTTAAACTCTCAAAACGGATCAAGGGTGAATGAGATATGAATGTTTAAATATCAATCTTGAAAGAGGAAAAAATGGACGAAAATTGGCCCAGGTAATTTTCTCTGGACTGTTCAAAATGCGTATGGAGCGCATGGAAGTCTCTGGAAGGCCTAACCGCATAGTATATATGGAATTGCTTGTGTGTAATTCTTAAGAGATAACAACAAAATACTTCCATATTTTGTGAGATATCTTGTCTTAAATAAATATGCGGTTTACCATGTTTAATATGATGAAAAATATTTGTACAAATATTTCTTCCTTTTCCAGCAGATTTGATTCGAGTATTCATGGAATGTCTCGGATTTGGTGAGTTGGTGATTGGAGAATATTCTTCTCTAATTACAGAAAATCAGAATATCATGTTTCCATGATTAGGGTCTCTTAGAGTAGTATAAATAGAGCCTCTAAGTCAGTCAGAAAACTCGCACATTCTCAAGTTCCTCATTTATTCTAAACTTGAGTCTCACTTCTTTCTATCTCTGTCGGTGATAGTCCTTCGGGTCTTGCGTGAATCCCAGGTAACTCTTAAATGTTAATTGTTGTCTGCGATGGTTTTATCCTAGGGAACGATGTCTAAGACGGGACTCATTCGTTTCAAGGGCAGCGAGTGTTACTCGTGACTCCATCAATTTGTGATTACTTGAAACGTGATTCATGCTTTGATTATTTGTAATTTAAGCTTTTCGATTGTATGCTTGAATAATTAATAAAATTGTATTATTCTTGCATATGTTAATTGCTCGTTCAATTTTGTTATTTGATTTTTCGCATGATATAATCAATATATGTCCAACAGTCTTGAAACGAATGATTTTTGTTGAATTATATTGATTCCAAAAATTTGCAAACAAAATATTCTGCATACGGACATGGCATGCAAAATTGCATATTGCTTTCGTCAAAACAGTTTACCATATTTGTTTGGAAACAATAAACAATGCATTGCCATATTAAATAGCATGGTTACGTGTGGAAATTTACATGCTGTGAGTAAGTGCATGCCTTAATTAATTTTTGTGATACACGAAACACGGATTGATTGATAAATCTGCATGGTGTCCACATATTTTGCATGCCACACATACGCATTGAAAAGCAGTGATTGCATGCTTTATGGAAATTGTGTGTTTGCAAAAATATGTATGCTAATGGTTTTGGTTATTTATAACAAAAACAGATCGAGCAATTTGTTATGTATAATTGTTTTAAAATATTATACTACGATATTTGATGTGTACTTATATTTAATGTTGAATAATGTTGTATGTACACATCGTGAATCCTAGAACCATGTCGAGCAATGATGCTGCGAAGACTACCCCTGGGGTGATGCCTCTTGTGGCTGTTCCTCATGCTGAGAAACCCGAGAAGTTCAATAATGGTATGAACTTCAAGATGTGGCAACAGAAGATGCTCTTCTACTTGTCCACTATGGGTTTGGAACGTTACGTTCACGAAGATCGTCCCGTTGTGGATGAGAAAAGCGCTAAGGAAGTTCAAGATGCTGCGATGGAGTGGAGCTCTAAGGAGTATGTCTGCCGCAACATCCTTTTGAATATCCTTCACGATGCCATTTGGAATGTGTATGAGGTGAAGGAGCCTTCTAAGGTGTTGTGGGAAACTCTTGACCAAGAGTACAGGGGTGAGGAAATTGGATCCAAGAAGTGGGTCGTCGGCAAGTTCCTCGACTACAAGATGGTTGATGCCAAGTTTGTGGTCAGTCAAGCTCAAGAGCTTCAAATGATGATCCATGAGCTGATAGCCGAGAAGATGACAATGTGCGAGACTCTCCAAGTCTATTGCATTATTGAGAAACTGCCTCCAAGTTGGAAGGACTTCAAGAGTTACACAAGCGAAAGGTGATGACCATGAGGGATTTGATCCAAAAGTTTCGTGTTGAGGAGGATAATCGCATCTCTGAAAAGAGGATGAATGGATCTGTGCTGTGGCAAGGGCCAATCTCGTGGAGGTTGGTGGGAGCTCCAAGTCAAAGAAGCCCAAGGCAAAGAAGGGATCCAAGTTGGGAGCTAAGGGTGGAGTTTCGAAGAAGTCGAAGTTCACTGGCAAGTGCTACAACTGCAACCTCGCTGACCACAAGTCCTCCGAGTGTAAAAAGCCAAAGAATGCCAAGAATGAGGCCAACATGGTTGAAAATCTTGCACGAGATGTGAATAACATCGATCTGTGTGCTGTGATTTCTGAAGTCATCATGGTGGACTCCAATCCAAAGGAATGATGGATTGACACTGGTGCTACGAAGCACATCTGCTCTGTCAAGGAAGTATTCTCAAACTTCAAGGAAATTGAAGATGGAGAGACCATCTACATGGGCAACTCTGCAACTTCCATGGTGAAAGCCCGTGGCACTGTGGTGCTGAAGATGACGTCTGGGAAGAAGTTGACTTTGAAGAATGTTTTGTATGTGACAGACATTCACAAGAACCTTGTGTCCGGTTCTATGTTGATCAAGCATGGCTTTAAGCTAGTGTTTGAGTCTGATAAGTTAGTCTTATCAAAGCAAGGTATATTTGTAGGCAAAGGTTATGAGCCAGATGGTATGTTCAAGTTGAACACCATGGTTGTACCTCCTAAGAAAGATGAAATGAATGCTTCTTCTTCTGCTTACATGATTGAGTCTTCCAATTTTTGGCATGGTAGACTAGGACACGTTAATTATGATTCGATAAGAAGATTAATTAAAATGGAGAACATACCTAACATGGAAATTGATGCAAATCATAAGTGTGAAACTTGTGTTGAAGCTAAGATGACTCGAACGTCTTTCAAACAAGTTAAACGAAACACGAAACCTCTTGAGTTGATACATACCGATATCTGTGATCTCAAGTTCATGCAAACAAGAGGAGGTAACAAGTATTTCATCACTTTTGTGGATGATTGTACGAAATACTGTTATGTGTACTTGCTGAAAAGCAAAGATGAGGCAATTGAGAAATTTGTTCTCTACAAAACGGAAGTTGAAAATCAACTTGATAAGAAGATCAAGGTGATTAGAAGTGACCGTGGAGGTGAATATGTAGAGCTATTTAGGGACTATTGTTCTGAACATGGCATTATTCACGAGGTCACTGCCCCCTACTCACCTCAATGTAATGGTGTGGCTGAACGTAAAAATTGCACTCTTAAAGAGATGATGAATGTGATGTTGATAAGTTCTGGGTTGCCACAGAGCATGTGAGGGGAGGCTATTTTGACGGCCAACTATCTTTTGAATACGATACCCCGTAAGGATAAGAAAGCAACTCCTCATGAGTTGTGGAAAGGCACGAAGCCATCCTTTACACACTTGCGAATGTGGGGGTGCCTTGCGAAGGTATTAATCCCACCCCCCAAGAAGTTAAAGATCAGACCTAAAATGGTTGACTGTATCTTTATAGGATATGCACATGAGAGTAGTGCTTATCGCTTCCTTGTACATGAATCTCATCATCCCGAGATTCACAAGAACACGATCATGGAATCAAGAAATGCAAATTTCTTTGAGGATGTGTTCCCTGCCAAGGAAAGGGCCGAATCGTTGAAAAGGACAATTGAGTCATTAGACGAAGGCGTAGTAATTCCTGACAATCTCGATGATCAAGAGGAGGAAGTGGATGAACCTAGACGAAGTAAACGGATTAGGACTGAAAAATCATTTGGTCCTGATTATCTAACGTTTATGCTTGAAAGTGAACCACAAAGCTATAAAGAAGCTGTGAATTCGTCTGAGGGGCCTATGTGGAAAGAAGCTATTAAAAGCGAAATCGACTCGATTCTACATAAACATACTTGGGAGCTAGTGGACTGACGGGCGGGCGGTCGTCGCGCCCGCCGTGCAAAAGATAATTTATAAGCCCTAAATGCTTACTTTCTACAACTAGGTAGATAGTGGCAAATCGGGGTCGTCCAAAGAGAAGAGGGATCTTCCTAAGCGTCTAAGCACACAATGGTTGATACTAGGCTAGGAGTAAATATATATACACACACTTAAAAGCAAGTAAAAGGGGGGGGGTTGGTTGGTTGGTTTCCTAAGTTAACAAAGATAAAAAGACGAGATAACTAGCAACGTCAAGTGACTATGCAAATCATCAAACGAAACTAAAGAAAAGGGGGTTTTAAACTACAAAGATAAAATGCCTTGGGGGCAACGGATATCCACTTCCACATCTAATGTAGTTCATCGAATCATTCACACATTCCATCATATAGCATTCATGACCCAACGCTCACACACCCCATCTAGCAAGTACCACAACACACACATCACAAGGAGTTCTAAGTTCATGCTCATAGATCTTCATGCAAAGGCGCTACGGAATTCGTCACGTTCCTACACCTAAACAATTCAACCACACAAGCACTACCTATGCTCAAACCACTCATGGCACACATGCAGTGAAACACACCGTCAAGAATGCATAAACGCCAAATAACAAATGCTTCAAGAATGAATTTAAATCATCTATTCAATACTTCAACTACTTGTCGTGGAGACTAAACTCCTATCCTTCTTAGTTCGTAGTTTGCGAGAGTGAGTTCGACATCTCTCGTCAAACCTCACCAATGACTCCCGAGTCGCGACCACGACTCAAGGTGTCATTGGTGGCATTTAAGCACGAAGGACCAACAAGCTTGGCAATGCCTATGACCACTACACCGTGACTAAGCATTAAACCAATTCATGCAATTACACGAGATTGGATGAACGTGCAACGCACATTCATCCACGAGCATATGACTCTCTCGTTTGCTACACAAACGAACATGACGAAGAGTTCGACATCAATCACATTCGTCTAGCACATTGTCAACACACTAACACAATCAAAAGCTCTAATTCACACTCATACATTACTAACAAGAACAGGGGGGAAATTAACCCAAATCCCCCAAACCCTAGCTAGCAATTCATACAAGCATTCATATCATCAAGCTCTCAACAACATCAATGCAATCAACAATTAACATTCAAAGCACAATAAATGCACAATAGCAAAAACATCAAATAGATAGATAGAAATGGTTCTCAATACATAGAAGTGGAAGCTTCAATCCATAGCTCCCAAGTACAAGAACTACTCTAGAACAACAAAAGACATAATTAAACTAAGAAAAACAAAGAAAAGAAAGAAGAGAAAAACCTAGAATTGTAGCCCTAAAATGCAGAGAAAACGCGGGCTGGAAAAGGCTTGAGAAGAGGAGGAAAGAGATTAGTATTTATAGTGCAAAGAAAATAAGAATGATTTCTGGCCGCCCGTTGGTCGCGACTCGCGACGAGTTCTTCGCGACTCGCGATGGTGTTGGTCGCGACTCGCGATGGTGTCGCGACGGGGTCGCGACGGCAGCCACAGTTTTGCATTGTTTCTTTGTCTTCTTCATAGCCACCCCTCTCACTCTTCAAGTCTTCAACAGCTCCAAAATGGTCTTCAACGGCCTCCGGTCTTCATGTCTTCGAAGTGAGTATCCAAAAGTCTTCGAAAGTATAGTCTTCAATGTCTTCCGGTCTTCGTTGCTTCCGTGTTCTTCCCTTGTCACACAAAATCCACTTAAAAGAGGTAAAAGAGTACAAAGTTGCTTTTGCCTCTCCTAAGTGAATTTCAAGGTAAAACACAAGCTCTCGATAATAAAAGAGCACAAAAGTGATCCTAAATACTACTAAATAATGCGTCTAAAATGGACACATCATGGACTTACCTCCGAGGTGTAAACCACTGGGCTACAAATGGATCTTCAAGAAGAAGATGAGAACAGATGGCTCGATTGACAAGTATAAAGCCAGACTTGTAATCAATGGTTATAGACAAAAGGAAGGTCTTGACTATTTTGATACTTATTCTCCAGTCACGAGAATAAGCTCCATTAGAATGATACTTGCTATCGCCGCACTGTATAAGCTTGAGGTTCATCAAATGGATGTGAAGACTGCCTTCTTGAATGGAGATTTAGAGGAAGAAATCTACATGGAGCAACCTGAGGGGTTTACGGCTCCCGGACAAGGAGGAAAAGTCTGCAAGTTGGTGAAATCATTGTATGGTCTCAAACAAGCACCAAAGCAATGGCATGAGAAGTTTGACCATGTCGTCCTTGCCAATGGTTTCAAAATCAATGAGTGTGATAAGTGCATCTATGTGAAAGACACGGAAAATGGATATGTAATCCTATGTTTATATGTAGATGACTTGCTCATTATGGGTAGTAATGAAAAGATGATCAAATATACCAAGGACATGTTAAATTCTCATTTTGACATGAAGGATATGGGACTGGCGGATGTGATCTTGGGGATAAAGATCATCCGAAGCTCTGATGGTATCACCTTAACCCAGTCTCATTATGTAGATAAAATCCTTGAGAAATTCAACAAGAATGACTCAGAGGTGGCAATGACTCCAATAGATCCGAATTTGCATCTACGAAAGAACAAATTGGAGGCTATTAATCAGGTGGAGTACTCGAGAGTCATTGGGAGTCTGATGTACTTGATGAGTTGTACTAGACCAGACATTTCCTACACTGTAAGTAGGTTGAGTAGATACACGAGTAACCGCAGTATGACTCACTGGAAAGCAATAACTAGAGTATTGAGATATCTACGTTATACTCATGATTATGGTCTACATTATTCGAGTTATCCAGCTGTAGTTGAAGGATACAGTGATGCAAACTGGATACACGATATAAAGGATCTGAAATCCACTAGTGGGTATGTATTTACACTAGGTGGAAGAGCAGTCTCGTGGAAGTCCTCTAAACAAATGGTTATTACTCGATCCACGATGGAATCTGAGTTTGTTGCCTTAGACAAGGCGGGTGAGGAGGCCGAATGGCTCCTTCAATTCGTAGAGGACATTCCTAGATGGCCGAAGCCTGTGCCAGCCATATGTATACATTGTGATAGTGTATCTGCTATTTGAAAGGCTCGGAATATGCTCTATAGTGGGAAGTCTCATCATATTCGACGGAGACATAGTTCCATAAGATAACTTCTCTCAACTGGAGTGATCACAATTGACTATGTAAGGTCGAAGGACAACATAGCTGATCCCTTGACTAAAGGGTTGAATCGAGAGGTAGTTGAAACATCATCGAGAGGAATGGGACTGAAGTCCATTAAATGATGGGTTACGTACGTGGACACCCAACCTATGTGACTGGAGATCCCAAGATCTAGGTTCAAAGGGACAACTAAACTGCAAAGACCCATTGCGATCACTGTGGGGGTTTCATACCTCCTATCTTATTCCTATGATGAAGAAACAGTGATGTGAATGGAGGTTAAGCATTAGGTTGCTTTTAATGGTTCATGGCATCAAGTGTGTAGTACTTGAAAGAGCGCATAGTCTCTGGAACTGCTCTTACGCCAAGAATCACCTATGTAAGCGAGAAGTGTGGCCGCTTCGAAAGGGAATTGTTGGGACGCAATTCTTTAGAAACCTTACAGAACTAGGCGTGTGCCATGGCCTGATTAATGGACACAACCGAGGAAAGCGCAAGGGTTGGGAAAGATGTCTGTGGGAAGTGCATTGACGATCACACAAGCGGTAGGGGAAGTTCAAGGACATCGTGTCTACTTCCTAACCAGTGGGCTAAGTGTACTCTCTCAAGGGAAAGTTCAAAGGGTGACACCTACTTATCCTCTGCAGCATCTATGCCGTCGAAATGAATCTATCACCAAGTCAAACTATGTGTCTGACGTGATTGTTCTGATTCCTACATCAATATCTATTCATGTGGGGGATTGCTGGAAAATGATGGTTTAAAGGTTGAAATTCGTCAACTTTTTGGGCTCCGTTTAGAGTGGGACCCGAACAGATTTTGGGTCAATGGATGTCATTTTTTGGTTCTCCTCCGCGAGTACTATAAAATCGACTATTTAAACTCTCAAAACGGATCAAAGGTGAATGAGATATGAATGTTTTAAATATCACTCTTGAAAGAGGAAAAAATGGGCGAAAATTGGCCCAGGTAATTTTCTCTGGACTGTTCAAAATGCGTATGGACCGCATGGAAGTCTCTGGAAGGCCCAACCGCATAGTATATATGGAATTGCTTGTGTGTAATTCTTAAGAGATAACAACAAAATACTTCCATATTTTGTGAGATATCTTGTCTTAAATAAATATGCGGTTTACCATGTTTAATATGATGAATAATATTTGTACAAATATTTCTTCCTTTTCCAGCAGATTTGATTCGAGTATTCATGGAATATCTAAGATTTGGTGAGTTGGTGATTGGAGAATATTCTTCTCTAATTACAGAAAATCAGAATATCATGTTTCCATGATTAGGGTCTCTTAGAGTAGTATAAATAGACCCTCTAAGTCAGTCAGAAAACTCTCACATTCTCAAGTTCCTCATTTATTCTAAACTTGAGTCTCACTTCTTTCTGTCTCTGTCGGTGATAGTCTTTCGGGCCTTGCGTGAATCCCAGGTAACTCTTAAATGTTAATTGTTACCTGCGATGGTTTTATCCTAGAGAACGATGTCCACGACGCGCACTCATTCGTTTCAAGGGCAGCAAGTGTTACTCGTGACTCCATCAATTTGTGATTACTTGAAATGTGATTCATGCTTTGATTATTTGTAATTTAATCTTTTCGATTGTATGCTTGAATAATTAATAAAATTGTATTATTCTTGCATATGTTAATTGCTCGTTCAATTTTGTTATTTAATTTTTCGCATGATATAATCAATATATGTCCAACAAACCCCACCAGCTCAGTATGAGCAGCTGCAACTTCACTATGTATTTTAGAGACAATAGCATCATGCTCTGCAATTGAAAGACAAGCACCATACTTCTTTAAAATTGCATTTGCTGTTTCAAACTCTTCTCCTTATCCTCTATGGCAAGAACTTTTTCGTTATGTTCATCCTTTGCAGCATTCACTCTTTCTTTATCTTCCTTCACTTTCTCATCAATCCAATCGCGAATTTTCGCAGTCCCAAGAATTTCATCACACAAAAAATTTATGACCCTTAGCTTCTCTGAAGAGTCCATGTACTCAAATCCAACAATTTTGTTATCTGAATTGCCCAGGTCCAATAATTTTGACAAACTTCCAGACTCAGAAATACATTCATTTAACGCATTGATCCATGCATCTTTTTCCCTCAGTGCAGATTCTGAAGACCCTTGTCCTCGCTCAGTCTGAATTATGGATAGCATCTGAATGATAAAATAAACAGCCGCAGAATGCTTTCCTCGGCGACTACTTCTCCCCTGCATCGAGTCTCTAAGCACTACTTTTGGTTGCCCTTTCATCACCCCAAGAGTCTTCCCAAAAACAGCACAAAATTCCAAGAATTGAAAGGCTTTGCCAATATCTTTTGAAGGTATATCAATATCATGTATGCTAGACAGCTCAAAACCCTCGGGCAATGGGATTTCTGCATTGTTATCATTGTCCTCAGAATCTTTTTCCTTGGATGGCTTTCCCTCCTGCGGATCAGCATCAGTAATGTGTTTTGCATTATTTATCACAATCCCATTTGAATCATGATGCTTTCTAGGACTAGTCCTCGCCACCAAAGTAGTTCCCTTCTTCTTGCCTGCTGCCTTCAGTTTATCCTTTTTTAGACTTTTCACCTTCTTATCAGGGCCCATTGAAGGTTGCTTCATCAAACCCTTTTGGAGCTCGCTCCCATCACTCTTCTCATGTATCACCTCTAGCTTACTTTCACATGACTTTTGCAGGACAGAATCACAATTTTCACTACTGCTTTTTGCTTGCTTACTAGCTCGCGGTTTTTTCGGCTTCCTGGCCTTAACGCATCCATCAACAGGATCTTTTGTGTGGTTATTTAACTTACCGGATCCTTCCACGACAACCTTAATAGGCTTGGCTTGTACGAGATTTGAAGGAGGGGACGAATCTGTCAGGTTAGTATTAATCCCCCCATCATTCTCCTTGCCCCTCTTTCTTGGTGAATTACTCACAGGAATCATTTATGAAGCAGCTCTCTTTTCATGTCCACCTTTCTGCAGCAATTCTGTAACTGACAAGCATCCTTTTGCTTTCGCAGTATGTATAAGTATACCAGTGGGCCAGTGGCGGATCTATTGATACGCGAGGTAGGGCTCCAGCCCTACCTCGGTCGCCGGCCGGAGCTAGGAGGAGGCGGGAGCGCGTCTCCGGCGCGATGGCGGCAGCAAGGGCCAAGCCCTACTCGCCGGAGAAGAAGGCCGCGCTGCGGCCTTCTTTTTTTTGAAGTCATACGTACTAAAATGACGTCGTTTCACGTTAGTGAAACGACGTCGTTTCGTTTGGCTTTATTTTTTTAACACCTAAGTAGTAAAACGACGTCGTTTCACGTTAGTAAAACGACGTCGTTTCACGTTAGTGAAACGACGTCGTTTCACTAAGTAATATGAAAAAAAAAGAAATCAGAAATGGATTGGGCCAAAAACTGAGCCCAATCCAATAGCCAATTAATCCATTCTATAAATGCTGGAGGCGAGAAGGACAACAAGGCAGCACCAGCACTCCTCCTTCCTCTGCCTCACTCGCTCTCAGCCCCGTCGCCGCCGCCGCGCCACCGCCGTCCGCCACCGACTGCTGCTTGCCTGCCTCGTCCCGCCGCCTCTCCAAACCTGAAACCACGGTAAGTCTTCTCTTCTCTTCATGCTAATATTTATTAATTTTAGGGTTTATAATTTATTGTCTTTTTAATTTATTTCTTCAAAACTTAAATATATGTATAATGTGAACATGATTTTTAGATTGGATGTTGAATTGAATTTATATGGTTGTATTATATATGATTGTTGAATTTTAGTTGAATTGCATAAATTGATTTAGTTGAATTGCATATTTAGTTGGAATTTAGTTGGAATTTAGTTGAAATTTAGTTGAAATTATAATTGTTTGATTTATTTTGTATAATTGTATGTGAAAATGAAATTGTCAATTTGTCATAATCGGTTTATGGAATTATCAATTAGGGATATTCGTTAAATTGAATTTAGATGAATATGATTTTATGAACTTTTTGTTATCTCAATTTGTTATTGTTTCGTAACTCTTTTAGATTTTTTAAAAACAAATCAATTTGTTATTGTTATCTCAATTTTTTTGTTATTGTTATTGTTTCCCAGGGGCGGAACCAGAAAAATTTTCCCGGGGACGAAAATGTTTCAGCCTCCCCTGAAAAATTATTCTGGTTCCGCCCCTGCAGTGGGCTGATGACCTTGCTTCTTCATGCATACACTGCAATTGCAAATCCCTCTACACTTGGGAAAAATCCAATCTTCCAAAGCTCCAACTACTTCAGCGTTCTCACCGTACCTGTTGGACAGGCACTTGTGGCAAAAACGGATGGGACATGGCTTGTTAGTTCTCGGGTTAGTACCCTTGCACGCCGCGTAGAAGTCTCTCGTTTTTTGCCGGCACTGGTGACAGGTCTTGCCGTTCTCGGAATCGTAAATGCGGCCGTGGTGCACGCGTACTTCGGGGTGGTTGTTGCACTTTGCCTGCGGGGAGATTCCGTTCTCCAGCTTCTCCTCCGGAGATGAGATTTCCGTCTCCGGCTTGGGATCGGGGGAGCTGATTTTGTTCTTCTTCGCAGACATGGGTGAGGCGAGTTTGGAGGAAGATCTTGGGCTCGCTACCTTTGCTTGGTGATGGAGATGGTTATGGAGAGGGTTTGAGCTCTGCTTGTATTTTGTCTGTCCCTATATATTGTATTCTTGTGTCATCCATGAAAACGGACGTTCATATTTCACAGTGTCCATTTCTTTCCTTATGTATACTTTATCTATATTACAGAGTCCATTTCTTTCCTTGTGCATACATTATCTTATGCACTTTTTTAATGCAAAAGCTAATGGAAGCTCGATGGTGTGTCGTTTTACACCAAAAATAAATCAATCTCTAAGCTGAATTTTCAGTTTAGGATTCTATGGTCGGTATGGGCATACCGACCAGTATAGCTACGAGCAAGTTCGTTTCCCAAGAGATTGGCGAGACTTTTTCCTTAATCTTTAATCTACAAAATTGTAACTAGAAGAACTAGATGAGAATCGTGAATAAGAGAAACTAAAAATCGAATAAAAACAAGAATAAGAAATTGTTACAGATTGCAAAACAATTCAACTATGATGAGAAGATTCTGGTTTCGATCAATTCCATACTGGCTTTCTATCTCGATCCTTGATGCAAAGATGACTTTAAATGCATGCACACAAATTGGTTATAGTTGCAAGCAACCAATCTTTCCTTACCTTGTCGATAATCAGGAGGACGCCTCACCAACTATTTCTCTAACTAACATATAACCTAAGAGACGCTCTATAGATTTAATATGCTAGCAGCATTAAGAATGAGAAAGACCCAATTCATAACCAACAAACTCGGACGCCGGATTGTTAAATTAAGACTGTTGTTCCCTACCACTGATTGAGCTGAAATCACAATTACGGATGATTGGTTCAATTGGCATTAAATTAACTAACATGCTATCAAATATTGGCCACTACTCAATAACATGAAATCAATTATAATCATTATAATCAAGAACAGCAGATGCAAGTATGCAATCAAAGTATAAGAACTAATTAGATCTCACGAGAATCGACGCCAGTACTTCCTTGATCTCTACCGGAAAGGAAGAATTTAGTTAGAATACATAATTAAATTAACAATCAAAAGCATAAAAATAAATGATGAAAATTGTCTGAATAAAATACTGAAAAACCCAAATTGCAAAATATTGTCTCCGCAAATGGACTGTGCGTACGTAATTCTGTTCTCTGTCTTTGGTCGTACGTCTCTATGTGTAAAAAATAAAGTCTCCAAAATATTATTACAACCAAAAGATAGATAAGGAATAAAATATGTCTTTCCTTATCTAATTAGAACTCTAAAAGATAATCACAATATTCTCTCCTAACAATTAGGAGTCTTCAAATCAATCTAATTCTTCCCCAACTACATTTGTATTTTCCATAATTCAGCACCAAATATCTCCATTATTATTTCCTCTTCCATCTCCAAGCACAAACGACCATAAATTGCAACAACTTGCTATTTTAGCGTTTAAATCTTCAAACTGCAAGAACATTACAAATAACATAAATATCCAAGCATTTAATCAACCATTCAACTCAATAATCAACCCAAAATATATGGTAAAATAAACCCATCAAAACACCCCACACTTAGATAATGCTAGCCCTCGAGCATATGCAAATGCAAAACATAAATGTAAACGTGAGACTCAAATTAAAACACTACAGCAGCCCTCAAATCAAAAACCGTCATAGTAGAGTCAAAACACAATCAGCCATCATACCACAAACCATTCCTCTTTGCTTATAAAATCACATCATCCTCACATTCTAGTAAAAAACATGCAATAAAATCCAGCCTCACCAAGATCACTCAATATCTCTCAAAATCATAATCAGGTCATTCACACAAATCATATTCAATACTCATCACAACAGGTTTGTATATACCACTATCTCCACCGTAGTAATTGAACACTTGAGTACAAAGCAATGAGGTCTTTATCAAGGTTGTAACGGGGCTAGGGTCAGAGAGGTAGGATAAAGGGAATACGAGGCTAAAAATCTGAGAATATGCAAGCAATCCATTATCACCTCATGCTCCTCTATTTTCATACTTCGAATGAATATGCAACATTAAAACACAACGAAGTATAATCACCACCACCAAATACTAAACCATACCCATATTGCTACCAAAAATTTTCAGCCCAATATGCTACTGACCAGATTTTTTTTATTCTTTTTTTTTCATAACTGATTTTTTTCTTCTTTTTTCAACTTTTTTTTTCTTTTTCAACTTTTTTTTCTTTCTGGACAGCAGCACTTACAAGCATTTTCTGGGCATACAAGATCAATAATATCATGCAAAAACTATACATGCACCTTCCAAATGAATTTAAGTCCAAAATACTCTATGCTCCACATGTATTAGCACAAAATCTCAACCATATCTAACCCACCATACAATTCTAATTCACATCACAAGCAATAATAAATCACTAACATATTCTCAGAGGGTTAAGAAAAGTCTAAGGCTCTTGGCTAAATATTTAGTGACTAAATACCAAAGAAAGAGTTTTCTGACTTCAACGGGGCAAACTAGGGGATCAATGTAAGGAAGGAAGTATATAGTAGAAGCTAAGTAGGGCTCATTCCTAAGTGCCTCTATCATTTTCATACTCAAGTTCAAAAACAGTCTCGAAATCATGGCACAAACCAAGCAATGAATATCAAAATATGATCACTCAATAAAGAGATAAAGAGCTACTTAATATCATCATTTTTTTAATATGCTTATATTTTTTCTGGCTTTTGCTCTTTTAAGGCTCAAATCCTCACAATATATCTAGTTTTAGAGCAAAATGACTTATTGCACATTCATCATCCTAAAATGCATATAAGGAATCCATAATTTCCTTCACAAAGGGAAACAATATTCAATCTTACCACAAACCAAATTTTAACTCTAACCATTCAAATTTCCAATTCAAGGATGCTATTTTTTTTGACTCAAATGATGAAAAAAATGAAAATCTTTTTTGTATTTTTTCTCATAATTTTCTGAATTTTTTTTTGTTTCATGAAAGAAAAAAAAAACTTTTTATGAAAAACAAACTAATGATATTACACCCCCACCCCACACTTAGACGACACAATGTCCTCATTGTGTAAGAGAGAGGCAACATATGCAAATGATGTAGAAAATATGATGTCATGCACTTACTCTACAAATGTACTAAAATTCAACAAATAATGAAAAATAAGAAAAAAGAAAAAAGGAAAATGCTCCCTGGGCGGCTAATTAGCCTTGAGGTTAACCAGTGCATCCTGGTTCGCATTGGGCATCCTGACAACTTTGGGCTGAAAGTAGAATGGCTCGGTTCATATTTGGTTTGCTTTCAAAATCCTCCTTCATCTTTTGGAGATCTTCTTGGAACCCTGTAAGTTCAAACTAATCAAAGTCGAATGGATGAATACTATTTTTTTAAAAGATAAATAATGAAGAGAACAAAAATAAAAATAAAAATCTTGGGTTGCCTCCCAAACAGCGCCCTTATTTATCGTCTTAGGCTAGACTCAGTTGGCTTGCTCAGATCAGCCATATGGAGGCAATGAAAGTTTCATTCCCTTGACCTTGGAGAGCTTCATTCCCTCGGGATACATGACATGTATGGGTTGATTCTCCCCTAAGAATGCATATTTGAGATGTTCAGGTAAGGTCTTCAGCTCCAGCTTGGGTGCTTTCTCAATCGAAGGAAGAGTGCGTTCAGGGATAGGTGGAATGATCATCTCGACTGATGTAGGCTGCGAGATATGGTGCATTTCTGGTATGGATGTGGGTGGTATGGGCATACCGCCCAAAAGTGGTTGGGAGCTGTATTTCTGAATTTCTGAGCAGAAAACGGGCGGTATGGGCATACCGCTCGGAAGTGGCTAGGAGCTGATTTTCTGAGTTTCTGAGCAGAAAATGGGCGGTATGAGCATACCGCCCGAAAGTGGCTGGGAGCTGAATTTCTGAGCAGAAAACGGGCGGTATGGGCATACCGCCCGAAAGTGGCTGGGAGCTGATTTATAGAGTTTCTGAGCAGAAAATGGGCGGTATGGACATACCGATCGAAAGTGGCTGGGAGCTGATTTTATGAGTTTCTGAGCAGAAAATGGGCGGTATGGGCATACCGACCGAAAGTGGCTGGGAGCTGATTTCTTTGGTGGAGTAAAGCTGCATGATGATTTCACTACAATTTTCATCCAAGACATCCATCATATCCTTGTCCGCCCATCCATTGAAGAGTACAAGTTCCAACTTGTCATCCCTGGAGTACCTTTCTATAAAATCATCAACCAATGGGTCAATCACATCAAGGGTAAACATAGATTCAGGATCATCTACATGTCTCATGGCATCAAAAATATTGAAAGAAACTACATCTCCATCAAACTCAAGACTATGTGTTCCCTTATCAACATCAATCTTGGTTTTCGCTGTCTTCATGAATGGTCTTCCTAGAAGAATTAGGGACTTATTAGCAGAGAATGAATCATCCATATCAACAATGTAGAAATCCACTGGAAATATCATATCATTTACTTTTACTAGTACATCCTCTATTATTCCCTCTAGGTATGCATTAGACCTATCTGCTAATTGGATTATAACACGAGTTTCCTTCAATGGTCCTAATTGCAAGTCATTATACACAGATAGAGGCATGACATTAATTGATGCACCTAGATCTAACATGGCTTTTTCAATAGTTTTTGTGCCAATTATGCATGGAATAGAAAACATTCCTGGGTCCTTACATTTTTGTGGCAACTTACGTTGAATGATAGCAGAAACATTTTCCGCCACCCTAATTTTTGCATCTTTCCCATACTTCATCTTCTTCGAACAAAGTTCTTTAAGAAATTTTGCGTACCTGGGAACTTGCTTAACAGCTTCAATCAAGGGCAAATTTATTTCTACCTCTTGAAAACCTCCAAGATCTCCTTCTCATCATCTTCCTTCTTGTTACGAGCTAATCTGGATGGGAAAGGTGGAGTGACCTTTGGGTTAGAAATAGATGTCATAGGTTCAGGGTTTACCTTTGAGGACTTCTTTTTACTCTCCTTGGCTTCTTCATGATTGCCTTTCTCCTCATCAACTTCCTTAGGCTCGGAATCATCCAATATCTTCCCATTACTTAAGGTAATGGCACTTACATTCTCTCTGGGATTCAGTTCAGTCTGGGAGGGTAACCTTCCAGCGTTGAACTTCAACTTGTTTACCTCCCCAGCCAGTTGAGTCACTTGTTGCTCGATATTCCCTATAGCAACCCTTGTCTCATGCTGAAAAGCATTCATATTTTTGGCTAAATTCTGCACCACTTCGCTGCTTTGGGCCATAGTTTTAAGGACTTCATTCATAGTGACTCTCTGATCATCCGGTGCTAGATTTGCATCACGACCAACTTGTGCTTGATTTGGAGCATAAGTTCCAGGGGCCTTTTGATTCCATCTGAAGTTTGGATGATTCCTCCATCCTGGATTGTATGTATCTGAAAATGGGTCGTTCCGTCTCGACCTTTGTGGGATATCATCAAATCCAAAGAAAGCTTGTTCGGTGTGAGGATCTTGAAGAGTAGGGCAAGCATCAGTGTAGTGTTCTATGTGTGAGCAAATTTTGCACTTGGCTCCTTCGGCACTCTTCATGGCTAGATCTTTTACAATTGAAGTGAGAGCATCTAGCTTCTCATCCAAATATGAGTTACTGGCTACCTTGACTGGTCTAGATCTATCATCATCTTCATCATACTCATGAGTGACCATATCAAGGATGATCTCTTTTGCTTCATCCATGGTTTTGTTCAGCACATTTCCTCCACAAGCTGCATCAAAAATCTTCTTGTCAATAGAACACATACCACCATAAAAGCAATTAGTGATAAGCTGATACTCAGTAAAACCATGGTTAGGACACTTGTGACACAATTGATTAAATCTATCCCAATAACTCGCAAGACTCTCTCCCTTCTTTTGTCCAATACCACTTATTCCAGATCTCAAATTAGCTGCTCTAGACTCGGGAAAAAACTTTTGTAAAAATTTCTCCTCCAAATCTTCCCAGGTTCAAATTGAACCGGGTGGGAGTTCAAAAAGCCATTCACGGGATTTTCCCTGCAATGTGTGTGTAAAGGTAAGTAGTTTAATATGATCCTCCGAAAAACCTTGTGGTCGAAGAGTTGCACAGACAAGGTCAAATTCATCAAGATGGTTATGAGCACTCTCACCTGGCATATCACCAAATTTAGGTAATACTTGTATGAAACCTGGTTAAATTTCGGAGTTGCGATTGATTTGGGAAGGACAATGCACAAAGGACGATTGTGTCTGTAACATCCCATGTCTCTTATACGCTGGGCTGGTGGTTCCTCCTCACGTCTTTGTTCGTCAGCCATGTTGAAATAGGTTTCGGTGGTGGTTGACTCAGACGAGGAAGATCATTTCAAGGCTTTTGTCTGCTTCGTTAGACTTCGTGCAAGTTTCTCAATCTCTGGAGTGAAGATCAATTCTCCTGTACGAGAAGAACGAGGCATAAATCAAGAAAAAGTGAAAATAAACTAAAGAATTAAAAGAAAAAATACTGCTTAAAACCAATCCTAGGCAGCGGCGCCAAAATTTGGTGTGTCGCTTTACACCAAAAATAAATCAAGCTCTAAGCTAAATTTTCAGTTCAAGATTCTGTGGTCGGTATGGGCATACCGACCAGTATAGCTGTGAGCAAGTTCGTTTCCCAAGATATTGGCGAGACTTTTTCCTTAATCTTTAATCTACGAAATTGTAACTAAAAGAACCAGATGAGGGTCACGAATAAGAGAAACTAAAAATCGAGTAAAAACAAGAATAAGAAATTGTTACAGATTGCAAAATAATTCAACTATGATGATAAGATTCCGGTTTCGATCAATTCCATACTGGCTTTCTATCTCGATCCTTGATGCAAAGATGACTTTAAACGCATGCACACAAATTGGTTATAGTTGCAAGCAACCAATCTTTCCTTACCTAGTCGATAATCAGGAGGACGTCTCACCAACTATTTCTCTAACTAACATATAACCTAAGAGACGCTCTATAGATTTAATATGCTAGCAGCATTAAGAATGAGAAAGACCCAATTCATAACCCACAAACTCGGACGCCGGATTGTTAAATTAAGACTGTTGTTCCCTACCACTGATTGAACTGAAATCACAATTACGGATGATTGGTTCAATTGGCATTAAATTAACTAACATGCTATCAAATATTGGCCACTACTCAATAACATGAAAGCAATTATAATCATTATAATCAAGAACAGCAGATGCAAGTATGCAATCAAAGTATAAGAACTAATTAGATCTCACGAGAATCGACGCTAGTACTTCCTTGATCTCTACCGGAAAGGAAGAATTTAGCTAGAATACATAATTAAATAAACAATCAAAAGCATAAAAATAAATGATGAAAATTGTCTGAATAAAATACTGGAAAACCCAAATTGCAAAATACTGTCTGCGCAATGGACTGTGCGTACGTAATTCTGTTCTCTGTCTTTGGTCGTACGTCTCTATGTGTAAAAAATAAAGTCTCCAAAATATTACTACAACCAAAAGATAGATAAGGAATAAAATATGTCTTTCCTTAACTACTTAGAACGCTAAAAGATAATCACAATATTCTCTCCTAACAATTAGGAGTCTTCAAATCAATCTAATTCTTCTCCAACTACATTTGTAATTTCCATAATTCAGCACCAAATATCTCCATTATTATTTCCTCTTCCATCTCCAAGCACAAACGACCATAAATTGCAACAACTTGCTATTTTAGCGTTTAAATCTTCAAACTGCAAGAACATTACAAATAACATAAATATCCAAGCATTTAATCAACTATTCAACTCAATAATCAACCCAAAATATATGGTAAAATCAACCCATCACTCGATTAGTCTAATTATCATGTCTACTCCATATTTCTTTTACATTACAATTTCTGAGTTCATAGTTCAGTTACTTGATAGCATCGTTGTTTGCACCGTCAGGGTTGCTTTTTCAAACATTTTTTCCGCTCTATCAATAAGTCCAACTACTCTACTCTTCGCAATGGATTTATTATTGTATGTATACAATTACTCCCTCCGTCTCAAATTAAATTGCATAGAATTTTTTTACAGTTATTAAAAAACACGTTTGGTCATTAATATATTTGAGTACATATAATATCGGCAAATAAAAAGTTACTTTTTAGAAACTATTCATTATGACGAATTCAGCAATATCAGATACCATAATATTATAGCATAGATACCTATTTAAATATGCAGTCAAAGTTTGATAGTGAATAGTGTCAAATAGTAAAGTATGCAGTTTAATCTGGCACGGGTGGAGTATATATATTTACATTCTCGTAATCTCTTTTTTAAGAAATCAAATCGCAATTAAGTTTCCCCAATGTACATGTTCATCTAGCTCCTTAAAAGTAAATTTCACTTTTAGAATTATATTAAAATTGTATCATTTTATTATTTGCACATTTTTTAATTGAATCATTCTCATTCAATTTCTGATGTTCTTTGTGTTCTGCATAAACATTGTCTTGGGGAACGTCAGTTAATGCTACATCCCTGTTTCTTTCATGCAAACTGTGAAGAAATAATGGTATTCGTTCATGAACATTCTCTTCTTTGGATGATAGTAAATAAAATATGCAAAGCATTAAATTGTAACACTATTCTTATACCATACTTAACAAGTTGAAACATTATTTTTTTTTTACTATTGGGTTCAACTATGATGATCTTTTGGCAAGAATCGTTTGGACTCAATATTCACAATCCATGCTTGAAGCAAGAAGGGAGGTTCTTGGGATTTTGGGATGAGTTTTGTTTGAGAGCTTTTGGCCATTGGTAAACTTGGAGTAGCATAAATAGGGGGATGAAGTTAGTAGTTCAAACACACATTAAGCATAAGCATTCCTTTGCTACTTGCTTTCTTATCCGCGTTAGTAACGGAAGTAAGACAGCTCAGTAACGGAACTACGTGCGATTTACACACACTGACAGTGCGACTACCGAATCCATCTCCGATCTCCTTCAATCCATCTCCGATCTCTTTCAATCCATCACAATCGATCTCTTGATCCACTCCTCTCGCTCCCATGGCGGCTCCTCCACCTGGAGGAAGCCCGCTATCAGCTTATGCCGATTGTCTCAAAACTAAGAGCAACCCAGCTAGCAAAGTGAACCCTAAACTCAAGAAACTTAACCTCAAACCTCAATTGTCATTCAAAGGGGAACCATGTTGCTTCTTCACGGAGGAGGAAATCGACCTAATCGTAGAGCCATTCAATGAAGCCCTAATCGGCAAATTCACCAGAGGCCGGCCAACCTTGCCATTTCTCCGGCACCATTTTCAGACAATTGGCTTCAAAGGGGATTACAAAATTACAGCTTTGGATGCGCGGCATGTGAGAATCACCTTCGACCTCGAGGAGGATCTGCATAGATGTTGGAGCAGGTACACTTGGAATCTTGGGGGAGCTGTTATGAGAGTTCTTAAATGGACGAAGGATTTTGATATTGATGAGGAACCCCCATTTGCGCCAATCTGGATAAATGTCGAGCTGCCTCCGACTCATTTTTTCCATCCGGATGCTCTTGAAGGAATTGGTCAGTCTCTAGGTAAATTTCTATATGCTGATATCCCAACTGAGACTTTATCACGACCTTCCACTGTTAGAATGAGCGTAGAATTTGATCTAAGAAACCCCCTCCCAAGCAAGGTTAGGCTAGGGACCCTGAGAAAACACAAGTATTACAATATAGTATATGAGGACCCTCCACAGTACTGTAAGGAGTGTAAGAAACTGGGACACAATGTATCAACCTGCAGAATGAGAATAGGAATCTCAGCAGAACAAGCCGATCAGCAGGTTGGTAATGGCACCAAAAAGATCACTGAAAAAGGTCAACTACCAAAAGGACAAGGTCCTATCCCCGGAATAAATAAGAAACCTCAATCTGTTCCTGAAGCTGGGAAGAAGCATATAGAGGTCTGGAAAAAGAAAGTGGGTGCTAGCCTTCACATAACCCCTGAGGTGGATGAAGAAGAATTCCTGGATGCTATAAACACGGATGAACTTCCCTCAGACAAAGGAAAAGGCCTGATGAGCAATGACTCCCCACCACCTGCTAACTCGGGGCCATCCAAACAAAAAAGACCTTGTGATGATCCCACATCACCCCTGAGAACAGGTAATCTGGATAAACAAATTTCTCAATCTACTAACCGTTTTCAGCTGTTGGATGAGCTACAGGAGCAAGAACAAAACGCAGAGGACCTAGCTGAGGACTTGGAAATGGACTTCATGGAGGCCACTGAAGTGCTTCCTTCTATCCAGGTTCTCCCCTTCTCCACAACACACAAAACTAATAAACTTACTGCCACATCACCACATGCAATGACTGTGATTGATTCTGAGAATGAGATTGTGAATCTGCTTGATGAGGTGCATGTAGACAAAGTTATGCCTGACATAGAGAAAGTGTCTGTGATGGAAAAAGTGCAAAATGCTCCTTCTAATGAAATATCTGAGGATAGTAGGATTGAAAAATTAAGTGCGGACCATAATGCTAACATCTCACAGGAGGTAAAGAAACGAAATAAAGATCATATGGAACTTCTGCACCTAGGGGAAAACTCAAAACTTTTCCACTCTAGCACCATTAGCTCCCACTCAGCACCTCAGGTAACTGATGCCCCCAACTTGCTAGGTGCAGACCAACAAACTCAGTCTGGAAGGGTTGAGAGGAAGAAATCTACTTTCTTCACTCAACCAAACAGAATCAGCTCAAGGCTAGCAGCAAAACAGAATGTTTTCCATGAATTGTAAAATCTTAGCATGGAATGTAAATGGTTTATCCACCTCTGTGGAAAGAATCAAAGAATTAGGTCTGGTCCATAAGCCTGATATTCTAGCCATTATTGAACCTAAGCAGAAACAAAATTCTCTTGAAGATTTCACCAAGACTTTACACTTTCATTCTGGTCTAGCTTCGGAATCAGGAAAGATATGGATAATGTGGAACAATAATATACAAATACATCTCATCCATAATGACCCTACTTTCACAATTATTAAAATTGACAATCAGGTTATAGGGAAAGACTGGTATTTAATTGTAGTTTATGCTGCACACTCAAGACTAGAAAGACAGGAAATGTTTGGTAAACTTTTAAATTTACCCTCAAGGCCATATTTCCTCATTGGTGATTTTAATGTTATCAGAACACTCTCTGAGTACAAAGGGACCTCTAATCCTGGAATAGATAGCATAATGGATTTTGATATATTTATTAATGCCATGGAACTGGAAGAACCCCACACAGTAGGAAACATCTACACCTGGGCAGGGTATAGGCTGAAAGGGAAAGAAATCAAGGTAAAAGAAAGAGTGGCTAAGAAACTAGACAGGGGCTTAGCTAATCAAAACTTAGACTTATCTTCCCAAGCATATCTATACAGGTACTGAATAGAACCACATCAGATCATTGTCCACTTCTAACAAGTTTACATAATCTGAATAAAACCTACCCAAAGCCTTTTAGGCTCCAAAATATGTGGTATCTGAGAGAGGGTTTCCAGCAGGTCCTAAGGAACAATTGGGAGCAGCCTATAGAGAGTTATGGAATGCTAAGATTTAGTAACAAACTTAAAAGGCTAAAAAATTTTCTTAAATAGTGGAATAAGGATGTCTTCAAAGATGTGTTTCAGAACATTAAAGAAGCAGAGAAGGAGGTAGATAGATTGGAGGCTGAAAATGATGAAAATGATAATGCTTTAACCCTAGGAGCCCTCAACACTGCAAGAACAAACCTCCGAATTAAAATCAAGGAAAGAGATACATTCTGGAAACAAAAGAGTAGGGTGAGATGGATGAAAGATGGGGACTGTAATAGCCAATTTTTCCATAACTCTGTTAAGCAGAAACACTCCAGACTATCCATACAAAAAATTAAGGATGATAACCACCATTGGTTAACTGACCAGGATGATATTGGGAGTGCAGGGGTAAGGTTTTTTTCTAATCTTCTACAGGATGAGAATACTGACATCAATGGTGCAAACCTTGCCTTTTTTCTCCAAGACATTCCACCCCTGATCTCCCCCCAGACAAACACAGACCTTCTGAAACCTGCTACTTCTGATGAAGTTAAAACTGCTGTGTTTAGTCTTAGTGAAAACAGTGCCAGTGGTCCTGATGGATTTCATGGACTGTTCTATAGAAACAGTTGGGATACTATTGGCCAAGATCTTACTGAGGCAGTAAGAGACTTCCAAGTAGGTACACCAATCCCCAGGTCAATGGCATCCACCCATATTGCCCTCATACCTAAAAATCAGCATCCCTCAACTTTTAATGAGTTTAGACCTATAAGTCTTTCAAACTTTAGCAATAAAGTTTGCTCAAAGATTTTGATGGAGAGGATAAAACAGTTGATGCCCACACTTATATCAACTGAACAATCAGCTTTTCTTCAAGGGAGGGAAATTGCTGATAATGTGATCCTGATGCAAGAATCCACAAGATTCTTGCAGAAAGACAATGAATGTCTTAACCTAATCCTGAAACTGGACATGACAAAAGCTTTTGACAGGGTTTCTTGGACAGCTCTGAATTCTTTACTGCTCAAATTAGGATTTCATGGATCCCTGGTCAAAATCTTAATGTCTAACATAGCATCTGCATGGTTTTCAGTTTTAATAAATGGAGTAGCATATGGTTTCTTCAAGCCATCAAGAGGTCTCAAACAGGGGGACCCTTTGTCTCCATTTCTGTTTAATATCCTCACTGAGCTTATGTCTAGGAAGCTCCACACATTATTTGAATCTAGGGCATTAGCTAGGTTTCATCTTCCACAGCACACTACCCCACTAACACATCTGATTTATGCTGATGACACTTGCATTTTTTTAAAAGCAACTGACAAATCCCTCAGAAACTTTGCTGCTTTTATCACCTCATTTGAAAAGGCAACAGGTCAGAAAGTAAATATGCAGAAATCTTGCTTTTACACTGGAAATAAATGCAGTACAGCACAAAAAAGAAAAATCATTAACATTCTGAGCATGCAAGAGGGCAGTTTCCCCTTTAGGTATTTAGGCTGTCCTATATACAAGGGTAGAAAACTAAATGCACATTTTCATAGTATTCTGGAAGCAATTAGTGCAAAAATTCATACCTGGAATTCAAAATGGATCTCCAGAGGAGGCATGATCATACTCATTAAGTATGTTCTCTCCTCTATTCCTCAACATGTGTTTGCAGTGCTACAGCCAACTTGCTTTATCCTAAGAAGAATTGAAATGTTGTGTTCTGATTTTCTATGGGGGGAAACTGAAGGTAAAAAGCACAAACACTGGAGATCTTGGGAGAGAATGTCTTTCCCAGAAGATGAAAATGGGATAGGCTTAAAAAACTTAGATTCAATAATTGATGCTTATTCCCTTAAACTCTGGTGGAAAATGCATCAGGGAATAGCCCCCTGGACAAAATTTATCTGGTCTCTCCCAAAACATAGGAGGACTTCAGATGTATGGAAAAGAGTCCAATCAGTTTCAGAATTTGCAGAAAACCACACAAGAATTATTGTGGGAAGGGGATCTTGTAGTTTTTGGTGTTCAAACTGGACAGGCCATGGACTATTGATAGATAAGATAGGTGGAAATGCCCCACTGAATCCAGAACTAACTGTTAGAGAATTTTTAACAAATAGGGCTCCATTACTATCTTTTTTGGCACCACATATTTCTGCTGACTTCTTACAGGAATTGCTAAGGGAACTCACTCTCACTGAGGACAGTGATATCATGGTTTGGACTCCAAGTCCACAAGGTAAGTTCTCGATTAAATGTGCTTATAAAAGTTTGAGACACAGACATAGAGAATCATCATCATTGAAGAAGGTACAATCTCTAAACCTACCTGTGAAGATCACTTTTCTGACTTGGAGAATACTAAACAACTTGATGCCTATGGATGATATGCTCACTGAATTTGGGATTGTCACTGTATCTAAATGTCCTTTATGTGAGCATGAGGATACTCTGCAACACTTTTTTAACTCATGCCCTTATGCCTCTTTCATATGGAAACAAATGCATGCAATCCTAGAATTACCACAGGATCAGTTTGCAAATTTATGGGATAGATTAACAACTTATTGGAACATTACAAACCTGTCAAAAGTGCATAAATTTCTCTGTTACTCACTGCCTTGTTTAATTTTATGGGAACTGTGGAAAGCAAGGGGCAGGTTCTGTATCAGAATGTTAAGCAAACACCTTTACATACTTGGAAGCAGGTTAAGGCAAACTGTAGACTCATCTCTATAGTTAGGCCTCTGATTTCAAGTAACCCCTCAGATAGCACATGGATCCAACGAGGATTAATCTCACTTTTGAATCCACCCCCACCAATAAAACTGATCCCAATTAAATGGGAACCCCCAGATACAGGCTTTAAACTGAATGTTGATGCATCTTGCAACCAAAACTCCTCATCTGTTGGGGGACTCATTAGGGATAATGGGGGCAGATTTAGACTCGGTTTCCATAAACTTACTACGGGTATTTCTCCTTTGCAGGTAGAGCTTTAGTCTGCCCTTCATGGCATTCAACTGGCAGTGGAAACCGGTTTTCATCACTTTTCACTTGAGATGGACAGTCAGAATGCAGTGAGCATCATCAATGGCAAACTGAACCCTCCATGGAACTGCCTTCAACTGGCTAGGCAGGTGGCAGATTTAATGAAGAAACATGGCATCCGAGCTAGTCACATCTATAGAGAAATCAATGGTGCAGCAGATTTCTTGGCAAAGTACGGACAACAAAGAAGGGATCCACAACATTTCGCGGATCCTACATGCATCCCACAGCTAAAGGAAATACTTTTGAAGGACACACACTACTCTTGGAGAAGGATCAGGGCGTAGAATTAGAAATGCTAGGCTGGAGTGTACATCGACACTAGGAGTGGAGGTGTACACAAACAGAAGGGTATTTCCGGCTAAATGATTAGCTTATATGTTGGGCTAGTCGCCTTATTTTCCATGTACAGGCATCTTTTGATATTGGCATAGATTATGCCGCAAGAATTGCGACAACTAGTGTCCAATTCTCTCTTGTATACATCTACTGGACTGGTTTCACGGGAATTAAATCCCAATCTGATGGTAAGGGGAGCCATAATAGAATCCCCCCACCTACTGGTGGTTTCATAAAAAAAAAAACTTGCTTTCTTATCCCTTTAGCTCTCCTTTGTAATTGTAGAAGCCAAAGTTCTCTTCTTTATTTTTTTTTTCCACATAATTCCATCATATGTGGTAGGCAAAGCGTTGTAATACTTTCTCCACATATAGTGAAGCTTCCGGTCTCCTCCGACCATGGATGTAGGTCAACTTGACCAAATCATGTAAATCCTTGTATCCATTATCTCATTTATTTTCTTTACATTTTCTTTGTTATCCATCTTTTTGGGCTAATAGATATCTCGTGGGATTCGTATTTGTAACAAATTGGTATCAGAGCCATATCTCAGTTTTTATCTATTAGCTACCATGACGGTAACAAAGATTTCTATTGAAAAGTTTGACTGGAGTGTAAACTTTGGTATGTGGCAACTCAAGATGGAAGCCATCCCAATCCAAGATGGATGCGAGCTAGCCCTTGAAGGAGTGGAGGAAAGGCCAGCGGATATGTCGCCGGAAGATTTTTGTGATCTAGACAAGAAGGCTAGATCAGTCATTATTTTAAATCTCTCTAACGAGGTTTTGCAGGAAGTTGCTAGTGAGAGAACTACCGAAGGTATGTGGGATCAGTTGAAATCTGCATGCATGAAGAAGACAATGAACAATCGCCTCTATTTGAAACAAAATTTTTACATGTTGAAAATGGCGGAAGGTACATCTATACTCTCACATCTTGATAAATTTGATTCCATCATTTTGGATTTGGAGAATGTAGATGCTAAAGTTGATGAAGAAGATCAAACCATTATTTTTATGTTTCATTCCCCTGTCTTTTAAGTATTTTTGAGATACCATGATTTATGGGAAAGAGTCGGTCTCATACAGTAGTATAAAATCTGCATTAAAAATCTAAAGAACAGTTTAATAGGGACATTATGGGGATTCAAGTGGAACTCATGCTGAGGTTTTTTTTTGTGAGGGTAGAGGTGAAAATAGAGATTCAAAAGGTGGTAGATCCAAAGGGAGGTCGAAGTCTAGTTACAGAATTAAAATTTGCAACTATTGCAAGAAATGAGCACATTAAGGCTGACTGTTTTAAATTGAAAAATAAAGAAAAATAAAAAATGAGCAGAATAGCAGCAATGCTGGTGAAGCTAGTGTAGCTGAAGATAAGAGTGATGGAATCATATTTGTGGCCATGGATAATAAATCAAGGTCTTCTTATGAGTGACTCTTAGATTCGGATTGTTCTTACCACATGAGTTATGATAGGGGGCGTTTTTCCACTTATGAAGAATGGGATGGTGGAATTGTTTTGATGGGTAATAATGTTCCTTGTAAGGTTTTTGGTAGGGGAACAATTCAAATCAAAATATACGATGGCATTGTTAGGACACTCACTAGTGTTAGGCATGTCCTGACTTAAAGAAAAATCTTGTCTCTCTTGGCACTCTTGATGCTCTCGGGTACATATATTCAAGTGATGGTGGAATTCTGAAAATCTGTAAAGATGCTCTTGTGCTAATGAAGGCTTGCAGAGTTGGCACTTTCTATGTTTTGTAGGGATCTATAGTTATTGGGGAAGTGGATTTCTCAACTTTCTCAGACGAAGATGTCACCAAATTGTGGCATATGCGGTTGGGACATATGGGCGATAAAGGCTTAACATTGTTAAGCAAGAGAGGTATTCTTTGTGGTCAAAGTACTGGTAAGTTAGACTTTTGTGAACACTGTATTTTTGGAAAGCAGAAAAGAATTAGCTTTCGTTCACCTACAGTTCATAAAACAAAAGGTACTTTGGATTACATTAATTGTGATCTTTGGTGGCCATCGCGTGTTCCTTCTAAGGGTGGTGCAAGATATATGCTTACTTTTATTAATGATTAATCAAGAAAAGTTTGGGTATATGTTTTTAAGCTTAAAAGTGATGTTTTCCTAACATTTAAACAATGGAAGACTTTGATTGAAAAACAGACAGGAAAACAAATTAAGCGAATAAGGACTGATAATGGGTTGGAATTTTGTGGAAATTAGTTCAACGAGTTTTGTAAAAGTGAAGGAATAGCTCGAAATCATACTATTATAATGGCGCCTCAAAAGAATGGTGTGGCAGAGCGGATGATTCGTACTCTTTTGGAAAGAGCTCGGTGCATGATCTTAAATGCCAAGTTGACATTAGACTTTTGGGCAGAAGTCATATCTATGGCTTGTCACATTGCCAATCGTTCTCCATGTGCACCTCTTGATTTCAAGACTCCGGAGGAAGTTTGGTCAAGTACTCCTGTTGATTACTCTAATCTAAGAATATATGGGTGTCCAGTTTATATGTATGTTAATGAAGGAAAGCTAGAGCCTAGGGCTAAGAAATATATTTTCCTCGATTATGCTTTAGGGTGAAATGATATAGATTGTGGTATCCTGATCCCAAATCACCCAAATTTGTAATTAGTAGAGATGTTACATTTGATGAATCTTATATGTTACATCCTAGAAAAGAGTAGTGTAATCATTGTGATTCAGAAAAAGAGGATAGTGCATAAAAGAAAGTGGAGTTAGAGATTGGTGGCTCTTCCGGGAGAAACCCAACCTAAAAAGAGATTGAAGAATCTTATCATGAACGTGTTGAAGATCAACCTGGAGATGAGGATTATTCCATTAGTAGAGATATGCAAATTTGGTTGCATATGCTTTAACAGTGGCACGGGAAATAGGTGGAGGTGAGGAACCTTCCACATATTCAGAGGCAGTTTCAGGTGCTAATTCAGACAAATAGTTTGTGGCTATGAATGAAGAGATGGAATCTCTACACAAGAATGGAACATGGAATCTTGTGGTGCCACCAAAAGGAAATAAAATTGTTGGTTGCAAATGGGTTTTCAAGAGAAAAGAAGATACTTCAGGTGTTGATAATGCAAGGTACAAAGCATGATTGGTCACAAAAGGCTACAATCAGGTACAAGGTTTAGAATTTAATGATGTTTTCTCACCTGTTGTGAAACATAGCTCTATTCGTGTAATTCTTTCTTTGGTTTCCATGTATGATTTGGAGCTAGAACATCTGGATGTCAAAAAAACTTTCTTGCATGGTGAATTAGATGAGAATATCTATATGAGTCAACCTAAAGGTTTTGAAGTTCAAGGTAAGGAAGACCGGGTTTGCTTGTTGAAGAAATCCTTGTATGGATTAAAGCAGTCTCTAAGACAATGGTATAAGAGGTTTGATTCATTTATGTTGGGTCATGGACTCTCCATGAGCATGTACGGCAGTTGTGTTTACTTCTGAAGTTACAAGTTAACTCATTCATTTATTTGCTATTATATGTTGATGACATGCTCATTGAATCTAAGAATCTTGCATAAATTCATGAGTTGGGGGCCTTGTTGAATAGTGAATTTGAGATGCAAGATTTGGGTGCATCTAAGAAGATTATTGGTATGGAGATAAGAAGAGATCGAGGAGTTGGAAAGTTGTACCTGACCCAGCAGAGTTACCTTAACAGAGTTTTGGAGCGATTTGGCATACATGATGCCAAACCAGTTAGCACTCCTCTTCGTAGCCATTTCAGGATATCTGCTACATAACCACCAAAATCAGAGGAAGAAGAAGATTATATAGCTAGAGTTCCTTATTCAAATGCAGTTGGGAGTATAATGTATGCAATGGTTTGTACTCGCCCTCATATCTCACAAGTTGTTAGTGCTGTTAGCAGGTAAATGGCCAATCTGTGCAAATCACATTGGCAGGCTGTGAAGTGAATTCTTAGATACTTAAAGGGTACTTCGAACATGTGTTTAGAGTTTGGTAGAACCAATAACACTCTAGTTGGTTGTGTAGATTCAGACTTTGCCGGTGATCTTAATAAGTGCAGGTCTCTTACAGGTTATGTATTTTGCATTGGAGGTTGTGCAATTAGTTGGAAAGCTACTCTACAACATGTAGTTGCTTTATCTACTACTGAGGTAAAATATATGGCAGTCATAGATGCTATCAAAGAAGCTTTATGGTTGAGAGGTCTCTTCGAAAAATTAACTCTACAACAAAGGGTTACTACCATTCATTGTGATAGTCAAAGTGAAATTTAATTGACTAAAGATCAGATGCATCATGAGTGGACGAAGCATATTGATATTAAGTATCTCTTCATTCGTGATACCATTGCACAGAAGAAGGTCCTTGTTTAGAAAATCAATACAAAGGATAATCTTGCTGATATGTTCACGAAGGCTCTTCCCTATTTCAAGTTCAAGAAGTGCTTGGACTTGATTGGTGTTCATTGTTGGTGATTCGGCCCAATGAGGGCCATGCCGGGAGAGGTTTAGTATGCTATTACTTTTGGGGTTCAGGCCAAGGTGGAAATTTGTGAAGAAATAATGGTCTTCACCCATGAACATTCTCTTCTTTGGATGATAACAAAGAGAAACATGCAAAGCATTAAATTGCAACACTATTCTCATCTCATGCTTATCAAGTTGAAGTATTATTTCTCTGGCTATTGGGGTTCAACTATGATGATCTTTTGGCAGGAATCATCTGGACTCAATATTCACAATCCATGCTTGAAGCAAGAAGGAGGAATTCTTGGGATTTTGGGATAAGTTTTGTTTGAGAGCTCTTGGTCATTGGTGAATTTGGAGTAGTATAAATAGGGGAAGAACTTATTAGTTCAAACACTCATCAAGCATAAGCATTCCTTTGCTACTTACATTCTTCTCCCTTTAGCTCTCCTTTGTAGTTGTAGAAGCCAAAGTCTCCTTCTTTATATTTTACCACATAATTCCTTCATAGGTGGTAGGCAAATCCTTGTAATACTTTTTCAACATGTAGTGAAGCTTCCGGTCTCCTCCGGCCGTGGATGTAGGTCAACTTGACCGAATCATGTAAATCCCTGTGCCCATTATTTCCTCTATTTTCTTTACATTTTCTTTGTTATCCATCTTTTGGGCTAACAGATATATTGTGAGATTCGTATTTCTAACACAAACCATATAATTCTTTACTCCTGCAACAACAGGTGAGAGGATTCTTTGTTTAACCAGCACGTCTAAATCTTGGATCATACATTTGCTGGAAATAACTGACATATAAAAAAAATAAGCCATATAATTTTTCCTAAATGTGATCTTCATTTTACTTTGAATAATATGTGATGCTGCAACTTATACCATCTACTTGACACAATTTTTTTGTAGTGGCTTATTTAGAGAAAGTACTTATGATGAGTACTTGAAGAGAATGAGCAAGTAAGATATGAATCTGAATGTACATAATTCTCATTCTTGATGTTCCGCAAAAGTATTGTTTATGTAGAAAATAAGGGTAACGGTTTGTGTTTTTATTTATGACCACAAGGTCCATTATATAGTAGTACAAAATACCTATACAAGCTAGGAAAAGGAAATATAATCTAATTACAATTACAAGTAATATTTATATTCCTTAACATTCTCAAGTTGGAGCATGGGGATCAGAAATGCCCAACTTGCCAAGTAATGAATCAAATTGGTTACGTCTGAGAGCTTTGATAAACAAGTCCGCAGGTTGATCTGTAGTGCAGATATGATGAGTAACAATAGTACCAGACTGCACAAGATTCCAGATAAAATGACAATCAACTTCAATATGCTTTGTACGTTCATGGAACAATGGATTTGCTGCAATATGAAGAGTAGATTGACTGTCACAAAACAAACGCATAGGAGCAGTATGCGCAACCCCTAAGTCTTTCAGTAAAGACCTAAGCCATAACAACTCACAACAGGTAACAGCCATAGCACGATACTCCGCTTCAGTAGAAGACCGAGAAACTGTAGATTGCTTCTTTGTCTTCCAAGAAATTAGAGAATCACCAATCATCACAAAAATAACTAGAAAGAGAATGCCGGGTAATAGGGCAAGAAGCCCAATCAAAAATCACATAAAGCAGTCAATTGTAACGCACTACGAGAAAAGAGAAATAAACCCTGACCAGGATGGCTCTTCAAGTAGTGCAACACATGAACTGCAGCTTGCCAGTGAGGAACACAATATGACTTCATGAATTGAGCAAGTGTGTGAACTGAATTACTAAGCTCGAGACGTATGATTGTAAGGTATATCAGGCGCCTAACCAGTCACCTGTACTTCTCAGGATCATAGTAAAATGGGCCATCAACACGCGCCAGATCATGTTGCTGCTCCATCGAAAAATCAGTTGATTTAGAGGCAAACAAACCTGTAACAGATAAAATGTCCAATGCATACTTCCTCTGCGAAAGAAACATCCCCTCCGGTCTTCTAGCAATCTCCATGCCCAAAAAAACTTACGTAAACCAAGATCTTTCATATGGAAACAAGAACTCAAGTATTTCTTAAACTCAGAGATGAGCGCAAAAGAGCTTCCAGCATATGACCAAATCATCCACATAAACTAGAACATGAAAACAAACCGATCCGCAGGAAAAGAAAAACAAAGAGTAATCTTCCTTACACTGAATAAAACCAAATGCTCGTAAAACCTAAGCCAATTTGGCAAACCATAGGAGCCTAGTGAAGACCGTAAAGAGATTTCTAAAGGCGACATACCTAACCATGGGGCGCGGCATAGCCTGGTGGGGTCGCATAAAAATCTCTTCTTGCAAATCACCATGCAGGAAAGCATTATGGACATCCCTCTGATGCAGTTCCTAATCACGAATAACCGCAACAGATAAGAATAGGCGAATAGAACTCATCTTCGCAACCAGAGCAAATGTCTCAGTATAATCAATCCCCTTAACCTGGCGATTCCCGAGAATCACTAGGCGCACCTTATGACGTTCAATAGTACCATCTGACTTGAACTTCATCCGGTAAATCCATTTGCAACCAATCACCTTCTTATCCAGAGGCAGAGGGGCCAAAGTCCAAGTGTGATTGTGCTCAAACACAGTAAGCTCTTCAGTCATAGCATCTCGCCAATGAGCATGTTAGGATGCCTCAGAATTAGTGGTGGGATCTGCACTAGACGTTACTGCACCCAAAAATCTAAAATTATCACAATTTATATAATCAGTAAGAGGATAGAGAACACCCGAGGATCGTGACGGCGCAGGAGTGAACGTAGCAGTAGGAGGGGGGTCTTCAGTAGTAAGAGCACGGGCGTAATCATCACAATCATAATCTTTCAAATAAGGAGGAGGTCGGCGAGTGCGAACACTCTGTCTGATAGGAGGCAGCTCAGTGGCGGGAGGAGACGTCAGAACAATCGGTGAAACAGGCGGTGAGTTGATAGAAGCAAATGGCAAGCAGAATTAGTCGGGGTCTGAGACACCGCACTAGGCGGCAGAGCAGAAGGAGTCACCGAAGCTAGCGGCACGTGAGGTGCATGATCGTCGGTCGCCGGTGGCCTCCCGTGAGGTTCATCGTTAAGCCTGACTGTTAAGGGTTACCGGTGATCTGGGTTGATCGCAGGAACTGGAGAAGCAGCAGGCGGCATAAGTACGACGACATTCGGCGGTAAGGTTATGATGATGGCCGGTGGGACAGGACCGGCGGCATAGGGTCAGCAGCGGTCGACGGGACTGGTGGTGCCGCGATCTGGGCATGTGACTCCGGCGGTAGTGGAAGTGATGCTGGTGGTGAGGTGGTGGTCCCGCCAGGATCTATGGAAGAGGCTAATGTTGGAGTTGCTGCATACGAAAACTGGTCTTCAGAAAAATTGACATCCCGACTTTTAAAGATGACGCATGATTTCAGGTCAAAAATGCGATAGCCTCTGTTTCTAGCAGGATAACCAATAAACAAACATCGTCAACTTCTTAGTGCAAACTTTTCGCGGTATGTGGGAACGTGAGCAGCAAAACACAAGCGTCCAAATACCTTTAAAGATGAGGAATTTGGAGCATGTTCATATAGCATCTCAAAAAGAGTGCGACCGTTGAGATGTTTCATCGGTGTCTAGTTAATTAGGTAAGCAGCAGTAAGAACACATTCTCCCCAAAACTCAATTGGAAGACTGGCTTGAAACCGTAAGGCACATGCCACACTGAGTAAATGACGATGCTTTCATTCAACTCTACCATTCTGCTGTTGTGTATCAACCATAGAAGTCTCAAAAATGATCCCAGATGCAGCAAAATGAGATCTCAAAAGCAAAAATTCAGTCTCGTTGTCTGCCCAGACACAGTATAGTTCGGCCCCATTGATTATTGACCAGAGCACAAATGAACCTAAACAGCTCGGGAATAATCATCAACTATTGTAAAAAAAATAAAATGCACCACTAGAAGATGGTGTTTTATAAGGAACTCAAACATCACAATGTACTAATTCAAATAATGCAGTAGCATTTGTAGAACTCAATGGAAAACTATGTCTAGTCTGTTTTGCTCTATAACATACAGAGCAAGGTATAGTAGTATTGTTTGTGCTAAAATCAAGAGTAAGAATAGAAGATAACACCTTAGATGATGGATGACCAAAATGTTGATGTCACAAATCAGGTGAAGAAACTGAAGCAACTGACGGAATAGACTGCGGGATATGACGACAAACGTGAGTATCTAACAGATGAAGCCAATAAACCCTCCTGCTATTCACCCATGCCAATCACAGTCCTCGTACTGATTTTCTGTAAAATGCAATAATTTTCAGTAAATAAAGCTAGGCATTTTAAGACAGATAACAATCTAGAGCATGATAATAAATTGCATCGCAAAATAGGTATGTAGATCACATGAGTGAGTGTGACATCACCAAAAAAATAGAACCATATTGTGTGGCACACGACACAGATCCATCAGGAAGTATGACATTCACAAAATTAGTAGCAACAATAATATCAGTAAGAGAACCCTTATCACCAGTCATGTGACAGGAGGCTCTCGAATCAAGAATTCAGGGTAAAGTAGACTTACCTAACCCATTGTCAGATAACGAACTAAACTGATTAAATGAATGTATGGTCGTACTCTATTGGTCGTCAGAAAAAGCAGGACCGAAATCAGATCGGGTAGGGGTGCCAGAGAAGGAGGCTGCTGCAAACCCTTGTGGCGACGTCACTACACCGGAAAAAATAGCTATAAAATATTTTGTTTTGTTTAATAAACAAATAAAAGAAATAGAGTCCAATACTCACTTTTGGAGAACACTAAATTGCAAGATGCAGAAACAACCAAGCGGCACGCGTCCCTGACACGTGTGGCTCAACCATGCGTGACTTCACGCGCCTGTGATGGAGGGGAGGCCGCGTGTGGCTCAACTGCGCGTGACTTCACGCGTCTGTGATAGTCGCGCACGTGAATCTCATGCACGCCTTCCTTCCTGAGAAAAATAGCAACGGCCTCGAAAGAGGTTCCCAAAACGGCAATGGAAAATGGTGGTATCGACGGACGGCAGTTGATGGCTAGCTTGTCGGCCTGACAGAGATCGACGGTGGGCAGAGACCGACGATGGAGACAAATTTGGCTTGCCAGAGACGTCTGCGAAGACAGAGAATGGCGCCACCGGAGACAGAGGCGATAGAGGGGCCACTAGAGATAGAGGCGTAAATTGATGACAGCGGGGGCGAAAAAAGAAGAAAAAAGGCGCAGCCTTTCTTCCATCCTTTGGAGGCTCTTCAAATTTCATTCACTTTTCACCGATGAATTATGGTTTAACGGATTCCCCTCTTGAATCTGCACAAAATCATATGCAATTTGTGGCGAGTGCTTGATCTTAATCGGCCTTGGAGTAGGGTTTGAATACGGAAAAAGAGAGTTCTTGGTGGATCTTGGTTGCGATTTGGGTTTGGATCTTGGATACGGATTCGGATCGGGAATTGGGTAGGAGATCGGATTGGTTTCTTGCTTTGATTCCTTGTTGGAGTTAGAGATTTGGTTGAAAAATCCAATCTTTTTTGGGTTTTGGTTTGGATTTGGTTGCGCAAAGGGGTTTAAAAGGGTTTGATTAAAATTTTCAGCACACTTTTTAATCAAATTCCTATCTCCTTCATTGGATTGCATCAAGGGTTTGGAGGATTTGCATCGGACATCAAGAAGAACTCAAGGTTTTGCGATTAGATTGCCACGGTTTCCACGGATTGCCACGGTTTCCAGGTTTTTCGATTCAACTCCTTGCGGTTTAATTGTTTCTCGGTTTGGTGCATTGTTTTGTTGATTCCGTTTTGTTTGTTGGAGGTTTTCGGTTTTGAATTCAAGCATTGTATTAATTTGTTTCGTAGTTTTTGGTGAATTCCGATCGGTTTGGGTTAATTCCGATCGGAATTGTGCTTGTTCGTTGAGTTCGTTTGATTTTTGTGGTTGTTTATGTTAAATCCGATCGGTTTGGGTTGATTCCGATCGGATTGGTGGTTGTTTTGCGTGATTTCTGATTGGTTTAGTCTATTTCCGATCGGATTTTGTGCTTTTTTTGTGGTTTCCGATTGAATTGGTTATGTGGTTGGTTATCGGAATTACGTTGGTGAATCCGATCTGTTTAATCGGAATTCACACTTTGGGGTTTGATCTTACTCCATCGGAATGGTGATCAATGTGGAGTCTTCCAAGGGTAACAAGAGCAATCTTAATCCTCGGAAACAAGGCATGGCCGAAAGTGATAGTAACAAGAGGCAAAATCAGCAAGTGCATCCAAGAGAATGGAATGATCCGAAACTCGAGAGAAGGAGGCTATGGAATGATCCAGACATCCTCATGAATAAGTCGACTATTGAAATTTTTGCAAACAGTGGAGATAGTGTCGACTTTGTTCTCACTGAGGAAGAGATACATAAGGACCTATACAAACCCTTCTATGGATTCTTGGGTGTATTTCCGGGATTCTTCCCTGGAATGTATGCTATTCAGACTCTTTTGGTGGCAAAGTGGAAGGTGGCATGTACTGTTCAGAGCAAGCAGAATGGCTATGTCATGTTCAGGTTTAACTGTGCTGAAGATAGAGATTTGGTGATGAATGGTCCAGACCATTATCTTCATGGAAAGAAACTATTCATGTTGTTATTAGATGAATCTGGGAAGTATGATGCGATCATCCAGGCTACTAAACCAGTTTGGATAAGGATGGAGCACTTGCCAAAGATGTATTGGCATAAGAAGGCATTGGAGAAGATTGCTACTTCACTGGGAGATCCAATCCTTATGGATAATGGTACTCTCGAGTTGAGGGGCTACTATGCACGTCTCTTGGTATGGATTGACACATCCAAAAAGATCAAGGAGGAGGTGAGCTTTCGTGTTCCAACTGGTGAGGTAATTGTGCAAAAAATCATCTATGATTATTGCAGACCTTGGTGTACGAATTGTGGGGAAAACAATCATCTCATGGAAGTGTGCGATGATTACTGGAAAGCCAAGGAGATGGAGCAAAAGAAGCCTACGGAAGATAACAAGGATATGAAGGCGAAGGGAAAGAAACACTGGAGATCTCGGTATAATGACCAAGTTTGGGTTCGAAAGATGCAAGCTGAAACCATTGGAGATACTCTAGGTTCAAATTTGGCTGGAGGGGAGGAGCATGTGATCATTGAGGATGCCTCTTCGGACAATGAGGAGGTTAAGAGGCGAAGGAAAGGGAAGGGAAAGTTGGTTGAAGGCATAGTCAAAAGTATCGAGAAAGCTGGAAGTGCTAAAAAAGGGCCTGGTATAACCATTGGTGGAATGCAGGATGAGGTTAACCAGGCAATTGTGGCGCTGCCAGCAAACCTGTCTGCATCGCCAACGCCTGGAGGCACTGGAAACCGTGGCGTTGGCGCTAAGTCTGCCCAAGCAGCGCCTGGAGATGTTGGCGCTGGAAATCGCGGAGTTGGCGCTAAATCTGCCCAAGCAGCGCCTGGAGGTTCTGCCGCTGTAAATCAAGCCCAAGCAGCGTGCGGCAGGAGCACTGAGCGCTTGAAATCCAGCACCCGTGCTGCCAATTTAACACCCGATATGCAGCAGCAAGCGTTTGGCAATGATGATAATCCGATTGAAGGTGCTGGAAAATTGCCTAAACAAATTATTCATCCGGATGCTCGAGGCTCAAAAATTCCAAGGCTGCATAGGAGCAAGAGTAAGAGTAGGCCTCCCCCCACTCCAGGGGCTTTGACTAGGTCTAGAAGTCAGAGAAGGACTCGAATTAATGAGAAGGGTGTTCAGAAACCTTTTCAGCGCATGTTATCAGCTACGAGGAGTCATTCAGACAGTTCTGGAAGTAAATCACTGGAAGGCGGTGGTCCGGAGACAAAAGGGACCTCTGTTTCCCAATGAATACATCAGCAATGAATGTCAGGGGTCTATCGGCCCCTGTAAGGAGGAGGTGGGTGAAAAATATCATCTCCACAAATAGAGTTGGACTGTGTGGGTTGTTGGAAACGAAAATGGAGGATAAGGTGTTGCGGATTTTCTTAAAGGGTTTTAAGGGATGGAAGTTTACGCACAATTTTGAACTGTGGCAGAACTCGAGGATACTCATTATCTGGGATCCGAAAGGCTTCTTGGTTGATGTCCTTGGGAAATCTCCGCAATGTATTCACCTGAAAGTTCGTAACCTTGCTTCTGGTATTGAGTTTTTCTGTACATTTGTGTATGGGCATAGTGAGGGACGTCTGGCGCGTTTACCACTATGGGAGGAATTGAAGTCTTTTGGAGCTAACCTGAACTCGCCTTGGATGGTTCTTGGTGATTTTAATACTATCCTTAGTGTTGATGATCATTACGGAGCCACTGTCCCTAGCTTGTATCCGATGAAGGAGTTTTAGGATGTTTGTGTAAAGTGTGGACTAAGGGATGCGCCTTCCATAGGTGAGCATTTAACCTGGCATAGCGCTGATTGGAAGATTTGGAGGAAGCTGGATAGGGTGCTTTTAAATCATGGATGGGATGGAGATGCTTGTCGTACAACTTTCTTACCAATCTCGGCCCAGTCTGATCACTCTCCTATGGTGGTTGACATATCGCAAGAGATTGATGGAAAGGGTAGGCCTTTTCAATTTCAAAACATGTGGTTAGATCATCCGAATTGTGGACAAATAGTGAAGGTACTAAGCAATTTTCGGTGACCAGAAAGCTATTTCGAATGAAAAACCCATTGAAGGAATTGGGCAAACTAGATTTTAACCATGTGTCCGAAAAGGCCGAGTTTGCAGATGCGGAGTATAATAAAGCCTTTGATGAATTTGATGCTAAAAATGCTTCGGAAAATGATGTTGCGGTTTTGCGAAGTTTAAAGAAGAATGCTATGTTGTACTACCTTGCGGAATCATCCTTCCTAGCTCAAAACGGAAGAATAAATCATATTACTTTGGCGGATAAGGGATCTAAGTATTTCCATACTATGATCTCGGCAAGGAAAGGGGGAGGTATCCCAGCGATTATGGATAGTGAAAACCGGAATGTAACTTCAAATAGTCGAAAGGGAGAGTTATTTGCAAATTTCTACAAAGGCTTGTCTGGCACAAGAAGGGAAAGAGTGCCCATCGATTCGGGTATTATGGGAGAAGGAAACAACCTCACGGATATGGACAGGGCCTTCTTGAATCAGGAGGTTTCGAACATGGAGGTTAAACAAGCTTTGTTTGCAATGGCGGATGATAAGTCTCCGGGTCCGGATGGCTATACAGCTGCTTTCTTTAAGAAGCAGTGGGACATTGTGGGTGAAGAAGTGACAGCTGCGGTGTTGGAATTCTTTCAGACAGGTGATCTCTTGGCCCAGCTTAATCATACTTCGGTTGCATTGATACCTAAGAAGCCTGATAACTTAAAAGTAAGTGACTTTAGACCAATACCTAAGAAGGCTTGTTCAATGAATTGGGTTAAAATGCAAATCAATGGTTCTAAGGTTCGTAAGAAATTTGGTATCCTCGCTTTGATAGCTACGGTTTATCGTATTTGGAGAGAGCGAAATAATGTTGTTATGGATGGCGCCTCCCCTAGCTCTGATCGAGTGGTCAAGTTAATTATGAAGGATTGTTATATGGTGATGAATAGGCTATTCCCTGATGAACACTTGTTTTAGCATCTCGGATGGAATAGATGAAATAAGGCTGGCGGGTGGTGCTGATTGCTATGCACTAGGTGCTATATGCTTTGTGCTATAGGACTTGGTTTCTGGCGCCGTGGGCTGGGCGCCATCCACTACAAATTACCGGATTCCAGCAACAGGGCCATTATCATGTAGAGGTTATTCTGGGCCTGGGCGCTGTTGGGAGGTGCTGGGTGCTGTGCACTAGGTGCTGCAGGATGTGGGCTAAGGGCCTAGATTCCTGGCGCTGTGGACTGGGCGCCAGTCGCTGCACGGGCTTGCTATGCGCAACGATGGAGCACGGCAACAGGGCGAACACAAGGAGAGGTTAATGGGCACGGGGCACTGGTTTGGGCGTCAAGGCCAGGTGCTGTTTGGCGCTGTTTAGTGCCATATCCCGGGCCAAATTGGAGTTGTTTGAGCCCGATGGAGTCAAGGGTTTATCTCGGATTTCTTCTGGTTCTTTCAGGATGAGGCAATAGGTTTGGGAGTATGGATTTACACTCTAATGCGTTCCTAAGCCTAGCTTTTACTTATGAATTAACGGTTATTTATGCGCTCTATGCTCGCGCTACACTCTGTGTTAAATTAGCATAAAGCTGTCCATTTGCTCTAAATGGAGTGGGCGATTACATAATCGCCACGCTTGATGCACGCGGTATAAGTGTATTCATTCTCACATCTTCAGGAGGCTGCTTTGAATGGGATTCACAAAGGTTGGAGGCACGGCCTCATCTAATCTTTGCCCACAAAATCACTCTCGGCGCTTACAAGAGAATGCTTGAAGGCCAATAACATCCCTCTATCTCCACCTTAGGGATGTATATGGTAGAAGCAGATATTCATCCGTGCCAGTATGGTGCAATTCGGATCATCGGCTTCAAATCTTTCATGAGATATCCAAGACCAGAGATAGACTCTCAGCTGCACTAGGATTTCAAATCATTTGACATTGGATTTTTGTTACTTCATCAGCGTTCCAGCAACTACATTAGTTAAAGACCCGAGACACACAACTCTCGGCTGCATTTTGGAATCAAAATGAAGATGGCCCCATTTGTTAGGGGTAGAAGCGGATTTTTGTTGATGGGTAGTGAGTTTGTTCTCACCCCATTCTCTCGGTTGTTCTATAGCCTGTGTTTTTCCAGGTTGCTTTGTTCTCCCTTTGCTCGTTTACCTTGTTTAGGGTGGGTAGTTATTTTACATAGTTAAAAGGGGGGGTGGGGGAGTGTTTATCTTTCGGATTTGCACTCTCTCATTTCCCCCCCCCCCTCCTACTTCTTTGCGGATTTACTCCTTAGGTTACCTAAGGTTGGATTCTTTTGTATTTGGTGGGGTCCTTTTAGGGCTCTGCTGCAGGTTCCATCGTCTATACTATTTACCTATTTACGTCGTAAATTGATGACAGCGGCGAGAACTCGGATCGACGACTAAGTTTTTTTTATTTAAGAAAAGCAACTCAGATCGGCATCGCATCATGCACGGACGATGGCGGCAGTGTTTACGGGAAATTTAAGATGAAAATTTAGGTTCTCATGCTCAAGATTTTAGGCTCTGCTACCATGTAGAAAATAAGGGTAATGATCTGTGATTTTTTTTATGACCTTAAGGTCCATTATATAGTAGTACAAAATACATATACAAGGAAAATGAAATATAATCTAATTACAATTACAAGTAATATTTATATTCCTTAACTGTTTCTATGTTTGTTTCAGTTATTTTGTAGTATTTGATATACTAAGTTTCATCATTCAAAATGCAAAATGGTGAATGGGGTGATCATATCACATTGCAGGCTGCAACAGACTCGATACTTTGCATTACTCCCCTTTTTTATAACTGGGACGTATTTGAACTCATTTAATGGAAAATTCTTGCATCGTTCAAAAATTTGAATAACCATGTACTTATAAGCTGCACTGGGCTCATCTCATGGAGGAAAAAGCCAGATTATCTTGTTTTCCGTCTGACCCCTCTCTCCCCGATATTGTCCCACACAGAAAGAAAGAGCGCGGAGCCCCGACCTGACCTGCAGGTCCTTTAACATAAAGCGAGGAGTTGAGCTTGAACTGGCAAACCGAAATAACTTTCGGAACCATACTTCCTACGGCTAACATGTGTCCAGTCCCGTGGGAACGCGCAGCGCAAAGGAACGTGAGCTGCTATACCAATCCCTTGCTGGCCATCGGGGACCAAGAGGTAAGGCCATGATCCGCAGGGGAAAATATAACTCATTCTTCCATTGGGGACAGGTGCACGAATGACAACCCCAACCGTCATTAGTTTCTCACTATGGGTATGAGATGCCAATTTTTGTAAACCGTAAAAAGTATTTTTCCTTGATCACGTAATGTGCCTTTTAAGGGTAGTGAGAGTGGCTGAAGCATGTTGTTTCACTAGGATCAGCAAGTTTTTGTCTGATATGTGAGCTTATGCTTAGGTTAAATAATCTTTAATTTTCTTCCGTTTCTTTTACGCTGCTCTATTTTTTTTTTTCCGCAAAACACTCAATAATGAGCGAGGATTTTGATTAGGGCTCCCACACCCGAATTTAAAAATAGCGATACAAGACTCTGAAGGCCAGATCCTAATATAGAGTAAGAGCTAATGTTTAATGTATAAGACTCTGAAGGCCAGATCCTAATATAGAGTAAGATCCTAACAATACAAGACGCTGCTCTATGTATCGTTACTGCTACGGTGCAAGGATACTTGTGATTACATCTTTCAAAACACTTGCTACATTGAAATTCTTCCTCAAGACCAAAATCCAAACAGAAGTAAGTTTTTTTTATTGCAGTAATAACTTAGTTTCTTGCTTGCTATAAGATGAGATCATATCGCTTTCTGTTACTTAAGGACTTATCTTTTTAAGGAAATTTATGTGCTCAGAATATTGTTTGTTTAGATTCAGCTTTTAGCCAATGACAAATCTATACAGAGACGGGATATATGATGCACCATGAGCGTTTAATGATGAATACCAGGGTCCAGGTATTTCCATTAAAGGACACCTTTCTTACTGTTGTTGCTGTCAACTATTTTTTCTCCTACTGTCTATCGGAATGCTTCATCACTTTGCATGCTATATTTTCCTGGGATATTTTTACTGAGACATTTCATACTTCTGATGTTTTTCTTTACACTTAGGATCATGATGTTTTCTGCTTCAACTCTCACTATTATGGAACGGATGCTACTGATAAACATTCTGCTGCAGTTTTTGCTGTTAAGCCGCATACTGATTAAGATCAATCAAACTTTGGACAGAAGCTTTTAATGTTTGCTTTGCGCATGTGGTTGAGTTTGAAGTTCCAAATGGGCGAGTTCTTGATTTTACTATTGTGAAAATTTGAATCTTGGCTGCGGATACGGTGGTTCTGGAAAATGGCCAACATAGTGAAGGACGCATTAGGGTAATGCGTCCTCAGGTTGCAGATTTTAATTTTTTTTGATCCAGAAAAATAGAGGACGCATGTTTGAAATGCGTCCTCAAGGTTTTTTTAATAATTTTGCGTCAAATTTTTTTAGCTGTAAAGTAGTAGAGGACGCATTTTAAAAATACGTCCTCAAAGAATTTTAATTTTATTTTCGGTAATTTAATAGTATTTTTTTTAGCTTTAAATAATGGAGGAGACATTTTTAAAATGCGTCCTCATGTTGATGTTAAATTTTTTTTGCTGAAAATACCTAAGTCAGCTTTGGCCCTGATTAAATTATTTTTACCCAAAAATTTATTAGAGAACGCATTTTGAAAACGAGCCCTCGTAGTTGCGCTTTTTTGTTTTTTAAAAAAATTATTCAGAGGGCCCGTTTCAGAATCGGGGCCTCTGAGCGCATTTTTTTTTGTCCTATTTCTTAGAGGAATCGTTTTTGAAATGGGATCTCAGGAGCTGGCTTCTCTTTTTTCGGGAAAATTATTTCCGAATAGGTTTTGAACGAGCCCTCAAAGCTGACTTCCGTATTGACAATTAATTGTTCGGTAGATCGGGTAATGCCATCGGTTGGAGAATTTTAATTATTGGGCAAAATGCTTATTCCTAATGACCGTTATGCGGGTTTTTTTTAATTGCAGCGATTTTTTCTCAGTTTTTTTCCGATTATAAAATCGTGTCATGAATTCAACAAAAGTGTATTTTTCAGAACGAGTCGTGAATTTAAGTAATAAATTATCCTTGAATGTTGCAATGTATACCTTACTATTTGTCATCCCATTGATTTCGGTGAAGATTGTGCATAAGTAGACTCATGTTTGTCTGATGATATGTTGAGAACTAGTCAAACGATAAATTAGGGAAGCGTGAGTTGTTGTTTGGTAACTAGTCCTGAATAAAGGTGTAGGAATGAAGTATTGCATAGTTAGAATGAGTATGAATTAGCATAAATGTACAATAGCCGAACAGTACGTGTGAAATGTAATGCAAATCAGTGTTCACTGGCATGCACTGTCATAGTGACGATCTCTGCAAAGCTTTCCGCCCGTTCCACACGGTGGAGGACGTATGGTCCTGGATGTCCGTCGTGGAACAGCCATCTGTGTAGGTACATGCACTTCCTCATGTGGAACTCCCTCTGGTATTTCGTCCTCCATTTCGTCTCCTGCCTCCTCACGATAGGCATGTGGAACACTACCCGTATGTGATGGAGCATCAGGCGACATGAATTGATGACTCGCTGTTGGAGTGACATATGCAGTGTATTCCGATGGAGTCATGTCGTAATGTGAGGGTTCACCATGTGATGGTCCGCCAATCGGTGGACTTGCATGTGAGGGTCCAGCTTGTGATGGACCAACGTGTTCCGTTTGGCCCCTAGGACGCCGCCTCCGACCTCCCTGTCGAGCTGGTGGAGCCTGGCGGTGGCTTCTGAGGTCCGCATATCTCACACCAGGGGGAGGATCCTCACAGTGCACAAACGGCTGATAGTACTGCAGTCTAGAGGCCTGATGCGCGTGTTGTAGACCCCGTGTGACAACTTCATTGATTCCGCTGAGAGCGTCCGCGAATTGTGGGGGACATCCATCCAAGTTAATGTTCAACCTGATGTGCACCTCAATGATTATCTGCAACTATAGAATCGAGATAAATATGTTAGATATGCAATGTAGGGGAAATCCGTAGCATTATTTCTTGACAATATTCTGATTGTAGGAAATACCAAGTACTCCGCAGTTGCACCGTCTCCATGGAAACCCTCTGTAGCCGTTAGAGGCCGTCCTGGCTGATCAATCATGCTCACCGTCTTGCGGAAGTACCACTCCATATATTCACGGCTGGGACAATATGGATCTGCATACCCAAGTGGGTTTACTTGTCGATCAGATCGTTGTTCCCAAGCAACGAGATATCTTCTTAGTTCGACACGCCAATCTGTGCCAGACCTGCCGCGACGGTCTCTAGTATGAAGCAGTTTATACTCTTCCCCACTGACCAACTGGGTGGGTATTGGCTGGATTAGGCCAAACTGCCTGAGAACCCAATGTGCGTGGTGGAACTCTACGACATGCCAGCAAATGAGGTCGACGCAAACTAGCCAATTGTTGCTACCAGCTGTACAGTACCACGGGAGTTGCCCCATGATATCCGTCGTGTATGGCTCCCAAATAAACTGAAAGAACATGATGGCGTTGCGGTTAGGTACTGAAAACCATGTTTCACACGAAATCAGAAGAACATAATCCAAGTTGGCCCATACCTGATTCTGATTGAGAGATGTGATCTGATCGCGATACACTTTCAAAACATGTATCGGTGATTGTGATAAATCGTAAGGGGCTCTCCACCTACGAGCAGTGATGAGTGAATTATATTAGCAAGTATATGGAATTGACTACGGTTTTAAAAATTGAAAACTAGAATTATTCGGCACCTACCGGGACCCAACAGCATTCATCGGCACTGATATTGGTAGAGCACCTGCAGGTCGGATGGATGGTATGCGCTCCCATGCCCACAACTGTTCCATAAATTAAATTAAATGTAATACAAAGTAACATAGTGGACATTATGTACAAATGAGTGGGGTGATAGACTAATTTACCTGTAGCAAGACAAGGGGGCCAGAAATGGATTTAACTTGTGGAATTGCAGCGTCACATAAGCACCGGTACAAGTGTGCAAGAATGGCACTCCCCCAACTGTAGCGACGTGCTGCACCTAGGTCCATCAGTACCGACAAGTAGAGCAGTGGAATTAGATAGCCAGATGTGTCTGACATGAGCATTCCCCCAACCAGCAGTAGAATGAAAACTCTCGCCCGCTATTGACATTGGACCTCAGTAGGGTGAGTAGGGAACGGACTGTTCAATAAATTTCCCAACCAGCTTGCCCTAATGCGACCCTCTCGGATAACACTGGGGTCAGGTGTAGCACCTAGGTAGTCCGTGCACATTATCATCCATTCCTCCGTACGCCTACTGGTGTCTACTCCTGTGACTGGGATCCCATCGATCGGAAGACCCCATAGCATCCCCACATCCTGCAGCGTGACCGTAGCCTCCCCCATCGGTAGGTGAAATGTGTGCGTCTCGGGCCGCCACCGCTCCACTAGGGCAGTGATGAGTGAATGGTCTATCCGTATCGGTGCGGAATCAAGGAGTCCCTGGAATCCTAAGTCACGCACATAGCTCATAACTATGTCAGGCATACCTGCGGTCCAGCATGCCCCATCGCACCGCCGGACCTGCAGTGTCTCATCCTCTAACTGGCTATTGTACAATGCCCTAGCACGATGCTCCTCGTGAAGGTACAACAAATCATCCTCCATGGGTCCTGGATGACAATGATACATTGTGTTGTCCCTGTTTACAATTACAACATATGAAAATTAATTACTGAAACGATTACCATGTCAAACATATTTGGCAAATAGAAGCTATAACATCAAGAGATAAATATTCCGATGAACGAAAGTAATACTACAAGTAACATATGACCGAGGTAATATTACAGACACTATATGACAACATGACACTAAGCACGGCCACGCCTACGGCCGCCCCTGGATTCACCCGGCACCCGCTCATCCATCTGATTCCTTATCCTTCTCTCCGCAAACTGTCCACGCCTCCTATTGCTAAACTTTTCCCCATCGGGAACCAACCTCCAACGGGCAAGTTGCCAGAGTCATGGATCTCGTACAGGTATGAAACCCTGACTATATTGTTGCACATATGTGGTCGTGTGATACACCCTATCATATAGACTAGCAGGATCGTCACGTCTATGCCGACAGACGGCCAAGGCATGGGAACAAGAGAAACGGAATATTTGCCACTCGCGACAAGTACACTCTCTTCTTCGATATTTGACAGTGTACTGTCGTTCACTAATGCTCCCATCGATGTTCCTTGTCACAACCCTATAAGTCTGCGACGCATGGCCGAACAAGGTTACGATATGTCCCTGTGCCCATGTATCCTGCTTCTGAAACTTTTTCCAGTTCCTCTTAGGAAACACGGACCTGGACAAACGAACAAGATTTTAGAATCCATAAACTGCTCTACAGACACATAAAAAAGGGTACGTAAGTGACAAAGTACCTGCAAACATTTCAACTGTTCGCTCGAACGTCGCTTTTACACAAGCTGTGATCGGGAGATGGTGTGCACGGTGTAAATAGTTGTTGAAACTCTCAGACAAATTCATCGTGAGAATTCCCCAACGTCGATCACCCTCATCGAACGCAAGACACCACTTACTCCTATCTTGCCGTTCTAGCCAAGCCCAAGCAGATGGATCTATACTCTCCAGCTCCTCCTTGTACTCCCTCCACTTGCTCTCTCGCCTGGCACCACCAAGCTACCACACCAGAGTCTTCATAAGCGCATTCTTGAACTTCCCGGAATCATATGATAGAAAGTTGGATTGAAAATACCGCAGGCAAATTCGATGGTATCCAGCCGGCTCCATCCACTCCTCCATATGTGTCATCGCATTTATAAGTCTAACATGCCTATCGGATATGATACAGATTGGCATGCTATCACCACCAACGACGTGAAGACGCAGTCTCCCCATGAACCAGTTCCAGCTTTCATTCGTCTCTTCGTCAACAATAGCGTAAGCGATGGGGAGGATGTAATCATTTGCATCGTGCGTCACGGCGACCAGCATTGTGGACTTATATGCCCATTTCAAATGAGTGTCATCCACGCTTATGACTGGCCTGCAGTGGTGGAAGGCTTCAATTGCCTGACCAAATGCCCAGAACACAAATTTAAATTTCCTACGCCTGTGACCGTGTATTCTGTCAGGTACGTCAGCCCAATCAACAACGGTGCTCGGATTGGCCCTGACTAGCTCATCCATAAACGTTGGGAGCTGTTCAAAAGAATCCTCCCAAGTTCCGAACACCATGTCAATTGCCTTCTGTCGAGCATACCACGCCTTCTTGTAGGAAATGGTGACATTGAACTCCTCCTTCACTTGAGCTTGTACATCTTTCACTGTGTATGAAGGGTTTACATCAATGTGGTGGCGGATTGAACGGGCGATCATCACCGACGTCAGATTCATGTTACCCGTAGATCGACCAGCACCAACACACCCATGGCTACTTGCCTATCTGGTGATCTCCCACATGCCATGTGAAGCCTTCTTGGAAGCTCTGGCAACCCAAACACAATTCTTAGTTCCTTCGACAACGTCCTTGCATTTCGCATACCATGTGCGTGATGTGCTCTCCACGACTCTGTGTTCCCTGTTCATCATGGAACTCCACCTAGAAATAGCTCCAACCAACTGGGCCTTCGTCTGGAATCGCATACGCACATCCACTACACCAGTCTCTCGATCGTAAGTAGAAACTCCGGACCCAAAATGAGTTGGGTCATAGCTATCCTCATCAGGGCCACCATAATCCCTATAGTAGGCCTGTGTGTCCGGATTCGCCAGAATATGAAACGACGGGGGTACATTGTTCGTGCACACCACTTGTTCTTCCTCGTCCCCAGGATTCGAATCAGTTGATAAGGAACGATCATCCTCACTTCCACCGTCAAGTTCACCTTCGTCACCATCGTCTTCGCCACCGTCATCCCGAACAACATGGTCGCTAATGTGTCCCACGTAATCATTATCCAAGACGTTCTGTTCGTCACGGGCCATACCATACATACCATCACTTGTGGACGGCTGAGCACAATCCACGGGAGCATACCCACAAGGTTGGATGGACTCACCAATTTCTAAACCCCGGCTATGAACGGGTGGCGGTACACTTGGTACATCGGCAAAGTTCTGCATGTTGCTTAACAACGACATGAATGTCATTGGCCGTGCCCAATCATTAGTGCTTGCCAATTGTTCCATAACAATGTAAAAATCCACGGACGACAACGACAATCGATCAACAATGTTGAAGAAGAACGTGGTTGAGTCATCATCTTCCACATTATAACACCGATAGTATACAGGCGAACCAATTAGTTTAAGACATCGGTAATATATTTTCAACATATACCTCTCACTCGCAATGCCAAGCCTCGTGACAATTACATTAACTAATTCTGAGTGGTTCAACCTCCTCTCGAGAGTCACAACTCGCTCCGGTATTGGAGGATCATAATACACACCCACAGTCAAATCAAACTTGATCTGACCACCTCTATACATATACACAGTCAAAAACATCGTACAACTGCAATACACGAATACATAACGTTTAATTCATTTTCATTCTACATTCATTTTCATTGTATCCTCAAATATGTACATGTACTCCACTCGACCACATTAACAACACTATTAACACAGACATAATACATTAATAAGTAAACGATTATGCAAAGACATCACTTTTATTTTATTCTCACCCAACATTCCTTTTCATAGTATCCTCAAAAGTCATTACTATTGCTACAAACTAAATACACTTATCAGTCAACAATTCACTTAATTACTTCATTTAGTCACGCGTGAGCATTAAACGCTATCAAAGCATCGGACCAAACTTAATCACTAAACCTACACACAATCATACAACACATCCGAATTAACTAAAATATTTCCGGATCTCCGCAACTTATAATTTAACAAAAAAATCAACAAACTTTCTACGACAACTCACACATAATCGTGGAACACATTCGTAAAATTATTTAGGGTTCAATTAACATCAAGAAAATGGGAAAAAAGGGGGTGGCAGTCTGAGACTCACGGACAAGGTGACAAATGTGGAAGTCAACAGAGGTCAACGGCGGGTCAGCAACGGGTCAAGGACGGTCAACGGCACGAACTTCAGGCCGATTGTGATCTCTACACCCACAAATCCATTACAAATTTTACTCAAACAAAACCTTAACAAAATAAAACAAGAGCAAAATGTAGGATTTTCCAAAAAAATATAAATACATTACCGATAACGTGAACAAGCGGAATGGCGGAGAACAACCGGCGCAATGGCGGAGGAGAGTGGTGGTGAAATCTCGGGAAGGAAGATGGGAGAAATGAAGAAATTTTTTGGCCAAATGGGGAAGAGATAACAAAAGAAAGAAGAGAAGAGGTTGATAAATATGCTGGGAGAGGGAATCGGAGGACGCACATTGCAAATGCGTCCTCTCCCTGCTGCACCTGCCGTCTGCCACCCTGCGCCTGCCATTGCCAGTTTGACCGGACCGAGAGGACGCATCAACAAAATGCGTCCTCTTGCCACCTCAGCCTGCCACCACTGCCAGCTTTGACTGGAAGGAGAGGACGCATCAACAAAATGCGTCCTCTTGCCACCTCAGCCTGCCACCACTGCCAGCTTTGACCGGAAGGAGAGGACGCATCAACAAAATGCGTCCTCTTGCCACATCAGCCTGCCACCATTCACGAAAAATAAAAAAAGGGTGGCATTTTTCCCGGAAAAATAAAAAAAAAGGGTAGGAGAGGACGCATTTTTTAATGCGTCCTCCCTATTCTCTTCCGTTTGTGGCTACTGTAGCCACAAACATAGAACTTTCTCCAAATGGGCATGCAACATAAGTTTTCTTAAGAAGGAGAGAGCAGCATGTTACGTGACACTCAGTTTGTGTGATAGTGAAGACTTTATGTTGGTGACAGCCTGTCTCCAACAAATAAAACCAAATGAAATATCACAAAATGGTTTTCCTTTTCTCAAAAAAATCCTATTTAAATAGTAAATGATTCCTAGTACTAATAATATTGTTTTATTGTGTTTAATGGGTTTGTTGGACTTTTTTGTTTTGCTTTTTGGAAATGTACTATGTTAACACCCGTGCAAACCACGATAGAATGAAAATAAAATTAATTTATAATTTGAGTATGAGTCATTATCTTGAAAGACGGTCTTTCACAAGAAATAAAAATATTAAGGTTTAAATTAAAAATTAGAAAGAAAATGGAGATAAAATTTCTGGATTGTATTGATCGGGTTATCAACTTTATAACAATTATACATTGCATAATAAATTTTTTATATTGCAACTACGACCTTTTACCTTTTTATTATTTTAATTAAACTCCGTCTTTCTATAAGTCTATGAAAAAACATTTTTTTCCAAAACTTTGTGTTTGAGTATAGGCAAAGTTTTGGGAAAGACCGTCTTTCCATAGGCTTATGGAAAGACCGTCTTTCCATTGGCTTATGGAAAGACGAGATTTAATTGAAATAATAAAGGGCAAAAGGTCTTAGTTGTAATACTAAAATTTTATTATACAACGTGAAGTAGTTATAAAGTTTATAACCCAATTCATGCAACCCAAAATTTTTAATTTCATTTTTTCTAATTTGCACTTTAAACCTTGGTGTTTCCATAACTTTGAAACACCGACTTTCAAGAGACGGACTCTTGAGTATATATAAAATTGTTTTATATTATTATATGCAAATGACAATGGAATTGGCTCATGCATACCTTTTATCTAATTACAAAAAGTATTTCATTAATAAAAATACAATAATTCTGATTCTATTTCTAACTAAAAACACTTTTATTAATTTCATTTCAAAATATAAATTTACTAAATGTTTATACTTTTATTAATATATTATTTATAATTAAAATTGTGTGTCGTGCATTATATGCGTGTTCAAAAATAGTTTGACTAAAATTCATCATATAATAATAATTAATTATAGTTTTATGTTTTACATTTGTATCAATATATTGATTATAATAGATAGATTTTTTTATAATATATTAAATAAATATATATATATATATATATAAGTCAGTCTCTTGAAACACGGGGTTTCCATAAGTTATTGAAAGACCAATGTTTAAACTGCAAATTAGAAGAAATCAAGATAAAATTTTTGGGATGCATTAATCGAGTCATAAACTTATATCTACTACACATTGCATAATAAAATTTTAATATTACAACTAAAATTTTTTACCTTTTCATAATTCAAATTCAACTCCATCTTTCCATATGCCCATGAAAAGATAATTTTTCCCCAAAATTTTGCTTATATTAATAAATAATCAATAATTTTTATTTTATTTTATTTTAAAATAAATTTATAATAGTTTTGATAACTTTTTTTTTAATGAGAACACCCTAGAGTGGGGGAGAGTATATTAGAGGTTCCCCAAGCCTCCCTCAAAATGAGTTAGATTTACAGACAGAAACAGATTAGCCATAGTTCGTGATGAGGCAACTTGGTTGCCCCCCAAAAGTCCTACCAATTCTAGATCAAATACTTGTGTAACAACTATCCTAGCAAAAAAAGGATAGATGATGAAGTTGCAATCCGAAGGAGAGAATAGCACGAATAGCACGGATAGCACGGATATTAATTATTAATTAATTATTAATTAGAACGTGCATAGCACGGATATTAATTATTTTGGATTTAATTGTTTTACCTTTATTTTTTCCAATACTATAAGTGGTAAGCACATTTAATTTTTTTATTTATATTTCAACATTATTTCGCCCACTTCTCTTCCTTAACAGAATTGTTCAATTTTTTTGTTTTGTTTTAGTGATAGTGTTTATTCAAATTCTAATTTTAAAAACCAATTTACTCCTTCCATCCCACCGTATATTCTTCACTGAATCTCTTTTTTTATTATTAAAGATGCCAAATTTTGATCACATATTTGAATAGGTATATGACAATAACTTTACCATATGAGATATTGTTAGATTCGTCATAACATGTAGTTTCTAAATATCAAATTTTTATGTGTCATTATTGTCTATAGCTACACGTATTTACAGTCAAACATGTTTATTGGAGACCGTGAAAAGATTCTGTGCAGAATAATCTGAGACGGAGGAAGTAACTTAATTTGGTCTCACTAATACCCGTACACATCTCTTAAACGACTAACTGTTAGACCATTTATTAAAAAACTCATTTTATGGACTTATCGCTTATACTATTGAGAAAGATTAAAGTAAAACATTCAAATCCAAATACCACAAAACTAGGTCGTTGTAGTTGTGGCGTACGAGTGACGTATAGACATGAGCGCAGATGATCCGAACTGTCTTGACAGATGGTCTGTTCATAAACTCGTTTTGAGGACAAACCACTTATTTTTTACCTTATACGCTGCATTTGTTAAATTACATACTAAATTTAAAATTTTAAAATTATTTTATATATTATATACTTTTATATTTTCACATTCAGATACATATTATTACTTGTTTTAACTTATAAAATAAAATATTTGAATTTTATAAAAAAAAAATTACATTTAAGGTAAAGCCAATGTGGACTGTCCATAAATTTATGGAAATGCCGCTTTTCATGAAACTTTCTCTTTCACTATATATCCGAAGACAAAGTTCAGGGAAAATCGACGTATGAAAAGATGGTATTTAATTAAAACAATAAAAAGGTAAAAGATTTTAGTTGCAATGTTAAAAATTTATTATGCAACATGTAGTAGTTATAAAGATTATGACCCGATTAATACACCCTGATAATTTTATCTTCATTTCTTTTAATTTGTAGTTTAAACTTTGTTCTTCTCATGAATTATGGAAAGACCGTCTTTCAAGAGACTTACTCATCTCAAAATATTTTTTTCTTTTTTTCATGTCATTCCTTCAAAAATTAAAGTGTTTTTCTCTTGAAAGACGGTTTTTCCATAAATCATTGAAAAGACCAAGGTTTAAAGTGCAAATTAGAAGAAACTGGGATAAAATTTTTGAGTTGCATGAATCGGGTTATAAACTTTGTAGCTACTACACATTGCATAATAAAATTTTAATACTACAAATAAGACCTTTTTTTATATAAACTCACGTAAGGGAGGGGGATGTTTATTCGGTTCCCCAGGCCTTTCAAAAAAGATGTTCAATACGTGTAGTACATTAGTGGAAGCTAATTACAAACTGATGTTTACTCAAAACCTTCATCTAAACACCCTACCTCAATGAAGGAATTGGCCCTATACCCCGTTCGAGGACTAACTATGGCCTTACACTTTCTTGCCTCCACACCCCAGTGTCGACAAGAAGAGGTGACCTTCCATAGTGTCCCCTTGCAATTATCTTCCCCCGAAGATAATTACTTAAATTTATAGATTGTGTGCAGCAACTGAACCTCTCTTCTGCACCTTGCATATGGTCTTCAGAATTCCTCTCTTCTCCATCTGAAACGAAATTTACAGCCAGCAGTAAAAAGTTCGAGATGATAAAGAGGTCTAACTCAAATCATTTGTTTCTGATGTTACATAATCAAACAGAATGTTCCAGTGGCAAAGTATATCAGCATACATCATGAATCTGAGGATTATATGCTAATCAAATCAGCTAAATTCTTCTGATAGAAGGTAAACCTTGTTTATCTGCAATTATTATAGCTTTCAGGTCTCTCGGTAATTGAGTAAAGGATTTGAAGGTATTTACCTGATTTGAACTAGCCATTTTGGCTAGAAAATCGGCTGCTCCATTGGCTTCTCTATTTTTATGATTCATAGAGACTTTAATATTTTTCATTAATTCCCAGATTATCCTAACTTCCTCAATGATGTTCCAGTGAGGTTATAGTTGTTTTCTTACAACCTTAATGAGCATTTGATTGTCACTTTCAATTTGTAAGTGACTAATACCCATGGAAAATGGCAACTATAAACCTGCTCTAACTGTCCCTGGTTTAGCATGAAGAGGAGAGGGGCTATTTATCTTCTGTGCATCAGCTATTAATATGTCACCTAGAGAGTCTCTTATGATTATTCCAATTCCAGACTTATTCGAATTCTTCCATGAACCATCTATATTTAGTTTATGGAGGAGTGGAGATGGAGCTTTCCAGGTAACAGTGACAGGGCTGCCAGGTTCTATTTGATTGTTCATTAGTAACCTTGGCAAAGCATTAGATAAATCCCATTTGAAGTTTAGTTTGTAGGCTAACAAAATATCATTAAAGAGGTGTAAAGTTTTCCTATACATCATTATGATATTAGGTTTTACACTTTCATGATAGTGTTTGTTCCTAAAACACCATATAGTCCATACTACTAAACAGGGGATAATGGGAACCAGATTTTTATGATCTGGAAAATTATTGTTGTTCCAGTAATTGAAGTATCAATCCCATAGATATGGAGAATGCTTTGTTGGAACATTGAAGACAGTATCAATCCATGTCCATAGTTTTTTAATCTCTGTGCAAGAATTAAAACTATGGTGTATACTCTTTTCATCTCCTAAACAAAAACAGCAAATGGATGGAGGATTGAAAGATAAATCCTCTAATACATCAGGAAGGGGGATTAATCTGTTAAGTATTTTCCAGTTCATAAAACTTACTCCCTACATGGTAGCAATCAAATCACTATTCATAAATATACTCCCTACATGGCAGCAAAGACTGACCAAAGCACCGGAGCAAGCATGGCCTGCGCCTGCTTGCCTTATCTCTGTCTGCCTGTTTTATAGGTCCAGGAGAGTGCTGAAGAACAAAGGAATCAAGACAGTAGGAGATCAAAAATAGGACTTAACATTGGCCCCATATGTGGGTATCACTTTCAAGATCTTAGCATCAGCGCAACTCGAATAGAATGGAGGCACCACCAGCAGGAAGCTTGTTCAACCATGTGGTCATAGTGGACGTGATGCATTTGGAGGAAGACTCTACGCTGACACTGACGCCGACTGGGGAGTGACACCAGCTTCGCTCAGCAGTAGAGCTTGCAAACAACTTGGAGATCCTCCATACAATCATCGCATCACAGAAAGAGATGATGAGGAGGTTGAAGGAAATGAAAGACAGAGAGAAGGGAAACAAGGTGAAAGGGGACTCGAGATGATACCGACTAAGCTTTTCCAAGATTAGGAAGGTAACAGCAAAGCACACAACCGTGGGGGAAAGAGATTGGGGACAGCTCGTAGCAGAGCAAACAATGAAAAAAACACTACAACCTCCGAAAGGAAATCACATGACGGAGACGGAGAAAATACTGCAGACCATGAGTGACGGGCTGGTTACATGCCACTGACGTGGGGGAAGGAGCTCGCTAAGGGTAAGACCCCTGTGTGGGAAGCAAGAGAGGAGACAAGAAAGGAAAGTAGGGGAATGTTGTTCACTAGGAGAATACAGCGGTTCATGGGTGATCCAAAGCTGAAGATACCAGCAAACCTGGGGCAATACAATGGTGAGGCAGACCCGAAGAACAATTTTGACACATTCTGCACCATATGGCTACTTTCGTAATACTGCAGGGAAAGACATACTGAACGTCCCGCCAAAGATGAAGACAGACCCCAGCAAGAGGAGCAAGTCCCGGTTCTACAATTTTCATGATGATCATGACCATGATATAAATGATTGTATGCATCTCAAGCATAACATCGAGGACTGCATGCAGAGTGGTGAGCTGGCGCACTAAGAAAAAAGTGAAAAGGCCCATAACAAGGCTAATTATTAGAACAGAAACAAGTACAGAGGCTTTTGCAAGCAGCAAAATGGCCGCGAAAAAAAAAGAAGCCCTGAAAAATAGCGGGGGCATGAAAAAGGAAAAGAGGTGGCTAGGGTTGAGGTCTGGGACGAGCAAGGAAAAAGGCAGAGGGAAAGCTCCCCCATGGAAGATAGCTGGAGAGCAATGGTCATAAACATATACGCCATCATAGGTGGGAGCACTGGGGGAAGGACGGAATCCCAATGAAAGGCATGTTGCAGCCAACTCTAGGAGATAGAAAGATGGGAGTCAATGAAGCAATAAAGTTTGACTCCAGTGACCCAATACCTGACAGACCAGCCGGGGGCAATGCGGTGGTGATAATGGTCATAGTGATGGACAAAAGAATTCACCATGCGTATGTAGACAACGTGAAAATCATGTACTGGAACTGCTTTGAGAAGTTGGATGAAAACACGAAGAAGAAGTTAGAACCTATGGACACCCCGTTGGTGGACTTTGCAGATAGAATAGTATGGCCACATGGGACCATACTCCTCCCGGTGACAGTGGGGGGAGGAGACAAGAGCAAGACTGTGGACATGGAGTTTATAGTGATGAAAGGAAACAACCCGAATAATCTTATACTGGGCAGGGGGGATCTTGCGCTGATAAAGAGCATAGTATCTACCCTGCACTTACTCTTGAAGTTTTCAACCAAAGGAGGAATAACCGCAGTTAGAGGAGATTGTCAAAAGGCTAGAGAGTGTTATAGAGCCGCTCTCAGCAAGCGCACGCGAGAAGAGAGAAGTGAAAGCTAGGCAAGGCAAGTCAGTAAGGCTAGGCCTGTCAAAATGATTACAGGCAGGAATGACCTGTCGGAGTTGGGCTCAAAAATGGAAGTAGTGTAGCTCAGTGGGAACCATTTAGTGCAAGTAGGGACATTTCTCCCACCTGAGGTGAAAAGTAAGCTTGTGAAAGTGCTGAAAGAGAACAGACGAAACTTTGCCTGGAAGTCTGAGGACGTGATGGGAGTACCAAAGAAGGTCGATTGTTATGAGTTGAAGGCAAACCCATCTCACAAGCCTGTCCAGCAGAAGCGGAGGATACTCTGCAGAGAAAGGAATGAGGCAGTGACCAGGGAGGTGAGCCAGCTTCTCGCGGTTGGGATTCTGCAAGAAATTCCTTACCCGACCAGGCTGGCTAACCCTAGGTTAGTGAAAATGACAGACGACAGCTAGAGGATGAGTGTGGATTACACAAATTTGAATAAAGCCTGCCCCAAAGACTGCTACCCGTTGTTGGCCACTGACCAAAAGGTAGATGCTCTTATCAATTACCAAATTAAATGTTTTCTTGATGCATATTCAGATCCCCATGCTAGAGAGACATAGAATAGACTGCCTTTATAATGGAGAAATGAGCTTTTTGATACCAGATGATACCTTTTTTCCTGAGAAATACCGAAGCCACATATCAAAGGGTAGAGGACAAGATCTTCCGGAAGTAAATTGGAAGGAATCTAGAGGTGTACGTGGATGACATGGTAATAAAGAGCATCAAATACGAGGCTTTTGTGGAAGATGTCATAGAGACCCTAGCGCAGTTCAGGAAGACAGGAATGAAGCTGAACCCTACCGAATGCCAATTCGGATTGGGGGCAAGGAAATTTCTGGACACATGGTGTCAAATGATGGGCTCAGGGCAAACCACAAGAAGATAAAGGCAATCTTGGAGATGAATTCACTAGGCACGGTGAAAGAGGTTCAAAGTCTGAACGGGAAGCTGGCAACCATGAATAACTTCATGTCCCGAGTAGTAGAGAGGGCACTCCTTTTCTTCAAGATATTGAAGAGATGTGTGGAAAAAATGGAGTGGTACAATGGGGAGAATCGGAGGAGAAAGCATTCGAGGAATTGAAGGCCTTTCTGAAGGATCTTCCCACACTAACAAGCCCAAAGAAAGGAAAAACCTTGTTCCTGTATGTAGTAGCGAGCAAAGAAGCAGTTAGCGGTGCACTGGTTAGGGAGGAAAACAAGGTACAAAAACATGTGTATTTCGTGAGCAGGGGTATGTAAGGCTCGGAGCGAGGATACACAAGTCAGGAGAAACTCGCTAAGGCTCTGGTCCACACGTCAAGGAGGCTAAGGCAGTACTTCTAGGAACACCATGTGACAGTCCTTACCAACCAGCCATTGGAAGCAAGACTGACCAGGCTAGAGGCTTCACGAAGATTGGTGAAGTGGGCGGTAGATTTTGTTTCTAAGGACCGAGATTAGTTCCTCCTTTTTTGTTATATTATTATGATTTTTTATGCTTTTTTATTGCTCCATATCATAAATAAGGAATTTTAAAAAGTTAATTTAATTCCATTGTCATTCAGTATGTTGTTCACTCACCTTCCGCCATCGTTTCGATATCTGTAAAAGGTAACCTACTTTTGTGTCAGACAATCATTATGGTTTTAAATGGATTGATCTTCTCATTCTTGTCATTTCTCCATTATTATTTAACCGTCAAAAATTATTTTTCTTTTATTTCATCTCTCTTATCACCGAAATATTCATCTTCTCCAGCTATCTCTTGTTTTTCAATGAATCACCATCTTTCATTCTATATACTCCCTCCGTCCCAGCTCAAATAGCACACTTTCTATTTTGGGTTGTCCCACCCTAATTTGCACTAACCGAGACAACCCAAAAATAGGTTGTTTGACCGTCCCAAGAAACCCCAAAATACCCCTATATATGGCTGAAATTACTGGGCTTTAGCTCTATCTCCGAATTCTTTGTTGCATGTGCTAAATTTAATAAGGTATATCCTCTTCAATTTCCGGTAATTTTACCACTTGTGGCTTTACCTTACCCATTTTCGGTCATCTTCTCTGACGAACCTTTTATTGATTTACTTTACCTCTACTTTGAAAAGTTTACATCCAAGGTTTGCAACTCTAATTAAAGTTTTTATTCCTAACTCTTGGGTCACTGTCCATTCAAATGTCTTCCTCTAACCACATTGAGTCTCCCGTAGAAGATGTTCACTCCGACGGGGATTGCGATCATATTGTCGGATCCTCTTCCATAGGGAGTATATTGACCGGTCCATACTTAAGAAGATTTAAAGAACTATTTTTTGTTTTTCTCTTCGTTTGAGCTTTGTGCTCCTGTGAACTCTGAATGTATTTGCAATCCTCTGCTGACTATATATGATGCTATTTAACTCATTTGAATTTTGGTCTATATTTTCCTCTTCCTCAACATGTTGCTGAACTTCTGCGTTCATACAAAATCACATTATCCCAGTTTTATCCTATGGGTATCGCTATCATAATAGGATTTCTCTAAGTTTGTAAAAAAATGTGAACGTTCCTTTCCCTCTTGATTTGTTTCGTAATTTTTACCACCTCTGAAAAGTAAAAATTACCATAGATGAATTTGCCTTTTATCATGTGATAGCTGGGGTTGAACTTGTGAGTGGTTTTCCTAGTAACGTTGGTCCTTGGCGCACAAAATATATTTTTATAAAACTGAACAAAAATCACGATGTAGCCCTTCCATCTTGGAACTACAAAGTTCCCAAATCTTAGCTTCCTGGTTTGAGTGTTCGTTTTACTGTTGAAACCGAGATCGTGGTAACACTTTGCGCTCACACAACATCTCCTCCATATTGATTCTGATGCTGAAGAAGTTATTGGGAAGCCGTCGTCGTGCCTCTCAAAGATAGTATTTATAAGGCCAAATTACGGTTAATTGCTAAATAGTAGCTAGTGGTAAGATGGGGTCGTCCAAGAGAAAAATGGGGCTTTATCGAGTGTTAAAGCATAGTTCAAAAGCACACAAAGATGTCACTCTAAGTGTGTGGTAACAAAGTGAGAGAGGGTGGTTTGGAAAACACTACGACTACTTCAAGAAACTAAATTTAAAAAATGATTAAAAAGAACGATGCAAACACGATCACAAATAGCACAAATAACTTAACTAAGATTATTACGAGTCTTGGACGCAATTGGTTTACTTTTTTAGTTATCCTTTAATCATATGCTAATTATCCTATTTTTTATGCATTAACCACATATTGTGAAGAACTTGCCAACATCTTTCGGGTGAAGACATTTCTCACCTCTCCTTGATTACTATTGTGCCTTCCATAAAGATCACGGTCACGATATTGAATGTTGTAGAGATCTAAGGAGGAAAATAGAGGAAAAATTGAGAAATGGCTATCTAGGACAGTGGCATGGGTGGGTAGCGGCAGCCGGTGTCGTCAATCGGGAAAAATGGAAAGGTGAAATATATGGAAATTTTGGAAGAAGAAAGATAAAGCCAAGAACTTTTAGAAAGACCTGACTAATACCATGATAGAATGTAAAACCCACACATCATTGTGGCTGTGTGTATTGATATATAGAGTGAGTCCAAAGGGTATACAAGACCTAAACATATAAGGAACATGATCTACACAAAACCAATCAGAAAGGGAATTCCTTTCTTATCCTGATTCTAATTTATTTACATCTCTATTAGATTGGTTGCTTGCAACTATAAAAAATTTGTGTGCTTGCATTTAAAGTCATCTTTGCATCAAGGATACAGATAGAAATCCAGTACGAAATTGATCAAAACCAGAATCTTCTCGTCATAGTTAAATCTTTTTGCAACCTGTGACAATTTCTCATTCTCATTTTTACTCAATTTTCAGTTTTTCTTATTCACTACCCTTTCCTGGTTACTTTGGTTACAAATTCACAGATTAAATATAAAGGAAAAAATCTCACCAATCTCTTGGGAAACGAACTTGCTCGCAGCTATACTGGTCGATATGCCCATACCAATCGCAGAATACTGAACTGAAAATTCAGCTTAGAACTCGATTTATTTTTGGTGTAAAACGACACACCACATGTTGTGGAGACCCCTATACAATGATGTCATCGTGGGTGGAGTCGCCGATGGCAATTCTGGAGACCTATTGAGTAGTGATAACATAGATTTTCCATGTTCTTGTTTGAGGATTTTTTAGATAAAACTCTTGTTGGATTTGTAAATTTGATTTCGTGTCTCATGATTGTGTTTAGATGGAATTAGGTTTGATGGGTGACTTTTCTTTTTGAAAAAAGAGGAAAAAACTAAGGAAATAGGTAAAAATTTGTGGCAACCTCATGCCAAAACCTGGCACGGTCTGCGCCAAGTAACATAGTCCATGCTATGAGAACTCAGCATGGGGGCCACGCGCCAAGAGCTGGCACGGACCAAGCCAGGCTATACGGTTTGTGCCAATGGTCTTTGGCGCGAGGAGGAGTCCATGCTAGGTACCTTCGACACGAGGGTATCTGTGTCGTTTCCCCATTTCCACTGCCAAATTTTTCCAAAAATGTAAATTTTCAAAAGTTCTAAATTTTAAGCTAAAAATTGCATTTTTGGTTCATAAATTTTGAAATTCTCAAATTCCTTAGGATTTTTTATTCAACTAGTAATTCCAACATACTTTATGAATTAATTGATTTGTGCTATTGTCCCCTAATTTACAGTTTTCAAAAATTTCATTCTTATCCTAATTGTACCTCTCTCCCTTGTCACTTATGCTGAATTTTCTAGATCCTTGGTACACTTATTCACCTAAATGAGCTATTTGACACATTAGATATTTTCAAGAAACACTCACTCACACACACTCTTGGCGAACTTGAAAATTTGAAGTTTTTCTCTCAAAAATTAGCAATTTTGCTTCTTCTTGTGTGGATCTTCCAACTCTTAGCTTCAAATTCCAGGTAATCCATTGAACTCTTTGTTTATGTGATTTATTGACATTGTGGTTGTGTTATGTACATCATGATTCTTAAATGAGTGTATGGTTTTGAGCTATGTGATTGGGTTTGTTTGCATGATCTTGTGTTGAAGAAAGTTTGGGTGGTTGATGTGACATTATGCTTGGATGATATGTACTTCATGTGTTGGGTGATTTAGAAGGATATGAATCTTGAATGCATGATCTATTTGATGGGTTGGTATGAATCTACATGAGTTTTTTTATGATAATGTTCTTGCTTAAGTAGCCTTCATGCTTAGATTATCATGTTTTGAATGGTTAGGCTATTTAGGAGGAATTGACTTCTTGAATGATAATGTGGGTCATGCCTTGTTTATGATCACATTACCACTCTTTCCTTCATTGTGTTAGGATGCCTCCAGAAAAAATGTGTCGGAGAAAGGAAGTTCTCAGGGGGTGAGAAGAGAAAGAAACGACCAAGGGTGCAAACCATGAGCCGGTGACTCCCAATCTTTGCAACCCCATGTTCGTGACTGAAGAGTTCACGGGATTGTCCAACATCTCTGGGACTCCATCCCGGAGGTGGAGAAATTTGATAGAGCCAAAGAGGAGTATATTAGAGACTAGCTTTGCATGCAAAGACACCTTGGCGGCTCTAGGCTTACTCGAGCCTGTTTCCTATCAATTGGGACAGGTAGGTCTAGAGGGATTCTTAGAGAGACACTCGAAGACCTACATCAGGTAGACCCTAGAGTTCCTAGCTACTCTATGGTCGATCACGAACGAGGATGGACACAAGGTGATCAAGTTCAATCTCGATGACAAGGAGTACATCATGAACCAACGAGAGGTAGCTCACGCCTTCGGATGGAGGTACGACAAGGAGGTCCCTAGAACACACCGTCAAAGGATGCATTTTTCTCTTAGGAACTTTTGGAGGCAGCTAAGAGGGACTAACCAGAAGAATGTGTGCAAGAGCACTGCCTTGGTTCATCCGGCATTTCGTTACATTCACCAGTTATTGGCAATGGGAGTTTTCTACCAGGGTGAGCTAACGCAATGTCCGGGTTTGACTCCTGGGGGTAATTTATACCCAAAACTGGTAGAGATCTTTAAACAAGAGTGTTTGTCGATAGGGGATAGAAAGAGTGGGAAGATTTCTATTGGCAGCATGGTAGGCCTTATGGCACAATACTTAGGGCACCCGGTCACTCAGCATGCATTGGCCAAATTGGAGAGATTGGGAACAAGGTATGACATTGAGAAGCTGGCCAAGGCATTCCTGTTAGCACCCACCACATCTGACGACCGTTTCGTGTGGCTTTACGGTGGGATGAGCATTTGTAGCTTCATGGTACTTCCTCAATCGGAGTGCACTTCCATCACTCATGACCCATGTTTGGATGACCTATTCCTTTTGCCCGACCCGTATTTTGAGAAGGATTTTTGTAGAGTTCTAGATAGCCCGGAGATAGATGTTGAGGAGGTCGAGGGAAACACTTCTTCGAGGGCACCTCCTAACCATTGTCTCTTATCCACAGACATCAGTGACCAATTGCACTCCCTTGGGGAAAATCTTTCAAGCTCTACCCAAGTGATGCAAGCGGTCGTACAAGCTATAGGTAGCATGAGGAAGCAATTGGAGGAGATGATCCCAAGAATGGATTCCATGGAGGTTGAAATTCAAGCTTTTAGGTACATTGAGAATCACAACACGAGGCACGAGGAGGAAGGCCCTTTGGGGCCACAAAAGTGAGTGTCACTATTTTTCCCCACCTCACTTATGTTTCGACATGGTTTTTGGTGCATTAGGGACAGTGCATAGATTAAGTGTTGGGGAGGGAGTAGTGAGCACTTAGACCATGTTTATCCATGACCCAACCCAACCAAATATTTTAATTAAATATTATCTCTCTCTCATCCACCTACACAATCTCTCATCCAACCAATTTATTTCTTTTTAATGGTTTATCAATGACCCAACCCAATCAAAAGCTTCAACTCTTTCAATATTATTTTAATACCAAATTTAAACAGTACATTTTAAATTATTAATTAAAATTTTTAATATACAAATAATAATATTTTTGAATTTATTAAATAAATTTTTAATAATTATAATTATAGTATTCGTGTTTATCCTATTGATAAAGGTTTAACAGTCATTACAAAAATGGAGATATTTTTTTTAATATAGGAAGAAGAGAACTATTGAGTTGTGCATTGAACTATGACAATATTGGTCTCTATTTATAGGGAGTGAAAAATATAGTTTATTGCAATTAAGTTTATTACAGAAATATTAAAATGTATATATATATATATATATATTCAGATACGGAAATAAAATGATTAGATTTTATTTGATTTGGTATATATCCAGCCAATTGGCTTTTTTCCGTAAAAACCATCCAAAGATGGGGAAAATTATATTAGGCCTTCCCAAGCCGTGTAAAATAACAGAAATTGAATACAGGAACAGAAAATGAAGCCATTGGCTTAGTTGGAATTTACATGAGGGAGCTAAAGCTAATGAAGCAACATTTGTTGCTTCCAAAATGTAGTAAAAAACTAGCTAATTGTTGGAGGATTACGAATACTGTTAGTAAATTTAGGAAGAATATCGAACTTATTAGTGAATCGAAAGATCGAGACACAGGTCAGTCAAACACATCCCAAAAGCACTAAGGAGCCTATCTTCTAGATAAAAGTATCGAAAGAGTAGCTAATTTCAACAAAGAAAAACAGCATCAAGCAAATCACTTCATCCTTAAGCCTTCATTGCCTTTAAAAACCGCATTCAATACACCTGCAAGTAACATTTTATCAGTAGCATCCATTCAATGTAAAAATCTTAAGGAAGGTGTACCTATCTGATCTAGTCTAAGTAGCCCCTGAATGTTATTAGATAACATATTAAAAGTAAACATAGATACACTAGTCTCAGCTTTGAGACATGTCTTAGCAAGAGCATCAGCTACCAGATTAGCTTGCCTCTGAATATGAACAAGAATAATATTTCCCAAGATTTGCTTTGCGTCATCAGCTAATTGAAACAGCGGCTAGGGGGCATATAATGGATCAAGAACTGACTTCACAGCATTCATACAGTCAGATTCAAGGCAAGCATGAGTAAAGAAACCAGCATATTTCTGTATGGCAAACTTTATTGCCTTCATTTCAGCTTCCTGAGGGGAATTAGCAGCTGAAAATTTAGTATGAGCAGCAATAAAGCCACCCCTGCTATCTCTTATGATCATACCAATTCCACACATATTCAATTGACCATTCCATGCAGCATCTACGTTAATTTTATAACCCCTACATGGTTTAGTCCAAGCAATTTTGAGGATTTTCGGCTTTGGAAGTAGTTTAATTAGAGGGAGAAAAGAGTGATCAGCAATGTCAATGTCTACTTTAGCTTTTATGAAAACAGGTTTAGCAGTGAACATATAAAAAATTTGTTCCTTGATGTGAGATAAGACTAAACCTGTTAATGGGATGGCAGAATCATACAAAATTTTGTTCCTCATTTTCCACAAATGCCAGCATGTAATAGCAGCAGCAGATCTAATAATTTCAGAGTGGAGAGCGCTCAGACCAGAATATGTCAAGTAGCAAGAAAGTCTATCCCATCCAGATGGGTAAACCATTCCTGAAATTCCCATGAATGAGTGGACTACTTTCCAAATTTGAACAGCAAATGAACACGAATTAAAAAAATGATCCAATGAATCCTCATGATTATTACACATACAGCACTTAGAAGGCAGTGAGAATCTCAAATTGCGCAGGACATTGTCAAAGGGAAGAAAAGAATTCATCATTTTCCACATGAAGACAGAAATCTTTTTTTCAATTCTTGAACTCCAAATATATTGAGCAGAAAGCACAGTACCTCTCTGATTTCTGAGCAGGAGATAAGTGGATTTAAAAGAGAATTCACTTTTGGGACCCGGTTTCCATATGAGTCTATCTTTCCTGTGTGAAAATAGATTTGCTTCCTGTAAAAGAGTGACAGCATGAGGGGATAGAAAAGAGGAAATTTCCTGAAGCATAAATGATTTGTTTGTAATGAATTCTGAGACTGTACATGAGTACGAAATATTAACAAGGTTTGGATCACACAAATCCTCAACTGGACCAATATCTAACCAGTTTGAGGTCCAGAAATTACAATCTCCTCTTCCCACTATAACCCTGGAGTTAGTTTCTGCCCAAGTATTAATTTCACTGATTCTCTTCCAGTTTGGGGAGTTTCTGGAAGAGAAAGGCAGTGATGCAACTAGGTGAGTCCATAGTGCCTCAGCCTTTTGAAACTTCCACCACAACTTAACTGAGCATGTTTTTATGATGGTGGTTATTGATCTAAAACCTAGACCATTTTGGTTTATGGGATAGCAAAGTGCATCCCATTTCCTCCATGATCTTTTAGGTTTTTGATCAATATTCCCCCAAAAAAATTTACTGAGTTTTTTCTCTATGGCAGAAATGATCTCATTGCTAGGCTTTAGGACTGACCATATATGTTGAGGAATGGAGTAGATACATGACTGTATTAATGTGATTTTCCCCCCAGTAGAGAGCCACCTGTTTTTCCAACCCCCAATCCTATTATCTATCTGCTCAATTATAGGTTGAAAATAGATTTTCCTGGCTATCCCTATGAAAATGGGAACTCCCAGATATGTGAAGGGGAATCTACCAATTTTCATACCTAGAGCCCTTCTTATATTGCTGACTTTATGAACAGAGGCATGTTTTCCTATGTAGATGTCACTTTTACTGTAATTTATCTTTTGGCCAGTAACATCTTCAAATTTTGTGAGGAAGGCCTTAAATCTGATCAGTGTTTGATTATTTGCTGTTAAGAAGACCACGGTATCATCAGCATAAGATAAGTGTGAAATTTGTAGGGCATTACCTGGTAGATCATAATATGAGAGTTTACCATTCAGAAAAATGAAAGCTAAACTCCTGTTAAAGGACTCAGAGAAGATATTAAAAAGAAAAGGGGAGAGGGGATCTCCCTGTTTAATTCCCCTTGTAGACAGGAAATAACCTACAGGTTTACCATTTATAAGGATTGAGAACCAGGCCTGTGCTAAATTCTTCATAATGATGAAGATGAATTTTGCAGAAAAACCAAATCTAGCAAGAACAGAATAAAGGAATGACCACTTAACTCTATCAAAGGCTTTCTTAAGATCAAGTTTAACAATGCAGTTGGGATCCCTTTTTTTCCTGTTCAAAAACCTGACCATTTCTTGCAGGTAGATGACATTATCCGATATGTCTCTTCCTTTAAGAAAAGCTGTTTGATGTGGGGAAATAATTTTTGGCATTATAGACTTAATTCTTTCCATTAACACTTTGGAAAAGATTTTGTTAAGAACATTGGAGAGAATTATTGGTCTGTAATCATCAAATGAGATAGGGGTTTGTTTTTTCGGGATAATGGCAATCCATGTGCTACCAATGCCCCTTGGAATATTACTTACATCAAGAAAATCATTTACAGCAGACAGTAAATCCATAGCAATTATATCCCAAGAATTAATGTAGAATTTAGCTGTGAATCCATCAGGCCCCGGACTGCTATTCTTATTCAAACTTAGCACAATATCCCTAAGTTCAATTAGTGAGGCAGGTTGCAGGAGTCTCTCATTTTCTTCCTGAGTGATCAGTTTATGAATTTGGCTAAGGAAGTGTGATTTGTAAAAATTGCTATCAGAGGGACTGTCTTCTGTTAAAAGATCTTGGTAATAGTGAATGGCATCATTTTCAATATCCTGTATACTATCTATCCACTGGCCATTACTATTCCTAATTTTTGTAATATTTAATCTGCACTTTCTCTCCTTGACCAAGTTATGGAAAAAACTAGTGTTATTGTCCCCCTTCTTTAGCCATTTAACCTTTGCCTTATGTTTCCAGAAACTTTTCTGCTCTACTAGAGACCTAACTAACTTAGCCTTGGCCTCTTTTAGCTTCAGCATATTTCCCTCAGAAGCATCTAGGTCATACTTCTGCTCCTGAGTGTGGAGACAGCTTCAGTTTTTATGACATTATCAGTTATGTTACCAAAAATTTCTTTATTCCAAATTTTGAGCTCTTTTTTCAGTCTTACCAGCTTGAGGAAAAAACCAAGCATTCCTGATTTGTGATGAGGCAGATCCCAGTTTGTCTAATCACTTCACTGAATGCTTTCCTTTTATACCATGTATTTAAGAATCTAAATGGTCTAGGAGTAGAAAGGATATCACTGCCAATAGTGAGAAGCATAGGATTGTGGTCAAAAGATATTCGATTCAAAATGTGGACAGATGATGTAGGAAAATTGGAAGACCATGAAGAGGTACAAAGGCCTCTATCTAGTCATTGAATAGTAGGGTTCCTTAGTCTGTTATTGCTCCAAGTGAACAGATTCCCAACTGTATTAATTTCTTCCAAAGCCATAACATTAATAAAATCCTTAAAGTCCCTCATACTACCTAGTTTAGGAGTAGAAGGACCTTTATATTCATTTATTGATGTTATAGCATTAAAATCACCTATGAAAATAGAATCAGAGTGGTTTAATGACTTAAGATCAGACCAAAGGGAAGTCCTGCCATTTCTAGTTCTAAGTCCATACACAAAGAATGCATCCATACTTTTATTCAGAGTTAGACTATTCACATTAACAGCTAAAAATTGCAGATTATCACATTTCAAGGTTAGAGTTATGCTGGAGTTCCAGAAAAGCCAAATCTGGCCATAGCCAGCCTGCAAACAGTTATCAAAATGTAAACGATGTCTATAGGCATCACATTGCATATTATCATGTTTTGGTTCAATCAAGCATAAAAGATCTAAGTTGTGCCTATTTATCAAATTATGAAGTCTTAGCATAGAAGTGTCCATTCCCCTAATGTTCCAAACCAGAAACTTAATCTTAAGTGTTGTGTTATTCATAAGGAAACATTGTTAGAGCTTTTTGATCTAGTCATGATAGTATTTAACTGTGTTAAATAGGTCTCATTCCTATGGTTAGAAACTGTGTCTGTTTGTTTCCCTTTTTTCTACTTGGATGATCCAGGGTGGGAACTAGATACCTGACTTACCTGGGTAACAACAGTATCATCACCAATGTCAAAAGGAGCAGAAGTTGGGATGTCACTAGGAGGAGCCTCCTCATTGGATATATCCTCATCATCAAGTGGTAGGAACCTGTTTTGCCTATGCTTCTGCTGGGAGAAAATGAAATTTTTTGCAGCAACAATAGAGTTAAAAGGGGAGAAAGGCTTACCCCGTTTGCTAGGAATGTCATCCTTAGCAAAACCTACCTTTTTATTGAGATGGGGAGGGACAGATAAGGATTGTTTGGTCAAGTATATAGGAGACCGAAGGAGAGAATCCGAGGGCACATCAGTTTTAGCTTGATTCACTTTAAGTAATTCAGTATTGGCATTATTACCCTCAACTTTTTCCTGGTTAGGGATCAAAACTTGATTCCTATCTACAACTTGTTTCTCAACATCAGAGTCAATAATCAGTAGGCCAGGTTGCTCAGTAACATGATTATCTTTGGTTTGATTATCAGCCCTCTCATGAGTAGAAACCATATCCTCATTTTGATCAACATTTGTTTCCCCAGCCTCATTATGATCAACATTTTTAGTCTGAACTACTTTCTATTTTGGGACATATCTAAGATTCTGAGTAGACAGGATTTTCAGTTTATCAGAAACCAAAAAACCAGAACCCCCTGCCTTGTTAATTCTTTCATTTATTCGACTGACTACACCCTGCTCATGATCATCATAAACCAATTGTTGATCCTTAGACTTTCCCGTATCACTATGGTTAGGGATAGGTTTATCCATCTTATATATCTTTGGCTTCTTAAGTTCTGGATGTAAGTAAATGCACAGGTTATCATCATGTCCTATAACTTTACAGTGGTGGCAATAAAGGGGAAGATCCTCGAATTCTAAGTGAAGTTTAACCACATTGTATTCTATTACATCCTCCTCAATGCCCACTCTAATGAATGCCGGCTATTTTTTTTAAGTCAATTTCAATGCACATCTTTACAGCAGATGGTCTAGTTAGGCCAGCAGTTGCAGAGTCCAATTTAATATAGTTACCTATCTGATTACCCATGGATTCTAGCATAGTGAGGTTATAGAAAAATACTGGAACATGATGGATAGTGACCCAAACAGGAACTATCAAGGATTCAACCTCAGGGGAGAAATCAGTGGTCCATTTAAGCACTTTCATGGGGGCATTATTGAAATTCCACTGACCTTTGATCCATAGTCGCTGGTAATCTTCCTTGTCCTGGAAGCGGATCAGTACGTGCCTGAAGTCGATGGAGCCCAGCTGAAATTTACCTTTGAAGCCCACAGAGTTGAAAGCGTCATTCAGAGCTGCCATGGATGGTTTCCCTCGTGCAAACTTACCCACCAAGGCATTTTGATGATGAGAAGCAAGGATTTCCGCCTCTTTCCTGGTTACCGGGCAAGATATTTCCCCCTTGTAGTTGGTTTTTGGGACAATTTTGGGATTAGAGGGGAGGGAAACGGATAGAGGTAGGGGTCGATTGCCCAAAGCTTGTAGAAGGTTTTGGCCGGCGCAATTCCACCGCAGCCTGGCGGAGGAGCCGCCATGATTGGATCAAAGAAGACGCAGAAAGGACCGTTAGCGGTAGGAACAGTGAAAGTAAAAAGAAAAGAAGAAAAAGGATGAGAAATGGTATGTGTTTCGCACTTCGATCGCACACAGCTACAGTAATCGGCAATACAATCGCCAATTGGCTGGTGACACATGAACTGACCCGGACGCTGCCCTTCAATTTATGGAATCGGTATTGGCCCCTTTATTCAATGAGACCGGGCCATCATGTTCAGTATTCTTTTTAAAAAAAACAAAAGTGGGTGAGTGCATGACTGCGATCACTAATAAACATAGCCTTAGGGAGTTTTCATTCTTTGGAATCCTCGGTGCATTTTGATGTTTTTCTTGGTAGTTTTCTTGTTTCTTTGGTGAATTTGGCTTCTTTTTTTGTTGTTGTGGGATGTTTTTGAACGTAGACTTGGTGGTATGGCATACTAGGTAGGGTTCTCAGTTTGCATTGGGCTGGTTGTTTTAGGTCATTGGTTATGTATTTTTGTTTTGATCTTATCTTCTGGTAGTATGAAGCCTACTTTGGGGCAATTTTTTTCTACACCAAAAAAATTGAAATTTTGAAAAAATGAAAAAAATATATTAAAAAACCTGATAAGTTGGAAACCCAAAAGGGCGACTTACATTGGAAAAAACCAGATAGGTCAAAAGACCTAGGTAAAAGGGAGAGGCTAGGCCCGGCTAGGCTTATGAGCCTAGGAAAAAATGAGAGACCGTGTGGAAAAAAGTGAGAATGTGAGTACCATCTGTGTGTTAAAGCTATGATAAAAACCCAAAAGGGTTCCTACGAAAAATGAGAGAAATTGAGAAAAAAAACAAAAAAAAACTAGGTTGATGATACATTTACCTCCTTGGTTGGAACTGGGTCGAGAATCTAGAGCTATCACTATGTTATAACCAAGTCGACAACTCTTGGATTTCCTTAATAGATTATTTTTGGGAGACCACTCTTTGATTGCTTTTGAAGATCATTTTGGGAAAAGTAAGCTAGTTTGACACTTATCTTCTTTGCTTACCATTTTCTATATTTTACTTTTGGTGGTTAGATTACTTAGGTTCTTTGGGGAGTGTTAGAGTTGTGAGATTCTTGCTTTTTTTAGGGAAACAAGGTAATCTAGGAATAAGTTGAATGCCTCGGTTAAATTATGCATGCACGCTACATTTCACTTAGTTTTTTTCTTGTCTTTATTTACTCGAGAACGATTAAATGGTTAAGTGTTGGGGTCTGATGTGCTTCATTATGTGTGCGCTAACCATTGCACTTGGCTTAATAATTGGTTCATTTTATATGTTGGATTGCTAGTATGAGTTGAGTTTACGTGACAAGGGGTGTAGACGACCATGTTTGGTTTTATTGTCTAAATCTCGCATTTTGTAAACTTAATTGGTACTAATGGACGTCTTGTATCCACGAGCACCTAGATCTTCCTTTGTGATCATACTTAGTAGGTCACTCGAGGCACTTTTCTTTACATTCTATGTAAAGGCTGTTCGCAAGGGTGGTAGAAGATGTTGAAGGCCGATCTCAAGACGGTAGAATAGATCAAAGGCCATTCAAATTGGAATGGTAGTTGATGAAAGCCACAGACAACATATCGTGGTAGTAGAAGGATGGAGCCAAAGATAGACAACATTGGAGTTCAAAATGGCCAAGGAAGAAACAGAGAATCGTGGTCTAAGAGTTGCTCCAACTTTTGGGAACGATCCAAGAACAATCATCCTTCAAGAATGGTTTCATTGGATTCATCTCCTCAAGAACTCTCAAAACGGACAAACGAAGTAAATAAGTTCAGTTGGCCCGGACCGCTCATAGGTGGCACCAACGGCCTGCACCAAATGACGTGGTCCATGCCAAAGATCTTTGGCACGGACCGTGCCAAGGCCCGGCATGGACCGCACCAAACTCGATGGGCCATGCACGCAAGTTCCAAGTTGCACTAAAAATGGTTAAGTATGGGCGTGGACCGTCCCATTTTCAACGGTTTGCACCGTTTAAAGTGCAAAATATCAAGACCAGCCGGAGGGATGCAAAGACTAGAGCATCCCCACTAAAATACTCAGCAAAACAAGGATTTTGATGAACGTCTGCGCCAAACAACACAATCCACAAATCAGAAGTGCAAAACTGACCATCCTGACAATGGGCCGTGCCAGACTCCACGAACCACGCCAGTACGGCCCGTGCTAAATGCCATGATCTGTGCCAAAGGAGATGACATGGACCGTCCCAAATCACACGACCTGCACTAAAGGAGATGACACAGATTGCGCTGTATCCCACGGCCAGCACCAGCGCAATACAAATGGGCACTTCAGATCTAGCGCCCCGCACCAGCACTGACCAAGGTCGTGGTGCGGACCGCGCCATCTGCGACGGTCCTCGCCAAGTGGCAGCTAAACTAGGGTTCACACTTTTTGTTCTATTTTGGGCCTATTTTTATGGGAAATCCCCTACTACTATAAATATAGCCTTAGTACACTAGGGTTAGAGACTTTACAAATTTTTTAGGTTCTACTCTTGTTATTTGGAGAGCCTCATAGAGAGAGAAACATTCTCTCTTCCTTCTTTCTTTCCTTTTTATTTTGCTTTCATCCTATGATGTGGAATTCAAATCTTTATTTGAATTCCATGTCTAGGGAGTAGTTTACATAGCTTGGGGATAATTGTATTCATGTGTTGATTTATGCTTTTGTGAGATTCCTAGTTCATCCTGATTATTGTGCTTGTGATATTATTGTGACTTGTTCTTGAATGTTACAATTGCATGAATAGTACACTCCATTAGCACACACTCTAGTCTATATTCATATTTTACAGATATTGATACCCCCTCGGGGACGATAAACCTCGAATGTGTTATGGGTAACAGGGTTCGGGTCCACGTGGGTGTGTGCACGTAGGTCTTTTCTGAGTTTTACACAGTTACATTGCCAGCACACCAGTCTTAGTTGATTACTTAAATTATTCTGATGAGTTACGAGTATAGATAGCAAAAAGTAGCAAGCTAGGGTTATAAGAGGCCTTAGCTAGTGTCCTAGATAAGGTGCTTACCTCCCTTTACCTCATTCACAGGCCTATGAAGTAGAGCATCCATGGTAGAGCACCCAAGACATAATTGTACGGGGTAGAAACAGACTCACAACAATGGTCGGACCTTATTGTACTCCCCTAATTATGGAGGCGGTGCCAATGGAAAGTTGCAAGAGCACTCGACGTGACAGGTACAGAAAAGTGTATGCCAACGACCACACCATGTGTTATGAGCACTATATTAGGTTGTCTAAATCTCACATGTGAATGAATCGAGGATCAAAACATTAAATCAACCATGTTACACAAGCATTCCCTAAGTGTCTAGCTTATTTAGTTTACATGATTTTACTTTCATGCTTAGTAGTTGATAATTGAAAACCAACCCCCCCCCCCAATTTTTACCATACTATCTATTCCTAGAAACACGTACGGATTGACAATCCGGACGTGGTTTTGTGTGATTGACATTTAGGCCCTAGCATCTCTATAGACATACCCAGGATTTATGGCTTACCGCTAACTACCCTATCGATAGCTTAGTAGTGAGTTGGGTGTCGAATTATAAAATTGTATCTTTGACCTTATTCAGACTTCACTCGGTTAATTTAGCTACGATTTTAACGACCCCAAGTAGAGGTGGGTCAGACAGCATACTGCATATAGTAGAGGATCCAGTGACATGATCAGAATCCCCATCAGAGTGAACATCTTCTACGGGAGACTCGATGTGGTAAGAGGAAGACATTAGGGTAGATAGGGACCATAGAGTTGTAAATAACAACCTTGATCAAGGTCACAAACCATGGATATAAGCTTTCTAGAGAAAAGGTCAAGTAAATCAAAAGAAGATACGTCAGAGAAGACGGCCGAAAATTTGTAAGAAAAGACCACAAGTGGTAAATTACCAGAAATTGGAGAGGAGATATACCCAATTAAATTTAAAACATGCAGCAAAGAAACCAGAGATAGAGCTAAAAACATAACTTACTTTTATAAAGGAGGAAGGATGGTGATTCACAGAAGACCTAGAGATAACCGAAGAAGATGAATATTTCGGTGAATGCGGAGAAGAACTGAAAGAAAATTAAGTGTTGATATTTAAACATCAATGAAAAAATGGGAAGATCGAGGAGATCAATCAGTTCAAAAATATAATGATGACTGTCTAACACAAAAGTAAGTTACCTTTTAAAGATATCAAAATAGCGGCGGAGTGTGAGTGGACAGAGCACTGAATGATGATGAAACCAAATTAATATTTTTAAAATCCTCATTTAAGAGATAGAGCGATAACAAACATAAGAAAAAATTGAAACGGTGCAGCGAAGAATTAGGATCGAATCTCAGTCCTTGGAAACAAAATCTACACAGATGTCCTTATCACAAAGATGACATGGATGTGAGAGATTCAAAATTCAAAATTTGAAATCTGAAGAGTTACCAAAGTCAAACGTATAGCCAACTATGCTTTGCAATGGCATCAAATGTAACATTAAATGACGAACATGTTGTTAGAGTATAACATCAGTTCGCATTTACTTCACAAGTAATGTCATCGCTTCTTGCCTTTTAGTCTTCATGGCTAGGGGGGATTATGGTGTATACCCAACCCATAAACTCCATAACACTAGACGCCTGGCCTAAACAATAAATAGGCTCTACGTAAACCAGCGATGTGAACTGAGACAGATAGACTAAAGACAAGGCAAGTCAACCCACGAAGCGAGAAAAGTGGAGACCATGATCAAGCGTCAGCCACGAACCGCCTTTCTTGGAACCAAATTACAATTCATGATCAGAAACCCTGATAAGGCAGAGCAACAATTGGAATACACTATAAAAGGAAAGAAGAAGAACGCTAGAAGGTAAGTGCAACTGGACTAAGAACACTTGATTGAGAAAAGAGAAGCGACTGACTTAGGCGTCGAAGTCTTTTCCCCTGAACCACTTCTGGGATCTCTTTTGCAGGAACATCAGGGTGAAAAATGGTCACTTGGACAGATCGGGAATACCACAACACCAAGGGTATGGGATCTAAGCCCAACCTAGGAAAATGGCCCAATAGGGGGATAACGCGGGGCCTGGTTTGGAAAGCAACGTGAATGGGAATGGGAATGATGTGACGGGAGCCGTCATGTAAACCCCTAAACGCATATAACAAGGGATTTAGGCAATCAGCAAGGTAAGAGTTAGTCAATCAATTCACTATTCACAAATATACTCCCTATATGGCAGCAAAAGCTGACCAGAGTATCGTAGTAGGCACGACCCTGCGCTTGACCTCAGCCTGCTTGTTTTGTAGGTCCCGGAGAGAGCTGAAGAACGAAGGAATCAAGATAGTAGGAGATAAAAACAGGACTTAACGCATATGTTTATGGAAAGACCAGGTTTAATTAGAATAATAAAAAGGTAAAAAGTTTTAATTACAATATCAAAAATGTATTGTGCAACGTGCAGTGGTTATAAGTTTATCATCTGATTAATGCAACTCAAAAAATTTATCATCATTTCTTCTAATTTGTCATTTAAACATTGGTCTTTCCATAAGCAATAGAAAGATCAAGAGAAGGACTCTAACAACTATTATGTTAATTTTCGAAGAAAATTTTTAGGCCAATAATGATTGTGATTTTATAATTTGGACTAATTTGGATTGTAAGTTATAATTTGAACTAATCTTTAGACCAATCACTCAAACATACTATCATTCTATAATTTGGTTTGTAGAATACCGAATCAGTTTGACAGATCTCATAAACTATTTTGCTTATAAGTTATGTACATTTAACTATTTAGTAAACTGTTAAAAATAACATATTTTAAAAGTATAATTTTATTTTTGGAGGAAAAACAAAATTCTATTTCTTCCTACTTTTAAAATAAACTTTTTTAAAACATAAATTCCTTTTAGAAAATAAACTAGTTTTACTTATAAACACAATTCAGCCATACACCATTTTAACAACTATGGTTAACAATTTGAAGCTAGTTTTAGTTTTTTTCCCCTGAAAGAAGCATGTATTAGTTTTAACTTTAGAGTTAAGTGACCATGTGACCATATGTTTTGGTCAAAAGTATCAATATGACCATGTAAAGTCTGAAAGTGCGATTATAACCCTATAATTAGTTTGAAAGTGCCAATATAACCCTAAGAACCTGAAATTGGCTAGATTTTTGTGAATGTACTATTATATCCCTGATTTAAAAAATAAAAAATATAGAAAATATTATATTGCCCTTAGCTATATTAGTGAAGAAGTGATCTCTTAATTTCCTCACTTAACCCTACTCTGTTGATTTTGTTATCCTTCATTCACATTTCACTTTACCATAACCAGATTGCAGTAGGTGATGGAAAAATGAGCGAACGGTGAGTAGGCGATGGAAAAAGGTGAGTTAACGAGCGGGCAAATGACGGTGTCGGGCGCAGCGGCGGGGGCTGAGCGGGTACGAGGTGAAGGGATCAGGGGTGAGCGGCTAGGGTTCCCGTGGCGACTAACTAGAGGCGAACAGTGGCAAGGTTGTAGACGGTGGCGAGGTAGTAGACGGTGGCGAGGTAGTAGACGGTGGCGAGGCAGTAGGAGATTCCTTGGATGTAGCCTTGGAACTCAAAGATGAAGTAGCCAGCGGAGGTGGACCAGCGTTTTAAAGGTAATCAATTCACTAATTATGTTGATTATGAAATTGGAATGCTGTAAATTATACCGATCGATTTTGAGTGGCTTTCAGGTTGAAGATTGGAGTCGGATTCGTGTTTTTATGCATCGATCTCAATGTTTGAAATGTAGTAGGTCTGTTGATTCTGGATTTGTGATTCGGTTTTAATTGTTATGCATCTTGATGTTGAATTAATGCTTATTAATGAATTTTTTAACTTAAGTGTTGTGTTTTAGGGCCATAAGTTCATAGTGTTGCTGCTTGATTACTTATTCGGCGGCGGCGGTGTTTGTTTGAGTTTTGATTTGTGAGGATTCTTTGTTGATTTGTGAGACGATGAGGTTCCGGTCGGAACTCCAGATTCCGGCGGCAACGGAGCGATGGTGGTGGTGGAGCGGCGGCGGTGGTGGTGGAGAGTAGGCGGTGGTGGTGGAGCAGCTGTGAAGAGGATGAAGAAGAATTTAGGGGTAGTTTTGTCATTAGATTTTCAGGTTTAAAACTAGGGATATTTTAGTCCTTTTAGGTTTGGTCAATGCCGGAATAGTGCAAAAAAGTTATATCGGCACTTCTGATGCAATAGATAGGGTTATAATCGTACTTTCAAACTTTACATGGTTATATATGTATTTTACACTTAACTTTAAGATGTGGGATATATTTGTTATTTTCGCTAAATTTGAGGAGATATAGTGAATAGGCAAAATCTTGGGAAAGACGGTCTTTCCATAGGCTTATGGAAAGGCAGTGTTTGATTAGAATATTAAAAGATAAAATGTCTTAGTTGCAATATTAAAATTTTAGTATGCAACATGTAGTAGTTATAAAATTTATAACCCGGTTCATGCAACACGAAAATTTTATCTTAATTTCTTCTAATTTATATTTTAAATTTTGGTCTTTCCATAACTTATGAAAAGACCGTTTTTCAAGAGTGGTGAATAATATCAATTCGGAGGAGGAACTAAAATTTTCATTCCAATGGAGCCCACGCCTACGGATATCCTTGCAGGTACGTTTCTAAACTTATGCATGTCAGTTTCCCAAACTACCCTTATTTCAGTTATCTCCCAACAACGGCACCATCACAACTTCACCGTTCTTAATTAAATTCTGTCACAAAAATAAAACGTCGGGAAATCCATCTCTCTCTTTAGGATCTCTCCCACTCTCTCTCTCTTCATGAAAACATTCATGCCGTCACGTTTGTGTTGACAGTGACATGATATTCATTCTCTCCTTTTTCGGTTGCTTAGAAACAGTGCGTACACGAGAGTTTAAAGGAGGGAAGGCTTTTGCAGAGAGTGCTGTGAGAGAGAGATCTGCAGACACATTCGTATTGTTTAAGGTACGTTTGACATTCTCCCATATTTTCCTTAATTTTATAAAAGACACAATTTCCAGAGTCCCATTATGTTTTAAAGTTTCTGATTTCGGTCGAGGTTGAGGTGTTATCGCGTGCCTTGTGGTTTCTTTTTATGATTTTACAATTCCGGGTTTGAAGATGGTGTAAAAAATGTGATTTTGTGTAATGGGTTGGATTTTGTCGGCGGAAGTTTCATCATATGATTTTGGGGCCATGTTTTGGTTTGTTTACGTAAAGTATTTAATTTTTGGTGCCTCCCCATTTCCATTTTTGGTCTCTTTTGTTGTCCACGTCCTTTGTTTTAGTCGGCGATATGTCTGAGAAAAAACGGGTTTTTTTCATGGCCAGTAACATATCTTAAATTCAGTTTTTTTTCTGGCGATATGTGATTGTGATGCTACGGTTTTCTTGTTATGTTGTAGATTGACTGATAAGGAATGGGGAAGAAAGGGAGCTGGTTTTCTGCGGTGAAAAAGGTTCTGATTCCAGAATCTACATCAAGTGAGAAGAAAGATAAGGTGGTTATTATTAATTCATACAATTTCCTTTATCTTTGTTTCTTTAATTATGCATATGTTTGATAAAGTTCCTATTTTGAAAATAGAAAAGCCGTAAATCGAAAAGATGGTTTGGGAGGCAGAAGAGCCAGGATGTGGATGCTGCACTTGAAGAAACTGCAACGGTATCTCCTTCAGCCTCTGGTAATCCGCAGGAAATGAAATTGACTGGAGCCGAGAATGAACAGAATACGCAAGCCTATACGGTAGCTCTTGCTACAGCTAAGGCTGCAGAAGCAGCTGTTGCAGCGGCAAAGGCTGCTGCAGAAGTTGTTCGGCTCACAACTGCAGCTCGTTATTTTGGGAAATCAAAGGAAGAGGTTGCAGCTATCAAGATTCAAAGTGCTTATCGAGGTTACATGGTAAGTGAGATCATGTATTTTTATTTACCTGTCTTATATGTTGAAAAAAAATTTATCTGTTTTTCATATAGTGCTAGAACCTATTAGCTTAAAAGTTGATGATTTCTTGTCTTTTGAGTTTTGACTAGAATCAACAAGTCTAGGGGGAAAAAATCTCTGATGCAAAAAGGACACCTCTTGCTAGCCAAGTTGTGACTTTATTTTTTACAACAGAAATTGAGGATGTATGTTAATTTGTCTATAGCTTCTAGTACTTACAATGGTGATGCTGTCGTGTTCTTGGAAATAGTATCTACAGATGCTCATGCCTACCTGGAGGAAACTTGGCATAGTCATAGAGATTTGTATGTATTTACAGTTAATTGGTTTGTGGTGATGTTGTTCAGTCGAGAAGGGCCTTGCGGGCTATAAGGGGACTAGTTAGGCTGAAGAACATGGTACAAGGGCAATCTGTGCAACGTCAAGCAGCAACCACCTTAAGATGCATGCAGACCCTGGCTCGTGTCCAATCTCAGATTCGTGCTAGGAGAATCAGAATGTCAGAGGAGAACGAGGCTCTCCAGAGACAGATTCAGCAGAAATATGAGAAAGAGCTTGAGAAGCTGAAACCATCTGTAAGTTTTTCCATTTCATCTTGTATATTACATTCAGGCCTGCATTTACACTTAGGTGGCTTTACACTATCTACTAGAGGCTACTAAGATATATGCTACTGTTCATGTTGCATGGTTAACATGTATCAATTTTCATGGATTCTTTGGGCATCGCATTTCATAAAGAACCCTTATTCATTTAACATGTGAATTAGTTTAGGCGGTAGAAGCTTCTCTGAGAAAGAATGTAATGATCTGCCATGGCATTAAGGACCTGTGTGTGCGTGTGCGTGTGCGTGTGTTGACAGGTTTTTAAAGTATGGCAATTAAAAGTAAGCAATGTATAACTTGTGTAGTACTTGAAAGGGGAAAATCACTCTCCACATGGTGTTAAGCTTGATTTTGAGTTCACCTCAAAAAAAAAAAAGGCTTGATTTTGAGTATACTTTCTAGTATAATTTCTGGAAAAAAATGATCAGGAAGTGAAGTACCATTTCAGAATTCTCTGTTTGGGCATACTTTTTTGTTCTCTTTCTTGCAACAGTTTTGGTTCCTAAAAATCTGTTTGATTCTCTTTACCTCAATCTCTGAATGTCCATTTCCATTCTCATTCCTGATGGGATCATGATGGCATTTTTGTTTAATTCCAAGGTTTTTCCCCCTACAGATTTCTCTGCTTATGTGCGTTTCTGAAATGCTTTTGAACATCCTGGACAGGATGGAGATGACTGGATTCTTAGCACACAATCAAAAGAGCAGCAAGAAGCAAAGATGCAGCGCAAGCAGGAAGCTGCAAGTCGGAGAGAAAGGGCATTGGCTTATTCATACTCCCATCAGGTATGCTTCTCTTGCATACTCCCATTAGCAGTTGCTTACTATTCATCGCATAGTGAGTCATTAAAAAAGTAAAGGATCGTTCTCGGTAATTAATCACGATGAAAGAGTGTGATAACTCGAACCTCTTAGTACTCGTAACATTGTATTATACTCCATTATCTAGTTTTTGCTGCTTTGAAATACCTTTTGCACTTTCCTTCTATTGCTGGTGGGTATGGTTTGAGAGGCAAAATTATTTTTCTAACCACTAGGTGTCACAAAGAAGCGCCACTTTCTTGCAACTCAAGTTGAAAATACTCAGTGCAGGTTCTTTGCATTTTCAAAGTCTTCTCTTTCATGTTACTGAAATATTGGATTTATTGTGACACTTATAACATGTTTTGCAAATGACATTTAGTATTAACACAACTCAAGTATGTTCCTTATTGCAGCAAACATGGAGGAACTCTTCGAAACCTGCATCTGCAAACCAGACATTCATGGATCCAAACAATCCTAATTGGGGTTGGAGTTGGTTAGAACGCTGGATGGCTGCCCGCCCTTGGGAATTGAAAACTGCAGCTGAAAAAGAGCTCAATGGTAATCACATTTCTGTGAAAAGCCCAGAAGCCAAGGCTGCTTCATCTCCTAAGAAAATCAGTCGCCCTCCTGCTCATCGTAGATCACCATCAACGCCCCTTTCTAAGGGTACAACGACATCTAAACTCGCAGGAAAATCAAGCGTGGATGAAGACTCAAGAAGCTTGCACAGTGCTAAGTCAGAGTTCCAGCAAAGGCATAGTATGGCAGGTTCTTCTGTGGGGGATGATGAAAGCTTGGGGAGCTCTTCTTCTGTTCCTAGTTACATGGCTTCAACATGTTCCACTAAAGCACGATCCAGGATGCAGAGCCCTCAGACTGCGGAAAAGAGTGGTGCAACACCAGAGAGGGGATCGGTTAGTTCCACTAGGAAAAGGCTATCTTTCTCTACGCCACCTGCTTCTTCAAGAAGGCCTTCCGGTCCTCCAAAGATGGATTCTGGCTCTGTTAAGAACATCAAGGCATGAGCAAGTATATGATATTATCACCAGAGCGTTTCGCGCAACAGGCCAGGAAGAAACATGCACCATTAGGCTACTGCCAGTTGATGCCGGTAAGATTAACGCATGTCGATGATGGAAATGGTGTTAACATTACATCGTATGGTACTGCGTGTAGTGAACTTGAATGTGTCTGATAAAGAGTAGAGAGCTTAAGTTTGCCTGGCAGTGAATTTGATTGTATTTATTGTCTTATTCATGGAATCCTTTCTCGTTTGCTGGTTAATTTGGTTGCACAGAGTGGTGGGACCAACTTTCTGACCATTTTCACTTGGAGACTAGTACACTTCTGGTTCTTATGTAAATTATTCTGTTAATCAGTAATGCTAATGTCGGTGATAGTACCTGCTCTTCTTACCGATGTGCAAGTTATTGTTTTTCCCTTAGCGCAGGTCTCCTGACATCCGGCAAGTCATTTATTTCTTACCTTATATACTGTATTCTTAAACTACATACAAATTTTAAAATTTTTAAAATGTTTTTTTGTATCATATATTTTTATATTTTCATATTCAAATACATATTATTACTTGTTTTAACTTATAATATAAAAATGAAATATTTAAATTTTATAAAAAATTATAACATTTAAGATAAATGTCCATGTAGACTGTCCATAAACTTATGAAAAAGCTGCATTTCCCGACACTTTCCCTTTCCTCTTACGTTCAACCCATTGTCTGACAAACGGAGTTTTTCTCTCACTAAAAAAAAGTCTAGAATGAGAGCATAGTTCCTAATCAGCAAACAAAAAGAATTTACATAAGGCATATTCAGTACAATTCAAATCCAAGAAGAAGATAAGATTTAACAAAGTTAACTTTCCTTTCAAATCCAAGTTTTGAGGTGGTAGGACACTGGTTTTGGAAAAGGTCGACTGGCTTCACGAGTGGATCAATAGTTCCATTTTACTTCTGGGTTTCGATTGCGGTGTTATAAGTTGGACTTCATGTGAGAAAACAGAAGGCAAAAGTGTTGGATTTTGTCAGTCAAGAGTGTAAAAGGGGTGGGAAAGTTTCATCGGAGATCCACACCTTTAAGCTGAAGCAATTTCCCAAAGACGGCTGGATAGATAAACCCAAGGTGCTTGTATGTTTCCCATAAAATGTTCTTGTTTAATTTTGTCTTTTGCAGGTACAAAAGGTTCAGATTTAAATTTTCAGCCTCGAACAATTGGCATTGAAGAAGAATTGTGAATTAATTTGGGATTTTGTTCAAGGAAGAGTATAGATAGGCCATTAAGAGAGGAGGTTTGATTAATTAGTGCGTGTTCAAGGGGTAGTTGACGAAGTTCAAGAAACTGAGCTTAGATAGAAAATAAGAATTTGAAAATAAAATAACTTAAGCATAGAGATGAACAATGAAGAGAAAAATAATATATTTTGTGGCAGACTCCATTGAAGTGAAGATGAACAGTAATCATTGCCACACAACCCAAGCACCCCTGTAACTTCTTGACACATGTACACAAGGAAAAAGAAGGAGAATGTTAGGAGTTTTTTCACCTAACCAAGCTTGGAAACAAGAAACAGTGCAGTTTAATGGAATTCAAATGCTGCATCAAATAAATCAAAAATGGCTCGCCCGAGTCCATAGAGAAAGGTCTGCAACAACAAATAGAGAAAGGCAGTTTAGTTTCTCAAAGCTGAGAAAACAAATAAAATTGCACTCCTCTTTTGCAAAATACAAAACTGTCCTTTTTCCAAAACAAAAAACCAATCATTTCACTTCCAAAATGAATGTGTTCAATGGTTTTGTGTCGGATTCAGACCTAGAGGGATCAACAGACGACATGCATGTTCCGAGTCAAACGTTTGCAAATTAGGGGAGAGCTTCGATGATCCAGTCAATCATTCAGACCCATTTTTTGGTGCTAACGGTCGAGTTGCTAGGAGAAGTGGCAGAATAAGAATCACTGAAGAGCACATTATGTTTCATGATCTAAATCTGCATTTTCGCTTGCTAGGATACTGGATTAATGATCGTGATTTTTCAAATCATAGATTTACTCAGTACTTCCAGCAACACTGGGGACCTAGAGCGTGGATTGTACTTAATAATATCTCTTATACAGTTAATGGAGTGTTGTTATGTCCCAGGCACTATGAGGAAGCTTATCCTCTAGCTAGTCTTCAGGTGATAGATTCTAGTCAGGATCAGGCTATACAATCTCACAAATGTCATGCTCAATCAGATTGTTGGAGACGATTTGATGGAAATGATTGGAGATGTTGATTGTGTCAACACCAACTTCAGGTACAACATCAATGCCAAGTATCTGAAAGTAAGGGTTTGGATAGACCCTACTCAATCGAATCTTCCAGGGTTTCATCTCCAAGGATTGGATGATCATCATTTAACCCTTATAAGATACATTATTAAGTATGGTCAGCATAAGGTTTACCTATTCTAAGGTACAAATCTGCAATCATCATGAGTGGCCATCATGATAGTAGTTTATCATATCCACAAAGTTTTACTCCACAGTCAACATGCCTAGCAATCAATACGAATGGTGGAGGAGGCCATAATTTTTATGTTGGAAAATCATCTGCTCAATGTGCGTTAAGAGGCAATAATGAATACATGCAGTTGCCTATCCATGTTCACACTCAAGAGAATTGGGAGCTGAATTTGATGGATACCTATGTGGAGCTTTTTGGAGCTCAAAGAGCTATTTTAGAAGACCATTAGCTATAGCTAGGTCAATCAACTATGGATCAGGTACTTAATACAGTAGATCTTAACATTCAAATGCCTGATTGTGTGCCTTCTTTTATGATGGATGACATGCAACAATTAATCAATATGGAAAAAGTTTTAGAGGATGTACAAGTTCCTCCAGTGCCACGGGTTTCTCAAGATTTTCATGTTATAGTAGCTGATCTTTTAGATGAAAACTTTGAACCACTTCCTCAATCAGGTTTCGAAGAACAAGTTTCTGAAGTTGGAAAACAGCTTCTAATGGAACTTAACTCAGGTCTCTACTAAGCAACAAGATGTCTTAGATGTAACAATTCCAGAAACCATTCTTCTAGTCTTACCGGAAGACAAGTCTGATGTCGTGGAGAAAATTACTCACATTCTGCAAGATGTGCCATTAATTACAGCTCCATCAAAAAGTTCTCCAACAACGGTTACGTGGACTTTCAAGAGAAATATAGATCAATGGGCTTCAATAAAAGATCAAAGTGCAAAGAAGAGAAATATTATGAGAGAAGAAAGGAAGAGGAAGCTGGTGGTTCTGGAGCAAGACTCAGAAAGATCCAAGAAATGTAGAGTTCAATTCAAAGAGTTCCCAACAACTAGGGATAAACCGATGTTGTTGACTTGTAAAAAAGAATATCAAGGAAGAATGGACTCAATTTAAGGTTAAAGGTCTTAAGAATTTAAAGATGGATAAATTGGATGCTGCTGATAAAGATGAGACAGAAGATAATGCAACTTCAGGCAAGAAGATAAAAGCATATGATCCCATTAGTGTTGATGCGGGTTTTTTTTAATCTTTAGGGTGAGGAGCAATTGCATGTCATAGCAAACCTGCTAGTTAATTCACCTATGGTTTCGTCGATGGGTGTCCCAAATCAGCCACCGTATCAAGCATGAGAGTCCTCTCATGGAACTGAAGGGGCTTCAATCGTACCCCTGCTCAGAATTACCTAAATCGACTGGTGAATAAATATCAGGTGGATGTTATCTTTGGAAGGAGACGAAGTCATCAAGAGAAGGGCTTAACAGATGACTGGATGGTTCCTTTTTCAAGTCATTATTTTGTGTTGATCCAGTAGGATTATCCGGAGGTTTAGTATTTTTTTTTGGGTGATAAGGTAAACCTCTAAGTAGTGGTTAGTCTAAGGATGTAACAGTTTCTAGGATTTTAGATCAGGATAATATGCAGCAGCTGATCACTTTTGTATATGGATGCCTTGGTCATCCTTCTGCTTGGAAGTGGATCCAAGAATGTAACATCTTGAAAAATTATCCCCTGGTGCCAGTAGATGATTGGAACCAAATAACATCATTAACTGATAAAAACATGTGGTAAGTATTTAGACATGGGTCAAGCTTAGAAGTTAACGAGTCTATTGAAGCATTTGAAGCTTGAAGAAGTTCCATACCAAGGAAGATTCTTCACCTAGACGAATGGTAGAAGTGGGGATCTACAAATCACGAAAAGATTAGATAGAGCTTATGCCACAAAGAAGTGAAGTTGATTATTCCTCAGTGCTATATTGCATAATTTGACACTTACGATTTCAGATCATAGCACGATGCTTTTAGATACTGATACGGGGGGCAGAAATTCAAAAGGCATAAGGTGATATGAAGCTTTTTGGGCAAAGGATTATGTTTCCCGTGAAATTGTAAACAAGATCAGTGATATAGCAAAGAAGAGTGTTCAGTCAGATGTTGTGTTGGATTATGCTATAGCCTTTTCGGCATGGCTTTAGATCACTATGAATTATTTGTAGAATTGGCATAAACAATTATATGGTAACCTAGCTAATAGAATCAAACAATTGGAGACAAAGTTGGTTGTGAACACTAGATCGGATGATAAAGTAGTTAGTATCAGAAAGGAGTTGGTTAAGCTATTGGATTATCAGAATGATTACTGGAAACAAAGGGCAAGAATTAATTGGGACAAGTTAGGTGATTCAAATACAAATTATTTTCATAAGTGGAAAATCAACAACAAGCAAGATCTTGGAGATCAAAATTGAAGAAAGATCCTGGTTAACATCTTAGAATCAAATATCCAAGGAATTTCACAATCAATTCAAGCAGATATACAATCAGCAGGATACTTATCCAGTGAGGCCTGATTATCATCATTCTCAGGAGAAAACTTCTGAGTAATATACAGTTTACACTAATAGCGGATAAAAAACAAATGCTTGATCAGCCTTTCTCCAAAGCATAACTAAGGGAAGCTGTTTGAAGTATGAAGTTATGGTCTTCTCCAAGAATGGATGGATTACCTCCAGGATTTTATCAGAAGCATTGGAAAAACATTGAGCCATATTTCTTTCAACGTGTGCAGGCTTTTTAGCAAGAGCAGTTGATCAATAGGGAATGGAATAAAACTAAAATCATTTTCATTCCCAAAAATAGAAAAATACTCACAGTGAAAGACATTAGATCAATCAGTCTATGTAAGACACAGTACAACATCCTGACAAAGCTTTTACATATCAAGCTCAAAAAAGTTATCATAACGAAATAGCAGAAAATTAATGCAGGAGTATTGGAGAGAGTGTGTAGATAGCTCATGAACTGGTGTATGACATTAAAGGGAGAAAATTAGCCAAGAAATGTTATTCGAACATAAAGCTAGATATGAACAAAGCATATGAAAGAATTCCTTAGTCTATTCAGGAATCAGTTTTGGCCAGGATAAATTTCCTGAAAGTTGGATCCATATGATCATGCAGAGTGTATCTACAGTTACATAAATGACATATGTAAATGGTGATATATCTCAGGAATTTCATCCCATTAGAGGCTTGAGGCAAGGATGCCCACTATCCCCATACTTGTTCATCTTATGTCAACAAGTATTGTCTGCATTATTGGATAGTCTATCACAATTTGGCTCCAAATATCTCGATTGCTAGATCAGCTGATAAAATATCACACTTGATGTATGCTGATAACTGTCTCATTTTCATTGAAAACAACCATAATTTAATAAGGGATAAAGCACAAAAATTTGACTCGTACGCCAGATTCTTAGGTCAACGAATAAGTTTTGAGAAGTGTTCTTTCATTTTCAGCCCAACACTCCTCAATGGAGGCAGACATGGACAATGTATGCTCTTAATATTCATTAAATGGGTTTTCCAGACAAATATCTAGGAGATAATGTTATACCTCTCAGAAAGAAGACTCAGATGTTTCAAAGCGTGATTACAAGATATAAAAGAAAAATAGCAAAGTGGAAGGATGAAGGTATGTCGCTCAATGAAAGGAAATGCTAGCAAAAACGACATTGCAATCTGTTGCTGATTACAAAATATCAAATTTCCAATTGACAAAAGAGATATGTAATAAACTTGATGTTGTGACTCGACAGTTCATTTGGAGTGGCAAGTTGGAAAAGAGGAAAATCCATTGGCTAAGTTGGGAAAAGTTGTGCAGGTCCAAACATAAGGGTGGTATGGGACTCAAAGATTCTTCCATAATGAATCAATCTCTATTAGTTAAGTAAGCATGGAGAGTCATTTTGGATAGAAATTGTCTCTTTTCAAAGTTTAAGCTCAGTAGATATAAGGTTGATGACTTTTGGACTGAGAGAATCAAGACCAACTACTCGATGGGTTGGAGATGTATTCACTAGGGAGCACAGTTATTAAGACCCAAACTCAAGTGGCAATTGAAGAATGGAGAAGATATCAGAGTCCAAGATGATTGGATTCCAGGGATAGAAAATCCTCTTAGAGCATCTTCAACAGTGGTATTTTTGGACATACTTGCAAAATTTCACAAATTGCAGCAGGGCTTCCTATTGTTGTTGCAGAATCCACATCATCAACTTTCAAGCAGCTATAGCTTGTGGGAGCATGTTGCTTGATGTCTGCTGCATTTAATGTTTCAAATGTAGAAAATGTATTTCACATATAATTTGGTTGGATCGTGTAGTATAATCTTCATAAGAGTAATGACGAAATACAAGATACTTACAAAATTGTTCATTAGAATTTGCCATTTTTAATTTAATATTATGAATATAATTTGTCATTTCTAATTTGATATTATGAATAGAATTTGTCATTTCTAATTTGATATGATAGCTCAATACCAATTCAACTCATGAAAGAGTTATTTATAGATATATTCTACTTGCATTCCAATTTTAAATAGTAGCAATCATTCAATAGTAAAATACATTATTTCATTGACCAATGAAATATTATGCATGAAAAATTTATAATCTATAACATATTTATTTTCTTCCTAACTAGTCGTTGCACATTGGAGTAGCACACCATATATATAATACATGCTGGTTAAAAGGTCTTATTATTTTATAAGAAATTTATATATATATATAATTAAATTATTATAATATTTTTTATAAGAAAGTAATATGTTATATGCAAAGTCTTGGGAAAACTCGTCTTTCCATATGCATATGTTGAATTAAAATTATATAAAGGTAAAATATTTTAGTTACAGTATTAAAAATTTATTATGGAACATGTAGTAGTTGTAAGTTTATAACCCGATTAATGCAACCTAAAATTTTTATCTTGATCTCTTCTAATTTGTAGTTTGAACCTCGGTCTTTCCATAATTTAAGGAGAGACCGTCTTTCAAGAGACAAACTCTATGTCATATAAATAAATTATGTATAATTATATAAATAATCATATTATAGTAAAAACATGTGCGACCTATCAAGCTGCACATGAGTGTAGCTTACCATTGTGCGAGTGTGTAGTTTACCACATCATTACCTTGAATAGTTGACATGTCAAGTCAACTTGTAGCTTACCATTGTTGATGCTCTTTAAAGCTCGTGGACTACTCAGACATCTCTAAGAGTCTCTCACATTATGGATGAATTTTAAGCAATGGAGATCACACCTGGTGAAAGACTCTATTTCCAGAATATGATGTAAGGAAAATTCTAAGTATTAGGATTCATACATACAACGACAATGGAGTATGTGAGAAGGACACTTTGATCTCGTATGCATCACAAACAGGGGAATATAATGTTAAGAAGGGCTACGGAGAGGCTGTAAGCAAACAGAATTTGAATGATACACAATCATCGTCATCATCACTATATCGGTTGGGTATAGCAATCCACTGCTATGAAAAATTTTGTGGAAAATAAAATTACCAGCCAGATATTTGTTCCTCCCTTGGAGGATCTTGGCTGAAACTCTTCCCACAAGAGACAAGCTAATGAAGAGAGGTTGTGTGATCAATCTAGGCTGTAGAATTTGTGGTACGGAGCTTGAAACTCAGGATCATATTATGGCAGGATGTCCAAAAAAACGTGGAGAGCTAGTTCTCTAGGTTTTGATTTCGAAAACACATCGGGCTCTTCCACTCATTGGCTACATGATTGGGTTTTACAAGCCCCTTGTATGGAAGCATTTTCACTAACACTCTGCATCATATGGATGATCTGGATGTTCTGGATGTTCAGGAATGATATTATTTGGAGGGAAAAACTAGTTAATTTGAATGAAGACCCGATTTCTATTTGGAAACAAGTAGAGTTGCCTAGCCACTGCTACAAAGATTTTAATTCAACATCTCTTCAAATAGATGATCGGAATCATAGTGCTGAAGCCACTCCAAGGGACACAACTGGTTCTCAGCAAGTGGATGAAGATATTGTAGTCTGTATCACAGATGCATCTTTTGACAAAATCAAGAATCAGGCCGTGGGAGTTTAGGTGATTTTCAAGGGCATACATAAGAAAAAGTCTTCATATGAGATCTTCATACCCAGGTCTCCTTTACAAGCTAAATTGTGTGCTATAAGAACAACAATGCTACTCAGACATTGGGCGTCAGGAAATCTCTGATACAGTCAGATTCTGTGCTAGCAATCAATTTCTTAACTCTCAAGTAGAGGCCTTATTTGGAGGTTTGCAATGAAGTTCAAGATGCGTTAAGATTATCCCAGTTCATTCCATATCTTTCAATAAAGTCAATAGGACTGAGGTTCAATGGGCTCATCAGTTGGCTCATGATGTACTAAGAACAATACCTTATTAATAAATCTTAATTTATAATAAAAAAAATCCCATTGTCTTGTAAGTGTACATGAGGCGTCAACTAGTATGTGTTATAATTTTCATGAGAACATTTATTCATCTTTTTTACTCTCAAAATATAATTTGAATAGAATCTCACAAAAAAGGTTATGTTGTGTTTCTTTTTTATATCAAGTTTTTTGGTATGTTTTAATTCTTGCGTGTCTCCAATCACTCACAAAATTCTCCAAAATTTCATCCCATACTTCTCCAAAACTCTCTCATCTTTTCAAACATTCATTCTAGCAACATTCTTTCCTGTCAATACACAAACCTAACACTTTCATCCTAGAAATTCATCAACAAGGGACGATAGTGAGGATCATTGTTACGCTTGAGATGCCTCTTTCAAAGTTTATATCTTAATTATCCCTAAAGCTAGCTAAGCTTCCATCATGAAAGGATGGTTTTTAATGGAATATTGCATAAATCTATCCCCCATTCCGAAGGTAGAGCATGTTCTACAATTCTTTTCATCAAGAGGATATAATTGTCACATATCTTGGGATTAACCTATCCACATGAAAAGAATAATTTATGTGGTTTCTTTATCAACTCGTGTTATGTGAAGTGAATGTAGGATCTTATGTTTTAGCTATAGATTTTGTTCCCCCTTTTTCAAGTAGGATTTCAACCTTATGTTTCGTGTTAAAATTTTGTTTTTTTTCCCGCTATGTGCTATTCGTTGAACATTATAGAAATGTTAATTGTATTTTTCAAGATTTGTGGAGTTGGAATTGGGACCTAACAAGGTAGAAAAGAAAATAAGTAATGAAGGAATACACTATGGATGGAAACCTAGTTTGCAGCTAGTAACTTAGTACCATGGATGTATAAGAATATACTATGGATAGAATGCAAGGTACACAATTGATTTGATTATATTGTTACATGTACACAATTGTCATTTTCACGGCTAAGTGACTTTGATCAAATTAATTTTTACTAATAAATCATGCATGAACTCTTATGCTAGAGACTTTTTCACGCATAAGTCAGAAGTATGCTGACGACCCCATTCAGTCTTCCTAAAATCTGAAAAACCAACAGCGTTGCAGAAGTTGAGCCAATAGCTTGAAGATTCACGCAACAAGATGGAGAAAAAATATACATTGTCATCTTCGTTAGCAACTGCTTTTATTCCAATAATTTTTTTTATTTTAAGATTCAATGATAGATTTTGATCATTCTTGTCCAGTTGTCCTTAAATATTTTTAAATAAATTATTATTTTAGTCCCCTACAAAGTGTCTTACATCATGTTTTGGTCCCCGTTTGCAAATCAACCCTTAGACAGTACCCCACCAATTCAGAACGATTTGTTTGGTCCCCTAGGGTGGTTTTCAGGTAAGACTAAATGATTTCCCGGTATAACCAGGGGTATAATGACAATTTTACTAATTTAAAAATATTTTTAATTAAAATTTCTAATTTTAAATTTTGCTTTTTCTTTAGTTTTTCGCCGCCCCCGCCGCCTTCAATTTCCACTGGTGAGTCTCGTCTTCTTCACAATTCTACAACGATTGCCACTGTCGCCTTCAATTTCCACTGCCTTTTTCACGGCTCTACAATCACGGCGAAGGAAGCTCGCTGACTTCCACTTCCCCGCTGATGAGACCACGGTGACGGAAACCCTTCCGAAACTTTGGCGACGGAGACCTCCACCCGGCATCTCAAAGCTCTGCCTAGCAATGATGACCTCCACCCGACGTCTCGAAGCTCTGTCCGGCGATGAAGACCTCCACCCGGCATCTCGACTCACGTTGCTCTAGATCTAGTTCCAACGACAACGGTAGAGAAGGCGAAGCGAAGAAGATGAGCAAAGAAGATGAATTTCCACTAGCAGAGCTCAGGGGTATAATGGCCATGACAAAGCTAACGGAGAAGACGAACAGTGGCAGGCGGAGAAGACGAACGGGGTATCAGCGAAGTGCCCATTTTCTTGCAAACTAAAAATGGCCATGGCAGAGCTCAGTAGAGAAGACGAACAAAGTTCCCATTTTCTTTTTTATACTCAGGGGTATAATGGTCATTTTACATATTTTGGCCAATTTTACCGTTGCCTCTCCCTGAAAACCACCTTTGGGGACCAAACAAATCGTTCTGAATTTGTTTGGTACTGTTTGAGAGTTGATTTGCAAACATGGACCAAAATATAGTATAAGATACTTTGTAGGGGACTAAAAAATAATTTAGTCAATATGTTTATACTTTTGTTTAGGAGTTAACATGTGTTGATTCTTAAATATGACACGTTGAATGCCCAATTTTCATTCAGAAAATAGAATAATAGCCATATTTTGTGAAATTAGTTCCAATGCCGGAAGAAGCTTCAATTAAAAAATATTGCAACACTTGAAAAACAATGAAATACCTTCTGATGCATTGAACTGACTGCATTTCCAATAAAACCGACTGCATTTCCAATATCGGAACGGGTACCTGTATGTCCGTCACATTCAAAACCAATTCAACACCTGAACTCAAAACACATAAATTCCAACTCCCGAATATATGTCTGAATTCGGAACATTGGCCAAACAAGTCGAGCTTAGTTGTTAAAGGAATTGGAATTGAATTTGTATTTTTACCATAATTGTAAATATAATTGTATTTTATTACATTTTCCTAGCTTGTATAAGCATCCTGTACTACTTTATAATGTATCATGAATTCATGAATAAAAACACACAATTATTACCCTTATTTTCTATATGGTATCAGAGCCTAAAATTCTAATCCTAAGAACCTAAAATTTTCCATTTTAAATTTTCCGTGCGTGACGTACAGCGGATTAGAGTTGTTCTTTCCTCTTTAAATAAAAAAAAACCTGCTCAGATCGCCGCCGAGCCTCTGCTCAGATTACCGTCCTCCGCCGATCGCCTGTGCTATTCTGCTACGGATTCAAGCTCGCCACCACCTCTGCTCAAATCGGCGTTGTTCACCTCCGACCGCTGCCGACGTTGCGTCCTTTGTTCACTCCGGCCACAAGCCTTGGTTTTGCGCTTCCGGCGACGAAGCCTTGGTTTGCGCCGCCAACGATTGGAATCTTCTCCACGGATTCTTCTCCACGGTGACCGGATTCTTCTCCACGACCGTCCGGCCAACCTGCACAACGACACAGGCGGACCTCTCGTTCAAGAAGACGACGCAGGCGCCCGTGGGATTCACGCGCGCCCTTCCAGAAGCACGTGTAAACCACGCGCGGTACACCAAACGTGACTCACCCAACAGTGTGTCTGTTCCACGCGTCATACAGGGACACACGCGCAGTCACCTTCCACGCGCCTCCGTTCCCTCTCGCCTGCTTGTTCACACAATTTGTTTCATTTGTTTATTAAACAAAATAAATTGTGTTATGTCTATTTTCGCTGGTGTAGTGACGTCGCCGCAAGGGTGTGCATCGGCCGCCTCCTTTGGTGCTCCTACGCGATCTAATTTTGGTTCTGCTCTGTCTGACGACCAATGGAGTACGACTATACATTTATTTAATCAGTTTGATTCGTTATCTGACCATAGGTCAAGTAAGTCTACTTTACCTTGGATTTTTTATTCGGGAGCCTCATATCACATGACTGGTGACAAAGGTTCTCTTACTGATATTACTACTGCTACCAATACTGTGAATGTTATATTGCCTGATGGATCTGTGTCGTCTGCTACACAATATGGGTCTATTTATTTTGGTGAGGTCACCCTTACTCATGTGCTCTACATACCTACTTTGCGATGCAATTTATTATCATGCTTTAGATTGTTATCTGCCTTAAAATGTCTAGCTTTGTTTACTGAAAATTATTGCATTTTACTTTAAATCAGTACGAGGATTGTGATTGGCATGAACAGAAGAGGGGGGGGGGGTTATTGGCTTCGTCTATTGGATACTCACATTCGTCCTCATATCCTGCAATCTATTCCGACAGTTGCTTTGGTTTCTTCATCTGATTTATGGCATCAGCGTTTTGGTCATCCATTATCTACGGTGTTGTCTTCTATTCCTACTCTTGATTTTAGCACCAATAATACTACTATAACTTGCTCTGTATGTTATAGAGCAAAACAGATTAGACATAGTTTTTCATTAAGTTCTACAAATGCTACTGCATTATTTAAATTAGTACATTGTGATGTTTGGGGACCTTATCGAACTCCATCCTCTAGTGGTGCATTTTATTTTTTGACGATAGTCGATGATTATTTCCGAGTTGTTTGGGTTTATCTATTAGTCACTAAGTCTGAAGTAGCCTCTAGATTTTAGAATTTAGTGCCTTAGTGAAGAACCAGTGAGGCCGAACCATAAAATGTGTTCGGCTGATAATGGGACTGAATTTCTGCCTTTGCGATCTCATTTTGCTACATCTGGGATCATCTTTGAGACATCTATGGTTGACACACCACAACAGAATGGTCGGGTTAAAAGAAAGCATCACCATTTACTCAATGTGGCGTGTGCTTTACGATTCCAAGCCATTCTTCCTATTGAGTTTTGGGGAGAATGTGTTCTTACTGCTACTTACTTGATTAACCAAACACCGACACAGCATCTCAATGGTCGTACTCCCTTTGAGTTGCTCTATGGGCAAGCTCCAAATAATTCATCATTAAGGGTTTTTGGATGCTTGTGTTTTGCTGCTCATGTTCCCATATACCGTGACAAGTTTGCCCATGAAGTCGGCGGTGTTTGTTCCTTGGTTATCCTGCTGGAAAGAAAGGCTATCACCTTTTTGACTTGGAATTCCGAGTGATCTTTAACAGTCGGGATGCTGATTTCTTTGAAGACCAGTTCCCATACTCTGTAACTCCGACATTTGCTTTATCCGATAAACCTAGTGGCATCACCACACCACCGCCGGATTCCTCCTCCTTCTCGCCGGAGCTGCACAGAATTTTGGTTTCATCTTCCATTGCCGATCCACCGTCGCCGGTCGCCGTTGGCCTTCTGCCGTCCGACGGTGGCCATCTGCTACCGTCTGCTGTCTCGCCGGTCACCGCCGGCCACTCACCGCCAGTCAACTCCAACTAGTCAACGTCGGCCAGTCAACACCGGTCAACGTTGGTTGGTCATTGCCGGAATCCACCGGCCATTATCCGTCGCCCAACGCCAGTTCCTCCATGCTGGCCGTCGTCGGCCTACCTTCGCCATCCACTGCTGGTCATTCTCCGCCAGTTGTCGACGATGCTACATCCTCGGTCTCTACTTTACCAGCTTCTCTGGTACCGGATAGTTCCGCTACTGAGTTGCCACCTATAAGACAGAGTGTTCGATCTCGTCGTCCTCCATCGTACTTGGCAGATTACGACTGTGATGATTATGCGTGTGCTCTTACTACTGAAGACCCCCCCTTTCGACTACGTTCCCTAATGCATCGTCACTTTCCTCAGGTGTTCTCTATCCTCTTACTGATTATGTAAATTATCATAATTTTTCTAGTATGTATTCTAGATTTTTAGGTGCTGTAACTTCTAATGCAGATCTCACTACTTACTCTGGGGTTTCCCGTAATTCTCATTGACGAGATGCTATGGTTGAGGAACTTACTGCACTGGAGCGAAATCAGACATGGATTTTGTCTCCTTTGCCTGCGCATAAGAAGACTATTGGATGCAAATGGGTTTACCGGACGAAGTTTCGTTCAGATGGTACTATTGAACTTCACAAGGCACGTCTAGTGGTTCTTGGAAATTGCCAGGTAGAAGGAATTGATTACACTGAGACTTTTTCTCCGGTTGCGAAGATGAGTTCTGTTCGATTGTTCCTGTCTGTTGCTGTTATACGTGGTTGGGAACTGCATCAGATGGATGTTCATAATGCCTTCCTGCATGGTTATTTACATGAAGAGATGTTCATGCATCCTCCGCCTAGCTATGCACTCCCGCCTGGTCAGGTTTGTCGCCTTCAGAAATCTCTTTATGGTCTTCGCCAGGCTCCTCATAATTGGTTTTCTAAACTGGCTCAGGCTTTACGGACATTTGGTTTTGTTCAAAGTAAGGCAGATTACTGTTTATTTGTCTTTTCCCATTGATCAAAGTCTTTACATGCTCTAGTTTATGTGGATGATTTGGTCATTGCTGGTAGTTCTTCTTCGCTCATCTCTGAGTTCAAGAAATACTTGGGTTCTTGTTTTCACATGAAGGACCTTGGTTTGCTTAAGTATTTTTTGGGCATAGAGATTGCTAGAAGACCGGAGGGGATGTTTCTCTCGCAAAGGAAATATGCTTTGGACATCCTATCTAATACATGTTTATCTGCTTCTAAACCAATTAATTTTCCGATGGAGCAACAACATGATTTGGCACGTGTTGAAGGTCCAGCCTACCATAACCCGGAGCAGTATCGCCGTTTGGTTGGGCGTCTAATATATCTGACTATTACTCGTCCTGAACTTAGTTATTCAGTTCATACTCTTGCGCAATTCATGAAGTCTCCTTGTGTCCCTCACTGGCAAGCTGCGGTTCGTGTGTTGCACTACCTGAAGAGTCATCCTGGTCAAGGTGTATTTCTTTCTTCCCATAGTACTCTACAATTGACTGCTTATTGTGATTTGGATTGGTCCGCCTGCCCAATTACTAGGCGTTCTCTATCTGGTTATTTTGTTATGATTGGCGATTCCCCGATTTCCTGGAAGACTAAGAAGCAACCTACTGTTTCTCGGTCTTCTGTTGAAGCAGAGTATCGTGCTATGCCAGTTACCTGCTGTGAGTTGTTATGGCTTAGGTCCTTACTAAAGGACTTAGGGGTTTCACACTCTTTTCCTATGAAATTGTTTTGTGACAGTCAATTTGCTCTCCACATAGCGGCCAACCCAGTTTTCATGAACGCACGAAGCACATTGAAGTTTATTGTCATTTTGTCCGAGATCTTGTACAATCTGGCGCTATTGTTACTCAACATATCCGTACGATAGACCAACCTAAGGATTTGTTCACTAAAGCTCTCGGACGTAACCAGTTCCATTCTTTACTTGGCAAGTTGGGCATTTCCGACCCTCATGCTCCAACTTGAGGAGGAGTGTTAAGGAATTGGAATTGGATTTGTATTCTTACCATAATTGTAGATGCTATTGTATTCTATTTCCTTTTCCTAGCTTGTATAGGCATCCTGTACTATTATATAATGTATCCTGAATTCATGAATAAAAACACACAATTATTACCCTTATTTTCTACATTAGTACAACTTGCTGAACTTGCCTTCGACTTCAGAGACCACCTCGACACGGTAATCCGAATTATCCTCCAACACCAAAAATTTCTAGGGCGATTAAAAAACAACAAACCAAAGAGCTCATCAAAGCTGTGGTTTGTGATAGTCAATGACGGTTTGAGATCCATCGTCGATCGATCGGTGGGTCAGACGGCAGTGCCAGACACGACGATTGAGAATTGCCGTCCATTGCCCGGTAAAACCACCGCCAACAAGGCCATACTACACTAGTGAATAGAATTAAAGATTTTTTTCAAGGATGTAATATTTAAGTATTGTTACCCCTTAATCTTATAAATCAGTTGGAGGTTGACTGACACAACTTTATTTCATCGTTGCCAAACTTCTTTCTTCATATTGTATCAAAAAAAATTATGCTAAGTTTTCACTTACTAAATTTTTATTTTGGTTTTGGGTGATCTATAATTCAAAATTTAAGGGTTTGAAAAAAAAATTCTCTTGACAAAAAATTGCACATTATATAATTCGAGTATTTTTTGCGTGTAACTTTTCTCTCATATAATTCGAGGGCGCTACAGAATGTGCTCCCCACTGCGAAGAACCTACGGATCAGAGGAATGCAAATACAAGAAGAATTTCAGTGCTACAATTCACAAGAAATAGAGGATGTGAAGCGTTTGTTCTTCCGATGCATCATGGCCAAAAGAGTGTGGAGAACGGCAATGCTGGACTTTGAATTTGATCGAGGCCAGCCAATTACATATGCATAATGGTTCTGGGGCTGGATCACCAGAGGTCCGAAGGAGGACTCCATGCATATAATGTGGCAGATATGGTTGCAACACAACTTAAATATGTTCCAGAATCAAGAAAACGAACCACTAATATGGGTGCAAATGACATACAATGCAGGATGGTATGATCATTAGCAGGGGCAAAGCATTGACATGGAGAACATGCAAATTCCACAAATAAATACACCAGCTAGCTCCCACACATGGCATCAGGAGCCACAAATCATGCCAACCATCCGAATAGATGGTGCCTTCTGGAAAGATAAATTGAACGGATCAGCAGCATGAACGGTGTTGCACAACCTTCAAAAGCATGGGACTACAATGTCGGCTCATTTTCCTACAGCCACACCACTTACAGCTGAGGCAACGACTTGTCTTTGAGGCATTTCGGCTATGATCAGACAAGGTTTACAGGAGGTCCAGGTCTGGACGGACTCAGCTGTACTAGCAACGATCCTAACTAATGGGAAGAAAGCAATGCTGATTGAAGTGGAGCCGATAATTACAGAGATTAGGCTGCTTCTTACAAATTTTAGAAAGTTCTGGTGCACCTAGGTGCCCAACGATGTACTTAGTCAAGAGCACCAATATGTAGGGGTGGGCAAAAAAACTGAAAACCGAACCAAAAATCGAATTATCTGAATTCGAATAACCCGAACCGAATTTAATATACGGTTTTCGGATATCCGAATTGAATAAATCGATTTCTGAATACGATTTTTGGTTTGATTTTGGATATTAAAACTCAAACCGAAACCCGAACCGAATACCGAATTGTAATTAATTAAATATATATAATAATAAATAAATTTGAAAACTACAAAACTAAATTTATAAGTAAATATAAATGGGAGGACTAATCTATAGATTTTAAAAAATTACCCCAAACATCTTAACATTAAACGGATCAAATAGACAAAAGACTGATATTCAAGTGTTTTATAATCCATATTCATTATAAACAAGTTTAATAAATTAGTTCGTTTAAATTTCTTATAAATTTTAAAAACAAGTATATATATTCTTTTAAATTCTTGTTGGCATGAACGTAAATGGAAAGCATTAACTATAATCAATAAATATCCATATCTAAACTACAATGCTCTTAGTAATCACAGTGATAAGGTGCACGAATAATTGATTCTTCAAAAGTAAACTTTCACTAGACTAAAGCATTCCTCAAACAATGGACATTTTCCTCTGCTCTAAAAAAATCAACAAACTACAATGGACTCAGAAGAGATTACTTGGTGAAGAGATGGAGACGGTGATTAGCCAACCGAGAAGCATAAACAAGTGAGGATGTGGATCGTTGTGTAATGGTTATGCTTCTGGTAGAATGAAAATGAGCCTATTTCAATCTGATTCATAATCTCCAGTCTCCACTTCCCATATTCACTTAAACAGAAGAAGAAAATATGCCAGTTCAAAGTCAAAACCAACGTTTAAATCTACTCATAGAGAACCTAAAGCAACTAGCCCGATACAACCCTTATCTAACCGAAGACAGTGGCAGAACCAGAACTGATTTTAAGGAGGGGTGGGAGCGGGATGATAATAGTAGAAAAATAATTTAACATAATACACGATCTAGAATGTATAAAATATCATTTTTACATAAACATAAAGATGTAAGAGATAAAATTTATGATAATTTAGATTTTATATTTGAACTAAAATATAATGCATTTTAATACATTAACTCTTAGTTTTAAAAAAATACAATTCCTAATAATTTTGATGAATACATCTACTAAAATATGTACTTTTTAACTTAAAAAAACTTAAAAACTGTAATATATAAATATCATAGTTAATTTAGGAGAAAGTCTCCTATTAGACCATCTAAATGTTAGACTAATTATGAAAAATCTCGTTTCAATAACTATTAGGGTCAAATTATAATTATTTATACATTACTATACATTTTAAAAGTTGTAATAAATTTGTTGCAATAAATAAAAACAAATATCAAATCAACTTATTAGTTATATCAGTTATAAAATAACCTCGTATAATGATTTGTCAGTCTAAAACAAGACGTTGTGTTAATTTAATAGTGGAATTTTTGTTTCACCCTCTAAATGTATTTAAATTACTTATATAAATAGAAGAGAAAGAAATCATAAAATATATTATAAACACATTCGTCATGTATGGAAATGGTAAAAACATAAGTCAAATTAATAGGGTCATAATAATAAAAAGGATTTGAGATCAAACGGTATAAAATAATCCTCAGTCACAAAATACTCTTCAAATTAAATAATGTAATAATAAATGGCAAAATCTTGAAAAATACCGTCTTTCCATTATTCCATAGGCTTATGGAAAGACAAAATTTAATTATAATAATACAAAGTAAAAGGTGTTAGTTGCAATATTAAAACTTTATTATGCAATGTGTAGTAGTTATAACGTTTATAACCCGATTCATTCAACCCAAAAATTTATCTTCATTTCTTCTAATTTGCATTTTAAACCATAATATTTCCATGACTTATGGAAAGACCGTATTTCAAGAGACAGACTCATAATAAATTCAACAAAAAAATGTAATAATAATTAAAGGAAAAGTTGGAAAATTGGAAATGAATCCGTGAAGAGCCAAGAGGGCAGCACCTCCGCAGCAAGCAAAGCTTTGAAACTTGAAAGAAGAGTTAACTACATTAGTTATTTAGTCCCACATCGAAAAGATGGTGGGGACTTACCATATCTATCAATTATAAATACTAGGGTATCACTCCTTCATATTTTCAAAGCAAAGCATTAGCCATTAGATGCAATTGCCAATTGGACATCAAGTGCCAAATCACTTGGCCTTGAAGTGACAAATTATTTTGGTTTGACCTATAATTGTTGTGGGCCAAAAAAATCGATTGAATTGAATTTGATATGATAAAGATTGGAATTAATTTGATTTATTTGATTGAATTCAGTTTTAAATTGAAATCGAATTTTGAATTCGGTTAGGATAATTTGGGTTAATTGAATAATTTGGATTGAATTCAATTTTCAATTTTTTAGGGAAAAAATCGAATAATCCAAATCGACTAGATCGAAAATCGAATAAATTGAACCGCTCACCCTACCAATATGCTAATAGGGCTAAATGTCGTATGTATGGATGTAATTACTAAGTTGCTTTAATATAAGTTCTATTCTCGAAAAAGTGTTCCATTCTCCTTTTCTCTTCTTCAATCAAGATATTCACATGTAATGTATGAACACTTTTTTTTCTCTCTTTTCGTTGTTCAAAATCAACGGGATAAACCTTCAAAATACCTTCTAACCGTAGTTATTCACAGGGCTCAAAAATCACGTTTCAATAATTCTAGAGTAAAAAATCTGACAATTTTTTTGCCGAGGCTTATAAACTTCTTTCTACCTAGGTTAAGCTCCCAAAATAAAATTTAATGTCGCTTATTTATTTATCAATTTTGTCGCTGAAATTATGAATTAAATTTTATAATAAATCAAACAGAATTGTCCTTGCACAATCCACTCCAATTGTTAAATGAAAATTAGAAATAAAAATATGAAAGCGTATTGAATCAGCATAAAGAAGAGTGAAGCTTGCTCATCTACTTTTCTGTTGATGTAACTCCAATTTCAGCCGTCTTTGTTTCCATCCACATATGGTAAGCCAGATGCTATGAATTATGGTTTATTAGATTTCAAAATGTTCAGTTTTAGTTTACAATAGTTGATGTTCCATTCAGTGAAATGAGCGTAGGATTAAAGAGTCTGTTGATATTTTGTTGATTTTATGCTACTGCATATCATTTGATCAGCTGGGTTTTTTGGCTAAGGTTCCAAAATACTCAACTCTCTACGGTAAAATATCAATTCCAATATTTTTAGCTATCATTATGTTTGTTTTTATGAATGAATGATCAGGCAAAATTGGCATATTCCGCAGCGTTTGCATCCCTCGAAATCTTGCAATTTAATCACCGAATTGCAGGTCATCGGTTAAATTAGCCCTGGTAATGTAGCCCATGATAGGGCAACATGTTGGCAGCCGGGATCCTGTAGTGTTTCATAACTGAATCCCTTAGAGTTGCTGATAAGCTCGTTGGATAATTAAATTAGGAAGTCTTATTTGAATGTGTTGATTGTGTCTACTTTGCAAGATGAAATCAATACAATAAGTTTCAGTATAACTATGATTCCTTTTGTTCATTTTTGTATACCTTGACGTGTCTATGGGAAGACCTTGCTACCTGTATTGCTTGTTGGTTTCTGCCCTATTGTTTTCAGACCTTAATTGGGAATCCTTTTAAGGCTTATTTCATACCTCATAGAACTTGAAAGGACATAACATGATGCTGATTTGTTGTTTTTCAGTTAAGTTATATTTTTCTTCTAACGCAGCCTTTACTAGTCCATGATGTTGGGTACCTGTCTTGTTGTGCTAGTGTTAACTTCACAAAGGGCCTTTGTGTTGGTCAGGCTAGCCCTTTTCTAGCTGGACTTGCAGTTGCTGCGGCAGCTCTAGCGGGTAGATATGGAATTCAGGCATGGCAAGCATTTAAGTTGAGTCCGCCAAGGGCTAGGGTCCGGCGATTTTATGAAGGTGGTTTCCAGCCTAAAATGACCAGAAGAGAAGCAGCTCTTATACTCGGCATCAGGTAATCAAGCCACTCTTTTATTGAGAGTTATATCCGAAACTAGAATGTGTGCAATGAGAAGGTGCCTATTGACAGTTGTGATTTTGCTTTTGAGTCTATAGTGTCTGAGTGCATCATAAATCAGGATACTGTAATTCTTGAAGCAACACATTTCCTACGACAAGTGTGAGAGAGCAGCAAGGGCAGAGCAAGACTAAAATTTTTGGGGGGCTAATATAACAAACTGAGTAGGAGAAAATTTTATTAAAGTGAAGGGCTAGTTTTTATAAGTTAAAAAAACCAAAGAAAATTGGGCAGGTCCAGTTTAGGAGATCAGCATTCCTATGGTACAGAACATGTTAGGTTGTGAAAGTAATTTTCCCACTGGCCTTGTAGCAGCCTTTCTTGCGAATGTGTTTTGCTGAACATTTGAGGCTGACTTTTGCATCAAGAAGTTTTCTCGCTATGTTTGAAATCAGTCGAAAGATTGTGCATAACCTTCCTCCACTTTTCCCTGCAGTAAGTGTGGTAACTGCTTATCTAAGCATAAGATTAGATAATAAGAAGGATTGTGGAAGGAAAACAGGAGGAAAGGTATCTTTTTAACTTTTGATGTACATGTTTTATGCGCCCGGGTAGCTTATCAGAGGGTGGACAATTGGTGTCGGTGCACTGTAATGAGATGAATTTGATCGCCGAATAACATCAGTCTTGCTACCAAATTCAAACAAACTTGATTGATCTTTATGCAATGCATGCATTCAATCTTGAACAGATCAACTGTGAAGTTCAAGTTATAAAACTGTGGTTTTGGGTTTCTGATATGGCCAATTTGTTGGAAGTTAATTTCTTTTGTTATGGTTCTTTTGACAGAGAAAATGCAACCCTTGACAAGATTAAGGAAGCACATAGGAAGGTTATGATAGCCAACCATCCAGATGCTGGTGGTAGCCACTATCTTGCATCCAAAATCAACGAAGCGAAGGATGTAATGCTCAGGAAAAGAGAAGACACTGGGTCAGCTTTTTGATGCGCACAATTGATGATTGCGATCTTCATTCATACTCAACGACTAACTCAATGCTAGGCTGCTAGCTGCTGCAAATGTTAGGAGTTGCAGTGTAGTTTTGGAGATTATCCTTTTTGATATATTAGTCTTACTTGCAGATTATCTCTTTCGTTTATGTATGCTTTCACCATTGAGGAGTTTGTTTTGATTAGTCTTTCATGCGTCATCCCTCTACTAGAAAAAAGATCCTATGTTCAAATAAATACATGTCAGTTGAAAATGAATTAGAATTAGTAATAGAATTTTAGTGATACAGAATAAACAAAAACAAACAAACCATGGATAAATCCAAGCGATCTTCTCTTGAAAGCTAGAGTCAATATGATCAAATTGAGAAGGGGAAGGGGAAGGGAAACTGACCCTTGAGAAGTTTGCAATCTTGACCTCTAACCCGTTTAACTTGTATGCACATTTATCAATTGGACTATCGTTGTGATTTTGAAACTAACTGAAGGTTAGTCGAGACAAGTTCCGAAGTCAAATATTTTTTATGTTAAAATTTATTTTCTCGATGACATGGTATAACTTCCGAAACACCATTCAGTTGTTAAGTGCATGCATTGTTAGGTGCATGAATGTCCAACCCATTGGTGTGCCTTGTTGATAAGCTCAACGGTCTCTTTTATTGTTTACTCTCTATGAGGTGACTTCAGGGTGACTCTTAGTGTAAACTATGTGCATATATAAAAGAGATTTAGAGCTTCTTGGAGATATACAAGAACAACTAAGCAACAAAACAAGAGAGTTGAGTAATAGAAGATGATATGAATCTCCTTGTGAAGAGTCACGATTGCGGAATTAATATCTTTGATCTAGTGAAGGGATCTGCAAACCCTCACTATCTCGCACGAAATTCACGTGTCTAGCCCCCGGGGTACGCCTAACTTCGACTTGCTTTCTAACTAGTCATCGGGATCAGATTACAAGGTGTATTGATACTTAACTAGCCCTTAGGGTTAAGCAACAATGGAAAAGCTCGCAAGCAAAGAGTATGAACCCAAAATGTTTTATATTTGTGGGAGGTCGTCGTCGTACCTCTCAAAGTTAAATTTATAAGCCCTAAATGCTTCCTATTTACAGCTAAGTAGATAATGGCAAGTCGGGGTCGTCCACGAAGAAGAGGGATTTTCTTAAGCATTAAACATATAAGGTTGATATTATGCTAGAAGTAGATATACATATATATATATATGTATATATAGATATAGATATAAAAGCAAGTAAATGAGGGGGGAGGGGTGTTGGTTGGTTGGTTTTTCTAAGTTATAAAATTAAAAGACAAGATAACTAGTAAAGTCAAGTAACTATGCTAATCATCAAACAAACTAAGAAACGAGGTTTAAAACTACAAAAAAGACAAAGTCTTGGGGGCAACTGATATCCACTTCCAAACCTCATGTAAAATATTGAACCATTCACTTATTCTATCACATTCGTTACCTATGGGGAATGCTAAACCTTCTCAATTGAAGATCAACATTCATTTCTTCGTAAGAGTAATTCACAAAGACAAACAACGACCATTTGCAAACCTCATTGATAATCACTTTAGCCAAACCACACCATAAAGGTATTTCATCAATGACATTATACACGAAGAACCATAGATTTGATAACAACAAGCCTTCTACCAAAGACATAGCCATTTAACCAAATATAGCATTCATTAGGCTAAACCTATAACAAATCACATTCAAGATTCAACATTTCATTGCATCTATAGGATAAATATGAGAACAGTCGACATTAACATACTTATCTAGCAAGAATTACAACACATATACACTAAAAGTTCTAAGTCCATGTTCTTGGATCTTCATGCCAAATGAGTTAAGAAATTTGCAACTTTCCTAACACCCTAACACTTCATTCATACAAACACTTTCTATTCTCAAACAACTCATGATATAAATGAAGTAAAACATCACATTAAAATACATGAATTCTAAATAACAAATGCTTCAAGATAGAGTGAAATAGGGGCTCTTACTGCATAAACATAGAAGTTTCAATCAATTTCTCCAAAGATTAAACTAACCTAGATAATGAAAAGACATGATTAACCTACAAAAACTAAGAAATGAAAGAAAGGAAAACTAGGGTTTTGAACCCAGAAAATTTGCAGGAAGAAGAAGAAGAAGAGAGAGAGAGGATACGATTTAGTATTTATAATACAAAAAAGTAAGAAAGGTTCTGACCACCCGTCCGTCACGACTCGCGACCGAGCCCCGTTTCAACATCTTGATTTCTTTCTTCTTTTTGTTCCAAGTCCTCCTCTCCACTTCACTTATCTTCAATTCTTCAAGTCTTCATAAGCTCAAATGCAAGTCTTCAAATCTTCAAAGGTAATCTTGAAGGTCTTCAAAGTCTTCAAACAATTTGCCTTGTCACAAAAAATCCTCTCGAAAAGTGATTAAAGCATAAAAGTCGCTTTTAACTTTTCTTAGAGAATTTCAAGGCAGAATGCCACATCTAGAACACAAAAGTGTACAAAAGTGAATATTAAAAGTCCTAATATAACCATTTAAAATGGGCACATCAATTTGATTGATAAGAATGGTACAAATCTCAAAAATCCAACCCCTATTATAAGGCTGAATTCGTCCAAAACCCTAGTCCTAGTTAAGACGGGATTCGGTAATTCCTGCCAGAAACTAAATAGAATTATGGCAGCTTTAAGAAGCTAAAACCATATTTAACTAAACTACCTAAAAGAAACTATCTATGGCCAAAATTTATCCAGATTACAACTTGGATGAATATTGGCTTATCTAAACGTACCAAAACTAATTCTAATTAGAATAAAACTCAATTTTCAAAAACCCTAATGAACTTGTTCGAAAATAAGCTCCTCAAAGCCCACATGGCCGAGCTCTACAGTCTAAGATCCAAAATGAAATAATTTTACAATATTTTACAGTGATCACACTAACTCATTAAAAACCCAGCGGGAAAAAAAAGTATAGTGTTCTTCATGATGTCTTCAGTTCTTCGACAGTCTTGAATAATAAATCCAAGATGTCGATGATGACTTCTTCTTCAATTCTTCATCATAAAGTTAATCTATCAAAGTATTTAAAATACCATTAAAGCATTTGATATTCGTATCAGAAGTGTTCTTGAGTGAGCTAAAAAAACTTCCTGTTTTCTGACAGCAGTTCTGATTCATAGGTTGGATCGAAGGGCAAAATTTGTTTGATTTTGCTGAATTTTGGCAAATGTTTTGGGAGTCATAGGACTTTGACTTCGACAATTGGATTGTCCTTTTGTGCTCGAGTTTGGGAGATATTGCAGTTCGAGTGACAGCCCTATTTTGTGGTGATACCTTACACCTTTGCTCCTCTTATTGTTTATTCTTATGTATGATGCATATGGTGGGTTGTAACCCTTTGTAGATTGTTTTTGGGTTTTTTCCCCTCATTTTAAAATAATTAGAAGGAATAGGGTGGCCTTTGCATGTCTCGTGGTTTTACTCTTACCACGGAAGAGGTTTCTATGTAAAAATCATTGTGTGTTAATTTCTCTCTTTAATTTCTTGTTGGATGGTTTTAATCTCCGTTGTTAGTTTGATTTATGATTGTGTTTGAATACTTGGTTGGTTATTTATTGTGGTCTTGTGTGGGTGTTTTTGGGATTTATCCTCATTGGGTCCCCAACAAGTCGTATCCGAGTTTGAGTTTATTTTGGCACAATCACGGAGTTAAGTCTAGTGGTAGTTCTATGGTTAAGTTGACATCAACCAATTATTCTATTTGGATTCCTATGATGGAGTATTTGTTTTTTTTTGTGTGTGTAAGGATTTGTATGATCTGATTGTACCTATTATTGTTGAGGGTAGCATTTCACCTAAGCCAAATAAATAGGAGAAAATAGAAGAAAATGAATGAGTTAAGTTAAAGAGGAAAACTTTGGGGTAATATTAAATAATGAGTTGATATTAGAATATCCAACCATACTACTCAAGAGTTGGATCCTTATGATTTGTGGAAGAAATTGGAAGACCTTTATGAAAGGAAACCTTCTCAAAACAAGGCTTCTTTGATTAAAAAACTTTTTAATTTGAAGTTAAGAAGTCGAATGTCAATGTCTGATCCCCTTTGTGACTTCCAAGATATTATTAACAAGTTGAGTACTGTGAAGATTATTCTTGATGATGAATTGTCGGCTTTGAGCTATTTTCCTTTCATAAAGACCGTCAAATTTCTTTCATAATCATAAGGATCAAACTTTTGAGAAACATGTTTATATATGCTAATATCAACAAAATGTCTAATAGTCTCTAAAGCTTTCCTCTTTAACTTAATTAATTCATTTTCTTCCATTTTCTGCAGTTTAGTTGGCTTAGATGAACTACAACCCTCAATAGTAGTAGGTGCAACTGTATTATACCAATCCTTGCAATGCAACAAATCTTCCCTCATAAGCCTCCAAATAGAACAATTGATTGATGTCAACATAACCATAGAACTACCATTAGATTCCATGATTATGCCAAAATAAGGGGACCCAAGGGGGATAATTCTCAAACACCCATACAAGACCACAAAAAAACTACCAACTAAGTATTCAAACACAATCACAATTCAAACCAATGACGAAGATTAAAACTAGCCAACATGAAAGTAAAGAGGGAAATCAACACACAACTATTTTTACGTGGAAATATCTTCGGTGTGAAGAGTAAAACTACGGGACTTGAAAGGGTCCACCATATTCATTCTTATTATGATAAAAAGGTCTTTAAATAGTTACAGCCCACCATATGCATCATACATAAGAATTAAATAGCAAGAGGAGCAAAGGTGTACGATATCACCACAAATAGGGCTACCACTCGAGTTGTAGTATCTCCCAAATAAGAGCACAAACTGACAATCCAACTATCCAAATTAATGCCCTATGAGTTCCAAACACAGTGACCAAAATTCAGAAAAAATGAATTAATTTTTACCTTCGATCCAACCTCCGGATCAAAAATACTCTCAGAAAATTGGAAGATTTTTCATATCCCTCAAGGACCCTTCTATCACTAACCTCACTTGTTTTGGTGTTCTTGATGTTGTTGTGTACCTCCTAGAAACTCGTAATCCCTTATTTAGATGCACATAGGTACCCCAATAGTCACCCTAAATCCATCTCATAAAGATCCAATACGACCATTGAGTTTACCAATAAGGCATACTGATGGGTTGGAAATTCATGCACCTCACAATGCATACACCTAATAATCTCCCCTCCATCCCCATCCTTAGGAAGATGCACATGTCTTTATAGTAACTTGAAGTTCAGCAAGAAATCTTACCACAAAGATCAAGTTTAACTCCGGGAACCACCTTCGTCAACATATCTACAACATTCTTTTTTTGTGTGAACTTTCTTCAGTTTCATTAGTTTATACTCAATCACATCTCGAAACCAATGATACCTAGCATAAATATGCTTGGTACGATCATGATACATGGAATTATTTCTCAAGTTTATAGCACTTAGATTGTCACAAAATACTACACACTCATCTCGCTTCAAGACCAATTGTTGAAGAGATCTCTTCAACCAATGTATCTCCTTAATGGATTCCACGGATGCAATGTACTCCGCCTCGGTCGTTGATAATGTGCCACACACTTTTGTAGCTTGAATTATTATGAGATGGCTCCCCCTGAAAATGGGAACAAATAATCTGAGGTAGACCGTCTCTTGTCAATGTACCCATCCTTGTCAGAATTAGTATAACCTTAAAAACATTGTCATGCCACTTCCAAAACACAAAAAACTTCGATGTATCTATCAAATATATCAAAATCCACTTCACCGCATCCCAATGAGTCTTACTATAATTAGATAAAAACCTATTCATCACACAAGCAGAATGTGCAATATATGGTCTTGTACACACCATATAGCATATCGAAGAACAAACAACGAAAGAATAAGGGATAGAAGGCATACTTTCTTAGTCCTTCTCCATTTTAGGAAAATTTTCCTAGCACGGCATGAAATGAGATGCCAATAGTGCACTAACAAGCTTAAAATTATTCATAATGAACCTTTCGAGCACTCGCTCAATATACTTCTCATGTGACAAACAAAACTTTCTAGCTTTTCTATCACGAGTAGTCTTTATGCCTAATATTTTCTTTGCTAGACCCAAGTATTTAATGTCAAATGACTTGGGCAACGCTTTCTTCAAATCACCAATCCTCTTGGATTCTTGGCCAACAATCAACATGCCATTGACATATAAAAGAAGAATAATGAAGTTACTTGCGGGGAACTTTCTGACACATACATGAGGATTAACCAAAGTTTGTTTATAACCATTGTCCATCATAAGCAAATCAAATTTTCTATACCACTGCCTTGGTGCTTGCTTTAGTCTACAAAGACTTTTTTTAACTTGCAAACATGATCCTATTTCCCCCGAACTTCAAAACCTTCCGTTTGTATCATATGATTCTCCTTTTGCATATTGACATGCACGAAAGAAGCTTTCACAACAAGTTGCTTCAATGCCAAGTTAAGGTTTGCAACCAAACCAAATATGATTCTAAACAAAGTCATCTTGACCACCATTGAGAATATTCCATCATACTTAACACCTTTCTTCTGGTTGCATCCCTTAACCACCAACATGGCTCTATGCTTCACAATCTTATCACCATCCTTCTTATTCTTGTAAACCCATCAATTTCTTAGGACTTTCTTTCCTTTGAGAGGTTTCACAAGATCATAAGTATCATTATTATTCAAGGAATACATCTCCTCTTTCATTGTCTCAAACCACAACTTCTTGTCATTGTGAGACAATACCTCTTGAAAGCTTTCAGGCTGCTCATCAACGGTGACAAGAATGCACTCTGAACTTGAATACTTGTTTGAAGGCATCCTTCCTCGATTGGATCTTCGAGGATCAACTTCTTCCATATAAGGGGTAGGTTTCTACCCCTACTCATGATCCTCTTAATCCTCATCCCGAGGAACCTCACCATCTTCAGGTGTATCAACATTGGGTTGCACATCCTCAACCTCATTGGGTGTCACCTCAACATTCTCATTTGATGGTTAATTAACATAAGTAGACGTAGGAGAAACATTAGTGAAATAAAAAAGACAAATATGAGTTAAAGTTGTACCTTGTACTCAGAAGATCAGCACCCATCTCATGCTCAAAGAACACTAAATCTCTACTTTTCATCACCTTCTTCTTTTCTGAATCATAGAGCCTATAACCATACTCTTCATCACCATATCCAACAAACACACATGGATTGGTCTTCAAATTCAGCTTCAATCTTTGCTGTTTAGGAACATGAGAAAACACTTTGCATCATAACATTCTAAGGGGAATGGTGAATGGGGACACTACCTTCCAATATTCATTTTTAAAATTTGTAACAGGCAAGGGATGGTGTATTATTGGGTTTCGGTACCAAAACATGTCTTGAACCATTTTGATTAATTGTGTGAAAAAATAGATCATTGTAACTATTGAGTTCCTACTTGGAACTGTATAACGTAAACAATAAATATCCAAACAAGTTTCAAAATTGGAACATCTAGATTAAGCTTCAATTTCTTTTCGTGAAAAAGCCTCTACATATTTTGATTTGGGAAAATATTATTAAAAAATGAGCCTTCTTTTAGTCATAGATTCACTTAGAATTACATAATGTATTAGAACTTATCTACCATAGAACGATCGTGACTGTTATCCGACATAAAAAAACAGTTACGAGAACTTCATATATTTAGTTTTGAATTTGGAACTGTGCATGTACTTTTGGAAAGTATGTATAATTACACTAAGAAACTCATCTTAGGCTGCACACATATACTGGGAATTATTAAGCAGACATGAAAACAAAAAAACTATTTGACACCACCGAAAAACCTAAAAGATTATTGATACTACTAAAGCTATCATACAACAACAAAAAATAAAAATAGTGAAAAAGAAAATTATCCAAATTCTCATACCAACATTGACATCCAAATTCAATGAAACTAGGCATTATTATTAGCACCATATCCTTGCTCCCTCTCCTCATCCCCAAAATCATCACCCTCGGTATCTTCGACCTTACTCACATTCATAAAGTCTTCATTGTCTTTGTTCAGGAACCCCTCCAAATACAACCCCTCCTCAGTGATCATAGCATTGAGGTGGGATTTTTATCTCATTAAGCTCCTTGTCAGCGTAATCAATTTCACCTCTCAAACAACTCATCATTTTTTGACAATTTCCACGATAAATTGATTAGCGACCAAAATGATTTCATTGACCATCATAGAGAAAATAATTCACCAACATCCAAATGCGTAACGTTTATAACTTTAAAATCAGCAAAAACTTATGAGATTAAAGGGCTCATTCTTCTTATTAGGTTTGTGTTTATCGAGCTCTCTTTGTTCCCTTGGCTTTGACCCCCGAAGACAGAGCGTCTTATATCGGTGAATCCATCATCTTCAATCTCCAATTGCTTGTGGCTTAACGAACTTTGATTATTATAGTCTAAGTGCATGAGATGGTTCACGGAAAGTACACCATGTTTTTTCATCAGCAAATTAATGAAACTCCCATATGCGAGTTCCTTCCTATCACCATCGACAACCTTTTGCATGAACAATAAGATCGTGAAACCGAGGTTATATGGTATTTCTTCCATTATATATTATAATTCATAATGTTACAAATTTTTGGTTCATAAACATGTGTTCCAGAAGATAAGACATTAAACCAAAGCCATTTGAACACAAAGCGCTCTTCAACTGATAAAGTATCTTGACTTGGCCACACTGGTTGTCTACCATATTGAAATATTTCTTAGCCATTTAAATTTGGCACGGTAGAGTATCTTTGGACTCTTACATATTCATAATGCAAAAAGGTAGCCATATATCTATCCTAGAAAATATTACAAATTTTGATCTATGATTCTTTGTAGGCTTTCTAAAACATATCTATTGCCATATATACTCTCTCATGTTAAAATGTATTTGGGATGTTTTTCTAATCCTACTTTTAGGCTGAAAGAGTCAATATAGCCCTGTAAACCAAAAAGTGTCAAACTAACCCTAACTTTATGATGAATTGTGTCAATGTAACCTTCCGACCACATTCCGGTATTGACTCGCTTATTTGGCCATTGACCGGACCAGAAGCAGAAAATTTTCCCTTAGCCACTTTAGCTTATTTTTCTTCTCATTTTACCCCTCATACCCCCATATTGCCACAACACCAATCTACCGCTGCCAGTGACCACCACCCACCACCACCCTCTCCCGCCGCCAGCCACTAGCCACCCGCCAAACCCTCTGCCACCACCTCCGCCAAACCCTCATAGCTGGAGATCCTTCAACACAAACAAAGCCACCCCAGAAAAACTGTACAAAGCTTACCAAATAACCTTGTCGCACCGGAGGTACTTCACCTCTGCCACCTCAACCACCTCCGCCAAACCCTCACTCTGCCACCGCTCAGCCCTCATCGCCGACGATCCTTCACCACAACAACCGCTGCCAAACCCTCACAACCCAGATTTACTTTGTGGCCTCAATTTTCTTTGCCGCTCTATCGCACGGCGGTGGATGGAAGGAGAAACAGCAGGGCGGAGGGAAGAAGAAATAGGGAAGGAGAAATAAGTGAGCAGCAGTGAAGGGAAATAAGGGAGTGATGTTGGAGGGAAGGAGAAATAGCGACGCAGAGGGAAGAAGAAACGGGGAAGGAGAAATAAGCGAGCAGGGCCAGAGGAAAATAAGGGAAAGGCGATGAAGGGAAGGAGAAATGATGTAGAGAGGGAATAAAAAATGGGGAAGGAGAAATAAGTGAGCGGATGTGGAGGGAAGGAGAAAAGGGGTAGGCATTGAAGGTCAACATATTCATTAATTTAATCATTTTTAGCAGGGGTAAAGTTGTTATTTCATTAAAATCAAGTCAATTCTGATGTTGACAATTGGAGTCAATAGCTTCCAGGGTTATATTGGCACATACATTGTAAAGTTAGGGTTATTTTGGTACTTTCTTGTTTTACGGGGTTATATTGGCACTTTCAGCCTAAAGTCAAAGTTATTTTTGCACTTTACTCAATGTATTTTATGAGACATTGTTTATGGGTTTCTATTAGTGGACATGGTTTTTCAATTTTTGTTTTTGGCAAGTGCCTGAAAAATCAATATTTTCAAGGAATCACCAAACCTTTTGATGGTAGTTTTGAACTCAAAACCAAATTGTGCATAATATACACTTACTATCGATAACCTTTCAGATAGGAGAAATTTTATTCCGAATTTGAAACCCCAAAATGTTTGAGACCATTCATTTCACTATACAAAATCTGACCTTCTAACTGTACTTGAAGCCCCAACTTTATATTACAATTTCATAATACACTCGGATCAGTGTTTGGGAATTGGAACTACCTCCAGAATCACCAAATTTAGAGACCAAATTAGATTGCAATATTGATTTTTGAAACTCTATCAAACATGTCCATTCTAGGAATTGGGCCCAGATTTTTCCACATCATCTCAATTAAGAGGTTGGAAAACAACGAAGATGGGTGAAACTTACCATCATATTTTGATATTAGAAACGTTAGCCTGCTCGTAGGCCCAAACAACATTATGCTTTCAATATCGAAAGTCTATCCTTGGCGGTTGACTACATTAACTACACGAGGCATGTCTGGTTACAACCAACTATGTTTACCAAATTGCTGTTCAAAAGTTTCAATCCACGATGCACCCAAACACGGTCTTTAAAAATAGGATGTAAACATTGTGCAAGAAGAGAATATCGTGCAATTTTCTTCCTACACTAGTGTGAGTTGACCTAGGTTCTATAAAATGATTGGACTTACGGTCGGACCCACGGGTTTGCAAAATTTTCTCCTTTCTTGACCCATGGGTTGGATTTTTAAGAAATGGAGTTAAAAAAGAAGATACAAATGATATCCAATTTATTACTTAATCCTTATGGGTTGACATATGAACCAATATTGGTTGAACTAGCAGATCAAGATAATTTTTACCTATGGGTTTTGTGAATTTTCAATACAACACGTATATGACACATCAATAAATGGGTAAGATTTGGTCATACATGTCCGTCCATTTGTCACTCCTAGTATGATATTATTTATTTTTATCCTAGCTCGCACATTTGGTCTTTGGGATTATCTAAAAGGATATCTCATATTAATATGGATGGACAACTCTTATATTCAGGGATTTTTTCTATTGTGGGATTTTCGTTGACACCCCAACAAACCTCCCTTTAAACCAATGACAAAAAGTTATGTGTATCTTAACACCCTGAAACCCGTCTTGCACTAGCGTAGTCGACAATATTGATTTGTAGAGGTCACCGAAGTTCATAATTTTTATGAGTGAGACTTGCCGCCTGACCAAGTCAGCCCCAGGAAGATTTTCGATAAAAAAAAATTGATGGCACAAGGGAAAAAGAATGAAAGTTTTCACATTTCTAATAAGCAGTTCGGTTATGCAACGAGCAAAGAACATGGCTCGGCACTAGTGCAGAACAGTTTTACCGTGATAGCAGTTCTACGAAAAATTCTCATAAACCCTCGTCGCTTATCGATCTAGAAATTCTCATGTTTCTACTAGATATTTAACAATGTATAGAAGCCTATCAACAACAATTCAATTAGAATCGGCGTGAAGCCGCTGCAAACAATAACGCTTTTTTATGTGGATTTCAATTCGATGTTAATTGCGATTTATTCATATTGGGACTGAATAAATTGGGAATTCATATTGGTTTTGATGTTAAAATACGCGCCTATCTATATTCATATAAAACCACAAAGTTGTGTTTTATTTCTCAGAATTTATTTAAGTACTCTGCCGCATAACGATGTGTCTTGTTTGATCGATTTTCATGGCCAGATCAACTAGCATCAACTTTTAAATTTCTTGACTATTGCCTTCTCTGTCAACAAATTCTAGATCACCTTTGTTTGCGAGAGATTTAGACATGCAATCATAAGTTTTTTTTTTGTAATTGAAGAACAGTTTGGGGATTTTATTTTTAAAATTTTGTTGGTCAAACAATGGCCTCAATATCATTAAATTTCAATATTGATACAAATTGTGCTAGGTTTGGGTCGCACAAACCCTAACTAACAACTAGAACTAATCTTCCTAAACTTGAAAAACCCACATTTGACTCACACAAGGTATGGTGAGTCACCTACTAAGGAACCTATCAATCCTTAGGGGGTTCTCGGATTGAAGTCCATATGCCACATTGGCAGTCTGCTACTCAATTTGTGACTCTAAATTTCTCGTCTTCACCGGGTTGCATCAGCTCTGTAGTTTGGTGAGACTGTTGTTGGATTTATTCAATCATCGGTGGGAGACACCTATTTGAATAGTTCTGAGTGCAGGTCCATTTTGTTTTGAAGTAGAGCGGTATTGTGTACCTTTTAATTATACATTGTTGACCGGGTCGATCCCCACCGGGTTATCGTTGAGAACCTTTTTGGTGGTTATCGTTGGATTTCTCCAAACAGTGGTGGATGATAACCTAAATCTCGCTGGAGTCATGAGAGCACCAACAACAAACCTAGAAGATAAAAATAAATAGAAAAAAACTAAAAAATGATTAACCTAAACTCGATTTTCATCCCGGGAAGTCATGCTACAACGTAATTATTTTACAGCTTATAAGTACTTATCGCCTAGGGAGAATTTTCCTACAAACATGTCGAAGATGTGGTGCTACAAGTTGGTGAAGACTCTGTTGTACGCTAGAAAACTCTATTCGACGAATACAAAATATAGCAGAAAGCCTGTTTTTCTTTTTTTTAGTGGGCCAGACAAGGTACTCGCCATGGGATGACCTATTCGACTATTTCCCGCAACCTATCACCACTAAAGATACCGCTGACGTTGTTCCACCATTATGGCCACCACGAGACTGTCGTGGCTACTGTCGGCCACGACAGATATTTATTGGATAGCGAGACTATGAACATAGTGGTGATAGCTTTATGGATAGGTTGAAAAAAAAGTTTAACTGGATTTCTGAAATGACTGGAATTTGTGAACACGTTGCTACCACCACTGACTGCAGTTTTTTAGCGAGCTATCCATTCCTATAACTCCTTCGATCAGCCCTGCTTCTCCATTTTTGGCAACATCGGTCAGCTTCTTCCTTAGAAGTTTGTGGCTCGTTGCTGATTCCACGATAGGTAGTGTCAAGGATTCTCTTGATGACCAGATCAGGAGTGTGGCATTGGATCTGTACCAGGTCAGGAGCGGTGGTGGAGCATAGTGATGTATCGGCTTAACCGCCGGCCCGGATCTCTTCGTCGTGCGGCTCTACCCTTTCTCTTCCAACATCACAAGAATGCCATCTTCACCTCTCTGATAGTCCTCCATCTACAGGTTCCCTAAAATGGCAGAAGCATGTCTTCTCCGTCTTGATTGAGGATCAGCAGCGAGTAGGTGATTTGAGCACATTAGCCTTCCTAACCCCCAATCTACGAACTAGAATGAAGAAAAAGAAAAGAGCATAAAATAAATTAGAATGGGAGGGGGGGGGGGGAGGGGTCACTGGACCGCCATCGGTGGCCCTAAGATTTGTGTGGGAGAAGTTTGGTTTTTGCGATTTTAGGAGAGAGCATTTTTGTAAGTATTTTTGGAGAGAGCATTTTTTGTATTATGGTAGAATGGTGGGGATGTTATTTTCATGATCATGCCCTATGTGTTGTTCTCTTCTCGAGTTCTCTCCGTGTTGGTCAGAGTTAGGAATATTTAATCTTTTTTTTTCAGGATGAATCCATCTCTAATTTTAGGGTTGATTTCACCGGTCTGAGCTGGAAGGATCAAATATTTATTGCTAGTATAAATCCATCTTTGGTCCATTAAATTCGCCTGTCGTCTCAGCTGGCCCTTTTTTTACGTGGCACTAAAATAATTTGACATTCAAAATTTTTTCCTTCTAAACATCCAAATTCATTTGAGGAGCAATGTGTGGCGGAGATATAGAATGACAGAGCTTTGTCTCCGTGCATAAACTATTTTAATCGGTGTCATATGTGTGGCTCTACAATATATTTAGTACCACTTGTTGGCTGCAAAGTCTATCTCAAGACCATATTAGTATGATATTGTCCACTTGGGGCCTTGCATGCACAATTTTATAGTTTTGGCTTATTTCCTAGAAGGTTTCAAGCTAATATGGATCGACAGCTCCTTATATTCATGACTTTTCCTTTCGATTTTTGTTTTCAATCTGAAACTCGGGTTTGACACCTCAAAAACATGCACTTGTTTTTTTTGTAAAATGGATCCAATGGCTAAGCAAAGCACCTACAAATAAGTTTGAGTATGGCAACACCGCCCTTTCACTACTTGTAGAGAGCCATAAAAATTTTGAAAGACGTATATTCAACCAGAAAATTCAAGACGAAGATGACGTATATTCAACCAGAAAATCGTATGTCCTAAAGACGAAGATGACGTATATTCAACCAGAAAATCGTATGTCCTAAAGACGAAGAAGACGAGAAATACAAAGAGGAACTTACGAGCAACTATGTGGCATTTGGAGCAAAAAATTGTGGTGGATCAGATGATGAATGTTCATACATGTCAGAGAAAGATGAAGTTGTATGTTCCAACATAGATTATAATGATGTGTCTAGTGATGATGACGGATTGGTTGTAAGTGATGAAGAAATCTACAGTACATACGAGAAGATGTATGCTACGTGGCTTAAAGTTATTGATACAAACAAAGTATTGAAGGAAGAGAAAAATCATCTGGCTGAGATAGAGAAAGCATTGTGAGTGTTAGTTGTTGAACTCAGAAAACAGAATGATGAGTTAAATATAAAACTAATTTCAGCAACCAAGAGAGTTGAGATATCTGAAGTAGCTATTACCAAGTTTAACACTGGAAAGGTGAAAATTGATGACATTATGATCATGGGAAAGAGCTTTAGAGATCAACACGGAATTGGGTATGACAACCCTCCTAGGAGCACATTCACACTCAATTCAAAGATCCAAGAGGTAAAGAGAAAGTTCAAAAAACCTCATCAAAGGAAACCCCTCATTTGTAGCTACTGCACGTATCAAGGTCACATAGAGGAACAATGCCGAAAATTACTCAGGGACATCATGACAGGACAACAACCCTCAGCATGTTCCAACATAGACGAGTTCTAGCAATCAAAGATGGTTAGAAAGGTATGTTGTTAAAAGCTCTAGTACTTTCCCTATTGCACATACTTCCCTTATAGCACATTCCAGAGATTCGTGGTACTTTGATAGTGGTTGTTATCTCCACATGACTTGCACTCAAGAATTTCTTACAAACATCAAACCATATGATGGTGGTTTTGTTACCTTTGGCGATGGAAAGAAGAGTAGAGTAGTTGGAAAAGGAAAACTAAAGATGGAAGGATTTCTAGTATTCACTAGTGTTTTGTTCATTGAAGATTTGAAGGCAAATCTGTTGAGCATCAGCCAACTGTGTGCCAATAATATGACCATGGAATTTCAAAAAGATAAATGTATAGTGAAACACGGTGAAGCCAAAGTTCTCTCAGGCATTCGAACATCAGAAAATTGCTACTTGCTGGAGAGGGAAGTGAAGTGTATGAGTTCAAAATAAGATGAAGGAATTCTGTGGCACAGAAAGCTCGATCACGTCAACTACAAAACCTTGGTGAAAATTGCAAATGCAAAGGCAGTATGAGGTATGCCTACACTGACGAGTAAAAGTGGGATTGTTTGTGAACCGTGTCAACAAGGTAAACAAATTCGATCTCCCCACTCCTCAGTTTAGTATATAACTAACTCAAGAAACCTGGAATTACTACATATGGATTTGATGGGTCTAGTTAATATACCTAGTATGAGTGGCAAGAAATATATCTTTGTTTGTGTTGATGATTTCTCTAGATTTACTTGGGTAGCTTTTCTAAAAGAAAAATACAATACTGTGGATGTGTTTTGAAGTCTTGTGATAAAATTACAAACTATAAAAAGGAAGTCCAGTTGGGAAAATTGTCAGAAGTCAGTTGGGAAAATTGTCAGAATTCGCAGTGATCATAGCAGGGAATTTCAATTCTCTCAATTTAGCGACTTCTATGATGAATTTGAAATTCAACATAAGTTCTCTGTACCAATCACTCCTCACCAGAATGGCATAGTGGAAAGAAAGAAAATGACTCTTCAAGAGATGACTCGAGTCAGGTTAGCCGAGAAAGATATTCACAAAAAATGGTGGGCAAAAGTCGTTAATACAACTTATTATACAATCAACCAAGTGTATCTACGTCCATTCACAATCAAAACATCCTACAAAATTTGGAAGGGAAGGAAGCCAAATGTCTCATAATTTCATGTATTTGGAAGCAAGTGCTACATTCTCAGAGATAGAGAGCAATTGACGAAATTCAACTATCGTATCGATATTGGGATTTTTCTTGGTTATTCTCTGAACAGCTGGGCATATCGTGTTTACAATCTTTGGAAAAATACTCTTATGGAATCCATAAATTTCATTTTGGATGATACCGAAGAAGGACAAGTATCAAGTGATAGAGAAGATGAACCGAACAAAGACCATGTTCCAACACAGCACAATCAACCTGACGAGCCAGCCAATGTGGGAACATCTGAGCAGACCGACTATCCTGTTGAACCTGAAGATATCGAGTATGTTGGAACATCATCCCCCACTGACTCACTGCATGTTCCAATATAGGTGCAATCAGAACCAATTGCAAGGAGTACTCATTCAATCCCTCAAGTTGATTACAGGAAATTAGCAGGATTACAATGTTTTATCTCTCCCATTGAACCCAAGAACTAAAATGAAGCTTTACTTGATGAATACTAGATTGTGATGATGCAAGAATAACTTGGTCAGTTTGCACGAAATGATGTATGGTATCTCGCTCCTCGTCCTAAAGGTGTGAATGTCATTGGCACAAAGTGGATCTTCAAGAACAAAATAGATGTTGATGGAGAAATCACTCAAAACAAGGCCATACTAGTTTCTTAAGGATATACTCAGGTTGACGGAGTTGATTTCGATGAGACATTCGCACCAGTTGCCAGGTTAGATTTGATTCAGATTTTACTTGATATTGCTTACTCTATGAATTTTACTCTATATTAAATGGATGTCAAAAGTACTTTTCTAAATGGTGTGGTAAATAAAGAAGTGCATGTTTAACAACCTAAAGGATTTGAGGACCCTCATTACCCTCACCATGTGTTTCGACTCAAGAAGGCATTGTATGATATGAAACAAGCACCGAGGGTATGGTGTGAACGACTTACTAACTTTCTAATTTATAAAGGTGATCGTCGAGAGGAAGTAGATTGCACATTATTTGTGCTAAAAAAGGCCTAAAAAATTTGGTTGCTCAAACCCATGTTGATGATTTTGTGTTTTCCACTTCATTATTTATGGTGCAGGATTTCGTTACCGTGATGCAAGCCGAATTTGAGATGAGTATGGTTGGAGAAGTCACGTACTTTCTAAGGCTTCAATTCAAGAAAAAAATAATGACACGTTTATAAATCGGAGTAAGTATACCCTGAACTTAGTGAAGAGAATCAAACTAAGCAATTCTCGTGTTGTCCGAACGCCTATGGGAGTTTCTAATAAAATGGTAAAAGATAAGAAAGGAGTTGGAGTTGATCAGAAATTATACAGGGGCATGATTGGGAGTCTATTGTATTTGACAGCTAGTAGACCAGATATATGTTTCAATGTAGGAATATGTGCAAGATTTCAGGCTGACCCGAAGGAATCCTGTTTAACTGCAATCAAAAGAATTATTCGATACGTAAATGAGACTTTTAAGTATGGTTTTTGGTATTCTAAGAATCAAGCCTCTGATCTGATTGGGTACAGTGACTCTGATTGGGTTGGTAATGCAGATGATCGTAAAAGCACTACAGGTGGGTGCTTCTTTATTAGCACGAATCTAGTTTCTTGGTATAGTAAGAAATAAATTCAATCTCTCTGTCTGCTGTGGAAGCTGAATATCTTGCTGCTGGAAGTTGTTGTGCATAACTATTATGGATGAAGAAAATGTTGAAAGACTATGGAATTCATCAAGGGCGGTTGAAGATCTTATCTATTTATATTTCTAAATATATAGTTCAGCACTCTCGAACGAAGCATATTGACATAAGGCATCATTTTATTCAAGATCTCAAGGAAAGGAAGGAAGTGGTAGTTGTCTATATTCCAACATCTGAGCAATTCACAGATATCTTCACAAAGCCTTTGGATGCTGCCACATTTGAGCTTCTCAGACAACACTTAGGTGTTTGTCAGATTTGAGGTACATCTTTATATAACTTTTATTTTGCTGTAAATTTTTTCTCGTTTGATTTGTGTGTACAGAAAATCAGTGAAACGAAACAATTAGAAAGAAGAAGAGGTGAACAAAAATTGAAAATATGGATAAGCTATGTTGGAAGTTCAAGTGGTATGACATGAGTTTACAAGAGGGAAAAGTGAAATCATTACCTCTCTTGGAAAGGGAAAAAAGGTTGTGTGGTAAAAGAGGTGAAAAGAGAAGAGTTTAATTTTGGTTCAAATTTTGTTTCTATCTCTTCACCTTCCCTTTATTTTTGGCCATTATACTCCTTCTCTTTGGGATTTTTGGAAAATATACTCCTTCTCTTTGGGAAAAGTGAAATCATTACCTCCTTGTACTCAAACTATTCTTTCCAAGAGCAATTCGTGCGAAAAACTCACCATGGCTGAGAACAAAAATATAGACGGTGCTCCACTCCCTAAGCTTACCTCCGGTAACAAAGAGAAGAAGAATGAGATTACCAATGATGGCAAGACTCCCTACAAAAAGGTATTTAATCCTCATTTCCCTCACTTTACTCTGCATGGTAGAGACTTTGAGTTAGCTGAAGAATTATTTTTATTGAGTAAAAGAAAATAGAATTCCTTTAGACTTGACAAAGTTTAAAGATTTGAAGAGCTTAGGGGATAAGTTTTAGATGTGGATATCCAAGAGTTGTATACAGGGGATATAGTAGACTCGAAAGATGTGGAAGATTATGAACTTATAATGTTGAGATGGTTATACGGGTTACATAATGGAAAGGATATGTTTCATATTTACTTTTATATTCCAAGATTAAGTAGTGTGAAACTTGAAGAGATTGATAAATCTGAGACAATAGGGTTATAGATTGTAAAATCCACTGACATGGTGCCATTGGGGGTTCTATGATGCCGATGCTACCCATAGGATGGAAGAACTAAGAAGACCTCTGATTATTGTGGTGTCTGACTGTGAAAGAGAAGAAAGTGTTGGGTATGTTCCAACACAGGGGGTAGAGACAGAAGGAGGAAAAATAGGGGGATTTAACCTGATGCAGGAGGAGTTAGGTAATGAGCAGCATGTTAGAACACAGAGTGAAGCTGATACAGGTGCTGAGCAGGATGAAGAGATTGATCAAGCTGAGCATGTTCCAACATAGGAGCCAAATTTGAATTACTCTAGTGATGAGGTTTTGGATGAGTTCATTCAAACTGTAAGGGCTAAGAGGAAGATGCCTACTGATGAGACTTCTTCACCAGCCAAGAGATCCAAAAAGAAAACTTAAGCTACATCAAAGAAGAAGAATGTGCTGCCACCTCTTCTTGTAACTAATGTAATTTCTGACATTTAATTTGATGATAATTGTGAGGAGATGGGAAAGGTTTTTACTGAAAGAAAGATTATCTCTGAAAGGCAAGTCGATCTAGAGGCATATAGAACAAGGGTTTTTCTGATTTCTTGGACCAGATTGGGATGAAGACTGCTACAACAGTCTACCAGGGTTACAATAAACAGTTAGTTTGTGAGGTTTATTCAAACCTGATGGTTGGAAATTTAGAGGAAGACTCTCCCTGGTGTGACAGGGTATTTGTAAGAGGAAAAATTGTGAATTTCTTTGCTAGAAAAATTAACAGGATGCTGGGTCTGAGAACTCTTGAATTTGATGGGGCATTTTCTGAGGAGTTGGAGGTTACTGATGATCAAATTTTGACTGAGAATTCTGGTGGTTATCAAACTCAGTGGCCAACTCAAGGGTATTCCAAGGCCTCATTTTTATCCTCTAGATTCTTCTTCATGTACCAGATTGCTGTGAATTGTTGGATGTCATCTACCAACACTAAAACTTTGACAAAAGAGATGGCAAAACGGTTGTACTGTGTTGGAACACAGAAACATGTATACCTAGGATTGTTCATTCAGCAGAGTATTGTTAGGCAGGCTATTGCTCCAAAGGCTAAGCATGCACTGGTATATTTGTGCCTTATTTCTGCTGTGGTTAGAAGTGAAAGGGTCAAGGCTAAGGTTGGGGATGTGATTGTGAAGACTAGGTATCTTAGGCCTAATAAGAAGACATTTGAGATGAGAAAGATTCATGATCTGCCTTGGAATTTGAATGTTTCAACCTCTGGGACTAATGAGAAGAAAGCTAGACTTGCTGCAATGAATGCAAAATTGGGTGGCTTTGGCTATACAGATAGCAGCATTGGAAGCTGAGAAGGCAAAGATTGAGGGGTAGAATGCTCATTAGGAAGCACATGATGCTGCTCCTGAACAAGATTGAATGGTCTGAACTGACTATGTTCCAACATAGGTCAAGGTGCTGAGTTTAGGGGGAGCAGATTTTATTGATATTTTTGGTTATTTTTCTGCTTTTATTGCATTTGGCATATTCATGGCCCCAGGGAGCATATTTTGGATTATGGATATTATTTTTTGGTGATGTAATCTGAATTAGTTTGGGATTCTAGATTTCTGGTTTTCTTGTGGTTTTTATACGAATTCATATTCATTGTGAAATATTTAGCATATGTTCCAACATAAGTGAATTTTTGACAGACTTATGTTGTGAGATTGGATGTTTTTCTTTATGTTATTATTTTCAAAATAGATATGTCCATAAAATTTCAAATGGGGAGATTGTAAAGTCATGTTGTTTTCATGGATTAATTAATTGGCAATTTGTGAACTGATTTGGAAAAGAAAAATGTTACATGTTGGAACATACGTTCAGCAGCATTAAATATGTTTTTACAAAAGATCATAATATTGTGATTATGTTACTTTATAGAAGTCTGAATATTCTGCAATATATTAGGCGGTGGTAGAAACATATTAGGTTTATGGAAAATCCTTTTAAATATGGAATTTGATTTATGAGGTATATGGGATATATTGAGATAAGGAAAATCTCTTTATTTATGGAATTTGGATATGCTTCAAAAGCAGATAAGGAATGAGAATATTATGGAGATAATCATGGAGAGTTCCGAGACTTACAAACTTAATTGAAAAAAATTTGTACATAGATTTTCTCAATTAAGTTTGTTTTGCAAAGAATCAATGCATACATGTTCCAACATACATAACCTGTTGTTCAAAGTTCTGAATCGCATACATTAATTCCTTGGGAGCAGGAGATCCAGCGTCGACGAATTTCAAGGTTAGAGAGAGTATGATCAAGGAGGATCGGTAGCAAGGGGAGCTTGCATAATCCACACAACATAATTAGATAGATTAGTGTATTTGTATGGTGTACTTTGTACTCCATCTTTCTGATTAGTGGATTCATTCTGAACTGGGCCAGATCCCACACATGTAGGCAGATTTCACCAAACTGCGTAACCAAGTCTCGTATCTTTATACTTTACTTTATTGCATACTTAGTTATATAGGTTATGTTGGAACATAATAGTAGTAATTAAGATAATTCGGTAAAATCAAATTTCATACATGTTACGGAGAGTCCAAAAACATTTCATATAATGTCCAATACTATATAGAACAAAAGTTATTGATGGTCAAATATGCCATAAAAAAATGTCTGGTCAAAGGGGGTCATAAATAGAGGAGCGAGAGAGTACTTGAGCTTTGAAGAAAAAATCCATCACATAGGACATAGCTACCTATGACCCGTTTGTTGGTGTTTTATGGAAACACAAAGCTATTTAAGTATAATTGGATTTGAGTAATTGTAAACTCAGGATGTTAAAACAAGTTTGGTGGTGCGGAGTGCACATTTGTATAAACTATCTACGAGTTTACAGGTTCATATGATAAGGATTAATTGTGTTAGTGATAACTAACATTGCTTGTCCTGGAAAGATATATCATTTCAGAATTTATTATAATTTTGATATGGTGGTGTGTATTGTCTAACTTCTCTTTGATGGAAATGATAAGAATGATATCAGATTAAATACGATACATTGAATGTTGTAGTGCAATGTGGAAAGATGTATCGTGTGAAAAATTGCATCATTTCAGAATTTATAATTCTGATAGGTTCATGGTTTAGTGTGGAATGATGAAGTGTTATGTCTTTTCACGACATTAGTTTCTTATAAATACATGCACTCACATGGATAGTTATATATACACAATACAGAAGTGAAAATCTTAGAATTTTCAGACTTACTCAGTAACCAAAAACACAGGTACTCAAAAGTATTCTTCTGATTCAAGCCTAGAACAGGAGGGATTCTCGATTGTTTTATCCTCGAAGGGAATTCGTGTAACCCAAGGCTGTAATAGGGTCGAATTACTCTTTAAGGAAAGCGTACGTAATGCGACTCACATCGATATCCAAGTAAAGTTTTACCACAATCATCCAATCGTGATTTTACCATTCCAATGGAATGGAATATTACAGCATCTTCCCCAACACTGTTCATGATTCATAATTCCATGCCAAAGCCCACGATGGAAGAATCTTCCGTTACTAGTTTCTTAAGGGAATTATCTACACCCACATGATCGGTAAAATGGTTAGCCCTCTGGTGTCAGTCCTGTTATCGCGGGTTTGACTCTCGGCTGCCAAAGCAGTGGGATTTCTCCAGTGGAGGGGTCCCTTGTGGGCAACGAGTGCAGTCGTGGATCAGGGGTTTGACCCTAATGTCTGCTGTGATTTACCTCTCCAGTGATGGCTATGGTGTTAGCGCGGTTGGAACCTTGGGGGTGAGGGTATCTCCTTTTAAGGGGATTATCTGATTAGAGTCCTTGGACTTGTCTTGTTTTTTCGAGTTGTCATTTGATCAAAACAATGACATTGATAAACGAGGTAGGTTTATTCAGTGAAAAGTGAGAAGAGTAGGTTTTCTTACAGGCGGTCTATCTATAAACTTATGAACATGCCACTTAATTTTTACCTTATACATTTTATTTGTTAACTTACATACTACAAAATTTTAAAAATTTTAAAATACTTTTTTATATCATAAATTTTAATATTTTCACGTTTAAATACATATTATTACTTGTTTTAACTTATAAAATACTATATTTAAATTTTATTAAAAATTACAACATTTAAGGTAAAATCCCCTGTGGACTATCAATAAGGTTATGAAAATGCCGCATTTCTTTAGACTTAATCAAGTGAGAAAACAATAACAACAAAATGTATTAACGAAATCGCGCATTTACCATTCATCAAGGGATGAATTGCTACTTATAATAATTCGATTATGTGATTAAAATAGTTCTATATAATAACAAAAGATTATCATACTTTTATGAATTTATATACAAAAATTCAGGGGCGAAACTAGGAATTTAGTATAAGGGTGTTGGAGAAATTATTTTACACTTCATCTAAAATTATACATTCATACATCAAATAAATTTTATTATTTGAGTAAATATAGAATTTTATAAGGTAATGTTTTTCTTATATATATATATGTGTGTGTGTGTGTGTATTACATATGATAGAATGTAAAACCCACAATTATTTGGACTGTATGTATTTGTATTTATAGGTGAGTACAAAGGATTACAAAGTACCAATCATTCCTAGAACAAGATATTACAAATTCCAATCAGAAAAAGATTATTTCATTATCCTTCTTCTATCCCCCCCATTAAGCGAAGCATAGGATTACTAGCATTGCAAAGCTTGGAATGCAAAAACTTAAATTGCGGATGAGGTAGACCCTTTGTAAAGATGTCTGCAAACTGAAGGTCAGAGAAAGCATAAGATACCTTGAGCTTGTCAGAAGACACCATCCCACACATCGATATCAATGTGCTTGACTCTCTTATGCAAAACTGGATTCTGAGAACAAAAGTGAGCACTATTGTTATCACACAGCAACACAGGTGGCACATGAATCGAAATACATCTCTGAAAAGATATATAAACCAAGTTAGTTCCACTGCAATATTGGCCATAACACGGTACGTATTTTGATACCGCGCTAGAATGGGACATTGTAAGTTGCTTCTTAGCACCCCAAGAAACCATATTACTACCAAGGAAGATGCTGTTACCCTTTGTGGACCTATAAGTCTCTACACAGTGGTCCTGACCCGCCTCCACTCAGGGTCGTTAATTGTAGCTAATTAACCCGAGCGAAGGCTGAAATCAAAGGGGTCAAAGATAAAAATTTATAGTTTTGAACCTAACTCACTACTAAGATACCGAGAGGGTAGCTAGTGGCAAGCCCGGGTATGTTCACAAAGATGTTAGGGCCTTATAGTCAATTAAACAAAACCACGTCCAAGTTGTCAATCTGTGTGTGTTGCTTGAAATATGTATGGTAAACAAGGGGGGTTGGTTTTCCAACTAACTACTACAATCATAAAAGTAAAAGACGAGTAAACTATATAAGCTAGACACTTGGGGAATATTTGTGTAACATGGTTAATTATATGCTTTGATCCTAGATTCTTTTGAATAGAAGTCATTGAAAAGATAATCTACTGCTCATAACACGTGGTGTGGTCGATGGTCAGCACTTCTCCATACCTGCCACGTAGGGTGCTCTTGCGATCTTCTATCGGCATCGCCTCTGTAGTTAGGGGAGTACAACAAGGTCCGACCATTTTTGTAGGTCTGTTTCTCCCCCGTACGATTACGTCCTGGGTACTACACCACGAATGCTCTACTCCCTAGGCCTATAAACGAGGCAAAGGGAGGTAAGCACCTTATCGATGATACTAGGACCTCTTACAATCCTAACTTGCTACTATTTACTATCTCTACTCGTAACCCTTTGGACCAACTATTCGGCTAAGACTGGTGTGCTTTCATCGTACATTAAAACTCAAAAAAGACCTACGTGCACACACTCACGTGAACCGGACCCTGCTACCCATATCACATCCAGGTTTCTCTTCCCGGGGGGTATCAATATTTTCACCAACATGAATGTAGACCAGAGTGTATGCATATGGAGTGTATCATTCATGCAATAATAAGATTCAAGAACAAGCCATCATAATTTCACAAGCAACTAAATTAGGAATAAACTAAGAATCTCACAAAAGCATTAATCAGCACATGAATACAATTATCCTTAAGCTATAGAAACTGCCCCCTAGACATGGAATCATAGTATTTCATTGAATTCCACATCTTAGGGCTAAAGCAAAATAAAATGAGAAAGAACCTAGAAAGAAGAGAGAGTGATTCTCTCTCTAAGTTGCTTTCCCAAAATCTAAAAAGTGAAAGAAGATATGAAAAGTACCAAACCCTAGTAAAATAAGCATCTATTTATAGTAGTAGGGGATTGGGTCTAAAAATAGGCCCAAAATAGTGTAAAAACCCTAATCAGCCACCACTGGCACGGACCACCGTGGATGGCGCGGTCAGCGCCACTGATGTTGCTCGTGCTGGCACGGGGCGCCAGATCTGGCGCAACCCGTTCTACTTCTCTAGTGCAGGTCATGCTGGGCACGGTCCACATCGTTTGTCATGGCCCATTTGCAGGAGAGTCATTTTTTCACTTCTGATCCGCAGTCCGTGACGTTTGGTGCGGGCCGTCAGCAAAATCTTCATTTTGCTCAGTCTTTTAGCACGGGCCACTTAATTCTTCACATTCCGCTGGCTGGTCTCAACATTTTGCACTTGGAACAATGTGGTCCATGTAATATAGGATGGTCTGCGCCCATACTTAGCCATTTTGGAGTGAAAAAGGGCACTTGAGCACGCAGGCTGTAGAGATTGGTGCAGCCTGTGCCAGGTTTTGGTACGGTTGGTGCCACTTGGCATGGCTCGTGCCAGAGACCCTTGCAGGGCGCCATATAGTGTGGTGCGAGGTGTTGGTGCCTTGCTTGGTGCCAACCATAAGTGGTTCACGCTAACTCGTTGATGCTTCGCCCGACTGAACTTCTTTGCTCCGCTATGGAAGAACTGTTGGTCCATTTTGAGTGTTCTTGTAGTCGATTTTATGGTTTTTGAGGAGACAAATCCAATGGAACCAACCTTAAAGGCTGCTTCATGTTTGATCGTTCCTATAATTTGGCAAAACTCTTAGACCACGATTCTCCATTTCTTCCTTAGCCTCTTTGAACTTCAATCCTGCCTATATTTTGCTCCATCTATTTACTACCATGATGTAATGTCTGTGGCCTTCATCAAATGTCATTCTAATGTGATTGGCCTTTAACATCTTCTCCTGTCCTTGCAAACGGCCTTCAACATAGAATGAAACAAAAAGTACTCGCGAGCGACCTACTAAGGATGATCACAAAGGAAGATCTAGGTGCATGTGGATACAAGGTGTCCATTAGTACCAATTAAGTCTACAAAACACGGAATTTAGATAAGAAAACCAAACATGGCCATCTAAACCCCTTGTCATGTAAACTCAACTAATACTAGCAATCCAACATATAAAACGAACCTATTATTACGCCAAATGCAACAGTTAACGCACGCATAATGAAGCACATCAGACCCCCCACACTTAACCCTTTACTCGTCCTCGAGTAAATAAAACAAGAAAAGGACTAAGCAAAATGTAGCATGGAGGCATAAGTTAACCGAGGCATTCAATTTATTCTTAGATTACTATGTTTCCTCCCAAAGAAGCAAGAATCTCACAACTCTCTCTCCCCGAAGAACCTAAGAAATTTAACCACCCAAAATAAAATGTAGAAAAAGGTAAGCGGAGAAAGATAAGAGCTAAACTAGCTTACTTTTCCCAAAATAATCCCAAAAAGCAATCAAATAGTTGTCTCCAAAAACAATCCACCAAGGAAATCCAAGAGTCGTCGACTTGGTTTTAATATAGGGATAACTCTAGATTCTCGACCTAGTTAAAACCAAGGATGATACAAATGTATCGTTAACCTTGTTTTTTTCTTCTGATTTTTCCTAGGAGCCCTTTCGAGTTTTCATCCTAGCTTTCACACATGTTGAGCTCACATTCTCACTTTTTTCCACACAGCCTCTCATTTTTGCCTAGGTTCGTAAATCTAGTCGGGCCTAGCCTCTCCATTTTACCTGGGTCTTTCGACCTATCTGGGCTTTTCCAAATGTTGGCTAAGTTTCCTTTTTGGGTTTCCAACTTAGCCGGGTATATATATACATATTTCATTTTTTCATTTTCATTTTTGTTTTCAAAATTTTCAATTTTTTGGTGTAGCTCAAAATGCCCCAAAGATGGGCTTCATACTACAAGAAGATAAGATCAAACAAAATATTACACCACCAATATTCTAAAACATCTATCCCAAGACAAGCTATGCATCCTACCTAGCAACTCATACCACCAAGTAGACATCCAAAAGCATCCCACAACAAATTAAACACCTAAGTCACCAAAGAAATAACAAAAACTCAAAGAAAAACCAAAATGCACAGAGGAATCCCAAGAATGAAAACTCCCTAAGTGCTTACTACTCCCTCCCCCGCACTTAAACTTATGCATTATCCCCAATGAATAAAAGCAATATAAACACATAAATGAGGTTGGGAAAGTAGTAACACTGACTCTCTCGGCCCCGAAGGGCCTTCCTCCATGTGCCTCGTGTTGTCTCTCTCAATGTACCCAAAAGCTTGAATGGAGGCCTCCATGGAATCCATCCACGTGTTAAGCTCCTCTAATTGGGACCCCATACCACCTATCGATGGGACGACCTCTGTCATCACTTGGGTAGAGCTTCAAATATTTTTCCCCAGGGGAGTGTAATTGGTCAATGATGTTCGTAGATAAGAGAGAGCGGCTAGGAGGTACTCTCAAATAAGTCACCCTCGACCTCCTCGATATCTATCTCTGGGTTGGCTAGAAACCTATGAAATTTCCTCTCAAATCGTTGGTCGGTCCAAACTCGTGTCGTGGTTAATGCCACTACGCTTCGGTAAGGAAGGACATGAAATTACGAGTGCTCACCCCGCCATAAATCCACACAAAATGGTCCTCTAAAGTCGTAGGTGCTGTCATGAAAGCCTTGGCCAACTTCTCAATGGTGTACTTCGTTCCTGATCTCCCAAAGTTGGCCAATGCATAGTGACTGGATGCCCCAATTACTGTGCCAAAAGCCCTACCATGCCGCCCATTAGAATCTTTCAACTTTTTCTCTCCCTTATCGCCAAGCACTCTTGTACAAAAGTCCCTACTAGGTTTGGGTGGAAGTTACTATCAGGAGTCATTTCCCAAAGGTAATAAACATCCAAACCTGGACATTGTGTTAGCTCACAGTGGAAAAATACTCCCATTTCCACAAATCGTCGAACATAACGCAATGTCGGATGAACCAAGGCAGTGTTTTGACACATATTCTTCCAGTTCGTCCCTATCAGCTGCCTCTAAAAATTCCCAAGGGAAAATGGCATCCCCTGTCAATGTGTCCTCTGGACGTCTCTATTGTATGTCCACCCGAAAGCATGAGCCACTTCCCTGTGCGTCATTGTTTATTCTTTGTTGTCCAAAATTTGATCGCCCAATTTCCATTCTTATCAGTGACTTTCCATAGAGTAGCTAGGAACTCTAAAGTCCACCGGATGTAAGTCTTCAAGTGCTTCTTGAAGTACATAAAATTGTAGGCCTAGCTATTTGATCAATGTCGGGGTTGTCGGGAACCAGAGTCCCCGGTTGGTGGTTTGCACCCTTTCCCAGTTTCTTCCTTTTCTTGCTCCATCAGGATTTTCCTTTCTACGACACACTCTTTTTTGGAGGCATCCTAACATAATGAAGGAAAAGTGGTAATGTGATCATAAACAGGGGCATGGTCCACAATACCATTCTACAAGACAACATCCTTCCTAAATAGCCTAATCATTTAAATCATGATATTCTAAGGATGAAGGCTATTTAAACAAGAACATTCTCATCAAACCAACTCATGTAGATACATACCAACCCATCAACAAAGTCATGCAATCAAGATTCATTTCCTCATAAATTACCCAACACATGGAGAACATATCATCCAAGCATAATAGCACATCAAACCACTCAAACTTTCTTCAACACAAGATTATGCATACAACCCAAACACATTTCTCAGCAATGTATACTCATTCAAGAAGCATGCTTTACATAATACCATCACAGTGTTAATAAAGAAAATAAACAAGGAGTTCAATGAATTACCCAGAATTTGAAGCTAAGAATTGCAAAATCTGCACAAGAAGAAGCAAAAGATGCTAACTTTTAAGAGAAAAGCTTCAAATTTCAAGTTCGCCAAGAGTGTGTGTGAGTGAGTGTTTCTTGAAAAGCTTGAATGTGTCAAATGACTCAATTAGGTGGGAGAATGTACCAAGGATCTAAAAATTCAGTAAAGGTGATAAGAGGGCGAGGTACAATTATGATAAGGATGGAATTTTGAAAATTCACAATTATGGGACACTAGTACCAATCAATTAAATCACAATGGATGGTGGAAGTACTATATGCATAAAAAATCCATAGGAATTAGGGAATTCAAAATTTATGAATCAAAAATGCATTTAGGGTAAATACATATATGACCCTATGTTTTGGTCATAAATGCCAATATAACCCTGTAAAGTTCAAAAGTGTGATTATAACCCTATCTTTTGCATCAGAATACCCGATATAACCTTTTGGCCCTATTCTAGCATTGACTTTGTATTTTTTGGCATTGACCAAATACATATAGACTAAAATTCCCCAGTCTTAAAACTAAAAAATTAAAGACAATAATACCCCTAAGACTTTTCTTCATCTTCATCTCTATCTCCCTCTCTAAAACAAGCATCGCCACTGATCTTCCACTTTGAACCACCGCTTGCCGCTGATCTGCCACCGCCGGCGGAAACCTCTAACATCGAAACTTCTATCGCTACCAAAGCCACTGAAAACTGCCGCCTCCTACCTCTAGATGAAGACAATATTTTTTTTAAAAAAAACCAGGCCCCCACGACCACCTCTTCGGTCTAGCGGTGGTGTTCAACGCATCGACGATTACCTCCAGCATTGTGGTGGTGCTTTCAACTCGTCATATTTTCTTCGTCCTCTAACCATAACTCTGAGGCTACCTCTTCTCGGCTCCTCCGCCACCCTTTCTCTGCTCCTTGCCACCGCCGCTCGTCACATACCCCTCTGCAACTACCTCTCTGCCACTACCCTTCACCATCATCCCTTCACTATATCCCTCCAATCTTTCTCGGCTCCACCCCTGCCCCCTTCTCGGCTCCTCGCCACTTCCGTTTGCCACCATAGCAGTTACCCCTCTACAATTACCCCTCCGTCATTACCCTCTACCACCATTATCCCTTCGTCACCATTATCCCTCTGCCACTATCCCTCCACCATTATCCTTTTGCCACCATTACCCTAAAAAGTATTCTTCTGATTGACGGTGCCATTATCCCTCCGTTAAAACAACCACTACCCCTCATCCACCATTATTACCCCTCTATCGAAACCACCATTACCCCTAGCCCCACTGCGGAAAACCCTAACTCAGCCTCATCCCCCCCCACTCATCACAAACCCTACCTCAACCTTGACATCAGCATCGGGAGGCATTTCTAGGAATTTCCACGCAAGAAAGAGAGAACAAAGAAGAGTCCTCAGCACTGAAGGAATCACCGGAAAAGTTCTTGCTTTTCCACACAAGAAGGCCTCGTTCGATCTATAACCCTCCGACAACTCCGATGAATTCATCGCGCAAAGGGTCTGCGACCTCAGCGCTCAGTCAACCAAACTGTAGAAGCAGTCGGCCTCACAGCCCCACACCACCATCCATTCACCACCATTTTCTGATGCCGCCTAGCCAAATGCCAGAAAATGGAGACATTCGCTATGGAGAATGGAGTAGGACTCAAGGTCTTCTTCTGGTTTGAAATTGAAGAAAATGGAGAACGGCGGAAGAAATTTACGAAGATGATTCCGATCAAATTGAGGAAAATGGAGAACGTGAAAGAAATTGTGGACGATGGGTAAAATAGAGATGAAATTGTGTCTTGCAGTTAGGGTAGTGGGTTCTATGGGAATAAAACAAACTTGATGAGGTTAAAATAGTCCTTTAGACATTTTCTAAAATTTTAATTTTTTTAAAAGAGGTGAATAATGGTCAATTCACATAATTCCGATCAAATTCTGATTTTCAGGGTCAGATTAGCCCTTTCAAGCAAATAATAGGGTTGTAATTGCACTTTTGAACTTTACAAGGTTATATTGGCATTGTCGACCAAAAATAGGGTCATATGAGCACTTAACTCATGCATGTTTTAGCTTAAAATTCAGAATGTTATGAAATTTTCATTATTGGAACAGTTTCACAGCAAAAATGAGGTAATGACACGTATACCCTCGTGCCGAAGGTACCGCACGGGCCCCCCTTGTGCCAAGGTCATCTGGCACATACCGCATCGCATGACATGGGCCGTGCCGCAACCTGGCACAAGGCTTCTTGTGTCAACATGCTCAAATGCAAGCCATTTTGCTTGGCATAAGTCATGTCAAATTCTGGCACGAGGCTGTCAAAATGTTGACCCTATTTCCTTTGGTTTTTCTTTTTTTTCAAAAAAACTATATCACCCATCAAGCCTAATTCCATCCAAAAAAATTATGAGACTCGAACTCAAATTTAAAAATCAAACAAGTGTTTCATCTCAAAATCCTCATCACAAACAAAAACATGCAAAATCTGCTCACTACTCAAAATCACAAAATCAAAACAACAAAAAGCACCGTATATTTATTGTCATTCCCACGAATTATTTATTTTTCATGCAATTTTAGTTAGAACAACCTACCGTTGAGTCTCCGAAATTTCCATCGGTGACTCCACCCACGATGACATCGTTGTGGAGGGGTCTCCACAACGTGTCACCCTTAACTTTAGATGCTTTGTCTGCCATGGGAAATGAATCATGGTGCCTTGCTAAGGTTGAGTCCGTAAACATACTTTGGGTTTAGGAGGAGGCCAAGAGGGTTTTAAGCCCTCAACACTCTTCCCGTCCCACTGCAAGTCACTCGAATCGTGCAATGTAAATGACTCGTCAACACTATCATCATCAACAAGGGATTCATCCAAACATTCGTGCTCATTTGTCAAGTAAGAAGATTCACATAAATCATTCTCATCACATAGGGTCACTCATTTGCACACAAAAGAAGAATCAACCGAATTATGCCTAGACTTATAGAAGTCAAATTCCACTTTATCCACATCATCTTCCAAGTTTAGGGTTCCCAAATGGACATCAATTTTAGTCCTAGATGTCTTAAGGAATGGTCTCCCCAATAATGTTGGGGTGCACTTCCATCGTGCGCAATGTCTAGGACATAAAATTCCATCAGGAATATCAACTTGCCAACCCGTACCATCACATCATTTACTAGCCCACAAGGGCTAGCTTGGGAGTGATCGGCGAGTTGGACAATCACCCTAGTTTCCCTAAGTTCACATATCTTTAGGCGTTCATAAAGACTAAATGGGATCACATTTATAGATGCGTCTAAGTCTATTATGGCATTTTCAACTAGCTTTTCTCCTAAGGAGATAGGAATAGAGAACATTCTGGGGTCATCGCATTTCTTATGAAATATTTTTTTGGTTTAAAATGGCAACTCCCCCCATTTTTAAATGTCCTACCTTCTTAGTTATTCTACCTCTCTTTTTTGTGCATGAAACTTTATGAAACTTAGCATACGATGGCATATTTTCAATTAGTTCCAAGATAGGGATTGTTACATCTAATTTTTTTGAAGATCCTTCAAATACTTGCATCATTTGTCACCACCTTTGGCCTTCCCCTCAAAGCATTTAGAAATAGAGGTGTGATAGTCATTTGTGCATCAGGCGGTGGAAACTCCTTGGAAAAAACTTCCTCAACAACAATTTCATCCTCTTCAAAATTTGCCTTGTTAGCCTCCAAATCCCTATCATCTTTTTGCATCACCTTCTTCTCAGACTTATGAACTTCCTTCCCACTACTCATATTGAGTGCACTCACATTTCTTGGATTGATCTCCAGTTGGGAAGGGAGTTTTTCGGACTGTTTGGCCTCAAGTTAGCTCACCGAGGTGCCGAGGTGCTCAACTTGGACTTCAACGTTGTTGATACTCAAAAAGGCCCTATTTCTAAGGTTTTCAATTTCATGCCTTGTCCTCTCGGCAAAAATCTTATCTTTCCTCCCCAGTTGGCTGATGGCTTCTAAGATCTCTTCTCGGTCCAACTTATAGATCGAGGCATGGTTGTTGGAAAGGCCTTCATCTCTAGGGTATGGTTAAAGTGGAGCTTTCCCACCTCGATATCCTTGAGGTTGATTTTTCTCCCCCCACCAGAAATTTAGGTGATCTCGGTACCTTGGGTTGATCGAGTTTGCGTAGGGATCTTGTCTTGCATCACCTTGGTTCCCCTGAATGGTTGCCCCCTAGCAAATTGTGGTCTATTCCCGCTGTTTACATACCCTACAACCTTCACCTCTAGAAAATCTTCCACTACTTCAGGACATGCCTCGGTGTTGTGGTCAAGGTTTCAGACCCTGCACACTTTGACATGATGAACCATCCCTCGTAAGAACTCGTTTATCATGGAAGCAAGAGCTTGGACTTGCTCCTCCAACTTAGGTGATTGTGAGGGTTCATCCAAGACCTTCACCCTTGATCTTGTGCTAAACTGTTGCATTCAATTGGCCATTTCTTCAAAGAGAGCCATCACATCGATTGGGCTTTTATTGGCGTTTGATCCATTACATGTAGCATTCACCATCCACATGTCTTCATCACACAACCCTTCAAAAAAATAGTAAACTAGGTCCCCCTCCCTGAAAGGATGGTATGGATAGCTTGCTAGCAACCTCTTGAAATGCACCCAATAATCATAAAGTGACTCAGTAGCTCCCTAGGTGATATTAGATAGCTGATTCTTCAGTCCGGAGGAATTGGATGCCGGAAAGTACTTCTCCAAAAATATATACTTCATATCCATTTATGAGCCTATACAATTGGGAGGTAAAGAGAGTGTTTCTCCAAAAATCCTAGGGAAAGAAAGAGAAAGAACTTGGAAAGAAAATAGAGTGTTTCTCTCTCTAAGTACTTCTCCAAAAAAAAGAGAAAGAACTAGGAAAGAAGAGAGAGTGTTTCTCTCTCTAAGTTGCTCTCTCAAAATCTAAAAAGTGAAAGAAACTATAAAAGTATCAAACCCTAGTAGACTAAGCCTTTATTTATAGTAGTAGAGTATTGGGCCTAAAGATAGGCCCAAAATAGGCCAAAATAGTGTAAAGCCCTAGTCAGTCACCACTGGCACGGACTGCCGCAAATGGTACGGTCCGTGCTGCTGATGTAGCTCGTGCTGGTGCGAGGCGCTAGATCTGGTGTGACCCATTTTGCATCTCTGGTGCGGGGTGCAGGATCTGGCATAGGTCATGCTAGGCGCAGTGTGCATCAATTGGTTTTACCATCATGAGAGTTTTTTTCACTTTTGATCTGCGGTCTATATCTTTTAGCACGGGTCATCATCAGAATCCTCATTTTGCTCAATATTTTGGCATGGGCCGCTCAATTCTTCACATCCTACTGGCTAGTCTTGACATTTTGCACTTGAAATGGAGCGGGCTATGTAAAATGGGATGGTCTGTGCCCATACTTATCCATTTTGAAGTGAAATGAGCACTTTAGCATACATGTCGTAGAGATTGGCGCAGCCTGTGCCGAGTTTTGGCACGGCTGGTGCTGCTTGGCACAGCTCGTGCCAGAAACCCTTGGTGCAGGCCATATAGTGTGGTGTGGGCCATTGGTGCCTTGGTTGGTGCCAACCATGAGCGGTCTGCACTGACCCATTAATGCTTTGCCCGGCTGAACGTCTTTGCTCCGCTATGGAAAAACCCTAAGTTTTTTTAGAGTTCTTGTAGTCAATTTTATGGTTTTCGAGGAGAAAATTCCAATGGAACCAAACTCAAAGGCTGATTCTTCTTGGATCATTCCCATAATTTGATGCAACTCTCGGCCACAATTCTCCATTTGTTCCTTAGCCTCTTTGAACTTCAATGCCGCCTATCTTTGGCTCCATCCATCAACTACCACAATCGAATGTCAATGGCCTTCATCTACTACCATTCTAATGTAAATAGCCTTTGACATCTTTTACCTTCTTTGTGAACGGCCTTCAATATAGAATGTGACGAAAAGTACCCACGAGCGACCTACTAAGAATGATTAAAAAGGAAGATCTAGGTGGCCATGGATCATTAGTACCAATTATGTGTATAAAATACAGGATTTAGACAAGAAAACCAAACATGGCCATCCAAACCCCTTGTCACGTAAACTCAAATAATACTAGCAATCCAACATATAAAACAAACCAATTATTACAATGGATGTAATGGTTAGTGCACGCATAATGAAGCACACCAGACCCTAATCGGAATTAGAATAGCCAAGTACTGGAGGGGCGGACATATTCATGCAAAAAACCAAACCACAAAGAAGAGTACCACAAACATAAAGCAAAATATGAGTGGCATCCAAAAAAAATGGTAATTAGTTGGTCCGCATAAACTGACTGGTCGTATTCATAGCATAGGACAAGTTGGGATGTGTGGCCATCAAGTACTGAAGTGCACCAACCAAGGATCGATAAAGCATGGGATTACCAAACGGCTTGCTAGAAGAGCTGAGAAACTGTTAAAAAGGCCACAAAAAGCATAGCAATGGGTGCAAAATCCTGCATGGCTGCGCAAATCAAGGTATCCTCGGCATATCTTACCTAACCAAGGAATAAGTCATTTGAAGTAGGAACAACCTCCAAAACCAAAAATTACTACAAGGTGCCAAGATTGACTATCTTAAACTCATGATTCGCATGATCAATGAACTTACGAATGAGTGCACCATCAATCCCGGTAAGAATAATGTCATCAAAATAAACTAAATGATAGAGTAAGGAAGCACCTTTTGCAAACACAAATAATGATGTATCTGATGAGCTACAAACGAAACCAAGTTCAATGAGGAAAGATATAAAACATTGAAATCGAGCACGAGGAGCCTGTTTCAACCCAAAGATGGTCTTTTGCAGTCGACAAACATAATTATGATGCATGTAGTCTTTGTAACCAGTAGACTGCTCCATGTAGACCGGTGAGTCAAGAACCCCATCCAAGAAGGAATAATTGACATCAAACTAATGTAATGATGAGTTACAAAGAACAAACTAAGACAAGACAGTGCGAACTATAGAAGCCTTGACCACAGAACTGAAAGTGTGATCATAATCAAAACCTAGAAGTTGTAAAAATCCTTACTCAACAAGTCTCGCTTTATGATGGTCAATGAAACCAAAAAACTTAAATTTTAAACAAAACACCCATTTGATCCAACTACATTCACATGCAATATACGGGAACATATTTTGAAGTCTGTTGAGTGCAAAGGGCAGTCATTTCAGAACCCATAGTGGCAAGCCAATCAAGATCCTAGGTAATCGCGTGATAGCTAAGTGACTTAGTATGAATAAAAAAAAGCACTCAGAAGCCTATATATATCATAATCAGAAAAGATTTCTTTCCTTATCCTTCTTCTATTCCATCTATAACTCTATTAAAGGAACATGACCCAATCTACTATGCCAAAGTTCAAAAAATGCTTTAGACTTACTTGATGCAACAAAAGCGGATAAAGTAGCACCACCACAGTCCAAACATATAAGGCTCAATCAGGATGAGCTTTTCCAATAACATCACTAGTGAACTTGTTTGAAATACTGAAAGAGGATTCATTAAAGCAAATAAAAACATTCATATATTGAGTCAACTTGCTAATAGATAGCAAACTTTTAGTAATTTATGGAACAACCAAAAATTTGGACAAAGATAAGGAATCAAGGAATTGAGAATGACCAACATGCATAATGTTAAGGACATAACCATTACCAACAATACATGGTTGTTACACGAATAAGGTGTCACACGATCAAAAGTATACTGAGAAGAAGTCTTGTGGTTTGTTGCCCCAGAATCATCTATCCAGCAATGACACTGAACAAGTTGAGAAGAATGCAGTAGAGAGGCTATAGATGAAGCTTGAGAGGAAAAGTAAGGATACGTCAAGGCAACGTGACCAAATTCCTCACACTATCATTTCTTCCTTGAGCAAGTTTGGATGTTTGTTTGTTACTAATATGCTTCCAAAGCCATATCTGTGTTCCTTTTGTGAGATGGTGAAGGGTAAATGTCTTTCCTTTACTGAAAATAATATATGTTCACTAAGCATACTTCATTTAGCTTACTATGATATGTGTCGACCCTCTCAAGTTGTCTATTGTGTTGGTTATTCTTATTATGTTACATTTGTTAATGATCACTCTTACATCACTTGGCTATATCCTCTACGACGAAAGTTGGATTTTGTATAGGCTTACCTTCATTTTGAGGCACTTGTTGAGGACCAGTTATCTACATCTATTAAAAATTTTCAAAGTGATAGTGGGACAAGGTTTGTAAACTCTCGCATACAATCTCATTTTGCTTCAAAGGGCATTTATCACCAGCTTTCATGTCCCGACATACTAGAGAAAAATGCTCGAGCTAAGCGAAACCATCCCACATCACAAAAGTAGGGCTCTTCACGCTTTTCCATTCCAATTTACATTATTCTTTTTTTGTGCGATACATTCACTGCGGTTGCCAACACCTGTTTTATCTGATCAGGTTTTCCTCTCTGTTATTTTTGGCACTACTTCTGATTACTCCAACTCCCATCCTTTTGGTTATCGAGTTTTTCTATATTTTCACCCTCATGCTCCTCATAAATTGGCGCCTCATAGTTTTCCATGTATTTTCTTTGCCTTGATTCTTTGGAGGGTTATAGTTTCCTTGATCCCAGCTGCTACGAATAAGGGATACATCATTTAGCATACTCACTGTAATGAGTTTTTCTTCATGGATTCTTGTATGGGACTAGCAGTTTCCCTTTCTTCTCTTGATATTTTGGCCTTTATAGAGCCTTCATTGGTACCATTGGAAGTTTTTGAGTCATCTTCATCAGCCTCTTCGCCCAAAGTCCTTGACGATAAAATCTTCCCAACTTTTCCACAGGTTGTGCCACCATCGACAGTACCTTTGTGTGACTGCCCATTTGCACCCGCACCTTCAAGGTTGCCTCGCATACGCCTCCTACTTGTTTGTTTTTGCTGCAATTTTTTTTAATTTAAAAAAGAAAAAAGGACAGGAAATTGCAAGGAACTAAAAGTGATTAAGAACTAGGACTAATTTTTGGTTGATACCATGATAGAATGTAAAACTCACAATTATTGAGGCGGTGTGTATTAATATTTATAGGTGAGTACAAAGGATTGAACTTAAAAAGTACAAATCAAACATGGAATAGGTTATGACAAAACCAATCAGAAAAGGATTTTTTTTCCTTATCCTTCATCTATTCCTTCTACTATATAACTCTATTAACATAGATATTCTAATTTTTTAAACTATATGATTCTATCAAATGTATTCACATGTAATTTTAAAATATATTGTAACTTTTTATGTAAGATAAGTTAAGTGTTAAGATTGTTTATGTTAGAGAGTATATATAGTAGCTTTTAAAAGAATTAAAAATCACATAAATTATAATGAATAGAAAAGTAAATTAGGAATTCTAATTATTGAGAGTTATCGGAATAGAATACGTATAACCAAAGTTGTATATGATTAGGTTACCATAGTTTTGCTTATTCTCTAAGCAACCTCTTGTATAAGAACATGTTGATATCCTGAATGAATACAGGTCAGTTTTACACAATCCCCATACAGTTTTACATGGTATCAGCCTAACATCGATCCTCTCCTCAAAACCCTAAACTCTACACATAGTCATCGGCGCCTCCCTCCTTTATTTTCTGCCACTGGTTTCCCTTATCATGGGTTTTGATGACATGTTTTCCATCAATTCTTACACCCTTACCGCTGTTACATCTGATCAAACCCTCATTATCAAGCTCTTTGTGGTTCAGTTTCATCTAGATCGAAGTGATTACTCTTTATGGCGTCAATCCATCAAGTTTGATCCTGTTGCCTATGATCTTGATTCTTTCCTTATTCTTGGTTCGACCTCGTCTGAGTTATTGGAAGTCTCTCCTGATTAATCCAAGTCTCCCTCTCCACCAAGTCTAAATCTGACCTTTGTTACATGGAAGAAGAATGATTGTTTGGTTTAGTTATGAATTCAATCAACAATTTCTCCTTCTCTTCTAGGGCATGTTGTTCGTGCAGTTACTACCTCTTATGCATGGCTTATTGGAGTGTCTTTTTCATGTATAGAATCGTGCCAATCATGCATCTGAAGCATTAACTTCAGAATTTTCTGAAGGGTTCTCTCTCCATTCTTAAATATGTAGAGAAGAAACGTTCATTTTCCGATTCTCTAGCTGAATGTTTCCACTTTGTCTCTAATGATTAGTTTGTTGAATGTGTTATTCATGGTCTTAATGCTCCTTATGTGGTGTTTTGCACTTCCTTCAACCTCCGTTCAGGTTTGATTTCGTTGCACCAACTACTTGGCATGTTTCTCAAAGAAGAAGCTCACATTCAAATTTCATCATTTGAGAGCTCCAGGTTTTTCTATGAATGTGGCTGCATGCACTAACCGTCCTGCGCCAGATTCATCATCTTTTAGGCCTACCTTTCAATGCCAATTTTTTTGTCGTCAGGGTCTTTTAGGCCTACCTAGCAGCGTCTGAACATGACTAAGTTCCCTACCACTCGTCCTCGACAATCCAGCAATGAGCGAGGGCGTGCTGCGTAGCAGGCTGGTGGCCAATGACAGGCATATGCAGCCTCCCCTTATAATCCTCTGTCGGCTCTTCATGATCTAAATTTTTTTTCAACTCTGCCGCAACCAATCATGTCACCTCTGATTTTTGCGATCGTTATATTCACTCATATTGTTCTAGTAATAAAGGCTTACAAGTTGGCAACGGTATGTGATGTGGTGATCCAATCAGGTAAACCAATTGTTGCTCATATCATGAATCTCTTCCCCTACAAAACAAGTCCCGGAAGTTATTCCGGGAGAAAAGCTCTGACGATCAAGTCAGCCCCTCTCTTCAAGAATTGAAATTTCTCAATCTAGTCACACTTACCTGGATACGTCTCATCTCAATTCCTTTTATAGTGTATTAAAAATGTGGCTCCGCTTACTCCGGGTTTGCTATCGTGTGTCTGATAATGGTTCCAAGAAAGGCAATTTATAGCTGAGACTTGATTATGGTCTCTACTTTTCTCGGTTTGTGGGTTGGCTAGGATTCTCCTGAGTCCATCTGCCTTTATTCCCATCGCTGGTTAGGATCAAACCCATTTGTGGTTTGGGTCTACCACCTCGAATTTGGGCTAGGTATACACCATAAGCCCTCCTAGCCATGAAGACTAAAAGTCATGGAGCGATGTCGTTGATTGTGAATTAAATGTTAACTGATGTTGTACCTCAACAACTTTCTCGTCATTTGATTTCACCTTCATAGTCATTGTGAAGTGACATTAGCTTTTTGGCTATACCTCTGTCCTCGCTAACTCTTCAGATTTCATATTTTGAATTTTGAATCTCTCATCCTTGGTATCTTTATGATACAAATGTTTGCATAGATTTTAATTCTAAGGGCCGAGATTTGATTCTCATTTATCTCTTTTCTGTTCCAAATTTTCCTGATATCTGTTATCGCTCTATCTCTTAAACGAGTAATTTAAATCGAATTATTTAATTATTTTATCATTCAATGCGTTGTCAATTCATATCCCATCGTCGTTTCGATATATGTAAAAGATAACTTACTTTTGTGTCAGACTATCATCATAGTATTTTTGAACTAATTGTCTTCCTCGATCTTGTTGTTTCTTAATTTATATTTAAATATTTGAATCTAATTTTGTTTCAATTTATCTCCCAAGTTGCCGAAATCTTCATCTTCTCCGGTTGTCTCTAGATTTTCTATGAATCACCCTTCTTCATCTTTTATAAGAGTAAGTTTTGTTTTCAACTCAATCTCAAATCTCTTTGATGCATGCTCTAAATTTAATAAGGTATATCTCTTCTTCAATTTATGGGAACTTACTGCTTGTAGTTTCTCTGATAATCTTCCGGTCGTGTTCTTTGGCGTATCTTCTTTTATGCTTTGTTCTAAAACACTTATATCTTTGGTTCTTAACCCTAATTAAGGTTGTTATTTCTAGCCCTAGGGTCCCTGTTTATCCACATGTCTTCCTCTAATCGCGTCGAGTCTCCTGTAGAAGATGCTCACTCTGATGGGGATTCTGTTCATGTCACCGGATCCTCTAGCAAACACAGTATGCTGTCTGGTTCCTATTAGACGACTTGAAGAACTATTTCCCCTTTTTAGCCCCTTTTGAGCTTTGTGCTCCTGCAAACTCTGAATGTGTTCGTAATCCTCATCCTAGCTATATATCATGTTATTTAGCCTATTTGGTTTTGGTCTTTATTTTCCTCTTCCTCAACATGTCGTTAATCTTCTATGCTAGTACAAAATCACATTGTCCCAATTTCATCCCAAGGGCATCGCTATCATAATGGGGTTTCTTAAGGTGTGTGTCAAATCAGACGTTCCTTTCCTCCTTAATTTGCAAAATCAGACGTTCCTTTCCTCCTTAATTTGTTTTGTAACTTCTACCACTTTCGAAAACTGAAAAACACCATAGATGAGTTTACCTTTTATCTTGTGGTTGCTGGGGTTAAGCTTGTGAGTTGTTTCCCTAGTAACGTTGGTCTTTGGCATACAAAATATTTTTTTATAAAACTGAACCAAAATTCCGAAGCGGTTGTGCTCTCTTGGAACCATAAAGTTCCCAAATCTAAGCTTCCTAGTTTGAGTGTCTGTTTTACTGCTGAGACCGAGATCGTGGTAACACTTCGTGCTCATACATAACATCTCTGCCATGCTGATTTTGATATTGAATGTGTTTTGTTCATTATTGTTTTGATGTGTTTGATCATTGTTCTACTTTATTTTTTATGAACGTGTATTTCTTTTGTGTGCTCATTTGATCTGTGATGTTTAATTTTTTTTTCAGACATAGACCTAGCTGAAGGTGCTATCAACCGATTGCTTTTCGATGGTGACGATGCAGAAGTGGCTGAGACTATTGTTCATCCTGAAAATTTTGCTACGAGAGACACCCTTCGACATGGTATTAACAAAACAAGCACTAGTACCGCACTTATGAAGGGCAAGCCCACTAAGGGCGCAGAGACGGGTGGTGATCGCCTCGCTGGTGAGTCCAAGGAGAAGAGGAGAAATAGGGATATGACTGATGGGTCCTCATGCTATTTTCTACCTCTAGTGAAAAAGGGATGTGGCACCCTAGCAGATCCCTCCACTAACAGTTTCCTCCTCAGGCCATTTTTCTACCTCTAGTCAATATTTAGAATATTGACTATCTATTTTGCTCTGTAAGGTTGGTGAGAGCCTTCAGCTTGTGAGCGAGTGTCTTTCAAAGTTCTCTCCTGTGGATGAGTCACTCGTAGAAAAATATAAGGCGAAGGAGACGAAATGTGTGACCTTGGAGACTTCCCTCAAAGCTGCTCAGGAGCAGGCGAACACTATTGAGGAGCGTGCAAGGATCGTAGATGAAGAAGTTATCAAGCTTCATTCTGAAATAAAGGAGATGCGCACCAATGAACCTGCTTCTCTTGAATATCCTCAAATTATGGTGAATTTTCGTTGAGAGACGAAGTCCTTCTTCAAATTATTTAAGGATTTTTCCAGCTCTGCTCGTAGCATTGGTTATTGCGAGGATGTTAAAGACATGCGCGAGGGGAATCCAACTTCGACGCTGAAGAGCCAGCCCTCCTTGAAGAAGTGTACTACCGCATTGGCGAAGCAGAATGTAATACCCAATTATGGTTTTATTGAAAAGATTGCTGATGGTGGATATCCATATGCTTTGCTGTCAAATTTAGTCAACCTTCCTTATCTTTCTTCTGCGACTGAGTTAAAGGGGTGTGAGGTTGATTATCGGGAGAGTCTTCCATTTGGTTCTGACGCTATTATGCCACCACCTAACCCTGATGTCAATGCGGAAACTAAGGCCAATGCGAACATTGCAGTCCCCGCTCAGCAATCAAGCGAGAAAGAAATTTCTATCATTGTCCAGCCTTTGCCTAGGTCCAAATTTGAAGTTAGTTGATTCCTAGTGTATTGGCCTTTTGGATTTTTTTTTAAATTTTAAGACAATATTTTGGTGGATCCCTGTACTATTTGTGTGACTGTTATTATTAATGTTGATTTATCCTTCTTCTTCTACAACCTCTCATTGCACTCACTTACGTGCATGGCTTCAATATTTTGGTTGATCATAAATATTTGAAACGACTTGATTTTTTGGGATCTACGGATAATTTTTTTGATCTCTATGGATTTTTGCCACCTGATTTTCACTGTCACATTAGATTGCTTCCTGCTACTTAATCTTGCACCAAGGAATGTGAGGAGCTTTCTTCTTCTGATAGCTTCTCTCATATAGAGTCGTTTCCCTTATGAATTGGATGGAAACTTCCTATTTCTAATCCATCTCCATCTTTATCTACAATACGTCCTTGCAGTAAGTTTGTTCCCAATATATAATGTTGAATCTCTTGGCAGGGATATTGTCTGTGGCTTGGTTAATCTTGAATCCGCTGGTGCATACATACGATCGCTTAACCTCCCTGCCTGTGTCCAAGAGTGGGGGTTATCTTTAGGCATTCATCTAAAGTACATGCTCATCTGTATTCATGATCTTGAGGAAAAGTGGGATAAGACTGTAAAAGACACATGGGATGTTGTGTGCGATTTACGTAGGATTTGTAATGAGGAGAATGGACTTATTCACCATCAACAGTTAACCATGGTGAGGATGTTTCGACAACAGGAGGAGGCTAGAAATTATGTTACAAGTAAGACTCACGAGGCCCATCAAAAGATAATGATCATTGATAAACAATGTGCTTGCCTTGATGACTTGTTCGATAAGTTGAAAAGGCAAGATGAGTGTGATCACTTTTCATCTTCTGCCCTCGGTTGGCAAAGCAAGTTTGACAAACAGTTTGCTATGAACACACAAATGCAAAGTGAAAATGAGCAGCTCCACGCTGAGTGCGACTGGCTTGATTCTTCTGTGCACCAACTTGAGAAAGCTTGTGTTGAGTGCAAAGATAAACTCTAGGCTCTCCCTTCTTCATCTTGTAGGACTACTGGTCGTAGAGATCTTACTGTGGGTATTGGTAGGCAGAGGATTAAATTTTTTGAGGCTGTCCGATAACATATTCGTTTCCTAGAGGAAGAAATACAAAATTTGAGGTCAGACAATAAGTGATATGAGGAAATTGTTAATGTTATGAGTATGCAGCTGGATCGCGAGGAGTTTGGCCCTATAACCGACTTCAAGGCGTATTATGCAAGATATCTTAGCCATAGGGATCGAATGGGGTCTAATATGCCAACCTGCTTATTTGCACATGAAATGGAGACATGGCCATATGGTTGGCGAAGAGCGTGTGGCTGAAGAAACTCTGTGTAGGGCTGAGCACAGTCATAGTTGTGGTGTTTTGTCTTCTTCTGGATCATCACGAGCATCTAGGCATAGATAATGTGTAATGATTTTTCTTCCAAACGTTTAAAGCATGATGTTCTTTTTGTTCCAGCTTTTGGATGTTATGTTTGTCCGTTTTCAATAAAACCTACCTTCGTACTATGGATGTTCCTTTCCTGCATAATTTTTTCCTTCACAAGATATCTTTCTTATACGTCTATTGTCTTCATTTTGAGTATTGAAACTCAATTTTTTGTGAAGCCACAAGATCTATAGCTTGCTTGAGTCGCTGTTTCATAGGCATATCTGTCTTATAGCAAGATCTATTGCTTGCTTTATTGAGAGTATGCAATGTGCGAAGCTGCAAGATCTATTGCTTACTTTTGTTGCTTCGTTGTGGGCATATCTTCCTTTGCCCAAGATCTATAGCTTGCGATCATAAGGTTTTCAAAGTTGCAAGATCTAAAGCTTGCAAGTGTCGGTAGTTGTGCAAGATTTATAGCTTGCGAGTGTAGGAATTTCAAAGTTGCAAAATTTATAGCTTTCAATTATATGTTTGTTATAATACGTGTGTTTGTGTTTGCGTTTGACCTTTGACACTTGAAAGGCCTTAGTGTGTTAATTGCAAAGTGTTGTCAATGTGTTATGTCCTACAACTTCAAAAGAGAGAACTAAAAATGTAATTGTAGCCCAGCAAGATGGTTTTTAATATTAATGATGTACAACTGCTATAATGTTCCCTTGAAAACAAAGGAACAAATACAACTAATGATAATCTCATGGCTTCTGTGCAACTAAATGTTTCCTATCTTTTTCCCAAACCTTGACATAGAACCTTCTCAAATTAGTCATGTTCCATGTGTTAGGAACATTGTTGGCATCCAACCTTTCTAGCTCGTAACAGTTGGATTTATGAGCCTTCGTAACCTTGTAAGGTCCCTCCCATTTTGGGCATAGATTTCCTCATTCTACTGCCAGGCTTTCCTCGTTCTCTCTTAATACAAGATCGCCAATCTGAAATTACATTTCTTTAACCTTATGATTGTAAGTTCTAGCCATTATTTCTTTATACTCAACCTCTGCGATCGTTGCTAGTTCCCTTTTTTCTTCCAGTTTGTCTAGATCCAACCTCATCAAGTCCATATTCTCTTCCTCCCTGTAATCGCATACTCGGAGGCATGAATTACCGATTTCCACTAGTATTACTGCTTTGTGGCCATAGACCAGATTGTATTGTGTCTTCCCCATTGGTTATTGAATGGTCGTTCCATATGACCATAGGGTGTTGGGTATCTCTTTGACCTAGCCAGTTCATTTTCCCTCCAATCATTTCTGAATCCCTTTAACGATGGTCTTGTTCGTTACTTCTACTTGTCGGTTAGCCTAAGGGTGCACTACATATGTGAACTTTTGAAGAATCCTAAGCTTTGAACACCAATCCATAAAGGTACCACTCATGAACTGTGTACCATTTTCCGTGACAATAGTATGTGGCACTCTGAAGTGACACACTATATTCTGCCAAACGAAACTCCATGTTGCCGCAGTTGTGACTCATCCAATGGATTTGCCTCCACCCACTTTGTGAAGTTATTGATTACCACAATCAGGGATTTGTCGTTGCTCTCGCCTTTTCGGAAAGGTCCCACTAGGTCAATCCCTCATTTATCAAACGGCCAAGCTCCATATATCCCTCTCAAAGAAGCTTGTGGCTTATGCTATAGCGAAGCATTGATTTGGAAATTCATACATTTGAGCACGAAGTTGTGCGCATCGTTGAACATAGTCGGCCAGTAGTGTCCTGCTCAGATAATCTTCTTTGCTATTTTTCTAGCTCCCTGATGCATTCTGCACAGCCTTTCATGCACTTCTCTTAAGATCTCACATGCCTGCCCTGGTCCTACACATTTTATCCATGGGGACACAAAACCTTTCTTGTACAAGGTTCCTTCTTCATAGGCGTAGTTGTTAGAACGTAACTCCAATTGTTCCGGGCTTGCACTTTATCATCTGGAAATGTTCCCTTCGCGAAGTACTCTATTAGTGGTGTCGTCCAGTCCATTCCTTCTGTCTAGATTGTTGACATAGTAGCTTAAACTATGCTTCTAACTGGAACAACTTCTACTACCACCTCTTTGTGTTCGCTCAAAGATTCAAATCCAGTCGTTGCTAGCTTACCTAGTGCATCCGCCTTTGCATTTTCACTTCTTCGTACATGATGGATGTCAAAGTATTTGAGCTGGGCTATGAGTTGTTGAACTTTCTTTAAATACTTCACCAATTGTCATTCTTGAACTTTGTAGTCCCCTTTCAAAGTTTCATACTCTGCTTCGCTGTTAGTGAGGGGGAATTCAAAGCAAAGTGAGTACATGTGTTCACCTCCTTCCAGGTTTACCAATAGAATTCATCCACCGTAACCTTCTCTGCTTGACGCGACATCCAAAAAAAATCATGAAAATTCTTCCCACTTCGATTTCCCTATATCGATTCCAAGATTGTGTTGCTTATTCGCTCTCTGTGTGTCTTCACTGGTAATTTCTGCGATGAAGTCTGCTAATGCCCGAGCCTTGATTGTTGTTCTTAGTTGGAATTGGATCTCAAATTGGCCTAGTTCCAGAGCCCACTTCGTCATTATGCCTGAAGATTCAAGCTTGCTAAGGATCTTCTTGATTGGGAAATCGGTGTAGACCATGATGCAATGACCGTGAATATACATTCTTAACCTTCTTGTTGAGTATATTAAAGCCAGGGTTAATTTCTCAACCGACATGTATGCCTTCTCTGCATTTTGCAATATTTTGCTAATATAGTAGACTGGTACTTTTTTTTGGCCTTCTTGGCACACCAAAACAGGGATGACTGCATTCTGCGAGATTGTCAAATACAAATAAAGGGTTTCTCAAGCAACATGTGACTTTAATGTTGGCAATGCTTGAAGTTTTTCTTTCAAACAGTCGTACACTTTCTGACATTCTTCACTCCTGCTGAACTTTTTGGCCTTTATTAGGACTTCGAAAAGTGGGAAATGCTAATCCACTGCTTTTGAGACAAACCGACTAAGCACTTCTAGTGACCCCATAAGGACTTGCACCTCATTGACTATTCATGGCTGGGGAAGATCTACTATAGCTTGGATTTTCTCCGAGTTGGCTACGATTCCTTTTGAGGATACCTTGTATCCTAAGTACTTTCCAGCGCCTACTCCAATTACGTATTTTTTATAGTTAAGCTTCATCCCGATGCTCGTAATGTGTTCAAAGTTTCCTTTAAATCTGCAGCAAAGTCACCCACCTTCCTGCTTTTAATAACCATGACATCAATATATGCCTCGACATTTCACCCTATTTGGTTACAAAATGTGTTATCGACCACTCTCTGACACGTTGCCCTGCATTTTTTTAAACCCAAATGGCATTTTTACGTACCAAAATGTTCTGAAGCTTATTATAAAAGTCATTTTCTCCGCATCCTCCAATTCATCAAGATTTGGTGGTATCCCTTATACGCATCTAAGAATGCCAGGACTTCATACCCTGAAATCGCTTTGACTAGTTGATCAATTTTCAGCAAATGAAAGCAGTCATTTGGGCATACCTTGTTTAGATCTGTGAAGTCAATGCACATTCACCACCCTGCGTCTAATTTTTTCACCATAATTGGGTTCGCTTTTCACTTCGGGTATCTGACCTCTTTCAATATACCGGCTTGAAGTAGCGCTGTAACTTCCTTTTCAAATGTTTTTTCCCGTCGCTAGCGAATCAACCTTGCTTTTGTTTAACTAGCTTGACCGAGTCGTTGATATTTAAAGAATGGGTAGTGATACTTGGGTCTACTCCTCCCATGTTCTGGACACTCCACGAAAGTATCTTTGTGGCTTCGTAAGACTTCTACAACCCTTTTCTTTCCATGCACGGAAGATGTTTTCCTATCTTTATGCACTTTGAATTGTTCTCTTCATCTAAGCTAACCAGCTCCGCTTTTTCTCCCAAGTCTACTACTGATTTTGTATGCTCTAGTAACCTACCATCTGAGACTGTGATGGCCATCTTCGCCTTTTCCACAATCTCCCCTACCTTAATCGCGATAACCATGCACTATATCACCGTTTGTTAGTTTCCTCTTATAGTCGCGATTCCACCTGGAGTTGGGAATTTCATTATTAGGTGGTAAGGGGACCATATTGCTTTTGTTGCATTCATCCAAGGCATTTTTATGATGGCATTAAATGTGCTTGGAGCATCCATGACCACAAAGTCACATATAACCATACCATTTTTACCACTTTCTCCGATGGTGAAGGGCAATTGTATATTCCCCAAAGGCATTTCAACTTAGCCTACGGATGCTATAAGAGAGGATGTGTACTTTTTAGATCTGTTTGCTTGGAACCTAACATATCAAAGCAATCCACGAAAAATATCTCGATCGCACTTCCATCATCCATGAACTCCCAGTGAACTGTTGCATTTCTGATTTTAGCTGTAATAATCATGGGATCATTATGAAGCAAGCATTAGGAACTGCATCTTCCTCACTAAAAGTGATCGCCTTGTTTGGATGAAGTCTTTTTGTTGATAGGCTCTTGCGGAGGAGAATACCTTGCCTTAGTCTTCCAAGCGTTGTTTGACAATGACTCTGTGGATCTATGTATGGAAAAGATAACATTTTCTGGTACTTCATTTCCTGCATCATCATTGTAATCCACTGCTGCAGTCATTTTTTGGTTCTTTGTCAATGTGGTCACCATCCCTTGGTTTTTTGCTTGGGGGCTCCCTGTTTTATTAGCGTCTCCATACGGCTTTCCTCCTTCCTTTCTATATTGGCTTAAGTAGCCATTCTTCAAGTTTTCTTCAATTTGTATTCTCAGGTCTCTACAATACTCAATGTCATGACCATGGTCCTTGTGGAAAGCACAATAATACTCCATGGACCTCTTTTCTAGTGGTGCTAACATAGGTGTCGGCTCGCAAAACTGCTCTCTATTTGCTTTCCATATCTCTTTCCTTAACTTTTTCAGGGGTGTATCATGGAATGGTGCACCTTGCAATCCTAATTCTCTTACCTTGAAAGGGATGTTTCTCTTTCCTTTCTTCATAAACCCTTTTTGCGAATCCACTATTGTTCGCTTTTTGCCTTGTTCCCACTCTATTTTGCGGTTGTTCGCCTCTTTTGTTTGCACATGCTCCTCGATCATCTTTTGTAGCTCTCTTGGGTTTTTGGGCATGTTCTTTGTTAGCTCTTTCTAGAACTCTCCTAATCGCATGCCTCCTGTGAATGCTCCCAACGAAGATTGGAATAACAGGTCGCAAACCTGCAAACTCTCCATGACAAATCTATTAAGATACTCCTCTAGACTTTCATAACTTTGTTGGGCTATGTTGTTCAAATATGCGATAGTTTTTGTGAATTTTTCCTTCTGATAGAAGCAGCCTAGAAACATATCTGGCAATTGTGCCCATTTGGAAAGTCTTCGTACCACGTGATCGCTGTCCCTAACAAGAAAATTGGGAACACTTTGTATACCAATTTGATGTTCGCATTGCGAAATCTCATGCTATTTCTATATGGTTGCAATAATTCTTTGGGATCAATGGTCTAATCGTAGATTTTAACATATAAAGGAAGTTTAGAATCCTTTAGCATCTTAAAATCCCGTGGGTGTGGTGCTAGGGGTAATATTCCTGAGTTATCGTCTGCCACTATGTCCCATAATTCTTCTTTATACTTAAGATTCTCACACTCCTGACTTAATCTTTTTTCCAGCCTTGGAGGGTTTGGATTAAGTGTCATCAGACATTAGTAGTACAAACTTTCTCTATTCACTTCTAAGAATGCTGCAAACGCCCTTCTTTTTTTTCTTGGTTATTGTTAGGAGATTCTGGTTCCTCTTCTTCCTCCTCCGTTTCTTCCTTACTACGCTCATTTTCTCTACTGGGGGTGTGATCCTGGTTCTGCATGCTTCTATTGCGTCCACGTGTTTGTTCTTGTGTCTGGTGATTACGACTCTTCTCACTTCTTGTGAACATCATTGCTTACATAAAAGATATTGAACCGAAAAAAATTCTCAATCCCCACAGACAGCGCCAAAGAATATGGTGATCCAATCAAGCAAACCAATTATTTCTTCAAAATGCAATGCAAGTATGCCCTTACGTGTAATGGGGCATGGACACTTGTCTCGAATCCTTGTAATGCTAACATTGTTGGTTGTAACTGGGTGTACAGGATTAAGCGCCAAGCTGATGATTCCATCGGGAGGTATGAGGCATGTCTTGTTTCTAAAGGTTTCAATCAGGAAGAGGGTGTTGATTATGTGGACACTTTTAGTCAGGTGATTAAACCAACTACCATTCATCTTGTACTGCGATTGCTCTTACTCTTAATTAGCCCATTCGTTAGGTTGCCATTAATAATGCTTTTCTGAATGGTGATCTTTTTTAGCAAGTATTTATGTCTCAGCCACCTGGATTTCATGATCAGACTCGTCCATTACATGTTTGTTTTGAAGAAGGCCCTTTATGGTCTCAAGTAAGCACCCCAGATATGGTTTGCGAAGCTTCATCTTTTTCTTCAGGATAATAGCTATGTGTCCTACATGTGTGACAATACACTCTTTATTTGTCGCTCAGGAAAGATTGTTCTCTATCTTCTTGTTTATGTGGATGATTTTATTATTACTACTTCTTCGACTGCCATTTCTGAGTTTCTTGTGAAGTTGAATGATACTTTTGCTCTTCGTGATCTTGGTCCTCTACACTATTTTTTGGCATTGAGTTTAATCGCTCAAAGTATGGTGCTGTTTTATCCCAACAAAAGTATATTCATCATCTTCTAGACTGCAGTAAGATGGCCGACACTAAGCTAATTACGTCTCCGGTCAAACCAGCTTCGAGCCTTGTATTGGTTGGTGATCATTTGTTTGGCCCTCATTTATATCGCAGTATTGTTGGTGCTCTGTTGTATGTAACGATTACTCGTCCTAATATCTCTTATGCAATTAATCATGTTTTTCAGTTCACGCATAGTCTAATTGAGCTTTATTGGTCTGCTGTTAAGCGAATTCTGCGTTATATAAAGGGTTTGATTACATTTGGTCTTCATCTTTGGCCTTGTACTGATCATTGTTGTATTTCTTATTCTAATGCTGGTTGGGCGTCTGATGGTGATGATTTTTGTTCTCAGCATAGCTTTATTATTTATCATGGTGGCAATCTTATCAGTTGGTTTTCACAGAAACAACATGTTGTCTCCAAGTCCAGCTCGGAAGCAAAGTATCACGCAATTATATTTGCTGCCAGTGAGCTCTTTTGGCTACAACAGTTACTACATGAGCTTCCGGCTCCTCTTTTGCCTCCACCTATAATGTTGTGCAACAATCTCAGTGCTACTTATATGTCGGCCAACCCAGTCTTTCATCAGCGGTCTAAGCATATCTAGATTGATTATCCTTTTGTTCATGAGCAGGTTGAAGATGGTTCTTTGGTAGTTCGTCATGTTTGTTCACTTAATCTGATTGCTGACATTTTTACAAAGGTCATTGGTACTACTCATTTTGCTACTCTTCAGTCCAAGCTTCATGTCGCTCCACCTCCATGAGCTTGGTGGGGGGGGGTATTGGAATAGAATATGTATTTATGGAAAACCAAAGTTGTATATGATTAGGTTACTTACCATATTTTTGCTTATTCTCTAGATAACCTCTTCTATAAGTACATGTTGATATCTTGAATGAATACAAATCAGTTTTACACTATCCCTTTATAGTTTTACAAGAGTGGACAAACATAATTTTTACCAATTTTATATCAATTTTTTAATAGTTTTTAACACAAATCAATCATATAAGTGCTAAAAATGACCTTGATTTTAGTCTAAAAGTGCGAATATAACTGTACAATCTCATAAAGTGCCAAAATAACCCTATATGTGGTTAACTTGTAAGTCAACAGCGAATTGATCGGAATTAGATGAAATGACAAATTTTTCCCTGAATTAAAAAAACAAAAAATGGACTAATTTCCACTTTTTCCATTTTCCAAATTTGGAAGTGGGTTCTGGAACCAATTCACCTGCGTTCACCGACGTGGGTTCCACACATTTTATCCTCATTTTCCGCCAACAACCATTTCACCACCCACTTCCACCTTCTTCCACATGCATTTTTCCCCTCTCTTCTCCCCTCTCGTTCAATGACATTGTTGCGTGGATGCTACTCTCCTTGGCATTTTGCGAAGTAAATGGTGGATGCCGGTAAAGAGGCAAAGAAGCAATGGTAGACGTTGGTGAAGAGGCGAAGAACCTAAGCTTTTTTGATGAATTTTTTCATGGTTTTGATGATGCGATGGATTTCCCAAAATTCCTTATATTCATATCGAAGTCATGGGTGGTGGGTGGGGAAGGGGGTGGGGTGGTTGCGGGTGGTTGGTTTGGGTTGGGCTGGAGGGAGGGGTCGGGAGGAAGGGAAAGAGGGCGTGGGTTTGGGCGTGTGAGGTGATGGAAGAAGAGAAGGTGGAATCGGCTGGAGAGCTGGGTTAGGGCAGCTGTGAAGGGAGAAGATCGGGGTTAGGGCAACGGTGTTGGGCGAAGAGCGGGGTTAGGGCAGTGGTGAATGGGGGAGAGCAAGGTTAAAGCATGGGTAGTGGCAGCGATGTGGGGAATTGGTAGTGGGCAAGAGCAAGGTTAGGGTGGTGAATTGGTTGTCGGTGGCGGCGGGGTTAAGGTGGGTGAAGGTAAGGGTGGTGGAGGTTAGGTCTGCTCCAACACCACTGATCGCCGACAGAGGTTTGGGTGGTGGAGGTGGGGGGAGGCAGTGGGGCTAGGGTGGGGGAGGTGTGTTCAGGTTAGGGAGATGAAAGAGCACAAGAGTATAATGGGTATTAACTTTTTATCTTTTGCTTAGAGGATGATTTGGTCTTTTCAGTTATAGTCAATGCCTGAATATCTTGGGTCAATGTCGGAATTTGGGAGTTTGGTTATACCAGCACATTTGACCAACAGTTACAGTTAGATTGGCACAATTGATAATAAGTTAGGGTTCAATTAACACTTTTTCATATTACATGGTTATATTGGCACTTTCAGCCAAAAGTTGTCGCTATAAGGCCCTGTCTAGTTGAGCTTATTTAGTGCTGAATTTATTTTAGAAAAAAAGTGCTTTTATAACCCTACCTAGTTGACATAAGTGCCAATATAACCTTTCAATATTCGAAAGTGACAATATAGCCCTATATAGTTAGTGAAAGTGCCAATATAACCCTATAAGTTTTAAGGATGTGCTGATATAACCCAACAAACATTAGAAATGTACTGATATAACCCTACAAATATTAGGAATGTGCTAATATAACCCAATAAGATTGCATTATGTGCTGATATAACCCTATCTAATTTCAATGAACTATGGCGTTCCGGCTAACTATGAGGGTAAAATTGTCCACCCAATTTCAGAGTTGGCCCAAAGGGTATTTTGGTCAATTTACATAAAGTCAATGCTGAAAAATTGAGGTCAATGCCGGAAATGGGGTCTGAGGGTTATATTGGCACTTTCATTAACTATTTAGGGTTATATTTGCACTAAAAATTATCATAGGGTTATATTGACACTTACTCAAGTAGATAGAGTTACATTGGCACTTATCCCTTTATTGAATTTAGTTTATTGGGATTGAATTTAATTTATTTGTGCTGAATTGAGTTTATTGGTATTGAATTTAATTTTTTGGTAGTTTATTTTTTCAAAAAATTGAAAAGAATGTCTCCCAAAATGATGTTGTACTTGTAACATATTCTATTTTTAAATTTATTACTCAACCAGTGACCATCGAAATGCAAGTAAATATTTATTTATTATTTTTTTCCTTTCAATGTTGAGTTTATTGATGTTGAATTTAGTTAATTGATGTTGAGTTTAATTTATTAGTGTTGAATTTAATTTATTGGTGATGAAATGTGCTGAAATTAAACCAACTGAATAGGCCTAGGCAAAGTCTTGGGAAAGACCGTCTTTCCATAGGCTATGAAAAGATGGGGTTTAATTAAAATAATAAAAGGTAAAATGACTTAGTTGCAATATTAAAATTTTATTATGTAACGTGTAGTAGTTATAAAGTTTATAAACTGATTCATACAACTCAAAAATTTTATGTTAATTTCTTCTAATTTACACTTTAAAAGTTGATCTTTCATAAGTTATGGAAAGACCGTCTTTTCAAGAGTCACAACCCTAAGTGTATTTTGCCCAAAAATAAAATTTGAGGGGTGGGTAGGACCGGGCTTCCGCCACTTTAGAAAATGTGTATAATTAGTTTCGTGTTATTCATGCAACAAATGGCCAAAAACTACAGAATATAGCATGAAAGGCTTTGCTTAAAAGTAGTGATTCAGTTATCCATTGACTATAAACCACCTCCCTCGAATTACTCATTCAAGACCAAATGACCACCATGCATCTTCCCCATGCATATAAAATCCACCAACTAATCCCATTTCCTTAAACCGAACAAATCAACTCCAAAAATGGCTTTCAGAGCAGTTGCAACAAAGCAATGGAGATCAATGCTGGCAAACCCCTCCTCCTCCACCTCCAGAAGGCACGCCACCACAAGCGCAACGGAGCCGGCGAAGCCCAAGGTGAACATGGGAGATTGGGCTCCGATCATGATCATCGGGGGCTTCGTGACGATTGTGCTCGCCCTGGCCGCCCATAGCGGGTGGCAACAGCTGGCCTATCACCCGGGGGTGCAACTCAAGAAGAAGAAGAGGGAGACGCTGCCGGAGGTGTACACCCCGGGTGAGCTCAAGGGCATCTCCGACAAATTCATCAACAATTCTTTCCTTCGAAAAGTTGGTCATATTCAGGGCGATAAGCCCGAATCTTCTCGCCCTGATCCCTACACGCTCCCTAGGAAGATTGAGACTCCCGAATGATCATCGTCCTCAAGAGTTCTTGGAGATTTGTAAATAAAGACTTCTTTCCCCTTCAGTTTTAAGTCAGTTTTTTTTTTTATTATTTGTTTTGGTATTTGTAAGTTTTCAATGGCTTGCCGAGTGGATGGAGGGATTATTCTCTCTTATTTTGTAGGGCTTGATTAAGTACTTTAGTTCTTCGTAATAAACACCAGTATTCAGGACATAAATTATTTAGAGCAAATGAATTTGGTGGGCCCTTAACTTCTTCTTTTTGGCCCCGTAGCACCTTTTTTTTTATTTGCTAACGTCTCGCTCGGTTTTTCCCCCACAGCTTCTACTCGTTGCAGCTATTTTTATTTGCAGCAATATATTTAATTGCTACTTTGCATAGCATTTTTTCTTCTCACGTAGCAGCTATTTTTTTATTTGCCAACATAGGTTTTTATATTTGCCAACATAGGTGCACAAGTCACGTAGCAGCCCAGCTTCTACACATGACGTGGAAGCTATTTTGAAAAATAGATGCTACATATTGCAATTGTTTTTTTAAGAGGTGCTATACAAAACTTATAGTTTTAGATAAATAAATAATTTACTTTCGTGTTTCTCCATAAATGATTAAATCATTAATAGAAAACTTAATATAATCGATTGTAATTTCAATTGTAGATACATTAACAAAACATAACTCTACATAATTACGGTAAATCCTACAATAGCTACTAGAACTAACATCTATTAAAGAAGCTCAATTCCAATTTGGTAATCGTCAGATATGATATATCTTCAAAACTGGTATCAGCCTCTAGGAAAGAAAGTAAATTCTTTGCATCCATATTAGCAATGATTATTAGCTATATGACATGAGGCTACGCTATGTTTAACAATTCAAGAGGAACCTTCATGTAATTCTGTGAAATGGTTGATGAACTTCTACTTGACCTTGACCTGCAATATTATGTTCAGAACCAGAGCAAGATGAAACTCGCCCACATCCAACAACCACCTTTCTCTAATCTTGATATTTGCATCTCCTAGAAACCGTGGAAGAAAGAAATGCAAGCCTAAGAGTGGTTTTTTGGAACTTAATTAGACACAGAACTCACAAGTTAACAAAGAAAGTCGGAGAAATTGCTTCTCAAGTTGTTACCAACAGAAACTATACCAGAACATACAGACAATCATGGATAACATTGTCAAAGAGAGATCACCATAAAATCTTTATGACAACAAGAGGGAAAGAAGCAACAAACAAACAAACAAATGGGAATCAGAAGCTATTAAGAATATGAAAGTTAAGCATCCGCACATAACTCTCACTTGACTTCTCATCCATCAAACCGAGGCGATGACGGAGCTCAGGCATTTGCTCATACCTAGCAACAGTTCAAAATAGATCAAGGAGCTCCTTCGCATCAATTGCAGAAGCCAAGTAGTCGAACACATCCAAAAGATACAAGAACCCCAACACCTCTAAGGAATTCCCTACGGACATAAAACCAAATTGAGCTCAGGCATTTGCTCATACAGAACTCCCCAACACACAGAAATATTAAAATCAGTAAAGCTAAGAGATTCAAAAACAGGAAATCATGGATAACATTGGCAAAGAGAGATCACCATAAAATCTTTATGACAGTAAAAAGGAAAGAAGCAACAAACAAATGGAAATCAGAAGCCATTAAGAATATGAAAGTTAAGCATCTGCAAATAACTCTCACCTGACTTCTCATCCTTCAAATCGAGGTAGGCCCGTCAAATGGGTTAATTGGATAAACCCATTATCCAAACCCAATTGATCATTATCCAATTAACTCATTTATTGGTCATAATGGGTTGGGTCATAAATGGGTGGGATCATTAAATGGATAACCCATTGGATAACCCATGAGATATTCATATGACTCAATGGGTTAAAATATATTATCCAATAAGTCATTATCCAATAAGTCATTATATAATTAACCCAATAATTTATCATTCAATATTTTCTTCTAATTTGGGTTACAAGTTGTCATTAACCAATGAGATATGGTATTAAATACTCATTAGTTTTTAGGATTGGGCGAGATGAGAATAATTGCGTTAATGAGAAATTTTGATCTTTATGGGTCCCATATTATGTTAACTCAATGTGAACCTAACAAATATCCAATAAATATCCAAAATTACACAATTAAATGCATGTGTAATATTTAACATAAATATTCACTATAATTCACAAATTATACAAATTATACAAATTATTCGAGTTCAATCTCGTATAATATTCGAGTTTGTACAGTATTCGATCTCGTACAATATTCGAACTCAATCTCGTACAGTATTCGAGTTCGTACAAAATTTGCACTCAATCTCGTACAGTATTCGAGTTCGTACAATATTCGAGTTCAATCTTGTACAGTATTCGAGTTCAACCTCGTACAGTATTCGAGTTCAACCTCGTACAGTATTCGAGTTTGTACAGTATTCGAGTTTGTACAGTATTCGAGTTCAATCTCGTACAATATTCGAGTTCGTATAGCATTCAAGTTCGTACAACATTCGAGTTCGTACAGCATTCGAGTTCGTACAATATTCGAGTTCGTACAGCATTCGAGTTCATACAGTATTTGAGCTCGAGCTCGATCCCAACTAATATTATTTTTTAATTTCGTCGAGTTTACAAAGCCAACATATTAAATATTTTTTTTGTTAAATATAATATAATGTACATAATATTATATTACATAGTATAATATTACATAATATAATAAATGATTGTATATTAGGGAAAAATTAAATCGTTCGTAATCAAACTTGTAAAAATTTAGTTATCTTGTGATATGAAATTATGCACGAGTCATCAATTACCCAACCCAAAATTATCCAACGGATAATCCATTATCCAACCCAACTAAACCCAATAACTACAACCCAATTATATCCATTAACCCAATGGGTCATTATTCAATAAGTGAAAAAAGTATATGGATAACGGTTATCCAATGGATGACCCGATCCGTTTGACGGGGTTTAAATGGAGGCAATGCCTGAGCTCGGGCATTTGCTCATAACTAATAAATTAAGCATAACTAATAAACGAGAAAACTAATCTCTCGCCTATCAGCACCTAAACTTTTCCAACATATCTACACCACAGTGATATTGTTACTTACCTAAACACATTAAAGATTAAGCATTACCTAAACCAAGTAAACCAATCTCCAATCACCTAAACATTTCCAATAAAAAAACAATTCGAATGCAATTTTAGGGAACATACAGTGGCAGCTTGTCTGTCAGAGAACAAGTGGCGATACAGTTCACCGCCATGAGCGTACTCCATAATCAGGCAAATCCGCTCATCATCGTGGAACCAACCGTACAAAAGGCTATCACACCTAGCCTTAGGGTGCCCATGCCAGCCGACCACACAGCCATCACATGAGAGGTAAGTTACACTAACCCAGCACCAGGACCTGTTGTGGGTTCCGTACTCGGCGCAGGACCAGCACGGCCGCATGCGCCACTTGGCCCAGACCCGAAGGCCCAAACCAAGCTTTGCTACGGACACGCACCACACGGCGCTGCCGAGCCTCGAAACCGGGTTCTCACCCTGGGAGCACAACATCCCAACCACTGGGCTTTACATGCGGTGGTGTGGAACCAACCGTACAGCCTCAACACGTTAGGGTGTTGCAGATTGAACTGTATCTCCATTTCTCTCCTCAATTGATTAATTGTACGACATGTGCTTCAGTATCTGCTCCCTGAAGATTATTTTCAGCGCCACTATGTACTTACTCTACAAATCCAAAACCCTAATTAAATCAAATTCAAAGCAAAAGTAACAAAAAAAGGGGAAATGTTGTACGAATTCGAGTGATGCTTACCTTGACCTCGCGGGCGAGGTATACGCGGCCGAATTTGCCTTTGCCGAGGGGTTTTCCGAGCTCGAAGTTGTGGCAAAGTTTGTTGAGTCTCAGAGGAGCAGTGGTGGCAAAGTTTGTTTAGTCGCGGAGAAGAAAAGGCGTAGATTCGAGCAGAGGCACGATGGTCGCGTGAACGCGGCAGGCTGGATGTTGGCGTGAGGTTGAAAGGAGGAGGGGATGGGAAACGAAGTCGTCAACAATAACTATTGTCAATGAGAAACGGACCGATTTAGTAACGACGTCTTAGGAATGGGCTTTTCAGTCCTATACCCATGTGTCACGAATACAAATGATAGAGAGAGCTGGAGGCAATGAAGAAACATCCCCAGAAATCAGTTAAAGAAGTTGGAAGGCAGGGAGTTAGTTAGCTGATAACTGAATCAAAGTGTTGAGTAGTTAATTCTGTTGTAATTGAGAGAATAGCTGGGAAAGAGAGTATATAAGGAAAGAGGGAGGTTCGTAGGGAGGATATCAATAGAAGAGAAATGAGAATTGAGAACCCAAAAGCTATTCACAGCTATTCTTCCTTTCCTAAATTCTGAGCATAAGTTTTGCCCTACTATTCAGTTCATGACAATTGGTATCAGAGCGAGTTGATTCTTGGTGTTAATGGCGGAGAACATGCGTTCAAAATCTTTGGAAAACAATCTGAAAGACATGGAAACTCATTTTGCTAGCGAAGTTGAGGAGCTACGACGGAATCTGGAGGTCAGCTGTAAGAATCAAGGGGAATTGGAGATTGCGATTAAGGAAATCAAAGCAGACGCAAAGAACACGGGAGTTATGATGCAAGAGATTAGAGCCATGATTCTGGAGATGCAGAAGAGCAAGGATGGAGAACCAGAGAGGGAAGAATCTAGTCGGAGTGTTAATCGGAATAAGTCGACAGTGGAGAATCGAATGAACTTGCAAGGAGCTCCACATCGAGGTAATGTTCATATCATTCACAACCCTCGGATTATGAACGATTTAGGAGAAGATTGGAGAAACAAGATTGGTCTCAGTTCAGGAAACAATCAACCCAAGATTGAGCTGAGTGTATTCAACGGTGCAAAACCGGTGGAATGGTTAAGAAAATGCGGAAAGTTCTTCAACTACTTTCAGATCTACGATCCGCAATGGGTTGAAGCAATTGAAATCTATTTGGAAGGAAGAGCAGAAGTGTGGTATCAAAACGAGAAAAGCACCAGAAGAATAACCACGTGGAATGAGTTTTCTGAAGCTGTTCTGAGAAGATTTGTAGAAATCGGAGGAAGAGATGTGGTAGAAGAATTCAATAAGTTGTATCGGACCGGATCAGTTAGGGAGTATCAAGAGATCTTTGAGGAACTCCGCTCGCAAGTTATCAGTAAACATCCATATCTCTCTGAACAATATTTCATGTCCAGTTTTGTTAGTGGACTTAGGGAAGAATTGAAGCCTATGATCAAACTTTTTAAACCTGAGACTTTGCATGATACCATAGAGATAGCATGTCTTCAAGAAATGAAAATAGAAGTGCACAATAGGAGACAGAAAGGGGTTGCTTCTTTAGATTAGAATGGAAACCAAATCAAAACAAGAACAGAGAGGCCTAAATGGAATGTGGTGGGGAGTGATAAACAGAATTCAGATAAGGCTAATTGGAGGAGTAATACCGGGGACGGGAAAGTAGGAAATGATAGATTTCAGAGGATTTCACCTCAAGAACTGCAGTTTAGAAGAGATCATAATCTTTGTTTCAAATGTGGGAACAAATTTACCCCAGGTCATCAGTGTAAATTTAGGCAAATCCATCAGATTCTTGGATGTGATTCACTAGCTCCAGGTGAGATTGTAATAGAAGAACAAGAGGAAGGTGAAGAGGGAATGGGCAGTGAAGAACCTGAGTTGATATCATTAAACACTGTTGGGGGTAACATGAACTCTAGGATCAATACTCTAACTATGCATGGAGTGATAAGAGGTGTAAAGGTCAGTATCTTATTATATACCGGATCAACGGATAGTTTTATTGACCTAGCAGTAGCTGAATATTTGAATCTGGAAACAATCAGAACTCGACCTTTTCTAATTACTGTGGCAGATGGAAGCAAGGTGTATGGTACTGGTTTAAGTCCAAGGGTAGCTTGGCAAATTGGAAATTGTGGATTTACTTTTGATTTGAAAATAATGGAATTGGGTAATGTTGATATCATTCTGGGTGTTGATTGGATGAAGCACTTTAGTCCTATCACCTTTGATTTTGGCAAGCAACATGTTTCAGTATACAGACAAGGGTATCATTGGATTTTACAAGGGTCTACTGAGAAAATGGAAGTTAATATGATCAAGCAGATTGGGAAGCCAGAATCCAGGAAAAGGAAGTTGTTCATGGTTCCAATAGAACAAGAAAATGGGGATTATTTCTCAATTTCTGGAAAAAGTTCAAAAAGATTCGAAGGGAGGGCCACAGGAAGATTATGCATGGCAAAACTAAGTACTAAGGGAAATAGGGACAATGAACTGATCAGTGAAGCTAAGGCTGCAGGATTGAATCAAGGAACAAATTCTGGGAATACTGAAAAGGGGATAATGCGAGGGAATCTTAAGCATGGCCGGATGCAATATGGCACAGAGAATGACATACTCATTGCAAAACTGAAGGTGCCTGCAAACATTCAGCAGGCTTTATTTCGTTTCCAAGATATTTTTGCTATTCCTACAGAGTTACCACCACAAAGAGCAGTTAATCACCAAATTGTTTTGAAGCCTAACTCACAACCATTTAAAATAAAACCTTATAGGTATCCTCATGCTTACAAAGCTGAAATTGAGAAGCAAGTAAAGGAGATGCTGGATAACAAGGTGATTCAATTGAGCAACATTCCCTTTGCATCTCCAGTGATTTTGGTGAAGAAAAAAGACTCTACATGGCGGATGTGTATAGATTATAGGAAATTGAATGATTTGACTACAAAGGATTGCTTTCTGATTCCTATAATTGATGAACTTCTTGACGAGTTAGATGGAGCTAAGTATTTTTCTAAGATTGATTTGAGAGCTGGGTACCATCAGATTCGTGTTAAAAAGAGTGACATTGATAAAACAGCATTTCAGACTCACCATGGTCATTTTGAATTCATTGTGATGCCTTTTGGTTTAACTAACGCACCAGCTACGTTTCAAAGTTTGATGAACCAGATTTTTTGTGCTTATATACGAAAATATGTACTAGTTTTCTTTGACGATATCTTGATTTACAGTAAAACGTTGGAGGAACATACAGATCACTTGGAGTCAGTTTTACAAGTTCTTCATCAACACAAACTTCATGCTAAATTCTCCAAGTGTTCGTTTGCAAGAGATCAGGTTGAGAATTTAGGGCACATAATATCAGGAAAGGGAGTTGAAATGGATAGCAGCAAGATTGAAAGTATTTTGAAATGGCCAGTACCTAGAAATGTGAAGGAACTGAGAGGTTTTATGGGATTAACGGGATACTACAGGCGGTTTATAGCTCATTATGGAATTATATGCAAAGCCTTTGCATCAACTGCTTAAGAAAGATTCATTCAGATGGGGAGATGAAGCTACAAAAGCCTTTGAACGAATGAAGAAAACCATGACTACTGCTCCAGTCTTAAGATTACCTAATTTTGAAGATCCCTTTATTATTGAAACAGATGCATGTGAAGAAGGGATGGGAGCTGTTTTGATGCAGGATCATAGACCAATTGCATTTTTAAGCAAGGCATTCTGTCAAAGGAACAAAGGGTTATCAACATACGAAAAGGAGCTTTTAGCAGTAGTAATGGCAGTTGATAAATGGAGACATTATCTGGTGGGGAATCATTTCATCATTAGAACAGATCACAGAAGTCTGAAATATTTGATAGAGAAAAAATTAACTCATGCTCTACAACATAAATGGGTGACGAAACTCTTGGGAATGAGCTTTGAAATACAGTATAAACCAGGCAGTGCTAACAGAGCTGCAGATGCTCTTTCGAGAAAACCATGTGTATTTAGTAATGAGGAAGAACAGGAGGGAGGAAATGTTGAAATCTTGACTACTGATGTGCTCTTTGAAGAAGAAGAACAGGAGCCAGAAAATGTTGAAAGTAAGGAGAAAGGACAGAAGACAAGAAAGGATGTGAATACTGATGTATTCAGTAAGAAGGGAGAACAAGAGGCAGGAATTGCTGAACACTTGGTTACGGAAAGAATACCTTGCAAGGTTAGAGCAGTAACCTCTTTGATACCTACCTAGTTAAGTCAAATTGAGAGCAGCTACGAAGGGGATCCGGCTAGTCAAGAGTTAATTGATGCCGCCGTTCTTGCTCAAGATGATGCAAACAGTGCAGCAGAGTGTACCTATGTTAGAGGAATTCTAAAGAAAAACAACAAGATTTATGTGGGAGCTTCTAATCAGATCAGAAACAAGATAGTGCAAGCAATGCATGCCTCGGCCATTGGTGGACACTCAGGCCAATCTGCAACAGTTCGAAGAATCCTTTCTTTATTTCATTGGCCAAGGATAAAAGAAGAAGTGGTGGATTTTATAAAAAAAGTGTGATGCATGTCAGAGAAATAAAGCAGAACACCGCCTAACACCAGGGTTGCTTCAACCAATTCCTATTCCTACGCATCCTTGGACACAGATCAGCATGGATTTCGTAGAAAAACTTCCAGAATCGGAAGGGAAGAATACAGTGTTAGTTGTGGTTGATCGACTCACAAAGTATGGACATTTCATATCATTATCACACCCATTTTCAGCTCCAGATATAGCTAAAATATTCCATAAAGAGGTGTGCCAATTACATGGAATTCCAGAATCAATCATATCAGACCGAGACAGGTTATTCACCAGCTAGTTTTGGAAGGAATTGATGGCTTTAATGGGGGTTGAGCTCAAATTCAGCTCGGCCTATCATCCTCAAACTGATGGTCAGACAGAAAGATTGACCCAGGTTTTGGAAAACTATTTACGATGTTTTTGCGGCGATAAACCTGATTCCTGGAATAGTTGGTTAGCATCGGCAGAATGGTGGTACACCACATCTCATCATACTAGTTTACAGATGACACCCTATGAAGCATTATATGGAGTGAAACCATTATCAGTACCACTGGGAACATTCAGGGAAAGCCTTATTCCCGCTGCAGCTAGTATAATGCAACAAAGGGAACAAGTGAATCAGCTGTTAAAAAAACATTTACAGGAGTCTCAGACACGGATGAAATTCTTTGCTGATACAAGAAGAATGGAAAGAACCGTGGCTGTGGGAGATTGGGTACTTTTGAAGCTACAAAAATATAGACAGAACTCTGTGGTTCAAAGATATTCAACGAAATTAGCTCCTAAATTCTATGGACCATACCAGGTGATTCAGAAGATCGGCGAAGTAGCATACAAACTGGATTTGCCGAGCACCAGCCGTGTACATCCAGTTTTCCACATATCTCTGTTAAAAAAATACACAGGAAATCAACAACAACATAGGACAGATATTCCTGAGCAGGATGTTGATGAAATCACAGTATTAGAACCTTTAAAGATAGTACAACGCAGGCTGCAACAACGCGGTGAAGAACAAGTGGTTCAATGGTTGATACGATGGAAAAATTTACCGATTGAAGAGAACTCTTGGGAGGATGCCCACACCATCCGAACACAGTTTCCAGGATTTCGAACTTGAGGACAAGCTCAGTTTAAGAAGGGAGGATTGTCACGAATACAAATGATAGAGAGAGCTGGAGGCAATGAAGAAACATCCCCAGAAATCAGTTAAAGAAGTTGGAAGGCAGGGAGTTAGTTAGCTGATAACTGATTCAAAGTGTTGAGTAGTTAATTCTGTTGTAATTGAGAGAATAGCTGGGAAAGAGAGTATGTAAGGAAAGAGGGAGGTTCGTAGGGAGGATATCAATAGAAGAGAAATGAGAATTGAGAACCCAAAAGCTGTTCACAGCTATTCTTCCTTTCCTAAATTCTGAGCATAAGTTTTGCCCTACTATTCAATCATGACACCATGTTCATTAACATGTTATTATAAATTGGATTACTATGTATATAATAACATTTAGTTCAACTATATCATGTGCTTTTATAAGAACATTTAGTTTCACTATACAAAAAATAATTTACGGCCTCTTATTTCTAAAATTGAAAATGATAATATATTGTTAAAAGAGTCCATATTATTAAAAAAAAGTCTGTATCTTGAAAGAATAACCCAAATCATTTATTTCTGAGCAACGGATAATAGAGTAATCGAATTTTGGGTCACAGTGTAATTTTTAAAAATTGTATAGAAATAATCAATGTTACTTTGGAGGCACATCCGTTCATCCATACATGCCCAAATCACAAATTCGCAAACGTATAGTATTGAATTGCATTTCGGTGTCGCCGATTTCTTGATTCGACTCCAACTTTCTTGGAAAGATCTAAGTGCAAAAAGTAAACTTTGCTCGTAACTCGAAATTCAAATCTGCTCGAACGTGATGCTACCTTATACACCTATATTGTATTTTCCAAGTTCGTAACAGAATACTTATCAAATTTTTGGCTAAAGAACATATCTCTAATCCTTTCCGATTTCTCTTTCATTACTTCTAAATAATCAACTCTAAGTTACTTTAGATCATGTACTACCGCTTTTCATTATTTCTTCCAAAAAAATATTTTTATTTTTTATTTTTATATTTATACAAGAATAATAAAAATTGTGTATTTTTTTAGCAATGGATAATAGGGTAATACAATGTTAGGTTATAGTGTAATTTTTCAAGATTGTGTAGAAGTAATCAATGTTGACTTTAGATGCCCTTTCGTTCATCCATACATGCCCAACTCGCAAATTTGCAAACTTATAATATTGAATTGCATTTTGGTATCGCCGATTTCGTGATTCGATAACTCCAACTATCTTGGAGTGACCTAAGTCCAAAATATAAAAATATTTCTCGTAACTTGAAATTCAAATCTGCTCGAACGTTATGCTACCCTATACACCTCCATTGTATTTTCCAAGTTCGTAACAGAATATTTATCAACAGACTGACTCAAGAACATATCCGTAATTTTTTCTGATTTCCCTTTATTTGCTTCTAAATAATCAACTCTAAATTACTCTAGATCATGTACTAGAGCTTTTCATTATTTCTTCCCGAAAATATTTATTTTTTATTTCTATATTTATGCAAGAATAACAAAATATTGTGTGTTTTTGAGCAATGGATAACGTCGTAACGAATTTTTGGGCCATAGCGTATATTTTATTAAATAGAGGTGGTTCTGTTCACCCATCGTAGCCCAAATTTTAACTACGCAATGTCTGTTATTTAATTTTCCTACATTTTACACTCAATTCAAGACTGATCATAACATCAACTGGATTTCATATCATAATTTATGAAAATAAAAAATAATTAATTACTGAAGAAAAATTATATATTTAAACTTTTGAAACATGTTAGACTAAAATTATATAATCCCTTATTAAAGATAAATTTAATAATATCCCACATAATATTTTTATTATTTTCATATATATATATATAATAATTATTATACTTAACTATTAATTACTGGTTGACTATCAATAATTTATTACAGATTGATTGAACCAAGCATATGGGCAGAAAAGTCCAAGGGTATATGGGCAGATTGATTACGGATTGTTCCAACATCGAAGAAGCTATTTACGTTTACAATAAAATAGCTGTTACAATGTTCAAAAGATTGTGACCTATTAATGCTTGAATTCTTTTTTATACATGGTCGAGATCATTCTCCTTTTGAAACATGTGAGATTTTCTAATGTGAAATTTTAGTGTTCCCCTTGCACTTAATTAAAAGACATAAAATTTGGGTCATATGGGCAGAAAAACCAAAGCACCTATTTACGTTTACAAAAAAAATATCTACTACAATGTTAAAAAGATTGTGACCTATTACTAATACCTCCGCCTGAGGTTAAATTGCATATTTTCCCATTTGGGATGCCCCACCTTAAATTGCAAGTTCTAAAATTTTCCTAATGTGACCCATTTGACTTAATGTGAAATTTTAGTGTTCCCCTTGCACTTAATTAAAAGACATAAAATTTGGGTTTTCCAATGGGCTAGGGTTTGGGATGGAAGGTTGTGAATTGGGACACGTATGTTGGCATTAAGCATCCCACGCATGCTTATCCTCTCCTTTCATTCATTCTCTTTCATCTTATCATCTCCTCTCTCCAATCTTCCTCATTTCTCATGAGCTCTCACTCTTTTCTTCTCATTTCTCTCGGGTTTTCCTATTTTCTAACACTAGATCAAACTCTCATCCATCTATATCTTCAACCTATTTTTATTTTAGAGTAGTTTGTAAACCCTTTCAAATGTCTTTTTGCGTTCTAAACTCAGCTTTTTCATCAAATCGATAAGGTATTTTCACATGAACTAAAATCGGAAGTTTAAATGTTTGAGTTTTGTTCATTCTATTTTGCTTGATGCATTTCGTTGTGGATTTTTGATAGATAATGAGTTTTGATTGTTTTCTTCTCGATTTCGGTTGTATGAAGCGATTTTATAGTTAAAACGTATGAAGCGATTTTATAGTTAAAACGTATGAAGCGATTTTATAGTTAAAACCTTGGGCAAAATACAAATATGATTATATTTTTTTGTCAGTGTCAATATGACTATATGAAGTTAGAAAGTGCTATTATAATCATATATTTTACATCAAAAGTGCCGATATAACCTTTTGGCTATATTCCGGCATTAACTTGGCATTTTGCAGCATTGACCATAACTAAAAAGACTAAAATAACCCTAGTCTTAAAACTAAAAAACTAAAGACAAGAATACCCCTAAGGTTCTTATTCTTCTTCATCTTCAAACCCACCTCCGGCACCACCTTCACTTATTCTGCCACCACTGCCACCGGATCTCCGCAGCTCTGCCACCGCCTCCACTGCATCTCCACTGCTCCACCACCACATCTCTACCGCTCTACCCCCACATCACATTACTGAAAATGAGTATATACTACTGGAATCCAACATTCACCGATAGAAACAGACAACAACAAACAACACAAACAGCTCCCTCCGACCACCAATTCACCACATCGCCACCGCTACTCCTGCCTGTGCCACCAACCACCGTCATTCACCATTGTTTCCCTCACCTTTTCCACATCCTAACTCTCCTTCCGCCCTCACCCACCACTTAATCACAACCCCCAACACTGTTGTAGAAACCCTAGCCTCAAAATAGTGGAACCCCCTTTGCCGACAAAGACTAAGACCCTGACCAAAAACCCACGGTGGAGCTCCTCTGCTCTCACCCACCACCGAATCACACCACCACCGAATCACACCACCACCGTCATCGAAACCCTACCCTCAAAGTTCCGCCTCATAGAACACACAAGAAAAATCCCTCAAAAGGGGTAACGCTTTTGAATTAGATCATAGGAGTAGTTACAGAAGAAACTATAGCGTACCTGTAGTGGCACCGCACCGATGTTACAGAGGAGGCCTCTGGAGCTAAGGAAATAAGATTCGCCGGTCATCGTAAAATCTCTCTTGCGGTGGTGGTGAGAACAGAAATGGAGACTTGATCAACGACGGAGACCTCTCTGTAGAGGCGGATTATGGCAGAGCACCGTCGCATGACCACTACACGGAGCTCCAATAGTTGAGTAAGTTCGTTGGCACTTTTTCCTATGGTTTCGAGTTCATTCCAAACTGTTCTACAAATTTTTGCGGGGAAGGGAAGAGCGAGCAATTGATAGATTCAGATTTGGGGAAAAGCGAGCAATTGACAGATTTGCGGGGAAGGCCATCCAAGAAAAAGGAAAATTCAGATTCAGATTTGAGGGTTTTTGTGATGGGAGTCGAGAAGAAGAATTTACCAAACATTATTATAAACAATGAGGGCATAACTATCCTTTCACATTTTCTGAATTATTATTATTTTAAAAATAGGGGTATAATAGTCAATTCACATAATTTTGGCCAAATTAAGGCCTCCAAGGTTATATTAGCACTTTCGAGCAAAACATAGGGTTATATGGGCACTTTCTGACTTTACAGGGTCATATCGGCACTTTCGACCAAAACATGGGGTTATACGGGCACTTAACTCTAAAACTTTTGTGTGTTGAGTGATTTTTTTGCTGATTCAAGTGTTGTTCATGTTATTAAACCCTGTCAAACTGATGCTGGGCTATATTCTTGGATTTTAACTCTCCCATATCTACTGAGTCATCGTGGCTCAGACCGAGTCGCGCCGAGTCAGACTGAGTCACGTCGAATCCAACGTTTTCGATCGAGTTCTTCACCAAGTTTGTGTTTTATCTTCCTTTTCTCCGTATTGACTGTGTTTGAGTATGCAAATCTTTATTTTGAATGTTTTTCTGCGTTAGTTTCTTGATTATTTATGTGGATATGATGTACGTTGCAAGGATTTGGTCTAAGCAATCTTCTCAGCATGAAGAAGAAGAAATGACGATTGAAGATTTGTATTAAAAAAATAATTCTGTATTTGAGGCTTTGGATTTAGTTTTTTTGTTTAATTTAAGGATATTTGGATCTGTAATGACATTTCTTATTATTTTTTAAGTATGTTGCAATTTCATTTTTTTACTGTTTACCCTCACCGATATCAGTCAATTTTTTGTCCATTCACAGTCCTTTTTCGTCAACTTTATTCTGAATTTTTACTGTTCTTTTTTTCACCTGAAAAACCTCTCCCTGCAATATAAGTTGGGATAGAGGGAGTACTTAAATTATTTTTTATACATGGCCGAGGCCAAGTCCTTTTGAAATATGTAAAATTTTCTAACTACGAAGCAGCTATTTACGTTAACACAAAAATAACTGCTACAATGTTAAAAGGTTGTGACTTATTACTACTTAAAATCTTTTTTAAGCATGGCCGAGACCAACGTTCTTTTGAAACATGTAAGATTTCAATGTAGCAGCTATTTACATTTACACAAAAATAGCTACTACAATGTTCAAAAGGTTGTGACCTATTACTACTTAAATTATTTTTCATTTGTTAATAAAGCATGGCCAAGACCAATGTTCCTTTGACAAATGTTAGGTTTTTTAACACCGTAGCAGCTATTTAAATTTACACAAAATAGCTACTACAATGTTCAAAAGGTTGTGACCTATCAATACTTGAATTATTTTTCATTTGTGAATAAAGCATGGCTGAGGCCAACATTCCTTTCAAACATGATAGATTTTCTAACACCGTAGCAGCTATTTAAATTTACACAAAATAAATGCTACAAATATTTAATGCTAGTGCACGAAGCAGCTAGTTTATAATAACGGGTGCTACTTTTCCCTGCCTAAATTAACATAGAAGCGCTTTTTAAGTAATGGTTGCTATGATTTTCCGCCAATACCAAAATACCTCAACCTAGCAGCGGTTATTCAACAATTAGATGCTTTAAAATTATACGCAACGGCTATTTTACAATAACAACTGCGATACTTTCCCGTCTAACTTAACATAGTAGCAGTTTTTAGGAAATAGTTGTTATGATGTCCCACCAATACCAAAATAGCTCTCTAGAAGCGATTCCTCAATAATTAGCTGCTTAAAAATTTGTAATCGAAGCGTTTATTAAAAAATAGCTGCTACGAAAAAAATAATAGCTGCTGCTCAATTACTTAGCAACAATTTTTTAAAACAGCTGCTACGTACCGCTACTAAAGGGGGGTTTTCCAGTAGTGTGACCTCCTTTGATTGAGCTCAAACAAAGGTGGTTTATGTTATAACCACCTTGGAATGGTTAAATTCAAAGGCAGTTCTACCAAACCACCTTTAGTTTGTGTTATTTACGATATTGGAACTTGTAGTTGAGAAATTTCCATTTGAGGAACAGAGTAATTATCGCATGGCTGAAGAGCTAGCATCATTTACGAGATCGGAAAAGAAATCATGTCCTGGTCCCAATTGAGGAAGTTGGTCTGGGGTTTATGTAGCGTTTTGGTTAATAACTTTCGGACTCAGAAGTTGTTTAGCTAGTTTAAAAAAATGTTTTCCTTCAATGAGGATAGGAAAACCTTTTTTGATTGATAACAAAGGGAGTTTGAGCCTGAAGAAGAAGAAATATTCCTTCCCATTAGCATTGGATAAGGTATGTAAATGTGTACAATTGAATCACTAGGTATTGAGTTAAATTCAAGTGTTATATGATTTTGGTTTGTGCATTGAACTAGCTTTGATGCTCTAGTGCAATTGATGATTGAATTTTTGGAATTTACGTGTTGAGTGGATGTTAATTGTATTTCATTTTAGGTGATTGACTATGAATAGAATTGAATTAATTGGTAGAGATTTAAGAATATCACCCGATTACATCCCTTCGGTTGAATCTTTTATTGTGGTTGCCTTTGAACATGTTTCGAAAAATGGTTTTGTGAGGGCATGTTGTCCATGTAAGGATTGTAAGAACGATGTATATTTGGGAAGGAAGAAGATACGTGAACATCTCATCATCCAAGGGTTTCAAACTAGTTATACCTCTTGGGTGAGGCACAAAGAGGTTTTTACGCCTAGTGTTGAAGAAGTTATCCGTAAAGAGGTTGATAATTTAGGTGTGAACAATGGATTCGACGAGATGGTGGAAGATGTTGCTAGAAAATTCCACGGTAAACCCGAAGTTCTTGAAGCTTTGCAAAATGACAAGAAGACCCCGATGTACACTGGTTCTAAGCATTCAGTGTTGAGTGCCACCTTGTGAATGATGAATTTGAAGAGAAATTTTGATGGGCTGATAAAGGCATGGCAAAGACGCTTGAACTAGTTGGGGAATTGCTTCCTGAAGGTAATCTTCTACCTAGCAGATTGTACGCCGTAAAAAGAGTTCTTTGTCCTCTGAGAATGGAATTGGAAAAAATCCACGCTTGCCCAAATGATTGTATGTTGTATAGAGGACCAGGCTATGAGGTCCTAGACATATGTCGGGTTTGTGTGAGTCTCGTTACAAGTTCAATAGTGGAGGCATTGCGGTTGGGGCGGATGCTAATTTGGTTTCTGATGATACTCTTATGGAGTTGGAGTTGGAGTTGGAGTTGGAGTTGGAGTTGGAGTTGGACCGCAGCCCAACTCATCAAATAATATCTTTGGGTTGGCTTAGCTCAATAGGGTTTAGTCATGAATATGTCAAGATTGTCATTTAATAAGTATTTAATAAGAATTGCATTTATAGGCCATAACTGTTAGGGTTTAATTAGTATAACAATGAAGGTATGTTATTCATTTTGATTTATTCGCTATTATTCTTTCATTCCCATATTGGTCACTGACTTTATCATCAGAGGGCCTTCCCCCCAAACAATTTTGGAGCTCTATCTTGTAGGTCACAAAGAATGAGACGGGGATGCAGTTCATTTGGGTTCCAGAGGTGGGACCTGAGACGTCAGTCCTTCATTGTCGGTGATGGAATCTGTTCTCGTCGACTCTCCTCCATTCAATTCGGCGTGACATGTGCTAATTTCTGGAGCACCAACTTGACCTGGGTTTGGCAGACAACGGGACATCATCGCCAATAACCTAAGCCTCCACACGCGGCGGTCGGGTTACCTTTCCGATCACGTCTGTTCAATGACATTTGCTCTGGAATATAGTGACCTTTTGCATCCAACTCTCCATCTTTTCTGGAAGGTTTTCATGTACCAGAACATACTCTCCGTTTGGCGTTATTAGCAAGAGGACCTTTATGTTAAGCGTGTGAGATCTACACGCCAATTTTTTTGGGTCATCTCGTTTTACCTACTCACGGTCATCATTTCCTTGAAGCTCACCGTAGCCTCCTGGTAGAGTCTCAAGACCATTGCCTCCTTGCTGCTGCGGTCTCCTAACGACATCCCTTGAAATTTTTCGTCGGGGTGGTGAGAAATTGCTATGTTTGTGGCTGCAGTAGCCACAAACAGTATTTTCTTGTGGAGGACGCATTACGAAAATGCGTCCTCCCATTTTTTATTTTTTTTTGTTAATTTTCGGTCAAAATTGTCAAACGACGGATGGGAGAATGACACGTGGCGAGTCGCATTTCCGTAATGCGTCCTCGGTGGAAAATAATTTTTTTTATAATTTCAGGTAAAAATTAGGTGATGCCACGTGGCGAATGGTGGTGATGCCACGAGGAGAGGACGCATTTCCGTAATGCGTCCTCCGTGGCAATTTAATTTATTCCGTAAAAAATCTGGTGAAAATGAGGTGATGAGATGATGCCACATGGCGAATGGGGGTGATGCCACGTGGATATTTTTTTAAAAAAAATTCCGGTCAAAATAAAAAAAGTGCGGTCGAATCGGAATCTGCCACGTGGCGAGGACGCATTTCCGTGATGCGTCCTCCTTGGCATTTTATTTTTTAAAAGCTGGTCAAAGTCAAAAGTTGCGGTCGAATAGGGCTACGCCACGTGGTGAGGACGCATTTCCGTAATGCGTCCTCTTCAGAAATTTTTTTTTAATTCTGGTAAAAAAAAGTGACGTCGAATAGCAATCCACCACGTGGCGATGACGCATTTCCGTAATGCATCCTCCAAACAGCTTAAATATGGCCAAATTCTTCCACTTTCGGCATTGTTCATCTTCCTCCTCCACCATTTCTGAATTTTCTCCTTCTGTTAGCCTCCATTCCGCCAATGTCTTGCCATCCCGAGAATTCCTCTCCACTCTTCTCCGGCATTGCGCTACCGGCATTCCACCATTTTCATCTGCACTTCGATTTTTTTACAAGATCCGGTATGATTCCCTGCTTTTTTGCTTGGGTTTTTGTTAATTACTACTGACTTTGTAATGGGATTTTGGTTGTACAGATCGGATTCGGACAGAAGTGTACGCCGTTGACCCGCTGTGGACCGCGTAGACCTTCCTTGGACCACGTTGACCTGACATTGACCACGTTGACCCAACGTTGACCGCATTGACCCAACGTTGACCGCGTTGACCCGACGTTGATCGCGTTGACCCGACGTTGACCACATTGACCGCCACTGACTGTCACCTTTGACCAGATTCCCCGTAAGTCTCAGACTCTCACCCACTCTGTTATCCGTTTTGTTGTAGTTAATTGCGCCCTAAATAATTATACGAACGTGTTCCAAGATTATGTGTGTATTACCCGCGGACAGTCAGTTGTTGGCTTTTGGGTTGAATTATAATCCGTTGAGATCTCGGAGTAATTTAGTTAATTTAATTGTATGTGTATAATTGTGTTGTCGGATTGTGTGTACTTTTAATGATTAAGTTTGGTCTGTTGCGTTTAATAATCCTGTGTGACTGAATGAAGTAATTATGTGAATTGTTTAGTGATTGATCTATTGAGCTTGTAGCAAAAGTAATGACATTTGAGGATACTATGAACAAGAATGTGGAATGAGAAGGAAATGAGAGTGATGCCTAAGTATAGCGGTTGTACTGATTAATGTGTTATGTCCGTACCAATAGTGTTGTTAAAGTGGCCGGGTGGAGTACATGTACGTACTGGAGGATACAATGAATAGGAATGTCGAATGAGTATGAATCTGAAGTTATGTATTTGTGTGTTGCAGTTGTGCGATGTTTTTGACGGTGTATATGTACAGAGGGGGTCAGATTAAGTTTGATTTGAGTTTGGGAGTGTATTATGATCCTCCAATACCGGAGCGAGTTGTGACTCTCGAGAGGAGGTTGAACCACTTAGAATTGGTTGATTTAATTGTCACGAGACTGGCCATTGTGAGAGATAGTTGTTCCATGAAAATGTTTTACCGCTGTCCCGAGCTGATTGGTTCCACGGTATACTATCGATGTTATCCTGTGGAAGATGATGAGTCAACCACGTTCTTCTTCAACATTGTTGATCGAATGTCATTGTCTTCTGCAGATTTTTACATTGTTATGGAAAAGTTACCAATCATTAATGATGGGGCATGGGCAAGCACGTTCATGTCATTGTTGTGCAACGTACAAAACTCCGCCGCTGTACAAAGTATACCACCACCTTTCTGTAGCCGAGGATTTGAATTTGGTGAGTCCAGCCAACCGGGTAGGTATGGCCACGTGAATTGTGCCCAGCCGTCCATAAGTGGTGGTATATATGTGGTAAACCATGGCGAGCAGAATGTCTTCCCCAATGATTACGTGGGTGACTTTAGTGACCGCGATGTTCGGCATGATGGCAGTGAAGATGATGGCAGGGAAGCTGCACTTGATGGTGGAACTGAGGATGGTCGTTCCTTATCAACCGACTCGAATCCCGGGGACGAGGAGGAGCAATTGGTGTGCACGAACAATGTACCCACGTCGTTCCATATTCTGGCAAACCCGAATACACAGGCCTACTATAGAGATTATGGGGGCCCCGATGAAGATAGCTATGACCCTACCTATTTTGGGTCCGGAGTTTCTACCTATGTTCAAGAGACTGGGGAAGTGGATGTGGGTATGCGATTTCAGACAAAGCCGCAGTTGGTTGAAGCTATTTCTCGGTGGAGTTCTATGATGAACAGGGAACACAGGGTCGTGGAGAGCAGGTCACGCACATGGTATGCGAAATGCAAGGACGTCGTCGAAGGAACTGGGAATTGTATTTGGGTTTGCAGAGCTTCGAAGAAGGCTTCGCATGGTATGTGGGAGATCACCAAATGGGCTAGCAGCCATGGGTGTGTTGGGGCTGGCCGATCTACGGGTAACGTGAATCTGACGTCGGTGATGATCGCCCGTTCAATCCACCACCACATTGACGTAAACCCTTCATACACAGTGAAAGATGTACAGTCTCAAGTGGATGATGAGTTCAATGTCGAGATCTCCTACAAGAAGGCCTGGTATGCTCGGCAGAAGGCAATTGACATGGTGTTTGGAACGTGGGAGGATTCTTTTGAACAGCTCCCAACTTTTATGGATGAGCTTGTAAGGGCTAATCCGAGCACCGTTGTTGATTGGGCTGACGTACCCGACAGAATACACGGTCCCCAGTGTAGGAAATTTAAATTTGTGTTCTGGGCATTTGGTCAGGCAATTGCAGCCTTTTGCCATTGCAGGCCAGTAATCAGCGTAGACGGCACTCATTTGAGAGGTGCATATAAGTCCACAATGCTGGTCGCCGTGACCCACGATTCTAATGATTACATCCTTCCTATCGCTTATGCAATTGTCGATGAGGAATCGAATGAAAGCTGGAGATGGTTCATGGGGAGACTGCGGCTTCACGTTGTTGGTGGTGATAGCAGACCAATCTGTGTCATATCAGATAGGCATGCCGGACTTGTAAATACGATGACACATATGGAGGAATGGATGGAGCCAGCCGGATACCATCGGATTTGCCTGTGGCATTTTCAGTCCAACTTCTTATCACATGATCGCGGGAAGTTTAAGAATGCGCTCATGAAGACTCTGGTGTGGCAGCTTGGTAGTGCCAGGCGAGAGAGCAGGTGGAGGGAGTACAAGGAGGAGCTGGAGAGTATAGATCCATCTGCTTGGGCTTGGCTGGAACGTCAAGATAGGAGCAGGTGGTGTCTTGCCTTCGATTACGGTGATCGGCGTTGGGGAATTTTGACGACGAATTTGTCAGAGAGCTTCAACAACTGTTTATGGCGTGCACGCCATCTCCCGATTACCGCGTGTGTCAAAGCGACGTTTGAGCGAACGGTTGAAATGGAGTGGTACTTCCGCAAGATAGTGTTCATGATTGACCAGCCAGGGCGGCCTGTAGCACCCACTGAGGGTTTCCATGGAGACGGTGCAACAGCGGAGTACTTGGTATTTCCTAAATTTCAAATATTGTTAAGAAAGAATACAACAGAGCTCCTCAACATTATATATCTAACATATTCATCTCGATTCTGTAGTTGCAGGCAATGACACAGTTGCATAGCATGTCAGACATTAATTTGGATGGTTGGCCCCCGCATTGTGCGGACGTTATAAGGGGGGATGCGTCATGTTATCACACGTAGTCTACAACATACGCATCAGCCCTCCAGACCGCAACACTATCAGCCATTTGTGCACTGTGAGGAACTGCCCCCTGGTGTGAGATATACTAACCTCAGAAGCCACCGTTAGGCCCTAACTGGTCGACAAGGAGGTCGGAGACCTCGTGCTAGAGGGCATGCAGAACACATTGGATCAATGCAAGCTGGGCCCTCACATGCGAGTCCACCAATTTGCGGACCATCAGCCGGGGAACCCTCACAGTGCAACATGAACGCCTCAGATTACAATGCATATGTCACTCCAACATCCAGTCGTCCATACATGTCGCATATCGCTCCATCACATACAGGTAGTATTCTATATGCCTATTGTGATTCGAATGAGGAAGCAGGATACGAAATGGAGGAGGACATACCAGGGGGAGCTCCACATGAGGAAGAACATGTACCTGCACAGACGGCTGTACCACGACGGACATCCAGGACCATACGTCCTCCCCCGTGTGGAACGGGTGGAAAGCTATGCAGAGACCATCATTAGGACAGTACATGCTATTCAACACTACTTTGCATTACATTTCACTCGTATTGTTCGACACTGTACATTTATGCTAATTTGTATCCATTCTAACTATGCAATACTTCGTTCCTGCACCTATATTCCAGACTAGTTAAAAAAATTCAAACAACGTGACCCTAAATCATCATTTGACTATTTTCCAAATTCTCATCAAACAAACAAAAGTCTGCTCATGCGCAATCTTGACCGAAAACACGTGGATCAGAAATAGTAACTTACACATTGCAGCAACCCACGATAATTCATTACTTAAATTCATGACTCATTTGAAACACCACACTCTTGTTGAATTCAAGGCAGGATTGCATAATAAGTTTTCTCCCCAATAAATAAAATTCTCCACACGCTGAGTTTACCAAATATAACAAAATATAATAAATATTATTTCATTCACAGATTAAATTAGCACCGTAGTTAATTACAAATCTCATTTCCAACATTTTCAAATAAATTGTAGGAAACAATACCCATTCCAGGACTCGTTTGAGGACCTCCCGAGAAATAAATTTATGTAAATTTGTACTAATTTCCAACATTTCGCTGATTAATTTCCCGATAAATTAAATTAGGTAGCTTCTAAGGACTATTTTTAAAAATGACTCCTCCGCATAATATCCCGAAGAGCTAAATGATGCCTGATTTGGAGACTGTTTTAAAAAATGAGTCCTCTAAATTCTTTCGGAATAAATCAAATTATTGCCAGGTTTGAGGGCTAGTTTCAAAAATGAGTCCTCTAAATACTTTCAAAAAAACAATTCGCCGGATCTGAGGCGTCGTTCCCAAAACGAGTGCTATGAAAATCATTTCCGGAAAAATAAAATAATGCCACATCAGAGGACTCGTTTCCAAAACGAGTCCTCTAATTGATTTTAGAAAAAATATAAAAAAATCCCAACTATTTTCGGAAGAAAAAATTGAGAGGACTCGTTCCCAAAACGAGTCCTCCAATTGAATTCAAAAAAAAATCAAAACTATTATCGGAAAAAAAGGTAGAGGACTCATTTTGGAAACGAGTCCTCTAATTCAATTCCGAAAAAAGGGCCCTAGAGGACGCATTTTGATAATGCGTCCTCACCCCTTAGCCTCAAAAAAAATGGCACACTAGCATCCAATTTCGTACTTTCCAGCACACAAAAATCATGAACTCTCGGGGTGGTTCACTAACACAGTCCCTCAAACTCACCGGTGACACCTCTCGACAGAGACCATAGAGTTCGCCGCCGTCATCCTTTAAGAGATCACCGTTGGTGCTCATCGAGCAGCATCCCTCGAACTCATTTTCATGGTTTTCCTCCATCGACCCTCGAGCTTGAAGCTGCTTCAAACTTTCAAGAACTCCATCGATTTACTGATATCGAAGACTCTTCGACTCGCTGTTATTGAAGCCTCATCGACGCGCTATCATCAAATTCTTATCGAAGAGAGGCTATCGAAGCACCAGTGTAAGTCTGGCATTGAAGAACTACCATCGAAGACGTTAATTTTGTCTCAGAGATACCTTATGTATGGGGTATTTATCGAGAGCTCGTTAAAGCCATTGAAGTAAAGCCCTCGATCGTTCATCCCTCGTTCATCTCGTTCCTAGCCCTTTGCCATCAACCTTTGAATCTATTGAAGACCCGTTAGAAGCCATTGTCGAGCTTTCACCTAAAGAAGTTTCTTCCTACTAAACCAGAGAGGTTTCACCTCTCTTCCTATAATTTCATTTCAATAGTAAACATTATATGTCCATGTGATACTTAGAACTTTACATGTAGCTTCTCGGATGATAGCTTTGATCAAAGGCTATTTCCATGACCTTATTTGAACTCATATGTACTTTACAATGATAGATGATATAGCCCATCGAGAGTCCCCTGTCTTTATTTGATCAAGGGCTAGCTTCGATGAAAACCAATTCCTCAAAAGCAAGCCGTTAAAAAGCTCTTCCATCAAAAGGTAAAAGCCGTCGAGGAGATCAACCATCAAAAGCTTTGTTAGGCGGTGGTAGAAGCATATTTGGTTTATGGAAAATCCCTACAAATATGGTATTGAGTTTATCAAATATTTGGGAGATATTGTGATAAGAAAAATCCCTTTATTTATGGGATTTGGATATGCTTCAGAAGCAGATAAGGAATGGGAATATTATGGAGATAATCATGGAGAGTTCCGATCTACTCATGGCTTTAAAATGAGACATCATGGCTGCATTAAACTCACAATTTTAACTGAGAAAATCTGCACACAGATTTTCATCTTTTCGAGAGTCTTACAAAGAGCCAGATCTATATGTTCCAACATACGTGACCTGCCGTTCAAAGTTTAGAATTGTATGCCTTAATTCCTCTGGAGGAGGATATCCAGCATCGATGAGTTTCGATGTCAGAGGTAGTCTGATCAAAGTGGATTGGTAGCTAAGGGAGCTAGCGGAATTCACACGTTTGATTAGAAAAGATAAGTATTTTGTATGGTGTACTTTGTACTGTATCTTTCTGATTAGTGGGTTCATTCTGAAGTGGGCTAGGCCCCACAGATGTAGGTGGATTTCACCGAACTGTGTAACCAAGTCTTGTGTATTTTATGCTTTACTTTACTGCATACTTGGTTAGATAAGTTATGTTGGAACATACTAGTAATAATTGAGAAATTTTGGTGAAACCAAATTTTATTTGGTATCAGAGCTTGGTCACTTATTTTTCCCTTGGTTATTTCAAGGAAAGTGTGATCCGGTTTTACCATGGCGACCAAAGAATGAGCTTTGGTGTCTTGGCCACCTCTACGGGAAGGCAACAACTACAATTATTAGAAGGTACGCATGAGAGTTTTCATCAACTCACTGGATGAACTTGCTCTGCACTATGTTGAAAATGAGTGGAAGCATCCTACTGAGGATGCCGATACAAGCTCTAAGGAGAAAGAAGGAGAGTCAAGTCAAAATGAGCAGAAACTCAAAGATAAATCTACTTGGTCTCCTGATGAACTCAAGGCCTCACTGGAAAATTCAAAAACATTAAATGTTATCTTCACGACAGTTGATGAAAATTCGTTCAAACTCATCTCTACATGTCATCAAGCCAAGAAAGCATGGGATATTCTACAAACAGTTCATGAAGGAACTAGTTGAGTTCGAGAATCTAAATTACAGATGTTGGCTACAAAGTTCAAGGAACTCAAGATTGAGGAAGATGAAACTATTGCTATATTCTACGGAAAACTCAGGGAAACCTTCAATATAGCGTATCAACTTGAAAAAGTCTACAAAGAGGCAAAATTGGTGAAAAAGACCTTAATATCACTTCCTAAAAGGTTTGTAATGAAAGTCCTAGCAATAGAAGAAGCATGAGATGTAGCCACCTTGAGCTTGGATAAATTGATGGGATCATTACAGACGTATGAGATGATATTCCAACATGCTACAAAAAGGGTTCAAAAGGAGTTGGCATTCAAAACATCGTCATCAAAGGATAATCATGAATCTGACAGTGATGATGAGTTTGACAAACTTGCACTTATCACGAAAAACTTCTCAAGAATGCTGAAGAAAGTAGTAAACAAGAAATCTTAGAAAAGGTATGGTGGAAATAGACCAAGGCCACAAGAATTCGGAATTAATTGTGGGACGAGATTTGAACAAGGAAATCAACAGTTCTCTAGAAATCAAAGTGGTGAACCAAAATAGCCTGGACAAATTCAATGCAGAGAATGTGAAGGATATAGTCATATTCAGGTCGAGTGTGAAAATACCCGGAATAAACAGAGAAAATCATATGTCGCCTCTTGGAGTGAAGATGAAGTGGACGAGAAAGACAAAGAGGAACTTACAAGTAACTATAAGGCATTTGGAGCAAAAATTAATGATGCATCAGAAGATGGATGTTCTAACACATCAAATAGAGTCGAAGTTGTATGTTACAACATAGATTCATATGAGGTTTCTAGTGATGATGATGGACTTTCTGTAAGTGATGAAGACGTCTATAGTACATATGAAAAGATATATGGTATGTGGCTACAAGTAGTTGATACAGAAAAAGTACTAAAGGAAGAAAAAACTCATCTAACGGAGATAGAAAAGGAGTTGGGTATGGAAGTTGCTGAACTCATATAGGAGAATGACGAGTTGAATGTGAAGTTAATTTTAGCAACCAACAGAGCTGAGACGTCTGAAGCAGCTAATACTAAACTGAACTCTGGAAAAGAAAAACTCGATGATATTTTGGTAATGGGAAAGAGCTTTGGAGATCGACACACAATTGGGTATGAAAACCCAACAAAGAACATAGTCACGCTCAAGTCTAAGACTCGAGAGATACCTAGGAGCACAGTAACGCTCAAGTCAAAGATCCGAGAGATAAAGAGAAAGTTCGGCAAGCCTCATCAATGGAAACCTCTCATATGCAGCTACTGCTCATACCAAGGGCACAAAGAGGAACAATGACAAAAACTACTCAGAGACATCATGGCAGGACGTCAACTCTTAGTATGTTCCAACATAGATGATGCCCAGAAATCAAAGATGGTCAGAAAGGTATGGGTAGTCAAAAGCTCTAGTACGTGTCTTGTTGCACATACTTCTCTTATAGCACATTCCAGAGATTCGTGGTACTTTGATAGTGGCTATTCTCGCTACATGACTAGCATCCAGGAATTCCTCACAAATATCACACCTTACGACGGTGGTTTTGTCACCTTCGGCGATGGAATGAAGAGTAGAGTATTTGGAAAAGGTGAACTACAAATTAAAGGATTCCCAGTATTCACTAGTGTTTTGTTTGTTGAAGATTAAAAGGCCAATCTGCTGAGCATAAGCCAACTGTATGACGAAAATATGACTGTGGAATTCAGAAAGACAAATGTATAGTGAAACATGGAGAATCAAAATTCCTTTTAGGCATTTGATCATCAGATAGTTGCTATTTACTGGAACAGGAAGTGAGGTGTATGATCTCTAAACAAGATGAAGGATTTATGTGGCACAGGAAGTTCGGTCACATCAATTACAAAACCTTGGTTTAGAAGTCTTGTGATAAAATTACGGACTGAAAAAGGAAGTCTAATCGGGAAGATTGTTCGAATTTGTAGTGATCATAGTAGAGAATTTGAAAATTCTCAATTCAGTGACTTCTATGATGAGCTCGAAATTCAACATGAGTTTTCTGCACCAAACACCCCTCAGCAGAATGGTGTTGTAGAACGGAAAAGCAGAACTCTGCAAGAGATGGCTCGAGTTATGTTAGCCGAGAAAGAAATTCACTAAAAATGGTGGGCATAAGCCATTAACACAGCTTGCTATACAATCGATCGAGTGTATCTGCGTCTATTCACAAGAAAAACGTCTTACGAGATTTGTGAGGATAGGAAACCAAATGTCTCATACTTTCATGTGTTTGGAAGCAAGTGCTACATCCTCAGAGATAGAGAGCAATTGGCAAAATTTGACAATCGCAGTGATATTGGAATCTTTCTTGGGTACTGTGAACAGTCAGGCATATCATGTTTACAACCTTTTTGACAAACACTCTCATGGAATCCATAAACGTTATTGTAGGTGATTCTGAAAAAGGACATGGTTCAGATACTATAGAAGATGAACCCGATAAAAACAATGTTCCAACACAGCCGAGTCAACCTAACAAGCAAGACCCATCGCATGTTGGAACATCTAAGCAGACTGCTTACCCTGCTGAACCAGATGATACTGATCATGTTGGAACATCATTCCTCGGGTTGATTACAGAAAGTTGGCAGGATTACAATGCTTATTCTCTCTCATTGAACCCAAGAACTACAAGGAGGCATTACTAGACGAATGCTGGATTGCTGCGATGCAAGAAGAACTCAGTCAGTTTGCACAAAATGACGTATGGTATCTCACTCCTTTCAGGCATTCCAAACTTTTCTTCTATCATTTTCATAGGGAGTCTGGATCACAACACCAAAAATAACCAGTTGAAGTTCTTAAGTGAGGTATCTGACAGAGGTTAAGCCCAGGAAGGCCATTGGGCCGAAGGTGTGGCAGCCCAGTTAGGGGAATATTTAATACTCTAACTTAATTACTGCATTCGTGGGTAAGTTAAGGGTGATAATTAAGGAGAGCGTTATTTAGGACATGGAGTATAAATACAAGGTATGCATTTACTTAATATTCATCATATCTTAATCATATTGGATGCTTGGACTAACTTAGGCATCAGACTGCTGACCCCTGGAACCCTAGGGACAGTTTGATTGCAGGTTAGTTCGAGAAGAACCCAAGCCCACGAACCGGTCAGTGGTCAAAGATGCATCAAGTGGCACCGTCTTTGGGGAAGACTAAGTCGGATTGAGGGTTTTGAGAATTTATGTCCATGGTTGTTCGAAGGAGTGAAAGGTGGAGGTCAATAGATACAGGGCTAGATCTCTGCCAAGATTAACATCGGAGAATCCAGGAGTAGAAGATGACGCCCGTGTTGAGGATATCAAAATGACTAATATTTAAATGTTAGGAATGAAGTTGCGTGTGGGGCCTATTACATGAATGGGCCATGATGGGAGGTAAAGCTTAGTAGCATTTGGCACCAATCTAGAACGATATGCTAGGGCCCTCGAGAACGCTGGAAATGATGGGTGAGCAAGAACAAGGAAACACTGATTCCCTACTCGAAAGTGTAGCCGACCCAGGGGTGGAAGGTTTGCGGAGGTTTTGGGAGAATCATATATGGAAACCTACGGTCAACACGAACAAGGAAATTAGAATGTGGGGAGGGCGAGCCCGAATCAAGATGTAGAACAAGCAACGCAGGTCCGGGCTATGGCAGGCTATCGAATCACTCCCCCTCTGAGGGATGATAGGGTCACGCTAGGAGCATTACCAACCTCACCTTTGGGAATAACTATGGGGTGGGCCTCTTAACCCCCAATAGTCTACCCTTATCAGGCATATGCTGGAGAACCGCTATAGGTTAGGCCTCAGCCTTCTTTTCCTGGTTACTCCCAAGATCCTATATATTCGTTACCTCCGCTAGCCCCATCTGCTCCTGCCCTTAACCTGGCCGGTCCAGGAGCACCATAGGGAATAATGGCCTCTTCTAGCATGCAAGGATTTGGGAGTACTGGAATCAACCAGGGGATTTACAATCCTTATGTCCAACCATCCCCACCACCAGCATACCCGAACCTCAGATAGCATTAGATGAACCTAGGATATGGAGTGATCCACCCTCTTTATATGCCACAGTTGGGCAGTCACGATATGGGGTTGAACCTGCTAGGGGGCAACAATAACCTCCCTCGGATGTAAGTGAATCATTAAGAAAGGAATTAGATAGGTTGATCGGCCCCTTGGGCCAGGCTCCGGGGTCTCCTTTCAGCTCGGTAATTACCGGAGTTTGATGGCCAATAGAAGTGAAGCCCCCGGAAGGACCTCTCACGTACAGTGGTGAAACTGACCCTCGAGATTTCATCCAGACATTCTTGGGCTTGATAAATTTGAGGGATATCGATGAAAATTTACATGCAAGCTAGTAGGTAGCTACCTGCGAGGAAAAGCACGGGAGTTGTTCAAAAAGATGCCAAGGGGCTAGCTTCGATCATATCAGGATTTTAGCAGAGCATTGTTGAGCTAGTACGCACAGAAGAAGAAGTTTACCAAATCCCTGTTGGAACTCTACCAAGCGAAGCAAAAGACAGGGGAAAGCACGGAAGCCTTGTATCATTGGTATGTAGACGAAAGTTTGAGGGTGATAGAAACAACGGAGAACGTGGTAATCTAGGGGTACCTGCTGAGGATACATGATTTATAATTGTACAAGAAACTGAGTACTAATACCCCCCTGACTTTGCAAAATTTTCAGGAGGTAAAATAGCAGTATTCAAGGGTAGAGGAGGCAACTAGAAGGAAAAGAGATAGCCTTGCAGATAAAACGGGAAGAAATGTAGAGCATAGAGGAAAAAGGTCGGCCGAACCCATAAGAACACCATTTGAAAGGTATAATCCATTGCCACAAACGATCGAAAGAAGAAACCCTGCACATGTCTTAAGCATACAAAGAGGGTTGTTCCAAGCACACTCACCCTTGCAGAGTTCGCACAACTTGGTTGCAACTCAAAGGGAAAAAAATTGGTACCGTGATCATCACATGGATTATGGCTATGACAGAAATTATTGCATGTTGTTAAGGATGGAGATCGATAGGTATGAGCGGGAAGGACGGTTCTGAGGGAAAGGATACAGGAACCAGGCAACCCCCTCGAGGACCTGAATGAACCAATGGCAACCTTATAGAAGAAATAATCAAAAAAATATGGGTAGAGGAGATATGAGGTCTCGAGAATAGGCGTTTCTAGACATGGGGCAGGAAGAAAGGTAGGATAAACCCCAGGAGCAACAGGGGGGAAATTAAGGTAACCAAAATGGAGAAAACCCACCCGTGCGAAGGATAATTAATGTCATCAATAGCATGGTGTGAGAGAGATTTTCGAACGCTGTCATAAGAGCTGAGGCTCGAAGGGTTGGAAGAGCCCAGTCATAAAAGGTTTTGACCGGACGAGACGATCACTTTCTCGGAAGCGGATGTTGTACCGGACCAAACGTCCCATGCGAATCCTATGGTAATTTCAGCCAATATTGGAATGTCCTCGATAAGAAGGGTGTTTGTTGATGATGGAAGCGGGGTAGAAGTGATGTTTACTGAGAGTTTTGACTAATTAGACATAGAGCGCAAAAACTTGAAAAAGTTTGCCTCCCCTTTATCTGAATTCACGGGAAAACCAATATTCCCCATATGAGAGATAACATTGCCTATTCGAGTAGCAGATAGAGACAAATGAGCGATCATCAGGTGTAATTTTGCTATCGTGGATGCTTCTTCCCCTTATAATGTGATTTTAGGAAGGCCATGGATGTGCCAGGCTTGGGCGGTCTGGTCACCTTGTCACCTGATGTTGAAGTTCCCAACTGAGAAGGGGTGGCATCCATTCAGGGAGATTAAATTATGGCCCAAAAATGTAACCTCACGGCGGTATGGGAAGCGAGAAGGCAATGGGATGTAGCAATAGTACACACAGATGTGGGACTAGCTGATATAATACAGATAACTATTCGGGATATAGGGTCAGTAGCTGTTGGGAAACTAATCCATGAAGATGTGAAAGGAAGACGGAGAAACTTGTTGGAGGAATATGAAGATGTGTTCTCGTGGGATACCTCTAACCTAACGGGAGTCCATTCAAGTCTCGCACTACATAGACTGGACATTGACCCCTTGATCAAACCAATGAAGCAAAAAAAAGGTGTTTTCTCCCGAAAGAGCTGAAGCAATTAAATAAGAGGTGGAGAAGTTGTTGGGGGCAGACGTAATCGAGGAGGTTTTCTATCCCGATTAGATTGCTAACCTAGTCATGGTTCCAAAGCAAGATAGAGCATGAAGGATGCGTATAGACTTTACTGATTTAAATAAATGCTCCCCTAAAGATAGTTACTCGTTGCCACCAATCGATAAGCTGGTGGAAGCCATAACTGGATATTAAATTTTGGAGTTCGTTGACGCGTATAAGAGGTATCACCAAATCCTCATAGCAGAGGAAGACAAGGAAAAAATATCATTTATTACCGATGTGGGCATGTACTGCTATAAGAAGATTCCCTTTGAGTTAAAGAATTTTGGGGATACTTACCAGAGGCTGGTTGATAAACTATTCAGGGGACAAATAGGGAAGAATATGGAAATATATGTGGATGACATGGTTATCAAAAACCGAAGTTATGAAGAATTCTTAATAGACCTGGAGGAAACATTTGGTAGGCTTCGAGGAGCTAATTTGAAGTTGAACCTGTCTAAGTGTGTTATTTGTGTGGGGGCGGGGAAGTTTCTCGAATTCATGGTCTCAGAGAGGGGGATTGATGTAAATCTAGAAAAGGTTGAAGCTTTGAGGACAATGAAAATCCTACAATCAATAAAAGAGGTACAGAAGCTTACATGATCTCTAGTAGCATTGAGCAGGTTCCTATAGAAGGGGGCGGAGAGGCACTTACTCTTCTTTGATGTCCTTCGAAGGGAAAAGAAATTTGAGTGGAATGGTAAGTGCGGCGAGGCATTCAAGCAGTTGAAGGAACACTTGGGGACATTACCTACTTTGATGAAACCAGACAAGGATGAGACGTTATACTTGTATATTTCTGTGTCGCCACTATCAATCAGCGCGACCCTAGTTAAGAAAAAGGAAAGGTTTAGCATCAAATTTACTTTTTTTAGTCGTGCCTTGCAGGGGCCAGAGGTAAGGTATACTGTTCTTGAAAGGTTGATTCTAGCCCTTGTACATGTAGCTCGAAGGTTGAGACCCTACTTCCAGGGACACAAAATAGTGGTGCTCACGAACCACCCCCTTTGACAGATCCTGCTAAGGCCAGAGATTTCAGGAAGAATAATGAAGTGGGAAGTTGAATTGGGAAATCATGATATCCAATATCAACCTCGAGTTATAATTAAGGGACAGGCGCTGGAAGACTTCATAGTGGAAACTATAGAGCCCTTCGAGGTATGTTTAGATCTCATTGAAGATGTGGAAGCGAGCCAAAAAAGGATATGGAAGTTGTATGTGGATGGTTCGTCACATTCAGGAGGAAGTGGAGTCGGGGTTCTGTTAACTAGCCTCAATGGCAGAGATTACCCTTATGCATTGAACTTTGCATTCAAAGAAACTAATAATGAGGCTGAGTATACGACACTGATCACTGGATTGAGCCTCGAAAAGGAGCTGCAGGTGGAGGAACTGGAGGTTTTCAGTGACTCACAAATTGTGTTTCAGCAGGTGAACGGAGAATACGAGGCAAAAGAGCGTAACTTGCAGAGATACCTTGAGGTAGTAAAGAACCTATTAAAAAATTTTCAAATCTTATACTTTAATGCAGGTTCCAAGGGAAGTAATCATAAAGCAGACGCTCTAAGTAAGCTCGCTTCTTCGGATTTGGGAACCCAATCCCAGAAGCAACTACTCATGGAAACTTTGAGCAGAAAAAGTTTTGAAGAACTGTGGTGATGGCGGTTGAAATGGAAGACTCCATCCGTGGCATATCTCGGAGAGGGTATCCTTCTACAAAAAAAAGTGGATGCTAGAAAGATAAGGTTGAAAGCTCCAACGTATGTGTTACAAGAAGAAGGGGTGTACAAAATGGGTCATTTGCAGCCATTGATTCGATGTGTTAACCTTCATGAGGCCGATTATCTCATAAGAGAGGTTCACAAAGAGGTATGCGGTAGCCACCAGGGAGCCAGGTCTGTGGCATGGAGGCTCATTCAAGTGGGATTTTACTGGCTGACAATGTTCGAGGACGCGAATCGGTATATTCAGGCTTGCCACAAGTGTCAGAGACATGTTCCTATAACACATCTTCCACAGGAAGAGATGAGAAGCATGTACAGTTTGTGGGCATTTGACAAGTGGGGGATCGATCTGGTGGTCCCTTTTCTAGAAGCGCTAGGAAAATTCAGATACTTAATAGTGGCTATTGATTATTTCACAAAAGGGGTATAGGCTGAGCCCTTGGCAAACATAAGAGGAAAACAGTCATCTCCTTTTGTTGGAAGAATATTTTATGCCATTTTGGAACCCTAAGAACGACCATTACGGACACAGAACACAGTTTTCTCATGACCCCTTTAAGAAGTGGTGCGAAGAATATTAGATTAAGAAAAAAGTGATGTCAGTTTACCACCCCCAAGCTAACCGAAAAGTAGAAGTGACCAACAAATCTATAGTAAATGGAATACGAGCACACCTTGAGGGGGCGGAAAGTAACTGGATATGGGAGTTGACCAATGTGTTGTGGGCATATCGAACGGCTAAGTCTTCCACTACTGGGGAATGCCTTATAGTCTAGTATATGGCTTGGAGGCAGTAATCCCTGCGGAAATAGGTGTTCTTAGCCCAAGAATGATGGCTGCTGTAGACGAGACTATCAACCAGCAGAACAGATACTTGGATCTGGATATGGTGGAAGAAAAGAGGGAGTGAGCTTCACTACATGAGGCTAAAGTCAATGAACGGGTCAAAAGATACCATGACAGAAGTTTAAAGAAGGTGTTGTTTAATCTAAGGACTTGGTAATGAGGAAAAATGAGAAAAGCAAAAAGAACCTGAAGGAAGGTTAGCTGCAAATTGGGAAGTGCCTTATAAGGTGATTGAGTTGCACCCGGGAGGAAGTTATGTTCTCGAACAGATGAATGGGGTTCGAGAAAATTACCAACCTGAGGAAATACTACCAGCTTTGATGTTTGAGTTGTTTGCTCTAAAGTGGCACTCTAGTTGTTGTTCGAGCGGGTTGCTTTAAAGCGGCGCTCTAGTTGACATTTCTAGCCAAAACTGATGTACGAGTGGTTTGCTCTAAAATGGCACTCTAGTTTCTATTCGAGCGGGTTGGTTTAAAGCGGGCTCTAGATGATATTTCTAATCAAGGCTGATATGCGAGTGGTTTGCTCTAAAGTGGTACTCTAGTTGGTATTCAACCGGGTTGCTTTAAAGCGGTGCTTTAGATGATATTTCCAGCCAAGACTGATGTTAGAGTGGTTTGCTCTAAAGTGGCACTTTAGTTGGTATTCGATCGGGTTGCTTCAAAGCAACCTCTAGATGATATTTCCAGCCAAGAGTGATGTACGAGTGGTTTGCTCTAAAACAACACTCTAGTTGGTATTCGAACAATTTTCTCTTAAGCGGTGCTCTAGGTGATATTTCCAACTATGGCTGAGGTTCGGGTGGTATGCTTTTAAGCGGCACTCGAGGGCTACTTTTGTAATCTTAGAATGATGAACTAGTAGACAAGATTGGAAGGATGTAGGTGGAAACATCGAACCTGGGTAAAATGCTTGAGTCTCTGAATTATATTATATTTTCAATTTTCAATTTACCAAACATGTTCGTAATTTTCTCTGCTTAAGGAAGTTACACATGGCGCTTATATTCGAGGGATAAAATATGGGGGACGGAGAGAAAATAGGTTATTTAGAGCAAACAGCCGATTTATTCAAACTTCATCAATAATTAGAAGTACAATGTTGATACTAATAACTACATAACCTTATTCATCTAAACGTATCTATCTAGTGGGAGTAAATCCCACCTGGAATAACTCTTCAGTGGAGATAGGTTTTCCTAGCCCTTTCACTTTTACCTCTATCTCTTCAAGCTTTATACCAGCTACCCTTCGGATGTCCTTCATTTGCTCCTCTATAGGATATTCGGAAGGATCAAGGGGAGCGTTGGTCTTACACCACTTATTCGTGGAAGGTTCAAATGGGCCCTTCGAGGAAGACCCAATGCTCTTACAAAGTTTTGAGGGAAATCCTTGGGCAACTTTGCTCAAAGGGACAAGATGCTTGCCAGCTCCTTTAGTGGCAGACTTTTGTGACCAAGGAGCGGAACAAAAACTTGAGGGAGTGAATCCTTTTACCTTCAACTCCGCCAGCCAATCAAGAATAAGGTCGAAAGCTTTTTTCTGTCGAGGAGTTCCATTCTCATGAACGTTAACTTTGGAAGCTGATCATTGCTGATTAAGTATGAGGAAGGAATGTCGTGAGAGAGCATGTGGGCACGAAGGCTTACTTCGTGTGCAGCAATTTTTTCTTTGAAATCAGCGATACGCTGCTCCAGTTCTTTGGCCTTACCTTCCAAGCCTCGATCTTCCCTGCGAGTCATGCATTCTCAGACAAAAGAGATTCTACCAAAGAGCTATCTTCAACTGAGGGGCTCCTTTGAGGGGCTAGATGAGGTTCTCTTGAAAAATGAGGAATCTTGCTGGCTACCTTCCAAGCGAGCAAGTCCTCTTCGAGGCTAGCCACTTTGCGTTGAGCTAATAGATGTCGTTCGGAAAGTAACTCCCTCTGGGCAATCAGTCTGCGATTTTCTCCAAAGCAACCAATTAGGCATCATTTCCACTACTGGAAGCCTAGCTGCAGTAGCAAAGCTGGACTTCAGAGAACCAAACTTCAAATAAATTTGATGCATCAGTTCTTCTAGTTCTTCATCTGTGGAATTTCCACCCTTGACCACTTCTACGGGATAGGTACCATAAAATTCTTTGTTCAGGAAATCCTTAACAAACTCCTTAAAAGTGGAAGGGTCTTTAGATTGCCACAATTTCGTCTCAGCTTCGAGTTGGTGGAGTTTGTCCTTCAAGGACTCCTTCTCTTGATTACACTTAGAAAGATCTTGGGAGGCCTTTAGTACCTATTTGTGTGTCTCATTCAACTCTTTTTGGGAACTCGAAAGCTCCTTATAAACGCCTTTTAACACCCTTTTCAACAAATTATACTACAAAAAGAAAACAAAGGCAAAATCAATAGGTTGTGGCAAAAGACATATTTTTATTGATACTTAAAACAAAAAAGAATTACAATTGGGGGGCCCTAAGTGGAAAAGTTACAATCAGGGATGAACCCTAGAGTCATCTTCCTTTGAGGTGGAAGCAATAATCTCTTCCACTCGGGCAGCGCTGGAATTCTGCTCAGAAGAGGCATTTGTAGCCTCTAGAAGGGGGATCGCTTGAATCCCCTCAATAGTGAAGAACTGCCCTTTGGACCTAATGAAATCCATCAGGGCAAAATGAAGGTCGTTGTTCTTAATGGCCTCGTACCATTTCGGGCCCAGAGAGGTTTTGAGTTCTGGGTTGACTAGGTTGTCCACCTGCTTAGCCAGATCATCAGATAGAGAGGCGGACGCTTATGGCTTTAGAAACTCTTCGGATAATTCGCTATAGCCGATCTTCTTGGCCATCCCCCAGAAGATCCAGAAATAGTTGAAATAGCTCAGGGCTGTTCAAAAGCTTGTGTTTCAAGGCTTCGAGCAGTTAAACTTGCAAGGCCAGATTCTTTGCAGCTTGAACTCTCTTCGCGAGGGTATCCTTCTCCAACATCCATTGGTGCCTCTCAACATTAACACTTTGCCTCTCCCCTTACAGAAGCTTTTTTTTTATTCAAACACTCTATCCTTATCCTCGAGAAGCAGCTGGTGAGCCTCGAAAGATTTCTTTAACTGTAAAATCTCAGCATCTTGTTTGCTGAGCTTCTCACGGAGGTTACCGCGGCCAGAGGAACAAATTGAAAAGAAGGCCGTAATTTTCTCAGTGGCCTCGTGAAAAATTTGGGAGGCCTAGCAAAACGGTTCAGCTCAGATTTATGCTATAAATAAAAGGGATGCAAAATAAGTTTTGAAAAAAGAACGGAAGAAAACCTCAGGGTCAGAGGCCATCTTTGAGAGGTGATGCTAAATCCTGGATAAGGATGCCACATCATTTAAAGGGGGGGAGAGACCGGTGACGAACATCCTCACCGTCATGTGCTCCTATCAATGGTCTTGGTGAGGTACTATTGATATTGTTGCTATTCGCCCTTTTTTTCTTTCGAACGTTCCTGGTGTGAGGTGGATGCTCATCACTAATGGTAGAAGTAGGCCTTTCGCTGCCTACTGCAAGAGGCGAGGCCTAGTTCGAGAGAGAAGACGCCTGATTCGGGGGAGTGGAGGCCTGATTCTAGGAGGTAATGGTCCCTTTGGGAGGAGCCCGACCCTGCTTCATGGCCATCTGCTTCTTTAAGCCCTTAGAAAGACCCACTAAAAAAGGGAAAAGAGAGAAAGAGTCAGTCAGTAACAATAAACTCAATAACACAGCAAACAGGAGAAGTAGATTTCTATTAAGGCACCTTCGAAGGCTCCCGGATGCCTAAAATCACTGACGATGGTCTCAAGGGAAGGGTCTTCTTTGGGTCCCTCAAGTTCTCTTCTCCTCTTCCTCATATCCTTCTAGAGGATTTTATACACATACTCCTCGCAGATTGCGGGCAAGAATGCAAAGCTGCCAATCCGGGAGATGGGGTTGTTGAAGAGGCAGTAGTCGAGTGAGTTGAACAGTAGTTTTTGTCTATCCATTTCGAGGGCATCCGTGCAGATATATTCCCTAGGTTTAGGAGACTCAACTCGCATGCCCCAATTCCATGGAGGAACTCGATACCTCCTGATATCAAACGAAGTACCTTTCTTTCAACTTCTCCAGTCACCCGAATTACCAGGAACTTCAAAAACCTTATGATGTGCCTCTCGGTTGACAAAGTGACAATCATATCGGTAGACCGCCCATTATAGGACACAAATTGTAGCGAGCGAAGCAGCTTATACCTGGGCTTGATATCGAACTCGTCACATCTAGTCAAGAACACTATGATGATCACTAAGACATTAGGATGAACTTGTGCAGGGCTCACTTAGAACTGTCCAAGAAGTTTGGAAAAAAATGGCGGAAAGGGAAATGTGAGCTCACAGTGAAGGTGTCTGAGAGAAATGGATGATCTTCCTTCGGGGAGGTTATGAGGGGTATCTCCCTCTCAAAAGGGTTGAAAATCAGCATCCGGGGCTATTCGTTGGCCAGGAAGGATCGAGTCCAAAATTTGGAAATAGCAGTCCCCACTACTGGAACTGGGGGCTCCCTCCCCGAGTCCCTTAGCCTTACCCTTTGATAAGCCATATTTTTCTTCTTTTGAGAGGGTTCAGCCAAAGAAGATACATGAGGCACTTTTGAGGGTGCTACCTCCCCCTCGAGGATTGTTCTCTCTCTCAAAGGAGACACATTCTCCTCCTCTATAGCTTTGAGAGGTGTCTCCCTGCAGACCAAATATGTATTTAACCTCCTTTCCAATTCGAGCTCTAGATTTAGAGGGGTTTAGAAACCAATTTTTTGCCACTCGTAGGGGACCTCCTTATGTAGGGCTTGCTTATGCCTGGAAGCCAGTTCTCAACGGTATCTTGAGGAGGCATATCAGTTATGGGGAAAACCATTTCTTCCCCAGGACTGTTAGCAACCTGATCAGATACGCCTTTTCCAGCATCTGAACCATACCGGAGTTCTTCGAAATGGGTGCATTCCGAGTCGCTAACAACTCTCTCTAGCGTACTAACCCATGTCCCACCTACCCTAATCTCACAAAAAAATTTCTCAGAAGCGGAACCCTCATTAGAGCGGGGCATGATTGTAAGGGGAGGAAACGAAAAGATTAGAATAAGAATAGGAATGAAGGGACTTACTGATTTTCTGGGAAAGGTGATGAAAATTAGATTGCTCGAGAGAGAAGTACAGAAAGAATGCTTGTAAGAAGATGCATGCAAACGAGAAAAATGAATAAGGAAGAGCGGATAAGAGGTAGTTATAGGGGCTGAAACAGTGGATAATTATTACTCCTTTGGAAATATAAACATTTATGGAAAGACGTAGTCACTTTTTTGTCTTCTGACAATACGATGTTTGGGGAGCAGTGACATGCACAATTGTACAGCACGTGCGCGCCTTTTACAATCCTAAACGACAGAGTTGATTAGAAAACCAGGTTCTCTCCCTCGAAGGCCCGAGCAATGAAGTGCAAGGTTCATTTCAAGTCTTCAAAGTCCTCGAACTGTCCCACGCATTTGAGACCTCGAATAGTCTTCATGATGCTCCAGCCTTCAGAGGTTGAGAACCTGCTTTTCTGGGGGCTCTTGATAGAGGTTAAGCCCATGAAGGCCATTGGGCCGAAAGTGTGGCAGCCCAGGTAGGGGAATATTTAATGCTCTAACTTAATTACCGCATTCGTGGGTAATCAAGGGCGATAATTAAGGAGAACGTTATTTAGGACATGGAGTATAAATACAAGGTACACATTTACTTATGACTCATTCTGTCTTAATCATATTGGATGCTTGGACTAACTTAGGCATCGGAGTGTTGACCCTTGTAACCCAAGGGACAGTTTGATTGCAAATTAGTTTGAGAAGAACCCAAGCCCACGAACCGATCGGTGGTCGAAGATGCATCAGTATCTTGCCTCCAGACCACCTTATTATGGTTACAAGACACCTTTTCCTCTCTCATATTTCAAAGCAAAGTAATATGATTAAATCTCATACTATCAGGACTTGAAATATTGGATTTACAAATAATAATGCCTACTTGGCATGTATTATAATGCTCATAACTTGACAGTGACTGTGATATCTAGCATAGTTTTGCTTTATTTGTAAGGTTTTTGGTTTTTCTTCTTCCCTTTCTTCCCTGTTTCTTTTCCTAGCAAGTTTATACATTCTTTAAAAGTGGGATGGCAGAGCTCTGTATAGAATGGCCACCAGAAAATTTTGTGGACTATGTGCGGCTGAGTTTTCATTCTAGTGTTTTTGAGTTGAGGAGCAATGTTAATCATGTGATTCAGTCTGCCGTATTTTTTTATCGATGTCAAAATGCCATGGCTATTTGCTATTTGCTACGTGCTGTTTGCTACGTGCTGTTTGCTACGTGCTGTTTGCTACGTGCTGTTTGCTACGTGCTGTTTGCTACGTGCTGTTTGCTACGTGCTATGTGCTATTTGCTATTTGCTATTTGCTATTTGCTATTTGCTATGTGCTATTTGCTATTTGCTATTTGCTATATGTTATTTGCTATGTGCTATGTGCTATTTGCTATGTGTTATTTGCTATTTGCTATTTGCTATTTGCTATGTGCTATTTGCTATTTGCTATTTGCTATTTGCTATTTGCTATTTTCTATGTGCTATTTGCTATGTGCTATTTGCTATTTGCTATGTGCTATTTGCTATTTGCTATGTGCTATTTGCTATTTGCTATTTGCTATGTGCTATTTGCTATTTGCTATTTGCTATTTGCTATTTGCTATTTGCTATTTGCTATTTGCTATTTGCTATTTGCTATTTGCTATGTGCTATTTGCTATTTGCTATTTGCTATGTGCTATTTGCTATTTGCTATTTGCTATTTGCCATGTGCTATTTGCTACTTGATAGATAAAATCAGCAACCCGGGACATAAGTCTAACGTCTGTAGTTACACACGTGATAAGAGATAGAAGTGAACCAAATATGATAGAGGGTGAATTGAAGCTAATGTTGTGTGGAGCAGAGCTAAGTAGAGCAATCGAGGAGGAAGAACATGACAGATTATAAAAATGAAAAATTACTTCAAGTATCATAGAGCCGATGAAGGCTTCAAGAGTCGGTGGAGGCTTCGAATATCAATAATAGCTTTGAATGCCGACGATGTCGACAATAGCTTGGAGGGCCACGGGAATTATTAAGGGGAGTAGCTGCACTTCCCTTATATCAGACACTCCAAGTTAGTCTAAGCCAAGACAATATTGCGGCTCATAGTAATTGCGAGCTCAAGAGCATGGGATCATTATTGGAAGAGAGGTAAGTGATGATTGTAGTAATTGCGAGCTCAAAAACATGGGATCATAACGATTGTAGCATTTCTTGCTAATAATCTCTTATTATATGATTACATTCCCTACCTTATGTTGTGCATATATACGTTGAAATTTCACATTAAGTGATTGCTGATTTTTATTTTATTCATGTGGTTTGGGGCAATAATGTCTGCAAAGTTGAATGTTTCATAATATTTGAGCCTTTGGAGTGACCTCGTTGGCTTCAAGATCATTGGATTTGAAATTATTTTTTGAAAAATTTGAAAAGTTTTTTCTCATTTCGGCTGTGGGGAATTTGATGATACTTATGAATTAGAAGATAAAAAGAATATTATATGGTGTATTAGCTCCATTCTTACCTATAGTACTTATGTAGAGTATAATTTGATTTCATAGCATTGTTCCAATGATTTCTAAACTTGTAGCTTCGACTTACATTTCTTACTAAAGAATCTTATTTTAGTTGAGTGAAAAAAAGAAATTAATATTTATGACTAAGGGCTTTCCAGTTGAACATAAAAAGGCCTAGAGTGAGCAGGTTACAAGGACTGATGGTGAAAGTATTGTTTTTAAGATCCTCAATACATGTGTTCGTGTGGAAAAAATATTTTAAGAAAATTGGATTTCATTTGGATTTAATATTATCCCCATAGTTTAAAATTTACTTGAATTTTGTGGAATTAATATCTATAGTGGCAGCTACTATAAACTGAAGGATTGGTGCAACATGCGTTATCTATTTAAGGAACTGCTTTATTCAAGCTCCTCTATTACTCAAGATAGTTTTCAGTGTTGTTCTCTGATGGTGTGGTATTCATTATTATTTTAAATTGTGGAGGCATTATAGAATGAAGTGGAAACGTGTGATTTTGCTAAATGCATGAAAATGAGAACACTTTTGTTATGGTTTAAGTGCTAACTAGGCGTTACATTCTACTGATAGATGAGTAGAAATTTTCCACGTGATTGAATAGTTCACTATGATTGGTCTTTATATTATTTTGGCCTTCTTTCGAAAACAAAGGGGCTAGTGTCCTTCGGCTGAAAATTGAAGAATATCCCCCTTGAAGGTGCTACATTCTATTGATATGGTTGTTTCTCTTATTACCTTCAGAGGGTTACCAATTGAAAATTTTTATCATGTCCGAGTATTATTCACTTGTGTTGAAAAGACCAAGTCCGGCGATTATTTCGCATACGCCGATAAGGCTAAGTTCGACAACTTCACTCCCGTCTTAAGCGATGATTAGAAGAATCGAGCCAAAGTCCATGTACATTATTCCATCCAAGGGAGACTCGAGCCAAGGGCTCTTGTATATTATTCCAGCCAAGAGCTGAAGACTCAGCCAAAGGCTCTTGCACATTATTTCAGCCAAGGGCTTAAGATTCAAGCCAAAGGCTCTTGTACATTATTCCAGCCAAAGGCTCTTGTACATTATTCCAGCCAAAGGCTGAAGATTCAAGCCAGGGATTATTCCATCCAAGGGCTCTTGTATATTATTCCAGCAAAGGGTTGAGGATTTGAGCTAAAATCTCTCGTATATCTTTCTAGCTAAGGCTAGGAACTTGAGCTAAAAGCTCTCGTATATCTGTCCAGCTAAGGTTGATGAATTTGAGTGAAATGCTGATAAGCGGCACTCTTTTTTCAACTTTGTATGCTACGCGCTACAACTGATGGTTTAAGTGAAATACTAATAAATGACACTTGTTGTAATGAATCCAGTCTCGTATGCTACGCGCTGCGGTGATAATTCGAGTTGTATGCTGATAAACTACGCTTCTAATATTAATTCCATTTTTATATGCTATACGCTGCACATTTTATATTGATAATCATATTTCTTATGCTATCACTGCAAATAAAAGGCATATAAATATACATATTCTCGAGTTTCCTTTATTTTCAACATTGCATATAAATTTGCTCGAGGGTCGAGTAAATAAAATGCAATATTCGAGGATGAATATAAATTGCAAACATAATATAAAACTTTGTACATTAGTACATGGAAACCATAAAAATCGAAGGTCAGGGAGGATCTTATACTCGAGGGACCCCATGTAGAATCCCTGGTACTGGCCAAGACCCATCGGGGACAGGAGGGCTATTGAATATCTTTCTCCACATGGGGGCTATCAAATCTCTTCCTCACTGGGAGGGCTATTGAATCTCTTCCTCCACAAGGGGCTATCGAATCACTTCCTCCACAGGAGGGGGCGCTCTTGAATCTCTTCCTCAACGAGGGGCTCTCAAATATTTTCTCCCCCCCCCCACCTCGAGGGTTTCTCAGTAATAATAATAATATACAACAAACTCTCACTTACATTAGATATGATGAAGTGGAATAAAAAGAACTCAGTTATCGATTGTATCTCCAACGCATGCAATACACGAATTTAATCCTCTAATGATTAAGGCAGCATGATTGCTCCTGCCTAAGTCGAGCTCTAAAAAGCTGAACAAACAGTAAGCCAGCTTCATGAATACAGTCAATCGAATCAAATGTGCACAAATATTTTATAACTCCTTCGGGGGCAATATAAAATGTATGATCTCTATATAGTCACGATAACTCTGGTTACAATATTTCAAGATACAAATGGCAAAAAGGAAGTGATGATGAAGTCTTTGGGGCCGAGGCACTATTTGCAATAATTGTTGTCTTTGATTGGGGGGGGGGTATTATACCCAGGGTAACCACCACCGAAAGTTAAAGGACACCCTCCTCAACTCCAGACTCATTACTAAGGAATTATATGCCCAATGCTACATCTAACTATGAGATTCATGATTATAACATGTATGCTCAGTGCTACATTTTTACCAACGGCTTGCTTAGCTTCGTATGCCTAGAGCGACATTGTCCCAGTCAACGTCGAGTCTAAAACTCCATAGACTTGACCGAGTAAAATTACTTCAAGCATACCTCGATAAATATATAAATACTACAATATACAGCATGATATGCTGCAATGATAAACTCTCATAAAGGCTCCATGGGGGACTCAATGAAAAATTATAGAGAAGTCCATCCTTGAGGTAGGAATCGTTATTGGGAAAATCTCCAAACATTGTATCATGGGCTTCGATTGTCCCTTATTGGACGTTGATATTTTCCTTGGCATACCTGTTTTGCTCCATCATCTCACTAACGCGAGCTTGAAACCTCCTTGCCTCGTGTGGTTGGGTGACTATTATCGTACCAGGATTCAAAATCCTCGTTCGTGTTGGTTAAATCCTGCTTAACCCTCATCAACTCGAGGGTTAGTCATACTTGAATGATAACAAGACTCCTTTAATGATTCCTTCAGACTCATACACTACAAAGGCAACAAAAAGAAATTCTGTAGTCTTGGCCAAAGAGAACCAAGTGATGAAACTCTTTAGCCAGGGTCATCTTGTTGGTACAAACTTTGAGTAAAGAACGATGACGCTAGTGTTATATGCTTTCTCTAAGCCTCGCTTATGAATCTATAACTTTTTTTACCCAACCGATCATTGATGTTGGGGACTCGATATTAGACCCCCCCCCCCCCTTTTAAAGAAAATAAGTAGCTCGGGAGCACAAGATTTAGAGAAACCCTTTGAGGGATGGAGGAAAACTCGATATATTCAAGGATATGTTATTAAGAGAACTAAGGCATTCCTACAATGTTAACGTATTCAAAGTTAAGTTGATTCGGATACTAGAACATATTTATCATGCCTCGAGTTCTCTGGGGACTTTTGATGATACTCTTATGGAGTTGGAGTTGAACCGCAGTCCAGTTCATTAAATAATATCTTTGGGTTGGCTTAGCCCAATAGAGTTTAATCATGAATAAGTTAAGATTGTCATTTGATACGTATTTAATAAGAATTGCAGTTGCATACCATAAATGTTAGGGTTTAATTAGTATAAATATGAAGGTATGTCATTCATTTCGATTCATTCACTATTATTTTTCCTTCCGATATCGGTCATTCATTTTAATTAGGTCTGGGGCTCTGTCTTGTCACGAAGAATGAGACGGGGATGCAGTTCATTCGTGTTCCCGACGCATCAGTTTCGAAGAAGAAACAAATGACTAAAGTTTTATGGTATCTACCTATAATTCCTCAACCGAAAAGGTTGTTTGCTTGCAGAGAAGATGCGAAGTTTTTGCGTTGGCATTGGTGAACGTCATTTCACTCACCAAAATAATCTGCGACCTCTATAAATGAGATTAGTCCAGTGGTAAGCAGAGTCGATCCCACGAGCAACAGAGCAATAACTATAAATAATATGTAATAATATAGAACACTTTTAGTGTAACCACCACGCCTTCATTTTCAAATTTTGCTTACAACTAATAATGAAACTAACTAATATAACATATAAATTAATAATGCAAACTTAACAAATATAAAAATCTAGAAATTATATGAAGAAGATAATCGACTCGGAATAATTCACATTAGTTAAACATCGATCATAGGCGCAAAAATAAATCAATTCATATGCATCTATCAGTTATAGGATGACAAGTATTTGCTTAAACCCTCTCAGTTCTTTCTTACCTTGTCGATAATTAACCAATTATAATTAGAGTGGGTCTCCTGACAGGCGGCCTGTCTATAAGCTTATGGACAGACCACTTATTTCTTACCTTATACACTGCATTTCTTAAATTACATACAAAATTTAAAAATTTTGAAAATATTTTTATATATCATATATTTTTATATTTTCACCTTCAGATACATAATATTACTTGTTTTAACTTATAAAATGCAATATTTAAATTTTATAAAAAAAATTATAAAATTTAAGGCAAATGCCCCTGATGACTGTTATTAAGCTTATGGAAAGGCCGCCTTTCCTGAGACTTTCCCTTATAATTAACTAATTGTTTCTCTTACGAAGATGCTCTCGGAAAGTATTCGTTGAACCAGATACACACCTCGATAGCATTAAGAATGAAACGAACATGATACATCAATTGCCCAAGTATTCGCAAGTAGTATCGCACACTTAATTGTTTCTCATCTTGTTGTTACAGTCTTAATTAGTTAAAGCTTTAACAAGAACTCGTTACTTATTAAACTTTTCCAACGATTATGGAATTAGATAGCAATATCTCAATAATATTCAAGTTGATCAGACTTAAACACATTAAGAATAATCAATAACACATACAAATTAATTATAAAACAATTAAAAATCACGATTCATAAACTACTCATAGTAATTAAATAAACAAACATATTAATATAATAATTAAACATGATCAATTCGATGAACTAACAACAAAGAAAACAAAACTAAAGCAAACGCAGCGACTCACTACGAATCACACCGGAAGAACACACAATTGCGCACGTAAATCAATGAAAGATTATGTACAATTATGCATATATCCAATTCAAACCTGCTGCTCCTCTAAGTTACGCAAAACGAAAAGCTAAACTTGACAATTGTCTCGCCCCCTGCGTGCAACAGATATCCGTGTCCCCAAATCCTACTTTTCCAGTTCCTATTGGAAAGGAAATAAAATTCTATGAAACTTGTTAATATGCCTAACTAAATAATAAGAAAAAGTAAATCAAGAAACAATATTTTTTTTAATTATTTTATTGCTTCTTTTCTTTAAATGATGGATTAATGAAAATTCATTATCCATTGGAAGACACTACCTCATTAAAAATCACGCGGAAAAAAAGAGTGTAGTGTTAAGTTCTCATTTAATCTCCAAAATCCTTCAATTTCTCATCTTTCTTGCTTTCATCTCCAAAGTTATTCAATCATCAAATCTGCGCATGAAACACACCTAAAGTGCACATTATTTCCATAAAAGTTCAGTTTAATACCCCAAATAAACAACACTAATCACACACATCAAATATCCTCACACTTGAGTCGTGTTTGCTCTCAAGTATGAAATGAGAATTCAACCATGTATTAAAACTCCAAATCTCCCTTCAAAAGACTCTAACTAATGGCTCCAAATAAAAACAAAATAAATAAATACAATGACTATAGAAAATAAGACTTATCTGACCCTAAAAACCAGTTCATGCACAAAATATTCAGCACCTAAAATCCCAATGCATTGATCCATATCGATAGACATTTCCCTGCCAAGAGTACATGTCATATCAACAAACTCATATTCAATGCCCCTTCAACAACTCAATCCAACTCTCTCAAATTAAATAAATTCAGCCATCAACTTAGTCAAAATCGGATGAACTATGAATATTTCTCGCAATTTCACTCAATCACACACAAAGATAAATGACAGTCACTCATATATAATATCACTTGGCAATACTCAAGAATTTATGCAAATCATAATGTCTTTATTCAGGTTGTAACGGGGCTAGGGACCATGCGAATGGTTAGATTCTAATGGTCCTAGGCTTAGTCATCATCAAATATGCATACATGCTAAATCTCAAATCTGCCCGCTTCTTTCATATCATCGAAACAACACTTCCAGTCATCATAAAATATAAATATTGCAGAATTTTGACTGTCGAACATCCTAATTCTAATTATGATTTTTTAAAATTTCTTTTGGATTTCTTTTTTCTTTTTCTTTTTCATTTTTTTTCTAAACAAACAGCACCCTTTTTTTCAGTACTAGAATTTTCATATTGCTAACATATAATAAAGCATAGAGTATAACCCAAATATCAAAGATACCATCTCAACCATTTCAAGAACAATAGCAATGCACACCTCATCAAATGCGAGCATTTTATTCATCATATCTCAAGAACATTCATACATGGGATAAGAGAGGGAAAACAATAGGCGGTGGCAAAATTATTTAGTAACTCATATTCAAGAAAAAGTTAAGGCCCAAAGTATTTTACTAGGGGTTAATGCAAATGGTAGGCGAGTTTAAGGTGTGTGGTTCATAACAAAATAATCAAGTATTGTCAAGTTCTCTCAAAATAAAGATTGATGTAGAGACTGCTCTACTCTGTCTCAAAACCTCATTTACTAGGCTGTATATTCATTTAGCTCATCTTTTTCGTCATCCCAAGTATCATTTTGGCCAAGTTCATTAAATTTTTTTGAAAAATCATATCAAGTAATTTCAGAGTGCATCAAATACAAAGTTTATTAACAGAAATATACAACCAGCAAATCCATCTCAAGAACAATAACTATCAAGATTCTAGTGCTGAATACTGACTCAACTTCAAAATTTAGGTTTTGTTTTCATAAAATACAAATTCAAATAAATTCAAATAACATAAACATTCTCTCATAAGTCTTGCTTGCCCTCAAGCAAGTTCAACAAAAGTACAAGGATATAAGCCAAAGAACACACCTAAAAATAAAACTAAAATTAAGAATAAAAAATAATAACACAAGGCATCCACACACTTAAGTCTCACACTTAAAAGTCTTGCTTGCCCTCGACTAAATTCAACAAAAGTATACGGACGCATCACAGCTAAACACAAAAAAATTGTATATTGGGAGTTCGTGCGCCGAAGGGAGGAGTACTGAGGCATAACTGGCGACTGAATATGTGTGGGTTCTGGAGCTCCAGTGGCGCAGCAGATATCTAGAGCTGGGTCGCCGGAGTTGCTTCACCGGTGAAGACACAAGATGAGTGTAGCTCAGCCTGAGCAAGGCGGGGTGGCGCGTCCTCGAACTCGAGAGTGTGGATCTGCTACTTCCTCTCGGTCGGGTGGTGATTTCATCGGAGATGACACTCATGGGCCTCATGGCTCTGTCGCGGGGATGGTGGTTTCGCGGCTCTATCGCTCGCTGAACTCGGCTGAGGTGGTGGTGCGATTTGAGATTCTGCGGCGTGTGGGTGGCTGAGCTCTGGTTCGCCGACGGGAACCTGGAACTGGTGCGCCGCCGTGCATATTCGCCGGAGATGACGCAGCTGAAGAGTGGCTTCGTCTTCCCGTTGGCGAGGATTCGCCGGACGGTGGTGGGCTGAGCCGAACGGCTGTGGCTCTGACGCGGCTAAGTCGCCGGAGATGGCGCAGGAGGTCACGCGCAGGGGGATCGAACCAGAGGCAGGGGAGATGAGTATTGAATGTGTGTGGCTGGGGTTTCCCACATTTGGTCAATGGGATTTAACTCCAATTTTGCTCCCATAGTCCCTGCTCTTTGAAAATTGATATATTTCTCTCATGCTTGTTTCGAAATATGCCATATCACCTCAAACTCTTTTCCCTCTTGCAATCAGCTCCATGCGCACAATTTCCACACATAAAACTATCAAATCTAATTTACAAAGACAAAGTCACGAGAAAGGCAGTTTTTCATACGCTTATTAAAAAATGGGGTTTTATTAAAAATAATAGAAAGGTAAATGATTTTAATTGTAATATTAAAATTTATTATACAGCGTATAGTAGTTATAAAGTTTATAATCCAATTCATGTAACCCAAAATTTTTATCTTCATTTCTTTTAATTTGCATTTTAAACCTTAGTCTTTCCCTGACTTATGGAAAAACTTTTTTTTCAAGAGACGGACTCATTTATCAAATGCAAGAACAATATTTTTTTCTTTTCCAATTTTTCTTTTTTCAAATAAAATTTTCATTTTAAAAACACGAAAAAAGCAATTAAAGATCAAAACTAAGAAAAATATACAATACAATAAGATCAAATCAAAAATTAAATATAAAATTAAATTAAATTTGGTCTGCCTCCCAATAGCGCCTTTGTTTGTAGTTTTTTGCTCGACTTTTAGACGCCGCTAATGATCAGATGTTGGCCATAATGGAATCACTTCCACTAATGCCACCTAAAAAGCATCATAGTACGACTTAAGGCGATGACCATTTACAAGGAATGTTTTTTATGTGTCCATGCTCTTGATCTCAAATGTCTCGTTCGGCCAAACAGAGACTACCTTGTAAGGTCCAATCCACTTCGATTTGAGCTTTCCTAGCATTAATCGAAGTTTGGACTGAAAAAGAAGCACCGTTTGCCCAACTTTGAACCTCTTAGATCTTAAATCCTGTCATACCACATCTTAGTTCGCTCTTTGTACCACATAGCATGATCAAATGCTTCTAACCGGAGTTCATCCAACTCTTGAAGTTGGAACTTCCTTTCCTCCTCATACTTGAGTGGTTCCATATTCATCTGTTTGACTGCCCAATAAGCCTTATGCTCAATCTCAACCGGTAAGTGGCACATCTTTCCGAAAACAAGTCGATATGGAGACATTCCAATAGGAGTCTTGAAAGTTGTGCGGTACGCCCAAAGAGCATCATCTAATCTCTTACTCCAATCCTTCCTATATGGATTCACTGTTTTTTCTTGGATTTGTTTTATCTCTGTATTTGATACCTCTGCTTGACCATTTGTATGGGGATGATAAGTGGTAGTAAGCCTATGGTGAACTCTATATTTCTTCATAAGGGCCTCAATGGTGGGGTTCTTGAAGTGAGTGCCCTGGTCACTAATGATTGCCCATGGTACAATGTACACCAAATCTGCTGAATATGTGAGATTTCAAGAGCTCTGCCACTACTTGAGAATCATTAGCATGGGTGGTGTTAGCTTCCACCCATTTCGAGATATAATCAACCGCAAGTAAAATGTATAAATTACCAAATGAACTAGGAAGCGGGCCCATAAAATTCATACCTCACACATAAATATTTCACATACAATTACGGAAACTTGGGGCATTTCATCACGTTGGGATTTATTTCCGGTCGTTTGGCATCTTTCACAACTCTTATAGAAGTTATACGCATATTTATGAATAGTCAACCCAAAGAAACCAATATCGAGCACCTTACGAGCAGTACGTTTTGGGCCAAAGTGCCCTTCACAAGCAAAAGAGTGAAAATGTAAAAGAATCGTACCTTGCTCTTCCTCTAGAATGCATCGCCTAATAATTTGGTCTGAAGCAATTTTTCAAAGATATGGTTCATCCCAAATATAATGCTTACATTTACTTTTCAATTTTAATTTTTGTGCACGACTAAAAGTGTGTGGCATAATTAGAGCTGAGATTAATCTGTTCTTCAACACATCGAAAGAATTCTTACAGTCCCCATCCATCTCAAAGGGCACATCATCTTGAAGAAGTTTCGTAAATGGTTGCGCAATTTTTGCAAAATCCTTTATGAACCCTTGGTAAAATCTAGCATGTCCCAAAAAAACATGAACCTCTCGTACACATGTAGGATATGGAAGTTGCTCTGTGGATTCCACCTTGGCCTTGTTCACTTGAATTCCTTTTTTTGAAACCAAATTCCTCAAGACTATCCCCCCATTAACCATAAATGTCATTTTTCCAAATTGAGCACGAGGTTCCTCTTCACACAACTAATCAAAACTTGCTCTAAACGACTCAGACACACGTCGTACGAATCACCGTAGATGTTGAAGTCATCCATGAATACCTCAATGCTCATCTCGATCAAATCATAGAAAATACTCATCATACAACGCTAAAAGGTGCCTGGAGCATTGCAAAGACCAAATGGCATTCTCCGATAAGCATAAGGGCCAAAAGGACATGTAAAAGTGGATTTCTTCGGGTCCTCGAGATTCACTCAAATATGAAAGTAACTGCTATACCCATCTAAGAAGGAGAAAAAACTATTACCTACCAACCTTTCCAACCTTTGATCGATGAAAGGTAATGGAAAGTGATCTTTGCGAGTTGCAACATTTAACTTCTGGTAATCAATGCACATCCTTCATCCAGTGACTATGCGTGTAGGAACCAACTCATTCTTGTCATTTTCAACCACTTGAAAAACCAACTTCTTGGATACGACATGAACCAGACTCACCCATTTACCGTCTAAAATATGGTAGATAGTTCCAAGAGAAAGTAATTTTTAAACCTCCTTATGAGCCACCTCTCTCATATTTGGATTGAGTTTTCATTGAACATCGTGAGTGGGTTTCGCATCATCCTCCATAAAAAAATGATTCATACAGATATCTGGAATGATCCCCGTTATGTCTGCTAAGGTCCAACCAATCACCTTTTTGTATTTCTTTAGCAAGATGATTAATTTCTCTTCTTGTGATTTGGTCAACTCCGTAATGATTATTACCATAAGAGTATTATCATCTCCAAGATAAACATACTTCAAGTTGGGAGGTAATGGATTTAACTCCAAGATGGGGATTTAACATATGTTGGAAGTGGTATGGCTGATTGCTCCTGTTTGGCCAAACTGAAGGTTGTAAGGGGTTGTTTGGCCAAACTAAACTAGGATGGCTCCTGTTTTGCCAAATGGAACTTTGGATGTTCATCTTGTGGAATTAGCTCATCTGATTTTGCCTGTTTGGCCAAACAGAGCCTGAGTGGCTCCTGTTTGACCAAACTGAGCGTATATAGCTCCTGTTTGACCAAATTGAGGGTGGTTTCAATGCTAGATAATTCTTCTTGAGAGTATATTGCGCATAACAATTCCTGAATATCTCCATCACTTAACCCTTGAACAATTACATCATTTTGACTTTAGGTAATGGAATTTCCATCTTTTCCTGCAAAATGGTAGTCTCGAGAAACTCCTGGACAAGGGGGTCAATGACATCTATGACATACAAATTTTCAACATCTATAGGTTTTTTCATTGCTTCATTAATACGGAATGTAAATTTTTCACCATAATAATCAAGACATGTTGTCCTATTACCTACATTAATTATCGTGTTCGTCGTCCTTAAGAATGGTCTGCCTAACAACACACATGAGGTTCCTTTACCACCACTATTATTCATCTTAACCACATTAAACCCCGTTGGATAAACAAACCCATTGACTCTTACCAGTACATTCTCTAACAACTCTTCAGGATATACACACGATCTATCTGCCAACTGAATTACTACTCTAATATTTACCATCTCTGCTCCACTCAACATTTTATAGACAGATAATGACATTACATTAATGGAAGTGCATAAGTCACACATAGCAGATTCAATCTTTTTATCCCCAATATAACACGGTAAAGAGAACATACCTGGATGTTTACATTTGGGTGATAGGTCTCTTTTTATCACTGTTGAAGCCGACTCACCTATAATGATCTTCCTTGAGTCTTTTGGTTTCCCTGTAGTAAAATCCTTCAAAATTTTGCTCATATGTGGTAGTCTTACAGCCTGCAAGGGAAGATTAATCTTCATTTTCCTGAAAATAGATTAAAAAAATCTATTGACTCTTCTTTCTTTCTCTCTAACTTGTGAGGAAATGGCACTAATAAGATGGATCTTTTAAACTCAATCTTTTACCTATCTCTTGTGGCTCATCAGATTTACCTTCATCTTTTTCTTGATCAGATTCTGGATTTTCACCTTGTTTGGCCAAACTGAGCCCATGTGGCTTGGCCTACCTCCCCCGGGGTCGTAAAAAACCGTAGCTTAGAAGTTAAACCCGGTTGGAGGCGGTGTGGTCAGAAGATAGAAAATTATAGTTCTGCACATGTTCCTACTGCTACGCTACCTATAGGGTAATTAGTGGTAAGCCCTGAGTTTGTCTACAAAGATGTTAGGTCTAATGTATCAACTGAAAACACAACCTCGTATGTCCGAGTTGTCAATCTGTACGAGTGAAAGGAATAGCTAGTAAAGCATACATGCAAATGGGGGGATGTTAGTTTTCCAAACTAATTACACAACATGAAAAGTAAAACACAACTACAATATTAGCTAAGCACTTGGGAAAATCATTGAGCAACTTGATCAATCTAATGCTTCTATCATCGATTCTTTCACAAAGAAATCTAAGCAAACCTGATAGAGTGTCCATAACATGTGGTGTGGCCGATATCATACACTTCCCTGTCCCTGTCATGGCGGGTGCTTTCACAACCCTCTATCGGCACCACCATCGTAACTAAGGGAGTACAACAAGGTCCGACCGTTGTTGTAGGTTTGATTCCTCCCCCTTGCGATTACGTCCCGATCTTCCACAAGAATGCACTACTTCCCTCAGGTCCTATCAATTAGGCCCAAGGTCATAGGCATCTTATCTATGATACTAGGGTTTATTGTAACCATAGCTTGCTACTATTTACCTATCTCTACCCGGAACCTCTCAAAAAATTTACGAAGTCAGCTGAGACTGGTGCGATGGTAAGTGGATTAGAGTGACCTAAAATCTCCCACGCGGACGCGTTCTCCTCCACCCATTCAAACAATCTAGCATGAATATAGCCCAAAGTGTGTGCTTATATATGGTTTAGTATTCATGCATTCAAACTCAAAAGTAAATCACAATAATATTATGAACACAAGATTAGGATAAACTAGAGAATTTGAAAAATCATAAAGATTAAACCAAGTCACTACAATTATCCCGAAGCTATAGAAACTACTCTAAAAATTATGCATCCATGGCAAATATTGTGTTAGATGCCATGGATCTAAGAAAATAAGATGAAGAAAATAAAGTACAAAGATAAAAAAAAATAAGGAAATGGGAGAAAAACTCTAGAGAGAGCTCCCATCTCCCTTCTAACTATAGAGAAAAGTCTAATCTACATTACGAATACTTAGGGTTTATTAGAAGAAAAATGCTCCTATATATAATAGTGGGGGAATGGGCCTAAAGATAGGCCCAAAATAGGCAGAACATTAGGTCAAAACCTAGTCACCCTTTCCCTCTAACTGCTGAACCTTTCTAGAATAAAATGCTCAAATCCATGAATCTAATGAAGCTTGAATTTAGTGTATTAGATAGAGCTCAGAAAGAAGAAGATTTTGATATATGGTAGAGGGAAATTGGACGAAAATCGAGAGAGTTATAACCAGAACGATGAGATACTGCCGCTTGGCGCGGGCCATCACAGATGATGTAGCCTGTGGCATGTCCTTGGTGGCGCGGGGCACGAGGTCTGGTGCATGGCGTGGATCTTCATATCAAGCGAGGCACAAGTTTTCTGTGGGGCATGTATCTTCATGTCGTGTGGGGAACGAGGCTTTGAGTGGGTCTCGTCTAACCCCTAGTACGAGCGGCGTCGTCTCCTGCGGGGCACCATCAAGGTGCTGGAAGCTGAGGTTTTGCTCCGCGCCCGTTGACGCGGGGCGTGGTCAGGCAGGCTGCTTGCTCAGGAAATTTGGCGCGAGCCATGTGATTTGCCACACCCCACCGTCTGGTCTTGGCGTATTGAGTTTGGAACGATGCGGGATGCTGAAAACGGGACGTCCCGCGCCCATACTTAGCCTTGTGGAAGGGTTCTTCATTTGGTGCTAGCGGCCGGCGACCTCTGGCGAGGTTCGCGCTATAGCTTTGCCCTGGTCTTCTTGGAGCGGGGCATTTCCTTTAATGCGGGGCGTTGGTGCCAAACCATGCACGGCCCAAGCCGACCCGTTTGTGCCTCGACCGCCTAAACTTATTTCTTTCGCCACAGGGGAACCGTTAGTCCGATTTGAGAGTTTTAGTTGTCGATTTTTTATTTCCCGAGAAGATGAATCCAATGAAACCATCCTTGAAGGCTGATTCTTCTCAGATAGTGTTCTCAGACTTTGGCGCAACTCATCAGACCACGATTCACATTTCTCCCTTGGCTGTTTTTCACTCCAATACCGCCTATCTTTGGCTTCATCTTTCTTCTACCATAATTTATGTTCGTGACCTTCATCTTCTACCATTCGAGGTGAATGGCCTTCGATCTCCTCTACCATCCTTGCAAACGACCTTCAATATCTTCTACTGCTCTTACGAACGACTTTCACATAGAATGTAAACGTAACTACAGGTGGCCTACAAAAAATGATCACAAGGATAATAATTATTATTATTATGGGACTCGTGAATGCCCATTGTTACGAATTAATTCTGCAAAATACGAGATTTAAACAAGAAAACTAAACATAATCGTCCAAACCACTTGTCACATAAATTCAACTAATACTAACAATTCACCAAATAAAACTAACTAAAAAGTATGTCAAATACATAAACTAACTAAAAAGTATGTCAAATACATTAACTAACTAAAAACAACTAATATTAACAATCCACCAAATAAAACTAACTAAAGAGTATGGCAAATACGTTAACTAACTAAAAAGTATGATTAACGCACATTAATTAACGCACACACGATTAGGAGTGAGCATGATTCGAGTTTATCGAGTTTCGGTTCAGTTTATTCTACTTTTTTTCCTAAATATTCTTGAACCAAAACCGAACCAAGTATCAAATAACCCAAATCATCCTGACCACCTGACCAAATTCAAAATTCTGTTAACCCAAATTATCCAGACCAATATCAAACTTCGGTTTCAGTCTGAGCCGAATTCAAACCGAACAATCCGATTATTTTGACCGTTTGGACATGAGCAGTCAATTAACCCGGAACAAAATCACACAGTAAAAATGTCAAAATTTTCCCGTAAAGAGAGTCAACTTTAGGCCCATATGTTCCGTATCCAGATTTCCTAACGACAATTACTTTGGATCTAGCTGACTCTCTGGAGAGGAAGAGGAGTGACATTTATATGTAATTTCTACCAAATATTTTCCACTGCTATCGATGTGGGAATAACTTTCATCCTTTCAAACATCTTTTTCCTTTGTTATTTTCATACCGAGCGTATTGCTTAACTCATTCGTCAAACTCTTCATCCATGTCAGCCAACATGTATCGCAGCTTAAAGTTTACTCGGTTTCCCACCATGATTTTATTCCTGGTAAGTATCCGTTCCTCGAGAGAACAGCTGAAGAACCTGCAAAATATGCATGAATGTTAGCGTTAGTCTTTGGACCATGAACTAAGATAATTTCCGTACCTTGGAAATTCAATGAGACCATGCAGAGGTTTGAATACCATTGCTTTTTTAGTAAGAATTATTTTCGTGCCCTCCTTCGAAATCCCAAGGTAGTAAAAGTACTTAACAAGAGGCTTCCATCTCTCCTCAATACTGCAAGCCATCAACTGTGGTTTGAATGCTAGTACTCTCCCCACTTCTTCGTCATCGAGACCAAACTCCTTCAAGATATTAGAGATCAAGAATAGCATCATTCATGCAGATAAAAAGCAAAAAGTTATGCAGATGTGTGACCTTTTGGCTCATCTCCTCCATCGACAAGTATCCAAGAACCCTAGGAAAATCAAAGACCATTGTCCCGAAATCCCCCTCAGTCAGACCCTAGCGTTCTAGTTGCATTGGTGAACTTGGTTTGGCGAATGACGGATTTGGACGATGGGGTTAAGGAGGATTTCGGGAGGCAGAATGTGGTTCGGCCACTCGTGATGCTATTAGGGATGGATCACCCAAGAACTGTGATCCGTGAGATCAAATAATACTATTTGTTTCCCTTTCTTTTGCTCTGGTGCAAATCTCCGGCTTCATCTATACGGAGTAGTATGTGTAATGGTGGTGTGAACATGTAATGATATCAATAAAAGCTTTGGGTTCATTGTTACATATAAAAAAAAAATACCGTTTCATCTCAAATTCTTTTAATTATTATTACCTTATTAATTTGACTTACATTTTTACCATTTTCACACATGATGAATGCGTTTTATAATATATTTTATGATTTCTTTCTCTTATATTTATTATATAAGTAATTTAAATACATTTAGAGGGTGAAACAAAAATTCCACTATTAAATTAACACAAAGTCGTGTATTAGATTGACTAATCATTATACTGGGTCATTTATAACTGATATAACTAAAAGTTGATTTGATTTTTTTTTATTTATTGCGAAAAAGTTCTTATAACTTTTAAAATGTATATTAATGTATAAATAATTATAATTTGACCCTAATAGATATTGAAACGAGATTTTTCATAATTGGTCTAACATTTAGATAGTCTAATAGGAGACTTTCCCCTAGATTAACTATGATACTTATATATTACAATTTTTTTAGTTTTTTTTATAAATTAACAATTCCATATTGTAGTATGTGTATTAATCAAATTTATTAGGAATTGTATTTTTGAAAAAATAAGTGTTAATGTATTAAAATATATTATATTTTAGTTCAAACATAAAATCTAAATTATCATAAATTTTAATTCTTATATCTTTATGTTTATGCAAAAAAAATTGATATCTTATACATTCTAGATAGGGTATTATGTTAAATTATTTTTTTTACTATTATCATCTCGCCCCTCCTTAAATTTAGTTCTGGTTCCACCAATGTCTGCAGTTAGATAAGGGTTGTACCGGGTTAGTTGTTTTAGGTTCTCTACGAGTAGATTTAAATGTTGGTTTTGACTTTGATCTGACATATTTTCTTCTCCTGTTTAAGTGAGTCTGGGAAGTGGAGATTATGAATCAAATTGAAATAGGCTCATTTTCATTCTACCGGAAGCATAACCATTACACAACAATCCACATTCTCACTTGTTTATGCTTCTTGGTTGGCTAATCACCATCTTCATCTCTTCACCAAGTAATCTCTTCTGAGTCCATTGTAGTTTGTTAATTTTTGAGAGCAGAGGAAAATGTCCATTGTTTGAGGAATGCTTTAGTCTAGTGAAAGTTTACTGTTGAAGAATCAATTATTTGTGCACCTTATCATTGTGATTACAAGGAGCATTGTAATTTATATAAGGATATGTATTGATTATAGTTAATGCTTTCTGTTAACAAGAATTTATATACTTGTTTTTTTTTAATTTATAAGAATTTAAACAAACTAATTTATTAAACTTATTTATAATGAATATGGAATGTAAAACTCTTTAGTATCAGCCTTTTGTCTATTTGATCCAATTAATGTTGAGATGTTTGGGGTAATTTTTAAAATTTATAAATTGGTCCTCCAACTTAAATTTATTTATAAATTTAATTTATTGGTTTAAAATTTATTTATTATTATATATATTTAATTTATTTGATTAATTACAATTGGTTATTCGGTTTGGGTTTCAGTTTAAATTTTAATATCCAAAACCGATCCAAAAATCATTTTCAGAATTCGGTTTATTCAATTCAGATATCCAAAAACCGTATATTAAATTCAGTTTGGGTTATTTGAATTTGGATGATTCGATTTTCGATCTGATTTTCAGTTTTTTTGCCCACCCCTACGCGTAATGAGGCAGATCATGGCTCCTATTTGGCCAAACTGATGGTTGCAAGGGGGCTGCTTGGCCAAACTGAGCACAAGTGGCTCCTGTTTGATCAAACTAAGCCCCGTTGGGTCCTGTTATAATCTAGCAATTAAGGTCTAGCACACAACAATCTAACAATTTACCATATGTGCACAAATAATTGTAACTTAATTGAGCCTCGGGTGATACGAACCTAGCTCTTTGAGCAGTATTTGTGCTAGCCTTCTTGGAAGCACCTCCATTTGATTGGCCCATTTCCACCTTTCCACCTTGTTGTGATGATGTAACACCCCCCTTACCCAACCCCAGTATTGGGTTGGGTCTGAGCGTGCTACCGAAAGTACTAGCAGTAACAAGCAGATAAATTTTATGCGGAAGCAATTTTAGATAATTGAAATTCTAGCTTTGCTATTATAGTGAAAGGATTAGTACAATTGTTATACGGAAGTTTCACCTAACTGTTACAGATTCAAAGTTCACTTTAAAATTCTAGCTGTCCACCAGGACCTTTCTCAAAAGAAGTAAAGACATCAAAGCACTTTTCTCTTACAGTTTCTCTGGACCTGAAAAGGGTTGTTTAACTAGGGTAAACTATTTTCTTAGTGAGGTTCCATCGCCAGTATTTACCCAATTGAGTTTTAGTGATCACAGAATATCAAATAACAAATAGTCACATAAGTCCTAGCACATAGTAAAAGGATACGGGTGGTTAATGTCGAGTTGTTGCCAAGCGCCTATATGGCAACTCTGACTAACATACAAGACATAACCTTTTCAGTGGGGTCCGAAGGCAATAAGTCAGTCCATAATTCATTCTTGCCAACCACGCCCAATCTAATATTCAGTTTTGAGCTCGTATTAGTACAGATAGTTATGCTAGCTTACCAGAAACTCCACAAGAAGCCGGTCTAATCAGACGGTCTGATTTGTACCGTTCCCCGCTGACTTCGACCGAACTACAATCGCGTTGGGAGCCCCGAAATCAGAGACAGGTAATCAGGTAGCAGATAATTCAAGTTTGACACAGCAAGATAAAGTACAAGTCGGTCATCCACATAACATATCAGAGCAGTATATGATTCAAGTTTTACACGGCAAGATAAAGTACAAGCCGGTCATTCACAGAGAAATATCTGAGCAGTTCATAAATTCAGTTTCACGACAATTGAGCACAATATAATAAAATACACATTTAATTTAACAGTCAGTGTATACTATCATTTTTAGTTTACCAGGCGTGTCCCTCTCTAATGGGGTTCGAGTACTCACAGTTTGAGTAAAGGGTAGAGAGGTTCGAGTATAAGGTTCGGCAGAGGGTTTCAAGTAGATAGGTTCGAGTACAAAATTCGAGTATATGGTTCGAGTACAGGGGTTCAAGCAGTTGGGTTCGAGTACAGGGGGTTCGAGTACAGGGGGTTCGAGTAAAGAATTTGAGTGGAGAAGGTTCTAATGGTACGGGTATCAGGTTGTACTAGTTTGAGTGGTAAGTGGTTCTAGTTTGAGTGGTGAGGTGCAAGGGGTGAGGTTCAGTTGGTTAGGTTCGAGAGGTACGGATTCAGTTGGTGAGTTCAAGAGGTAAGGTTCAGTTGGAGAGATTCGAGAGGTATGGTTCGAGAGGTAAGCTCGAGAATTAAAGGTTTCAGTAGTACAAGTTCAAGACCTCTGGTTCGAGAGGTACAATTCGAGGGGTATAGGTTTCAACAGTACCAGTTTGAGAGGTAAGGTTCGAGAGGTAAAAGTTTTCAGTGATACTAGTTCGAGAGGTAGAGGTTTCTAGTGGTGGTTCGAAAGGTGAATTTTTCAGTAGGGTTCAAGAGGTGAAGTTTTCAGTAGGAGTTCGAGAGGTGACGGTTTCAGTAGGGGTTTAAGAGGTGACCATTTCAGTAGGGGTTCGAGAGGTAAAGTTTCCAGTAGGGGTTCGATGGGTGAATTTTACAGTGGGAGTTCGAGAGGTGAAGGGTTTAGGAGGTGAATGTTTCAGAGGGGTTAGAGTGGTGAAATTTTCAGTAGGGGTTCGAGAGGTGATGGTTTCAGTAGGGGTTCGAGAGGTGATGGTTTCAGTAGGGGTTCAAGAGTTGAAGTTTTCAGTAGGGGTTCGATGGGTGAAGTTTTCAGTAGGAGTTCGAGAGGTGAAGGGTTCAAGAGGTGGAGATTCGAGAGGTGAAAGTTTCAGAGGGGTTCGAGCGGTGAAGTTTTCAGTGGGTTCAAGAGGTGAATTTTTCAGTAGGGGTTCGAGATGTGATGGTTTCAGTTCAAGAGGTGATGGTTTCAGTTCGATTGGTGATGGTTTCAGTAGGGGCTCGAGAGGTGAAGTTTTTAGTAGGGATTCGATGGGTGAAGTTTTTCGTAGGAGTTCGAGAGGTGAAGGGTTCAAGAGGTAGAGATTCGAGATGTGAAAGTTTCAGAGGGGTTCAAGAGGTGAAGTTTTTAGTAGGGGTTCGAGAGGTGAAGTTTTCAATAGGGGTTCAAGAGGTGATGGTTTCAGTAGGGGTTCGAGAGGTGATGGTTTCCGTAGAGGTTTGGGAGATGAAGGTTTCAGTGGGTTCAAGATGTGACAGTTTCAGTAGGGGTTCGAGATGTGACAGTTTTAGTAGGGGTTCGAGAGATGTAGGGTTCAGTGGGGTTCGATGGGTGAAGTATTCAATAGGGGTTCAAGAGGTGAAGGGTTCAGTGGGGGTTCGATGGATGAAGTTTTCAGTAGGGGTTCGAGAGGTGAAGTTTTCAGTAGGGGTTCGATGGGTGAAGTTTTCAATAGGGGTTCGAGAGGTACTGTTCAAGAGCTGGAGATTCGAGAGGTAAAGCTCTTTGGTGGCATCATATACATATACATATGCATATAAATGTATATATATACTCATTTTAATTCAGTTCGTGCTAAGGTGATGAAAACTCTCACCTTAGTTAGACTTTGCTTGAGCAACCTCCGTTTTCTATGTTACCACCGCTCAACCGCTGTTCTTTGGTAAGAAATATCTTAAGGCTGCAATATTTTTGAGAAGGCAGTAACCAGTATTTATACTAGATGAGAACTTAGGGTTCTGACACCTAAACCTAGAATTTTATCCATTTAACCCTCATTTGGATAAGTTCCCACGTCCACTTGCCTAAATTCACTTTTGGATAAATTTTCATGTATGCTGCCTGACTTTCTCTTCCTGGTAATTTATTTATTTATTATTATTATTATTATTATTTCCTTCGGGAAATTAGATGAGAGATTTAAATATTTGATTAAAATCTAACTATTACATGTACCCTAGCTCTATCACGGTCGGGGTTTTCACAGATGATGCCATGATATATGCTAAGAAATTGGAATTTGTGGAATTTGGAAGGATTCCGGTGCCGGAAGTAGTTGCAGATGGGAAGCTAGGGTTTTGAATTGAATTATTAGGGTTTTGGCCCATTTTTTTATATACTCGGCAAGCTTCTGAGCTCGGAAGCTTGTCAGCTATTTATTATCAAACAGTTCAAAAGAAGCTTCCGAGTGAGAAACATATAAATTTCAATTGTAAAATTTATGTTCATATAGTAGGTTAGCACCGTAAACGTAAGCTGGGTTGGAACCCTTCTTCCGAGCTCGGAAGTATTGTCATGTGCACGCCATATAAAATAGAGTTTTTACTTACATTTTTGTAAGTTGGTGTCTTGAGCACCAGGTTAGGAACAAAATTTTCAGTTGATCTCGGAACCTTGCTTCCGAGCTTGGAAGCAGTATTAGCTTCCTGCCAAAATTAAAAGACTATTTTGTTAAACTTTGTAATTTGCAAGCCAATTCACCTGGTTTGTACTGGAAATGTCAGTTGAACTCGTAAGTAATGTTATTGAGCCCGGAAGATGGTCGTCTATATTCATTTCCATTTATCCATATGCTATTCCATTGGGTCCAAGAAGCTTCCAGTGTAGTAACTCAATATGGTGCATATTTTACATTGACATGATTCGCTCCCGGACTCTGAATTACTTCGTGTCCTATTGTGATGCACGTTAGTTTTGTAGATTTTGTAGTTAATCCTGAGATTTTTCACACCAACCTAAACTAGCCAAAGTAAATATATAAAATCGGACCATGTAATATAAATATCCATGTTTGAAACTTATGCTCAAGAAAATTCAAGAATTTTCATCTAATAAACATTGCGAAAAACTCGGCATTAATCTCTTCATCATTGGGGGATTCTTCATCGGGGTCACTCTCGGAGAATTTTGGTGCAAAGTTAAGCATGGTCTCAATGTTAGGTAGCTCCAACTGTACTCCAGCGGCTTTGATGAACTTGTCATAACTGACCTCAACGTGTCCTAATTCTTCATTTTACTTGCTAACATCACCTCAAATGCACGCTAGATACCTTAACACGGGACTCTTCTTGTCACAATGACCACCTACAAGGAGAAAATTTTAGGAAAACAAGTCAATGCAAAGTGCATTTGAACCAAATGTTGCACATAAAATTAAATGCACTAATGTGATAACTCAAGTCTCTCCATAGTTGCATCCCTATCTCTCTTTGCGGCTTTAGCGACTCTAGTGGCTGTCGCGGGGATCGCCTTGTGATGCCACTTGACATCTTGGCCTATTTCTAATTGCTTGTGTGCCAAGAATCTCTCATCATAAAATTCTCACCTAAGTGGCCTATCTACAGGTACAACCCTAAACTGCTTCAGCAATTCAGTGATCAATCTCCCGTCGGAGAGATCTTTCTTTTTTGTAGCCACGTCCTTCAACATATAGTTAATGATCACAAAGCCAGGATTAATTGGAATGCCCTCCATCATGTAATAGAACAACATTATATTATCTATAGTTGGGTCGCAAGCGTGCCCTCCCGATGGCCTAACATTCAAGCAAATACACTTATAGATTAGCCACTCCTCGACTGTTAGTTGACCAACATTAAAAGTATCAGCCCTACTCGGTGTATCCTCTACCCTGTGAAAGTATTTCTTTTCCATTGCAATTGGGCATAATGGTGTTGAGTCTGTAACACTAGGCCACTGTTGTGTATGGCAGATTTTAAAGGGACCATAAGGATTGCCGGGCCTCAGTTTAAGGGGGTTGGTCTACTCAATGGAAAAAGGTGACCGTACATAGCTTACATACACACATATTCAACAGGATATTTGGGAAATTCACAAAACAAGAGCATTATAAAACATGTTAGTACATTAAAAATCATGTGATTGTATTATGGTTTTGTAGTGTAAATGCACATGGCGTCCCACTTTTCTCATGAGGTACGAGAGATGGGAAAAAAAGGTTCGCAAAGATAAACATAACTCCACATCGAAAGATCTGTGGTGGTTATGCCTTGGCGGCACTAGAGATGATAAAGGGAAAATATGAACAAGATGTTTTATTGGCGATGGAGTGGGGGGGGGGTGGATGAGGAGGATGTTTGGAAATCAGTTGTACCATTAGAAGTCGAACAAATTGATTGGTGTGATCTATTCCTAAAAGCTCAACAAAACAACAGGGGTGATTATGTGAAGGAAGAGGCGATTCAAATTGCGGAAAAAGTGGTAAGACTATTATTAAGCTGGTGTATTGAGCACCAAGTTAGGAACAAAATTTTCAGTTGATCTTAGAACCTTGCTTTTGAGCTCGGAAGCAGTATCAGCTTCCTGCCAAAATTAAAAGACTATTTTGTTAAACTTTGTAGTTTGCTAGCCAATTCACATGGTTCGTACCGAAAATGTCAGCTGAACTTGTAAGTAATGTTTTCGAGCCCGTAATTTGGTTGCCTGTATTTATTTACATTTATCCATATGCTATTCCATTGGCTCCAAGAACCTTCTGGTGTAGTAACTCAATCGGGTGCATATTTTACATTGACGTGATTCGCTTCCAGACTCGGAATGACTTTATGTCCTATTGTCGTGCACGCTAGTTTTGTAGATTTTGTTATTAATCTTGGGATGTTTCACACCAACCTAAACTAGCCAAAGTAAATATATAAAATTAGACCATGTAATATAAATATTCAGGTTTGAAACTTATGCTTAATCAGATTCAGGAATTTTTATCTAATTGTCGCCAAACATTGAGACAAACTCGGCATTAATCTCTTCATCATTGAGGGCTTCTTCATTGGGGTCACTCTCGAAGAATTCTGGTGCAAAGTTAGGCATGGTCTTATCATCAGGTAGCTCCAACTGCACCTCAGCTGCCTGGATGAACTTGGCATGGCAATTTTCAACTCGTCCCAATTCTTCATTTTCCTTGCCAACATCACCTTGAATGCACGCTAGATACCTTGACGCGTGACTCTTCCTGTCACAGCGACTACCTACAAGGAGAAAAATTTAGGAAAACAAGACAGCACGAAGTGCATTTGAACCAAATGTTGTACAAAAAATTAAATGCACTCACGTGATAACTCAAGTTTCTCTATAGGTACATCCTTAGCTCTCTTTGCGACTTTATCGGCTGCCTCGGGGATCACCTTGTGACACCCCTTACCATTTTTGCGCATTTCTAATTGCTTGTGTGCGAACCAGCTCTCATCATAAAAGTCTAACCTAAGTGGCCTATCTACAGGTACGACCCCAAACTGCTTCAGAGTTTCAATGATTAATATCCTATAGGGGAGATCTTTCTTTTTCGTAGCCGTAACCTTCAACATATAGTTTATGATCATAAAGATAGGATTAATTGGAAGGCCCTCCATCACGTGATAGAATAACATTAGATTACCTATAGTTGGCTTGCAAGCGTTCCCTCTCGACGTTCTAACATTCGAGCAAATCCACTCATAGACTAGTCTCTCCTCGACTGTTAGTTGACCACCATCATAAGTATCATCCCTACCTGGCGTATCCTCTTCCCTGTGTAAGTATTTCTTCTCCATTGCAACAGTTCATAATAGTGTCAAGTCTATAACACCAGGTCACTGCTGTGTATGGTAGATTTTGATGGGACCATCAGGATTACCGGGCCTTAGTTTAGGGGGGTTGGTCTACTCAATGGAAAAAGGTGACCATCCATGGCTTACATACACACATATTCAACAGGAGATTTGGGAAATCCACAAAACAAGAGCATTAGAAAAAGTGTTAGTACACTAAAAATCACATGATTGTATTATGGTTTTGTAGTGTAAATGTCACATGGCTTACCAAGTTTCCCGTAGGGTACAAGAGATGAGAAAAAAATATTCGCAAAGATAAACATAACTCCCCATCGGAAGAGCCATGGTGGTCATTCCTTGGTGGCACTAGAGATGATAAAGGAAAAATATGAACATATGTTTTATTGGCGATGGAGGGGGGATGGATGAGAAGGAGGCTTGGAAATCAGTTGTATTGTTAGAAGTCAAACAAATTGATTGGTGTGATCTATTCCTAAGAGCTCAACGAAACAACAAGGGTGATAATGTGAAGGAAGGTGCGATTAAAATCGCGGAAAAAGTGGTAAGACTATTATTAAGTTGGTGTCTTGAGCACCAAGTTAGGAAAAGAATTGTCAGCTGATCTCGGAACCTTGCTTTCGAGCTCGGAGCACTATCAGTTTCCTGCCAAAATTAAAATACTTTTTTGTTGAACTTTGTAATTTGCTAGCCAATTCACCTGGTTCGTACTGGAAATGTAAGCTGAACTCGTAATTAATGTTTTCGAGCCCGGAAGTTGGTTGTCTGTATTTATTACCATTTATCCATATGCTATTCCATTGGGTCCAAGAACCTTTCGGTGTAATAACTCAATCTGGTGCATATTTTACATTGACGTGATTCACTTCCAGGCTCATAATTTCTTTGTGTCATATTTTCATGCATGGTATTTTTGTAGATTTTGTAGTTAATCTTGGGATGTTTCACACCAACCTAAGCTAGCCAAAGTAAATATATAAAATTGAACCATGTAATATAAATATCCAGGTTTGAAACTTATGCTCAATCAAATTCAGGAATTTTTTTCTAATCGTTGCCAAACATTACGACATACTCGGCATTAATCACTTCATCATTGGGGGCTTTTTCATCGGGGTCACTCTCGGAGAATTCTGGTGCAAAGTCAGGCATGGTCTCATCGTCAGGTAGCTCCAACTGCACCCCAGCAGCCTGGATGAACTTGGCATGACGGTCTTCTACGTGTCCCAATTATTCATTTTCCTTGCTAACATCACCTGGAATGCATGCTAGATACCTTGAAGCGAGACTCTTCCTATCACAGTAGCCAGCTACAAGGAGAAAATTTTAGGAAAAAAAGTGCATTTGAACCAAACATTGTACAAAAAATTAAATGCACTCATGTGATAACTCAAGTTTCTCCATAGCTGCATCCTTAGCTCTCTTCATGGCTTTAGCGCCTACCTCGGGGATCACCTTGTGACGCCACTTGCCATCTTTTCCCATTTCTAATTGCTTGTGTGCGAACCAGCTCTCATCATAAAAGTTTAATCTAAGTGGCCTATCTATAGGTACAAGCCCAAACTGCTTTAGCAATTCAGTGATCAATCTCCCGTAGGGGATATCTTTCTTTTTCGTAGCTGCAGCCTTCAACATATAGTTAATGATCAAAAAGCTATGATTAATTGGAATGCCCTCCATCACGTAATAAAACAACATTATATTTCCTATAGTTAACTTGCAAGTGTGCCCTTTCGACGACAAAACATTCAAGCAAATCCACTCATAGACTAGGCTCTCCTCAACTGTTAGTTGACCAACATCATAAGTATCAACCCTACCCATCCTCTACCCTGTGAAAGTATTTCTTCCCCATTGCAACCGGGCATAATGGTGTTGATTCTGTAACATCAGGCCACTGTTGTGTATGGTAGATTCTTAGGGACCATTAGGATTGTTGGGCCTTAGTTTAGGGGGGTTTGTCTACTCAACGGAAAAAGGCGACCGTCCATGGCTTACATACACGCATATTCAACATGAGATTTGGGAAATCTACAAAAGAAGAGCATTATAAAATTAAAATAAAATGTTAGTACACTAAAAATCACGTGATTGTACTGTGATTTTATAGTGTAAATGTCACACGGCTTCCCACGTTTCTCGTAGGGTACGAGAGATGTGAAAAAATGATTCGCAAAGATGAACATAACTCCCCATAGGAAGAGCCATGGTGGTTTTTCCTCGGCGGCACTAGAGATGATAAAGGAAATATATGAACAAGATGTTTTATTTGCGATGAAGGGGGATAGACGAGGAGGAGGCTCGGAAATTGGTTGTCCCGTTAGAAGTAAAAAAAATTGATTGGCGTGGTCTATTCTTAAGAGCTCAATCAAACAACAAGGGTGATTATGTTAAGGAAGAGCCTATTCAAATCGCGGAAGAAGTGGTAAGACTATTATTAAGCTGGTGTCTTGAGCACCAAGTTAGGAACAGAATTGTCAGCTGATCTCGGAACCTTGCTTCAAACTCAGAAGCAGTATCAGCTTCCTTCCAAAATTAAAAGACTATTTTGTTAAACATTGTAATTTTCAAGGCAATTCACCCGGTTCGTACCTAAAGGTTAGCAGAACTCGTAAGTAATGTTTTCGAGCCCGGGAGTTGGTCATCCATATTTATTTCCATTTATCCATATTCTATTCCATTGGGTCCAAGAAGCTTCCAGTGTAGTAACTCAATGGGGGTGCATATTTCACATTGACGTAATTCACTTCCGGACTCGGAATTACTTCGTGTCATATTGTCATGCACGTTAGTTTTGTAGATTTTGTAGTCAATCCTGGGATGTTTCACACCAAAATAAACTAGCCAAAGTAAATATATAAAATCGGACCATGTAATATTAATATCCAGGTTTGAAACTTATGCTCAAACAAATTCAGGTTTTTTCATCTAATCGTCACCAAACATTGAAACAAACTCGGCATTAATCTCTTCATCATTGGGGGCTTCTTCATTGGGGTCACTCCCAGAGAATTATGGTGCAAAGTTAGGCACGGTCTCATCATTTGGTAGCCTGGATGAACTTGGAATGACGGACTTCAACGCATCCCAATTCTTCATTTTCCTTTCTATCATCACTTCGAATGCATGCTAGATACCTTAATGCGTGACTCTTCCTGTCTCAACGGCCACCTACAAGGAGAAAATTTTAGGCAAACAAGTTAACACAAAGTGCATTTGAACCAAATGTTGTACAGAAAATTAAATGCACTCTTGTGATGACTACAGTCTCTCAATAGATGCATCCCTAGCTCTCTTTGCGGCTTTAGCGACTGCCTTGGGGATCACCTTGTGAAGCCACTTTCCATATTTGCCCATTTCTAGTGTCTTTCAGCGAACCAGCTCCCATCACAAAAGTCTAACCTAAGTGTCATTTCAACAGGTACGACCCCAAACTGCTTCATCAATGCAGTAATCAATCTCTCGTATGAGAGATCTTTACTTTTCATAGCTTCTGCGAACCTATAGTTAATGATCACAAAGCCATGAGTATTTGGAATGTCCTCCATCACGTAATAGAACAACATTAGATTACCTATAGTTAGCTCGCAAGCGTGCCCCCCAACGGTAAATCATTCGAGCAAATTCACTTATAGACTAGCCTCTCCTCGATTGTTAGTTGACCAACATCATAAGTATCAGCCCTACCCAGAGTATCCTCTACTCTATGAAAGTATTTATTCCCCATTGCAAATTGGCATAACGGTTTCGAGTCTATAACACCAGGCCACTGCTGTGTATGGTAGATTTCGAAGGGACCATCAAGGTTGTTGGGCCTTAGTTTAGGGGGGTTGGTCCACTCAACAGAAAAAGGTGACCGTTCATGGCTTACATACACGCATATTCAACAGGAGATTTGGGAAATCCACAAAACAAGAGCATTAGAAAAAATGTTAGTACACTAAAAATTATGTGATTGTATTACAGTTTTGTAGTGTAAATGTCACATGGCTTCCCACGTTCTCGTAGGGTACGAGAGATGAGAAAAAAAAATTCAAAAATATAAACATAACTCCCTATCGGAAGAGCCGTTCCTTAGCGGCATTAGAGATGGTAAAGGAAAAATATGAACAAGATATTTTATTGGCGATGGAGGGGGGATGGATGAGGAGGAGGCTTGGCAATCGGTTGTACCATTAGAAGTCAAAAAAATTGATTGGTGTGATATATTCCTAAGAGCTCAACGAAACAACAAGGGTGGTTATGTGAAGAAAGAGGCAATTCAAATCGTGGAAAAAGTGGTAAGACTATTGTTAAGCTGGTGTCTTGAGCACCATGTTAGGAACAAATTGTCATCAGATCTCAAAACCTTGCTTTCGAGCTCGGTAGTAGTATCAGCTTCCTGCAAAATTAAAAGACTATTTTGTTAAATTTTTTAATTTGCAAGCCAATTCACCGGGTTTGTACCAGAAATAATGTTTTTGAGCCTAGAAGATGGTCTTATGTTTTCATTTCCATTTATCCATGTGCTATTCCATTGGTTCCAAGAAGTTTCCGGTGTAGTAACTCAATCAGGTGCATATTTTACATTGACATGATTCACGTTCGGACTCAAAATTACTTTGTGCCCTATTTTCATGGATGTTAGTTTTGTAGATTTTGTAGTTAATCCGGGGATGTTTCACACCAACCTAAACTAGCCAAAGTAAATATATAAAATCAGACCACGTAATATAAATATCCATGTTTGAAACTTATGCTCAAACTAATTCAAGAATTTTCATCCAATCGTTGCCAAACATTGCTACAAACTCGACAGTTTTCTCTTCATCATTATGGGCTTCTTCATCGGGGGCTTCTTCATTGGGGTCAGTCTCAGAGAATTCTGGTGCAAAGTTAGGCATGGTGTCATCATCAGGTAGCTCCAATTACACCCCATCGGCCTAGATGAATGTGGCATGACATACTTCAACGCATCCCAATTCTTCATTTACCTTGCTAACATCACTTCAAATGCATACTAGATACCTTGACGCACGATTCTTCCTTAGGAGCATTTATGAATGGTATGCGGTCTGGGGAGTTTTACACAAAAACAACTCACATCGACATGCATGAAAATCCAAGGGATCTCTAGAGAATGGTAGAGAAGTACGTCCGAGCTAAGGAAGCAAACAACAAAAATTTGGAAAATGAAAGAGGAGAAAAAAGAGCCAGGAAGGATGCCATGGGAAGAAGTGTGACAAAAAATGAAAAGAGTAACAAGAGGAAAGAATACAGTTCCGAGTAGCATTCCATACCCGGAGATACCCCTCACAAAGTTGAGAAAGGATATCCAGGAGAACCACAAAGAGCTATTTCGGGAACCGGCGCCCATGAGGGCACCAACGAATAAAATATCAAATGACTATTATTGTGAGTTCCACGGTGACTAGGGTCACGACAAAAAATGGTTTAATGGCCTCCAGTGGAAAGTAGAAGAATAACTTCGCCAAGTGCGACTTACTCAGTGCAAAGAGAAGGAGTACTCATCGACAAAATCAAACAGTTACGGTGCTGCAAAAATCAAAACCTGGCCCAACGTTAAGCAAGGAAAAATCAAAATATGGCAGCGACAATCAAGTAGGGTGGGTGTGATAGATGGCGCCTTATACAAAGTGATATTATCCATTCACAAATCGATAGAATTCACATCCAACAATTCTTAAAAGGCAAGAGTGAGGTACATGTTGCCACATGAGCCTACTAAAAAGAGGTTGCATACCAGCAAGGCTATTACGTTGAGCAAACAAGATGTCGTCCCAAATGCATCACCACACAATTATCCCCTAGTAATAAGGGCCAAGATAGGAAATTTAAAATTTCATAGAGTCTTCATGGAAGATGGCAGCAATGTAGAGGTATTGTTCATTGATTTTGACAAAATTGTGTTCAAGCGATCCTGAAGAAGGCAACATCATTCATAGTAGGGTTCACAGGGAAGTCAAAAAAGCTCCTGGGAAACATACAATTACTAGTGACCATCAAGATAAGAGAGAGAGCATGAATAGTCGTGTGCAAATTTGTCATAATGTTCAACCTCAAGCATGTTCAACACCATCATTGAGAGACCATGGATGAACACTTCTAAGGCTATATGGTCCCTATATCATGTGGTTATGAAATTTCCTACACCAACTTGAATAGAAACAATAGGGTGTTGCTATATCCCGCCCTGTATTTTACTATCCTCGCCCTAATACGTATAAATACACGTATTTGAAATTTAAAAAAAAGAATGGAAGAACCCTTATAAATACCCCTCCCCCTCTTCTTCTTTCTCCCCATTTCTCTCCCCCTCTTCCTTTTTCTTCTCCTTTCTCTCCCTTTCTCTCCCCCTTCCCTCTCTCCATTTCCCCCTTCCCTCTCTCCATTTCCGCCGGAAACCCGCCGCCCGCCGCCGCCGGAAACCCGCCGGAAACCCGCCGGAAAACGTAAGTTTTTGAGGAATTTTTTTTACTTTTCGTGTGAATTGTTGCCCGATCTATTCGAATTTTGTTGAACTTGTCGGAATTGTTAGAATTGGGGTTTGTTACAATTTTGTTAAATGTAGAATGGATGTTCGGTTGGTGGTTAGATGTTGGGTCGGTGGTTAGTATAGGAGATTAAGGTGTAGAATAATAATTTGGAGAAATCTAATGTTAGGAATTTAATGAATTTTGGAATTAAAACGAAGAAATTGTGTTTTTTAGAAATTATTTAGTTTAACTTTGGACGTAATATTGTAGAAATTGTATTTTTTAGAAATTGTGTTTTTTAGGAATTATTTAGTTATGTGACATAGTAGAAATTATTTAGAAATTATTTTCTAGAAATTGTGTTGTTTGGAAATTATTTAGTTAGTTGACATAATTGGAATTGAAACGAAGAAATTGTGTTTTTTAGAAATTACTTAGTTTAAATTTGGACATAATATTTTAGAAATTGTATTTTTTAGAAATTGTGTTTTTTAGAAATTATTTAGTTATGTGACATAATAGAAATTGTTTAGAAATTATTTTTCAGAAATTGTGCTTTTTTGGAAATTATTTAGTTATGTGACATAATTGGAATTGAAACGGAGAAATTGTGTTTTGTAGAAATTATTTAGTTTAAATTTGGACATAATGACGTAATTGGAATTGAAATGAAGAAATTGTGTTTTTTAGAAATTGCTTAGTTTAAATTTGGACATAATATTTTAGAAATTGTGTTTTTTAGAAATTATTTAGTTATGTGACATAATACAAATTATTTAGAAATTATTTTTTAGAATTTGTGTTTTTTTGGAAATTATTTAGTTATGTGACGTAATTGGAATTGAAACGAAGAAATTGTGTTTTGTAGAAATTATTTAGTTTAAATTTGGACATAATATTTTAGAAATTGTATTTTTTAGAAATTGGGTTGTTTAGAAATTATTTAGTTATGTGACACAATTGGAATTAAAACGAAGAAATTGTGTTTTTTAGAAATTATGTAGTTTAAATTTGGACATAATTTTTTAGAAATTGTATTCTTTAGAAACTGTGTTTTTTAGAAATTATTTAGTTATGTGACATAATAGAAATTATCTAGAAATTATTCTGTAGAAATTGTGTTTTTTGGAAATTATTGAGTTATGTGACATAATAGAATATAGTTCTATTTAAATAAACTTTATTAATCCGAGGTAAACAATTGTGTAGTAAACTATTACGATATGTTTTAACTATTGTTTCCTTGAATGTTATTAATTGTGTGATGTGGTAAAAAAAAGATTATTTAGTAATGTAATCTCCAATTTGTAACTTAAAAAAATGTGTAGTTCGTTGTATGGGATTGTACGAGAATTAAATTTGCTGTTTGTGGTGGGGTTTTTTATGTTATATCCACTTTTTCCTATGCATTATAGAATATGTAGTTTCCATTAGTAAATTGAAATGATGCACTGTTCGAAAATATTAGTTCACACGTTGTTGGAATGTATGTTAATTTATCTTATCATATCAGTTTGATTCACTTGTTGTTATACTAATTACATATCTTGTGTCGTAGATGAGCACTGCTGGTCAACCTGACGGCCATGGTCGTTCCATACGACGAAGAGGTGTTAGTGCCTCGGCGAGACAGGCTAGAGGCCGCGTGGTCGAGGATGAACCGTCGCCTCGCCCGCAGGAGTGTGATGTAGGAGCGGAGCGGCCTTCTCCACCGAGCGTTCGTGCATTCGATCCCATGCCAACATGGGACGGTCCGGAGATTAACATTCTCGCGTCTGGTGGAATCCGTCACGATAGTGATTGGCAGTTGAATTATGACCTGCCGGCAGATGTCCCCCTGATGGGCCAACCTGGGACGAGTGTGCCATTGGATGCCGGAGCCAGGCACACCGTGAGGAATAGAGCTGGTCAATTCGCACAGTCTTCTGGTGGATCGTGCAATGCCGGTGAGCCTAGCACCGGAAGGGCACCGAGGAATAGGAGGAAGCGACCCGCCGATGAGACGTGGCTAGTGCGGGGACCGATGGCTGGTGGCCCGCAGGATGACCTCGTCATACCAAGCTTCGGAGGACACGTCGCTGTTGACGTTTGGAATGGTATAGAGCGAGGTGTGCTGAGATGCCATGCTCGGTCGCCGCTATGCAAGCAGCTAGTCGCCACGCTCCCCGAACTGAGCGATGTTGCACATGCCCGGATACATGCGACCGGGTTGGCCCACCTGCCTGCGATTATGTTCCAGTTCCTTGACATGGCACTGATATCCGCTTTTGTCGAGAGGTGGCAGCCGGACACAAACACGTTTCACATGCCTTTTGGGGAGATGACCATCCTGATGCACGACGTTGAGATGATTCTTGGCATTCCCATCGATGGTGGCGCTGTTGCGAGTACCATTTTGGCAGAGACTATTGAGGAAGCGTGCGCTGAACTGTTCGGGAAAGACGTGGAGTCCTTTGTCGTGGAAGACTGGAACGGGGGTAACATAGATGCCCAGTCGTTGATGGCGAGGTGTGTAGCGGCGGGGCAGAGCGAGAACTTCCAATTTATGTGCTACATGCTGACCCTGTTTTCATCCACGCTTTTTGTGGATAAAACTGGGAATAAGGTTAGAGCCAACCTTCTACCCCTGCTTGATTCGCAGTTGTCGTGGGGCTTGGCGACGTTGGCCAGTTTGTATCTGCAGTTGGGAATTGCGTCCCGGTCCAAGGCGCGCAGCCTGTGCGGATGTTGTACGCTGCTTCAAGCATGGATATACGAGTACTTTCCGATGTTTCGGCCGAGACCGAGTACATTGCCAGCTCTTCCGGGCTGCGCCAGTCGGTGGCACACAGGGGATAAAACGGGGAGGGGTACGGGGAGGCTCGATGCCATCAGGCGACAGTTGGATGCCTTACAGCCCGACCAGGTATGAATTCCATGCTTTTACTCTTATTCTAACAGTAGTAGATAGATCGGATTCCATAGAAACGTAACATGTCTGTGAAACTTTTTGCAGGTGGATTGGTTGCCATATGGAGTGGACGTGGTTAGGGCTGCGAGGGGGAGGACTCACTATCGCGGCGTGATTCGATACCTCGACGCAATGGAGGCGTACATGCCAGATCGCGTTGTGCGCCAGTTCGGTCTCGTACAGGGTATACCGCGGGGTCTTGCAATTGCACCCGAGCCTTGTTCCCGCCCGGCTGATCCAGCCGGCTATTCAGTGACCTACCCAGGGAGACTGCAGTTGACCCTATGGGAGATGGCACACACTTGGCACGACGGTCAGCTTGCGGCGTTCCCGATAGCCACGAGCCAATCAGAGTGTACCATGGATTACGAGGACTGGTACGCGACTCATTCGCACCCATTGATCGCAAATCTTGAACATGCTGCCGCGAGTGGACCGGACAGGACACATCATCAGTTATCGGTAAGTTTTCCCGAACTGTTTGCTTCGAGTAATTATATTACATTTTACTGTTTCGTTATTGTAAACTCTGTTTCCTGTGCAACAGATGCTGAGTGACGTGATGAGCGCCCTGGATCCGTTTGACTCGGCGACCGCTGATGGACTCGCCGACCCCAGCATCAGGGAGTTGTTGACGACTCTTGTCAGTCATCGCGATGAGTATCGCAGGCTCGGTTATGGACCCATTCCTTAGTCGACTGTTTGCTTATGTATGACCCCACAGTTTTGCCATATTCTGCTCATTTATGTAATCGGTAACTGTTTGTGCATATCAAATTTATTTGTCATCGATTTTTGCAACAGTAACGCTTTCAAAATAATTACTCGACGCTTCGACAATAACTGTAACGGTTGCGTACATGCCGAAATGTTTCGCTGGGTTGCAACAGTTAATTACTCTCAGAGTATGCTCTTCTCCAAGCCCTTATCCTCCTACGAAAGGGTAACTCCCAACCTATGACATCAGGCTTCCTCAATGTGGTCCACATATTAACCACGGGGGGCATGGGACAGTTTTCCTTCACGTGTACCCGGACGAAATGGCTTGCACTGCGAACGTATACAATGTGTAGCTCCCTACTTGTTCCATCCTCGCCCCCACCCGCCCTCAGTGGAAGGACTGTGCAGCAATGGTCCGCCGACCCATTCTCTGAAATGTAATATAAAACTACAACCGTTTTGTAGTAGGTGGCGACAGGAAACATGTCTGCAATGACCGTAAACCAATGCTCTGGACCACATGGACCGCTGGTGTGGTGTATACGGGCTCTGGCGAGTTCAACGTCATTCTGCGAACCGTATATGGGAACATAGTCAGGCCAATGAGTTGATATCTCGTTAAATACTACCCGACGCGCTGTAGACCATTCACCTTCACCATCTACGTGGAACGCATCAGCAACGCATCTGAAGCCACAGTTTCCATCACTCTCGACATCGTTCCAGCCTTCGATGTAACGCCCGACAATGTGGGGGACACTTTCGAGGAATGGGAATGTCGCTGCAGGAGAAAACATTAAGATTAATATCTTGTTCAGGCGGACTTCATTAGGAAGAATGGTGCTCGTACTTACCGTGCCGGTGACCGCTCCCTGAAGCACGCCCCGGGGATCTTGAACTACGCCCGTATCGCCTGTTCACGTGCTCGTGGTAGCTCGGTGAACGTCGGGTTGATCTTGACCGTGGGACCTGCTCGCTTGGTCTCCCACGTGCACTAGTACAATTGTCCGGCTCGGCAATGCCGCTCTCCTCCGGACGCAACTGCGAATCTATGTAGGATGAAACTCGTCGGCGGACCGAAGGGTCGCTGCGCTCCAGCTCCTCCAACAGAGTGTTGAACCGCGACTGATCTTGTTCGGCCCTCGCAATGTTTTCCGTGCTCCGCACGTGATCACCCAATGCCAGGCTCTTAAACAGCGGATGAATGTCGTCCAAGTACAAGGGGATTCCTTCAGCAACTGCCCCTGCCATGACGAATGCGCACGGTATTCCGTGTGTCGAGCGCAGCACACAGCCACAGTATGCATACACCTGTGCTCCGAGTGCATCAATCCTCCCGGACTCGACCGTCAACTTATCCAGACAGTATTTGGACACATTGTTGTTCAAGTTGCTGAAAAGGGCCCTACGGTGCAATCTTCCAATGCACGTTCTTGATTTCTCCAGGCCGGTCTTGATCACAGTAATCTGCTGGGCTATCTGCAGGTCGACACGCCTCCATACCGTGTCCAGTGAACCAGTCGACGTTTGTAACCACCCTTTCAATGACGAGTGTGCACTTTCGACCCTGCATGTAGTTGTGTTCCCGAAATGCAGCAATCTGTTCGTCCATGCCCTCACAAATTTCTCCTTATGGGGGGTGAGTCACGTCGTCTCAGCGTAACTAATAACAGCCTCGCTCCAAGACCATCCAGCCCTCATATCTACCAAGGCGGTTTCGTACTCTGCAACGGTGGACGCATTGCAAACCCGGAACCATGCACCATTCTTGAACGCTGCCCCGTTCCTCTTATTCCCTGTCAGCACAGTAACACGTGCCTCCACATCCTTGTTAATATGCCAGGTGCAGAGCAAATGATTCGATTCTGGAAACACAGTCCTAAGTGGCCTAATCAGTCCCATCTCCCGATCGGTGACCACAACCTCAGGGAACGGTCCATCCACAAGCAAGTCCTTCAGCGCGCTCAACACCCACTCATAGGTATCTGCCGTTTCATCAACGACAATTGCGTAGGCAATCAGGAAGTTTGTGTTGCAAGGGGACATCCCCACCATCTCAATGAATGGCATGCCGTAGCGATTGGTCTTGTACGTTGAGTCGATGGCCACAACCCACGGAAACGTGCGAAATGCCACAACAGCATCGGGATTGGCCATGAATAAATGAGTCAAAGTACCATCACCTGCTGAGCGGTGACTAGTGACATACCCTTTCGCGGTTGCCAGATGCAAACAATTCTCCGCTGTGTTGCGCCCGCCTCGCCTTTCTGTTACATATGCCGATCTCTCATTGTACACCTGCCTAATGTTCTGATGCAGGTCCGGAAACGAATTACTGAGGCTGGCATTGATATGCCTTGGGGCTGTTTCTGAATCTGTCAAATCTCTGATCATTTGCTTCGCGTCCGCATGGAGCTTGCTGCTCTGTCTATGACCCTCGGGGTACACTGAGAAAGAGTGGTTGTGCATCCCTCGCCTAGGATCCTTGCACGGCACTACATTCCAACCATCCCCCGTGATGCTCTGTTTCAAGACAATCGCGAATGGGCAGTCACAACTTCTGGTCGAGCTGCTACTCCATCGGACTACATCAGATTCGCTCGTATCTACATCCTTATCCTTTCGGCCCCGATTGCAAATGCAATATAACCTCAGGGGACCATTCCTATTCTGTTTGTAGGACCCCGTGACAAGTTCAAATCCCACCTGCAGAGCAATCCGTTGCAGGTAGGAATAAGCCTCGGCAACATCTGGGAACACAGCTGAGGTGGCAAATGGAGAGTATCCATTCCGCCCTGCAGCAGCTTCACATGACTGATTGTCATCCTTAAACAGCAATAAATATCAAGCAATTAGTTACACTCAACTGCTATACCAACGACAATGATGTCGTCAATTAACGTTTACATATGAACGAATAAAGATAAAATTACAGCCAAAACGTTAAAACATATACTTAAAGAAGAGAACATAAAGATAAAATTATAGTACATGAAATGCCATTACAGTTATAAAATTAACGTACACAAATTAACTCCCTGAACTAAAATTACATTCATCCATTTCAAACTGTCCTCCTAATGGACTTAAGGGTGCACTCCGCCATTTCTCATTAACAGCTAAAACATACATGTAATGGGAAAAAAATGAAATAGCATTGTGGCTAGAATTAATATTACATTCTTACATTCCACATTAAGGTTGAAAATTAATTAACGTAACGAATTTAATGTTTACTAGTGAACTTTTGGAATCCAAAATGCAACCGGGTCGTTTCAGAGTAACTTTTAATACTTGCATTTGAATAATGTAAAATGAAACAACGTAATTACATTTCAACAAATTAAACTAACAAAATAGCGTAAAAAAAAGTAAATTAACGTTACAATAATTAACAAAATAACAAAACAACAAAATTAACGTTACAATAATTAACAAAATAACAAAACTAACAAAACAACAAAATTAACGTTACAATAATTAACAAAACAACAAAATTAACAGAACAACAAAATTAACGTTACAGTAATGAACAAAATAACAACATTAACAAATCAACAAAATGAACGTTACAATAACTAACAAAATAACAAAATTAACAAAACAACAACATTAACGTTACGGTAAGTAACAAAATAACTAAATTAACAAAACAACAAAATTAACGTTACAATAATTAAAATTAACGTTACAATAATTTTTACGTTACATTTAATAAATTAAAATACTAAGATGAGCATAAATACTAAGATAAATGTGCAATAATTTCATCGCAACAGTTAATAAATTTAAACACAAAGACGAGCATAAATTTCTACGGCAAAAATTATTAAATTTAACAACTACTTATGGACAGAAAACTAATTAGTAAAATTACCTCCGAAGACATGGAATTTCTAACACCCTTTTTGGAGTAATTTTTGCTCGTCTTGGATAGCAAAAAAATTGGGTTGCCCTCAGAATCAGTAGAATTCGAGCTCATTTATAGCACTTCAATTTTGGGATGCAGCCTGGCACGGCTCGCGCCCAGGCCACGGCGAGCCGAGGCGCGTCCGGCTCGCGCCCGCGCCCTGGCGAGCGGACCGCGTCCGCCTCGCGCCGAAGCCACGGCGAACGGTGGCTCGCGCCCAGGCCACGGCGAGCGGCGCCGGTCCGGCTCGCGCCCAGCCCGTGGCGAGCGGTCCGGCGGCGGCTCGCGGCCTGTCGGTGGCGAGCGGCCGGGCGGTGGCGACCGGACCACGGCCCAGACCGTGGCGAGCGGAGCCCGCCACGGCTCGCGCCCAGGCCGTGGCGAGCCGCTCCGCGGCGCCTCGCGCCCAGCCGGTGGCGAACCGGAGCCGGCGTAGGGCGGTCCGGCGGCGGATTCCGGCGGTCCGGCGACAGATTCCGGCGGTCCGGCGGTGGATTCCGGCGGTCCGGCGGCGGATTCCGGCTGTCCGTTTTTTTTTAAAATTTAATTTATTTAAATTCAATCTAATCTAAATTTAATCTAATCTAAATTTCATCTAATCTAAATTTAATTCAATCTCAATTTAATTTAATTTAGTTATTCAAATTAAATTAAAAATACATACTATATACGTATTAGGGCGAGAATAGTAAAATACAGGGCGAGATATAGTGATCCACAAACAATAAGAGGAGATCAAAAAATTCCAAGGCAGTGCATAGCCAAAGCAATGAAGCCATCAACACCTACAAGGCTCAATCAATGGTACATTCAATCAAATAAAGACAAACCTTCAAAAACATCTGTATAGAAATCGACTTGGTAGAAGAAATTGAGCTTGTGAGCTTAGACGACAAGGATCACACAAGGGAGGTCAGAATCAGAAAAGATGCTGCCAAAACCTATCAAAACAAAGTGATTACTACACTAAAAAACTGCCTTCGCTTGGTTTGTCCAAAACACGGGAGACATTCATACTTCTACCAAAACATAAAGCCTCAATGTTGACCTATCAATGAAGCTCATTTGACACAAAAGAAGAAGCATTTTCGATGACTGGCAGGCAGCGATAAATAATGAAGTATGAACTCTTTTGCAAGATTGAATACTCCATAAAGTCATATACCAACATGTCTAGCGAACCTAGTTATGGTTAGAAAAGCAAGCGCGGGATGGAGAATGTGCACTGACTACACAGATTTGAGCAAGCACTGCCATAAAGATTGCTACCCACCGTCGAAGATTGATCAACTAGTCGAATCAATCCCAGGATACAAAGCCATGGAATTCCTAGATGCATACAAAGGATACCATCAGATCTTGATGAACCACGAGCATGCTGAAAAATATGCATTTATAACTAGTTTTGGAGCATATTGCTACATAAAAATGCCATTTGGAATAAAAAAATGTAGAAGCCACATATTCGCGTATAGTAGACAAGGCTTTCAGCCACAAAGTTGGTCACAATATAGAAATCTACATGGTTGACATGGTAATAAAAATAAAAACACTAAGTCAATTTGCCATAGACTTAGAAGAAACCCTCGTCACCCTTTAATTAATCAGAATGAAGTTGAACTCTAAGAAACGCATTATCGGAGTGAGTGCAGGAAAATTTCTAGGATACAAAGTTTCATCCAGGGGCATTGAAGAAATAACCCCAAAAAAATACAAGTCATCAAAGCGTTACCACCACCCCGGACGATCAAAGAAGTTTAGGTGCAAATCGGTTCGCTTGCGGCCCTCAGCTACTTTGTCTCAAAAGCCGATGAAAATGATATGATCTTCTTCGATGCCCTGCAAAAAGCACCAAAATTTAGTTGGATGGACAATTTCCACACATTGTATAAGAAATTTAAAAATGAACTACAAAGGTTGCCACTGCTCTCGGCCCCCCATCTGGCAAAACACTGTATTTTACTTAGCAGTGTCCAAACATGCCATCAATTCAGTCTTGGCATGTCAAGATAAGAATTACCAAATCAATGTTTGCTACTTGAGCAGAAACTTGCAACAGGTAGGAAATAACTACTCAGCACTAGAAAATTAGCCATTGCCTTAATTCATTCAACCAGAAGATTGCGATATTACTTCGAATCCCACACGATTGGGATTTACACAGATTAGTCTATCAAGAAAATTTTCCACAAGCCCGAAGCTTCATGAAGATTGATGAAGTGGGCCATCGAATTAGGGAAACTGAGGTGTTATTCTAGCCAAGAACATCGATAAAAGAGCATGCCTTGGCTAATTTTCTAGTAGAAATGATGGAGGAATAACAGTCACCACTAAAGGAAAAAGAATCTATGCAATTGATATATGCTATAAGAAAAGAGAAATTCAAATGCATGGCATGGAAAATCTTTGTGAATGGAGCTTCATGAAAAGAAATAAGAGGAGCCAAACTCCTACTGGTCAGCCCGAAGAGCAGAGAACATAAATATGCACTACGCTTCAAGTTTTCCTCCCTTAATAACGAGGTAGAATATAAAGCCCTCACCGTCGGGCTAAACCAAGCCTTCAGGATGGACATCTGGAGCATCCAGGTTTACACTGACTCTCAGATTGTAGCTCACTAGGTCCTGGAAGACTATGTGGTCAAATAAAGACAGCTGATCACATACTTTTATGAAACAAGACAGCTCATGAGGAAATTTGATCACTTCAAACTTACCCATGTCCCACAATCAAATAACACCAAAGCAGATGCCCTGATCAAGCTAAATACCTCATGATTTTCCACCCTTCAACAAAATAATGACGTAATTATCAAACTCATCCCAATCAGAAGTATGGCAACCACAATTGTGGCCCAAATCCGAGATGAAGACCTATAATGGATGGCACTAATCGTCCAATACCTAGAACACAGTCTCTTGCCAATAGGCAAGACCAAGGCACGAAAAATTAAGCTTAAAACACCATCATACAGTTACGTTGAAGTAGTACTTTACGAGAATGGTTTCCTAACACCTTGGCTAAGGTGCGTAGGACCTAGCCAGGACGCTCATTATTCAAGATATACACGGAGAGTAGTGCAGTTCACACCAAGGAGCCCGTATCTTAGCTAAATTGATACTATACGCCGGCTATTGTTAGCCTACTGTGTATGAAGACATCCACAACTTTGTGAAAAAATGCAATAGCTACCAGATTAATGCATTCATACAAAGGAAACAAGAATAAGACTTAACTGGAGTGTATACTGCGTGGCAATTTGATAAGTGGGTAATCGACATCGTCAGACCATTCTCAATCGGGATTGGAGGCGCAACATTCGTCATTGAGGAAATGAATTAATTCACTAGATAAGTTAAAGAAAAGCCCCTGGTCAGGATTACTCCTAAAGCAGCAATCTTGTTCATCTGGCTTTACATAATCTGTCAATTCGGCATACCTTAGACAATCATATCTGAAAATGACACACAGTATGAAAGTGGGGTGTTCAATGACCAGTTTGAAGACCTTAGCATTGTATAAAAGTGCATATTGTTAGTGCGCCAATGGGTCAATGGCAAGGTAAAAGTGACAAACCAAACTCTCGTCCAGGGAATCCAAAAGAAGCTGGAAGGGAATCCAGTTGGATGGGTCGAGGAGCTACCAAGAGTTCTTTGGGCATATCTAGCTATACCAATAACATCAATAATAGAAACCACGTTCAACTTGATATAAGGCTATGAAGTTTCTATCCCTATAAGGGTAGCAGTCCCAAGCCCTAGAATTATTTGTTATGATGCAGAAAACAATCAAGAAGATATTTGGGCCAACTAGGATAACCTCAAAGAACATGTGCATGTTGCTACCATTAGAGAAGCTATATATAAACAAAAGATGGCCAAATGTTAAAAGATCAAGTTAAAACCACTTTATTTAATATGGGTGACATGGTACTTAGGAGAAATAAAGTTATCCTACCCGAGAAGATGGAGAAACTTTGCCCTAAATGGGAAGGACCCTATAGGATCATCGATCCCTACAATCCAATAGCTACTCGCAAGCAAGAATGGAAGGAGCAGCCATCCCAAATATGTGGGATGTGACTAACCTTAATAAATACCACATGTAGGCCTAAGGTTCCCCTACGAGCATATTGCACATAAGCCATGATATGATCATCGCCTTTGCAATCCCATTCCTCAGTGCGACATTATTGCGACTATACATACATTAAAGAGAAAACGTCTTCTTAGAGGCAAATACTCAATGTTTGATATGCATTCTAGCGCTCAACAAACAATTTCAAAAAAGGGCAAAACAGTCGATCTGCGACTGTAGCTTTGCACATCCAGGAAAATGAGCCAATATGCGACTTATAGCTTTGCATAAAATGGAAATATCTCTCAAAACCATGACTTAAGCAGGAAAATCACCTACAGTTTTGAATAAATGGGGAAATTACCGAAAGTTGTGACACAAGCAGAAAAGTCACCTGCGGCTTCGCATAAAAGGTGACTTGCGACATCATCTCGACTTTACATACATAAATCAGAAACATATTCTTAGAGGTAAATACTTAGTGTTTGATAAGAATTCAAGCGCTCAACAAGCGACTTTAAAAAGGGCAAAATGGTCAATCTGCAACTGTAGCTTTGCACATCAGGGCAAATCAACCGATCAACGACTTAAGAAGGAAAGGCACCAGCAGCTTCGTATAAAATGAAAAATCACCCAAAAATATGACTTAAGTAGGAAAATCACCTGCAACTTTGTATAAATGGGAAAATCACCTAAAGTTGCGACACAAGCTAGAAAAATCACTCGATATTTCACATAAACGTTAAAATCACCCAACAACTGTGGCACAAGCTGGAAATTCACTTTCAACTTCGCATAAGTGGTAAAATCACCCCAAACCTCAACCAAGCGGGAAAATCACATGCACCATTGCATAAGCGTTAAAGTTATCCAAAACTTCGACACAACTAGGAAATCACCTACGGTGTCACACAAACTAAAAACCCAACATTCTAGACTATGTGGTCATGAAATTTATCACGGCCGAGTCTTTTCAAGTCGACTACCATTACCCACTATCAATTAATCTCAATCTCCGTATAAACTTGATATTTCACATCAGTACAAACTAATCTACTCCTACAAGTTCACCATTAGTGTCGAGAACATGCAATCACTCATCATATACATTATTCTAAGGCATCTCAAACACACCTACAATTTACATTATATGTCATCAAACATTTAACCATGAGGACAAAGGAAATTTTTACTTGATTGTGAGTTAGAAGAGGTTGGTTGAGTCGAAATTGTTAAGACAAACTTTCTTCACCATAATGAACATCTCGCCCATTCTCGTGTTGGTTTGTCTCTCCCACCTCTAATATAATACCCTTTATAACTCACTTCAATCCACGATCTTCTTGTACGCGTTCACCTAACGCTCTAACCCATCAACACCGTTCTTAAGCTTCGAGAGATACGCCAATAACTCAGGCTGAATATTGATAAGGGGTGCTATAGTGTTGTATAGCCCTCGATAAGGTAACCCGTGGACCGTGGATATCTGCACGTGGATGCGAGATATTGAGAAGATTATCCCTTCCTCACCCTTTCCAGCGGCATTAAGGGATAATAATTGGAAAGAAAACAACAACGCTATCTTTAAGGTCTTCATGAAATGCAAGGTAAAAATTTCTCTCCTGGATGCTATTTCTCAAATTCCTAGGTAAGAAAATTTTCTCAAAGAATTATGCACCCTTAGGCTAACTAAAATGTTAAGGAATGTGGAAAAGTTAAGGTGGAAAATTGTTAGTTCTTTTTCAAAAGAAGTATCCCGAAAATGTATGTTCACTATACCTTATATCATAGGTGGAACCAATTTTGAAAAGGCCATGGTAGACTTAGGAGTGTTTATTAATGTAATCCCATATTCTCTTTACAAAATCCTAATACTTGGAACTTTGCGCAACACCGCGGAAGTTATACAATTGGTCGAGCATTCCCAAACTTATCCTAAGGGTTTGGTGAAGGATGTGGTAGTTAAGGTAGATAAATTGGTACTCCCTACTGATTTCTATGTTCTTGATATGTCGCGTGATGAGGTTGCACCCCCTTATTCTTATAGGGAGACCATTTTTTTTAAAACGACGAGAAAAAGGTGGGATACAAGGTCTATAAACCTAAAAAAAACTCCTAATGAGAACATGTTTTTGCCATGTGGTTACTCTAATTGAAAATGAAGTGGATAATAGTAGGGATGCTAAGCAAGTTTCTAGTGTGCTTGATTTGAATGATGTTGGATATGCATATTTTTGTACAACTAACTTGCAGGGATTAGGGGGGAGCTGAAAGAGCCTAAACCGCCTTCACTCTTCCTCAATCAAAAGCAGTTCCAAAACCTTCCATTACAAGACAAGGTGCACAAGTCTTCTTCTTGGCACCAAAGCAGAGGTTTAAACCGAGACAATGTTGGAGACCTTGACATGAGGAGGTTGTTACGGGTGGAGACACAGATGGTGATTCTGATGACCTTGGGAAAGTTTTGTGTTAAGTAATATTTTGTCAGAATAAGTCATGCTGATGACGCTAATTATACTTGGTTTTGATGTTGTTGTGAATGTTATATTCAAGAACAATGTATTTTGTTTTATCTTTTTTGTTGTATTTCAATTTTTTTGGAACACTATTATGCTTAGTGTGCATATTTTTTTTGCAAAAGGTGTTAGGTTTTGGAGAAGAAGGGAAAAAGGAAAAGAGCAAAGAGGCTTGGAATAGCCCCATCTCGTGTACCATGGACATCTGTACAGTCCATAATACTTTGAAATGTAGAGGAGGAGCTCAGTTAAACCCCAGCTCACGGACTGTGCACATCTATGCAGTCCGTGACACTATTAAAAAGCCAGGAGGGCTAGAGCATCCCCCTACTTGTAAACCACAAAGATCTGCATGGTCCGTGAAGCTTTGGAAGGAAAATGGGAGAATAATTAATTCCCCGACTCAGGAACCGCAAAGATTTGCACGATTCACAAAGCCCTTATATCAGGTATTTAAAAAAATTACTCTTTCACCCTTCTCCAAAGTCACCCATTCTCCCATTACCACCCCCAAACACCTCCCACACACCTATTTCCCCCAAACAGTTTCGAGCTCATACTTAGAACCGATAAGGCATCCATTGAAACCTCCTCTTTTGATTATTTCAAGGCTATATTTAAATTGAGATGCATGAGAGTGGTTTTTATTGGACTTTCTTGATTAAGGTTGTGGGTAGAATATATGTTAGTTGTGGTAGTGCTTTTATTAGATTTTGACATCATACAACAAAGAAAATTTTTATTGCTAGGACGTCATTGTGAATATTTCTTCTTCCATACCCTTCCACTTGTTCTTGACTATTTATATGCATTGGGGACAATGCATACTTTAAGTGCGGGGGAGAAGAATTAGTATGCCCATGATTGATCATTGTTTGTTTTTATGCTATAGTTTGTTTGCTTCCATTAAAGAGCTTCTTATAAAGTTTTTTTATTGAAAAAACAAATTAAAAGAATCCCACTAAGTTGAAAACCCGCTTGCGGGAAACATAGGCAACATTGGGGGCCCCTATAGGTCAAAACCCCGTAAGGGAAATCTATGAAAAATTGAGAGGCCTAAAATGCATGGAAATGGGTGAGGTGTGAGGTCAAAACAAATGAAAGTCTAGGATGAAAATCCAAGAGGGCTCCTAAGTAGAATGAGAGAAATAAAGAGAACTGAATTTGAAGGCGCATTTGCCACTTCGGTGAACTCCTTAGGAAGATTAAATCTCCTTTTATTTTGTTTTTTATTACTAAAATGTCATTATTATTTTTGATTAACTTTTTGATGAACTTATTTGGGTAAAAAAATAGGGGTGGATAGTCCTTTGTGTTTTAGTTTTGTAGAGGTCTTAATAAGATAATTCAAATGTTCTTACTCGAGAACGGGTAAAGGTTTAAGTTTGGTGTGCTTAATTTATACCTTGTATTTAGCACATATGATACTCATATTTGTAATAGATTGTAGGTTTTGTGTAATAGAATTGGATACTTTGCCAATTAGAAGATTCGAATCACATTACATCATTTTATATCCTTACTTCTTGATTTGTGAAGTGTTTGATGTTTAAATGATTCCTTCCATGATTGAGTCGAGGATTGATGTTTGGATTTGAAGCGAAGACCACATCATTGGAGAAGGCCACTTTCAAAAGTAATAGAAGAAAGAAGGCCACATGCACGAGTGGTAGAAGAAGAATGTTTGCAGAAGAGGTGGAAGACAAGGCAAAGAAAGCGAGCAAAGAGCATTGAAGACCCTAAGGATGGAATGAAATTCCAGTTCAAGGATCGTGCAAATGGCACGACCCGCAAAGCTCATCTTGCATCTGAGAACTAAAATGATATCTCTGCTCATGGAGCATGCAAATATGCATGGCCCACAAATAGTGCCCAAGACCTAGTTTGACCACAACTTTTTAATCTGTCTTTCTATCTCATATAAATACTTCCGTGTACCCAATGGATACAAGTTCGGACCTGAGGGAAAAAAAACCCTTTTTTGCATTTATTTCTCTTTATTTATTGCTTATTTATACCATATGATTATAGATTTGTTATGGGTTTTTCTAATCTAGGCTAGACTAGTGCTTGGGAGCAATTGGTAATCGCGTTTAGCATGAAATTGTAATATTTAAATTGTTCCTCTTTTTTTCCATTTATTATCAATTATGTTTGTGCTTTATTGTTTATTATTAATGCATGATTAGGATTTGGATGACAACTAATCGTGATTGTGAATTGAATAAATGCTAGATTTTAGGATGAACCCAACAGATTTTTTTTTGTCAAGGTGGCTATTATTGATTGATGTAATATTGTGATTAGGGGTGACAACTAGTTGTGATTGTTAATTTTTTTATTGCTAGATTTTATGATGAACATGGGAGACTTCGTCTTTTTTTTATGTAGCCACTAGGAACTTCTAGCATGTGTATTTTTCTTTGTAGTCCTTCTTAAAGGACACGATTGTACTAATTTTGTGTTATTTGGTGTTAGAGAATTGAATTAGTCATATTGAGTCCCCTTGTTTATTGCTAATCCTGGGATAGTCTATTAGTTTTTTTTGTCTAGATTGGTCCAGGGATAAGGGTTTTTATGTGGCATTGATCATCAACTCTAACTATAACTGAGGGGAGCTGAGAGATGTTGAATTGTATTGGTACTTGAGGAAACAAGCTCTCCACGATATGTAGTCAAGGCAAATAAGTACGACAATAAGTCAATGATCAATAGATAGTCTAAAACTATGAACTGATTACCCATAAGTCTTGTTATTCTTATTTAAAACTTTAGTAATATTTACATGCTAGTTAGTCTATAGTTCGTAACTTGGTAGTTGTTACTCATAGTGTTTTGCAAATAAACTCCCCTTTTTTTACAACACACTAGGTGATGCTAGTGTGTGCACTTTCATACTACGTTTAGCTTTCGATAGAATCCCTTTTCCTAGAGGAACGGCCCCCTACTTGGCACTAACTACTCTTTAGTAGTTAGCTGCATTGGGACATAGAAATAGTATTTTTGAGAGAACACTAGGCGGTCTTCCCACGACATTTGAAATTGTTGGGGATTTGGTACTCACCCATTCACAACGAGGATACCAACTCGCATCCCATCCATAGAGAAGGTTGAGGCGTAATTGGTGTATAAATTTTGGGAAAGATGAACAAGGCCCACCGTAGTTTGGATTGCCTCTGGTCATACTGTGACTATAACATCGTGTCATTCCGGCATGAACCTGCTAAATTCTTACCTTGCAGCTAGTTCTTCATAATCGGGTGATGTTTGTCACTCCATCCCTGAGTTCTTCGGCATCCTGGGTAACAAGTATGGTCAACCCTACAACCATAATTGGGTTGGTAGGCGGTATCTTTGTAAATGAAAATAGTATTGTATATGGGTTGATCCCTACAAGTTCTCCCAATCATAATGGGATAAATATGCACCTTCCATGTAATAATAAGTGTCTTACCATAGTATAATTACCATAAATTTAATAATCCATAATACCTTCAATAGGAGTATAATTCTGTAGATAACTCAGAATGGAAGATCTTCTCATCGTATTAGGCACCAGGCCAGGGGTAATAATAGAATACAACTGCATAGGTTTTGATACGGACAGTGGCTTTAGCCCTGCCATCATCATCTGTCAACACAACATTAGTTGCCACATCTTCTCTAAAACCACCTTCATTTTCTACAACATCGGCTCCAATCAAATCAATGTCATATGCTGCCATATCCTTCACCCCCAATCAAATCATTGAGATATGCTGCCAAATACTCCTCAACCCCCACCCCCACACCACCATCCACTTAAATCAGTGTAGCTACAACAATATCATATCAACAATAGTTGTCCTTGTCTTCGAACTACCATCTCCAAAGCCCTCTTTCACACAGAACACCTCTATGTTCTTATTGAGACTAAAATCACGTAGAAATCCACCCAACTTTTCTATTACCAAGAATACGAGATACACACACCCACGGGTGTACCCCAGTGGTTGGGAGATGGGTGGGTAAGCCAATGATTCCAGGTTCGATACTCGGCAGCGGCAGTGTGGGGAGTTCTTGCTTTGCAAGGCTTCCTTGTGCGCACCGAGTCCATACCAAGACCATTGGTCCTGGTGCTGGGCTACCGTGATTTACCTCTCATACGTTGGCCGGGGTGTCGGTTGGTATGGGCCGCTGAGGGCGAGCGGATCTTCGCCTTTTGCCAACAATACGAGATACACCAAGATTACAAAGAAAACCTGGATATACGGACCAGAACCTCAGAAGCCATTCCACTCCCAATTCAATGGCTATTAGCTTAAATTACTCTAAAGATATCAAGTTCCAATCGCAATGGTCGGCTGAATCCGTATTTCCAACTAAATAGACCGTAACTTCTTTACCTTTGAACTATCTCCATATATCAGCTTGATTGTGAAATTGTAATAGTTTTGCTCTGATTGAGCACGTTTTAGACAGAAATTAATAGGGTAGTCGAAATTTATATGTTATTTGAAAAAAATCACAAATCCATAGACTTTCACAAATAAATTAGGGCCAACTAATTGCACAAAAGATAAATCAACATACAAAATCCCTAAACTTGAATTCAGGTTACCTTCTTTTCATTTTCTAACGACCATAATTGAATTTTCAAAAACTCTAACTTTGAATGTAAATATCCTAGCTCGATGGATTTCATTGGCCATGTTACAATTTTCTAAAATTGCTCAAAATATGAAATAAAATCCCAAAACCAAGAAGATATTCGAGCTTCGCACCTCTCTACTGCACCGCCCAACCCAAGATTGCTACTTCAAACTACACTACTAAAAACTATAGCTACTAACACTTTTTTTGAAACACTTATTGAAAATGTTACAATAGCTTATTAAGTGACACCTACATCATGAAAATTTTAACCTAAATCTTGAAAATTGTTACCTAAATCTTGAAAAGTGTTATGTTAGATCTAATGCACATTACCTAAGGTAATACTTGTAAAAGTGTTGCTATAGTTCAATTTAGTATTATTAACACCTAAACTAAAACTTTCAAAGTGCTACACTGGGCTTAGTTTGCTGTAGTGATATTGGTTCTCACGATGCACTTTCTGGACTTCTTACGCCACTAGTGGAGGAGGCCTCATTCAAGGCGGTTATATTGGATGTTAGAAGTCACTTTGTAGGTGACTTCTCCTGGTGTGACTTTGATTGATTTCGATCAAAGGAGGTTCCGAGAATCACCTTCTATCGAGGTCTGAAGCAGTTCCGAACTCGGAACTTGTTTCTGATGTCCAGAATAAAAGCCATCGAAAACCGATTGGTTTCCTGCGGCGAATCAAACCCGGAATTAATTGGAACCAAACAGATATGAAAATATGGTACCAAATCAGAAACACATGAAAAAAAACAGATATGGTATCAAATAAAAAACATATGGACGCATTTCCTAACATATCCAAAAATATAAAACCATTAATTTAACCTAACAGAGGTGGCCGACGGAAGAGAAACCCATCAGTAGCGGAGGAAATCTTCAGCGGTGGAGGAAAGCGGTGGAGGTAGTGGAGAAGGAGTCACTGGCAGAAAAGAAACTCATTAGCGGCGGAGGTGAACGGCGTCGGCTTTGGAGAAAGAGTCATTGGCGGAGAGATTATCAGCGAGAAGGAGCCATTGATGTGGAGGAGCCAATCGTTCGTCGGCGGTAACAATTTCACGGGAAGGAGCCATTCATGGGAATGAGCCTCTAGAGGAGAGGGTGCGGTAGAGCCAGTCGGTGGAAGAGCCAATCGTTTGTCGGCAGAGGGAGAGAAGAGGCAGTGGGTGTGAAGGTGAGTAGCAGTGGGTTTGGGAGAACAGAGGTGAGCTGTCGATGTTAGAAAAATACAAAGGAGAGATAGGTTTGAGGGTGTATGTGTTAGAAAAATTTAGAAATTTTTACTAAAGGGAGAAGAGAAAAGGAGTTATTTATACTTAGGCCCAAAAATCAATATAAGTCACCCTATTAAATTCAAAATCGCCTTCTATTGATGTCAATCATAGGCGGTTCCTCAGGAACTATCTTTGATCATTTTTCAACCTCCTTTATTGAGATCCGAAAGTAATTATGACTTTGGAACCTCAGTTTCGATATCGAAACTTATTCGGATATCAATATAAGGTGGTTCCTTAAGAACTGCCTTTGATTGGGTGTATTTAATGAAGGCATCTTCACTAGTTCGCCATCTTCGAATTAGCCATATATATATTTGGTTTACGCCATCACGGAAGTACCGCTGGGGTTTTCTAGATTCGAGCTCTAATTGAGAGGGTTTCACAAATGACGACTTGGCCATATCATATAAAGATGTGTAGTAATAAGGTATGGGCCAGATTGACCCAACCCGTTGAGTAATTAAACTAAAGGCCCATAAATCCCAACGGGAAGCTAATAGAAAGTTCATTGAAGTGATGGCTTCTGTCCCTTCTGCCACCAACCCACATACCTAGGGACGCAACATGTGAGAAAGGTATGTTTTAACTTTTCAAAGATTCACATAGTTAAGAAACCCTAATACGTTTTGTTCTGACAAGATCGTCAGAGCAGGCACGGTTAAACACTGACATGTCTAACTTAAAACTCTAGCTATTTTACAATTGAACAGCAGGCTGAGATCACGAGAGCACAACGAAGTGAGGAACCAAAATTGGTGCCATATTTGGGGATTGCTTCATTCCCTGGCATCTATACAGCTCAGACCATTATAGAAGGACCACCACCGCCACCGGTGGAAAGTTTACTCAACTAGGTGCTCTTGGAAGATCTAACGCACTTGGAGGAAGAAGAACAAACGGTGATGCTGGTGCAAGAGCAGCATAGGCTCCAGACAATCGAGGAACTGGTGAATGACTCAGAGATCTTACAGACCTCACGGTCTCTCAGAAAGAGATGATGGGGAAGTTGAATGAGATGGAAGAAAGGGAGACGATTAGGGAATCGGAAAGGCAAATAGTAAAGAAGCACACCCTTAAACCAATGAAGTTGTTCCATGACCAGGAGGAGCAGGAGGTTGAGTCCCATCAGAGAGAAAAGGAAGGAGAAAATAGTCACAGTGCAGCCAAAGGAAAGAAGGCTATGGTGTCGCAGAGAAAGACATTGGCGAGTGTACGGAGCTGTACTGAGCTATGATGGAAGACAGCTGAGATGATGCTTATCATCCCTAGGGAGGAGGAGCCAAGAAGAACAAGGTGGACAAGCGGAAGTTATAATGCATGGAGAAGTTGACCAGAACTGGCGGGAGAGGGTCATCATTCACGAGAAGGATCCAAATGTATAAGGCAGACCCCAAGCTGAAGATACCCTCCAACAGGGGGCACTACAATGACAAGGATGACCCTGAGGATCACTAACACACATTTTCCACCAATATGACCACCTTCTCAATCCCCGAGGCTATTTGGTAAAAGGTGTTTACAACCACCCTGACAGTAGCAGCTAGGGTTTGGTTCAAAAACTTGGAAGACATGACGATTGGCAGCTTCAGGCAACTAGAAAAGAAGCTCCTATCGCACTTCATACAGAGAAGAAAGTTCCAAAAAAACAAGGGTAGAACTGCTAGCTATGAAGCAGAAATCAGGGGGAGTCGCTGTCAAACTATTGGGAAAGGTTTAATGATGAGGTAAACCAGATAGAAAAAAAGAGTAACCAGTTCCTCACGGATACATTCATGAACGGCCTGAAACATGAGCCACTCCTGAGGGACTGCACTCTAAACCCCCCAGACGATCGATGAGTTGATGAAGAGGGTGGATAATTTCAGCAGGGAGGACAATGCCGATAAGAGAAGAAAGGAGACGCATCATACTAGTGTGGGCATTAGAAAAGCCCACACCGGCAGTGAAAGACGCAAGAGAGAAAGAGAGACGATTTGGCCGAACAGGTTGGACTTTGACAAAAAGTTCACCCCGCTCATCAAAATGCCATAGAAGATCTTTGCCCTGATGGCATGCAAAAACATCTTGGAGCTAGAGAGAAATTTGAAATCCCTGCCACACACGAGGGATAAGTCCCTATTCTATGACTATCATGGGGATCACGGTCATGATACAAATGACTGTATGAACCTGAGGTAAGCCATAGAGAATAGTGTCTGGAGCGGAGAACTAGCACACCTGGTGAAGGAGGCGCATACCTATAACAAGGCCACTTACCAAGGCAAGGGCATCGGAGGAGGCCGCTCGAGAACTAATTAGAGGTCTCAGGAAGACAGGGGCAGAAAGAGGTCTCCGGAGAAGGACTGTAGGAGCAAAGGCAAGGTGGTGGCTTGAGCAAAAATCAGGGAACATTGTTAGAGATAGCGAGAGGGCACTCCCATGGATGATAGCATGAGTAGAACTGTCACTGACATCTACGCTATCATTGGAGGAAGTGCATGAGGGAGAACAGAGTCACAGTGGAAGGCTTGCTGCGTGCAGACACCCCAGCCCACACTAGCAGACAGGAGGCTAGCTGCTGACGAAGTGATATCGTTTGAAGCAGAAGATCCATACCAGATAGGCCAGCAAGAGGGGATGCAGTAATAATCACGGTGAAAGTGATGGAAAGGAGGATACTATGAGCCTACGTGGACGACAAAAGCTCAACAAAGATCATGTATTGGCATTGTTTAGAAAATTTGAACGAGAACACGAAAAGGAAGTTGAAACCCACTAACACAACATTGGTGGATTTCGTAGATAGGACCGTATGGACGGAAGGGACCATACTTCTCCCGGTGACCGTGGGGGAATAAGTTGAGAAATAAAATGATGGATATGGAATTCATAGTTATAAGGGCAAATAGTCCCTACAACATGATTCTAGGCAGAAAGACCCTCGCACTCTTGAAGGGGATTGCGTCAACTGTTCATTTTTTGCTTAAGTTCCCTACCAGGAAGGGGATAGCGACAGTGAGAGGCAACTAGCAGTGAGCAAGAGAGTGTCATAGGGTAACCCTGAGCAAGATGAAGTGGGATACGGAGGCCTAGACTGAAGGAAAGAAAGCAGGGAAGTTGAGAACATTGGCGACAGTAGCAAACAGAGAAGATCCATCCCATTTGGGCTCAGAAGTGCAGAAAGTGCAATTGAAAGAAAGGCGGACAGTTCAGGTAGGAGCAGCTCTTCCCCCGAAGGTGAAGGAGAGGCTGATAAAGACACTGCAAGAGAACAAGGATTTTGCTTGGAAACCTCAGGATATTACTGGAGTGCCCAAGGAAATAGGATGCCATGAACTTAAGGTGGTGCAGGGGTACCACACCATGAAGCAGAAGAGAAAGATCTTATACAGAGAGGAAAATGAAGCAATTAACAAGGAAGTGGAGCAGCTGGTGAAAGCTGGGATACTGAGAGAGATCCCATACTCGAGCTGGCTGGCAAACCCAATTCTGGTCAAAAAAAGCAGACGGAAGCCGGAAGATGTGCGTGACTGCACGGACCTAAACAAGGCATACCCTAACGATTGCTACCTGCTCGCGGCCATTGACCAACAGGTAGATTCCCTCACCAACTATCCGATTAAATGTTTTCTTGATGCATAAAAGGGGCATCATCAGATTCCCATGTTAGAAAGTGATGTAGAAAATACTGCATTTATTACGGAAAATGGGGCATTCGGGTACTGCATGATGCTACTCGGGCTGAGATATGCAGGAGCCACTTACCAACGAGTAGTGGATAGAATTTTCAAAGAACAAATCAACAAGAACCTGCAGATGTATGTAGATGATATGGTGATCAAGAGCAAAGGATATAAATGTTTTGTGGAAGACGTGGCTCAACGCTGGAGCGGTTTAGGGAGATGTGTATGAAGTTGAACCCGGTCAAGTGTCAGTTCGGAGTGGAAGTAGGCAAGTTTCTATGCTACATGGTATCCAATGACGGACTACAGGCAAACCCAAAGAAAGTGAAAGCAATCTTTGAGATGAAGTTCCCCTGCACAGTGAAAGAAATCCAGAGCCTGAATGGGAAGCTAGCAGCGATGAATTGTTTCCTGTCTAGAGCGGCAGAGAGAGCACTCCCATTCTTCAAAAAATTGTAGGGATGTGTTGACAAGAAAAGAACTGTACAATGGGGGGGCAGGATCAGGAAGCTTTTGAGAAGCTGAAGTCGCACCTGAAGAAGTTACCTGTGTTGACAAGTCCGCAGCTAGGCAAAATGCTATACTTGTACCTCACAGCCATCAAAGGAGCAGTTAGTGCTACGCTAGTGGGGGAAGAAAACAAGGTGCAGAGACCGGCATATTATGTCAGTAGGGCGCTACAAGGCCCCGAGAGAGGATACACGGGGCATGAGAAGTTGGCGCTAGCTTTAGTGCATGCAGTCAGAAGATTGAGACGATATTTCCAGGTGCACCCAATAGTGGTGTCGACCAACCACCCCCTAAAGTCCATTCTAACTAAACCATAGGCCCCGGGAAGACTGGTGAAATTGGCGGTGGAGTTAGGAGAACACACTATAGAGTATGCCCCCAAGAAGGCAGTTAAAGGCCAAGTGATTATCGATTTCCTAGTGGAGATACCGACAGGAAAAGAAGATGGGGAGTAGGAATCATGTAGCAAACATGGGGAGCAGACTGATCGGGCCGGACGTGTGGAGCCTACATGTGGACGGTGTCTCAGGGGTAGAAGGAGCGGGTGCATGTTTAGTGATTCATGACCCCCATGGGGTAGAAGCTACCTATGCACTCCGGTTCAAGTTCACAACTTTGAACAATGAGGCCGGGTACGAGGCACTGATAGCAAGAATGGAGCTTCCTAAAAAATGGGAGCAAGGAAATTGTAGGCATATGGAGACTCGATGCTGGTAGCCAACCAGTACAGAGGGCAGTATGCTGCAAAAGAGCCAACCATGATGAAGTACATATATAAGGTTTGGAGTTTAGCAGCTGAGTTTGAGGAATTTAACATAACAAGGGTACCACAATCACAGAACACGAGGGAAAATGCCCTCAGCAAGCTGGCATCCTCGGCTCATGCACATTTGACCAAGTTGGTCCTTGTGAAGGAACTAGCAAAGAGATCCAAAGACCCAGAAAAGATAGCGGTTGTGGAAAAAGTTGTGGAAAATTGGATGATGCCAACTATAAGTTTCCTAGAAGTTGGGATCATGTTGGATGATGAAAAAGAGGCCAAGATCATTAAGAGGAAGACACTACAGTATGCAGTTAAAGATGGCATACTCTACAAGCACGACTACGTCGAACCGTGGCTCAGGTGTGCCAAGACAACGAGGGTAGAGATAGTTTTTTGAGAGATACACGTACGAGGTTGTGCCATCCATCATGGAACAAAGACCTTGGCGCTCAAAGCTGTCAGAACAGGTTACTATTGGCCGACTATGAAGTCGGACGCACGAAAGTTAGTGAAAGAATGCCACAAGTGCCAGGAGTATTCCCAGGTGTCCAGGCTACCTGCGAAATAGACGGCCATTATTAGGTCACTTCATCCTTTTTTCCAAGTAGGGGATAGACATTGTGGGACCATTCCCGGAAACTGTAGGCAGGAAGAAGTTCTTGATAGTGGAAATAGACTACTTCACCAAATGGGTAGAAGCTGAAGCGGTGGCTACAATCACAGGTAGAAAGGTCAAAACTTTGAATGGAGGAACATAGTTTGCAGGTTCAGGATTCCATAGTAATGGGAAGTGATAATGGGAAGTAGTTTTCCGATAAGCCATTTAAGTCCTGGTGCAGGGAGCTTCACATCAAGCAGCAATTTACTTTTGTTGCCCATCCCTAGGCAAATGTACAGACGGAAGTAACAAACAGGACGATACTCCAAGGGCTGAAGAAGAGGCTAGGAGAAGGAAAGATTGAGTGGGAAGAAGAGCTTATGAACGTGCTGTAGGCATTCCGAACCACGCCCAGGACGGCGATCGGAGAGACGTCGTATATGCTGTGCAACGGCTTTGAGGGTCATGTCATCATTGCAACCTACCGAGAATGAGGGAGCCATCAGGGTGATCCTAGAAGAATTGGAGGAACACATGGAGAAGGAGACTCTAAAAGAGGTGACCTATAAGTCGTGGATGGAGCAGCATTACAACAACAAAGTAAGGTTGCGAAGACTTAAGAAAGGAGAGTTGGCACTCAAAAAGAATGAAGCCAATCGAGTGTAGGGCCAAAAGAAGCTGGACACTGCATTGGAGGATCTGATGTGCTTCATTTTACGTGCGTTGGCCATTGCATTTGGCATAGTTTGTACCTTGTTTTGTTTGGCTGATTGCTAGTATTAGTTGAGTTTACGTGACAAGGGGTTTAGATGGTCATGTCTTGTTTTATTGTCTAAATCCCACATTTGGTAGACTAAATTAGTATTAATGGTCATCTGGTATCCATGGACTCCTAGATCTTCCATGTCTTCATCTTTAGTAGGTCACCCGTGGATACTTTTTGGTTACATTCTATGTGAAGGCCGTTCGTAAGGGCGGTAGAAGATATTGAAGGTTATTTGCAAGAACGGTAGAAGATATTGAAGGTCATTCACCTCTAGAATGGTAGTATACAAAGGCCATAGACATCAATGCATGGTAGAAGTATGTTGGAGTCAAAGATAAGCGACAACAAAGATCAAAGCGGCCAACGAAGAAACGAGAAATCATGGCCTGATGAGTTGTGCCAACGTCTGAGTATGATCCAAGAATAATTAGCCTTCAAATATAATTCCCTTGGATTTTTCTTCTCGAGTGCTATAAAATTGACTACTAAAACTCTCAAATCGGACTAACGGTTCACCCATAGCAAAGGAAACAAGTTCAGCTAGCCAAGGTACCATGGGTCGGCGCGGGCCGTGCATGGTTGGCACCAATGGCCCACACCAAAGGAGTTGGCCCATGGCAACAGTGTTCAGCAAGAGGATATGGCACAGATCGTGCCAAATGCCACCGTCTGCGTGGGCACCAGTTATAATCCTCACTATATTTGGCTAAGTATGAGTGCATACTGTTTCATTGATGGCCTGCGCCATTCCAAGTTCAAGGTCTCAAGACCAGTCGGTGGTGTGTGGAAAATTACACATCCCGTGCCAAGTTTCTAAGCGAATTAGCCTTCCAAACCATGGCCCTCACCAAGGGCCGCATCCTGCACGATCAGAAGTTCAAGGCATGCATTCCAGACAATGGCATGCGCTAAAGGCCACGGTCTGTGCCAAAGGTGTTGACACAGACCACACCAGATCCGGCAGCCCGCAGCAACATGAGACTATGACCCAAGCCAGCTACAGTGTCCCGTGCCAAGGCATTGGCATGGCTCACGCCAGATCCCGTGTCCCGTGATAAGTACACGCACGAACCGCACCATCCACGACGGCCCACGCCGAACGGCCGCTGAACTAGGGTTTAGTCCTTTTTGGCCTATTTTGGGTCTATTTTTAGGCCCAATCCCCTTCTATAAATATAGCCTTAGTCTAGTAGGTTAAACATATAGAAAGTAGAGTAGAGAGTAGTAAATAATTTTATTCCTCATATTGTAGAGCAACTTTCTCCTTTACTTTACTTTTCTTTTTATTTTCATCCTAGATGTGGAATTAAAATCCATATTTCAATTCCATATCTATGTAGTTTCTATAGTTTGGGGATAAATTGTAGGCGCATGGTATAATCTTTGTTATGTGAGATTTTATAGTTCATCTTAATTTTGTGTTCATGATATTATTGTGACTTGTTCTTGAATGTTTGAATTGCATGAATAGTACACCACAGATAAGCACACACTTTGGTCTATATTCATATTGGTGCAAATATTGAAGCCCCCTTGGGTTGAGAAACCTAGATGTTTGTATGGGTAAGGGAATACGTGCGTCTGCGTGGGTGTGTGCATGGGAGACCCGAGTATTGCTTTGACTTACTTTCAATCGCACCATTCTTAGCGGATTACATAAAGTAGTCCAAGAGGATACGGGTAGAGATAGTGAAAAAGTAACAAGCTCGGGTTGTAAGAGGCCCTAGTGTCATAGATAAGGTGTCAACGACCCCTTGACCTAATTGATAAGTGATTGGGAGGTAATGCATTGGTGGTGGAAGCCCATGACGTAATTGCACGGGGGAGAAACAGACCTACAACAATGGTCAGACCTTGTTGTACTCCCCTAATTACGATGGCGGTGTTGATGAAGGGTTGCGAGCGCACCCGACGTGACAGGTATAGGGAAGTGTATGCCATCGACCACACCACGTGTTGTGAACACTCTATTAGGTTTGACTAAATCTCCATGTGAATGAATCGATGATAGAAATATTAAATTAACCATGTTGCACAATGACTCCCCAAGTGCTTAACTAATTGATTGCTTGCTTTTTAATTTCATGTTTTGTAGTTGTTAGCTGAAAAACCAAGCCCCCCTCCTTTTTGTTTGCATTTACTAGCTATTCCTTTCACTCGTACGGATTGATGACTCATACGAGGTTGTGTTTTCATTGACTCTTAGGCCCTAGCATCTCTGTGGACATACTCAGGGCTTACCACTAACTACTCTATCGGTAGCATAGTAGTGAGAACAGGTGCAGAATATAAATTTTATCTTTAACCTCTCAAAGCCTCCGCCCGGGTTAATTAACTACAATTAACGACCCCATGTGGAGGTGGGTCAGGATTTTTACAAAGTAGCTGAGGTGCTTGGCAGGGGAGCTTACAAGCTGGAGACAATGGACGGAAAGAAAGTCCCCCATACATGGAACATTGCTAACTTCAGGAAGTATTATGCCTGATAAGGGATGAAATTTAAAATTAAAGTACAACTGCCAGACTAATGTATTTGTTTTTATGCGGGGAGGGAAAAATTCCTAAGAGATCAAGTCTTTTGTAAGCTCATGAGGGGTATGATCCAAGGGAAATCCGCATAACACTCCCACGTTAGTATCTTTTGAAATATGCAATGAAGTGCTGCAGCCTTTAAAGTTAAAGTTAAAAAAAAGAATAGAGAGTCACAGCAATAGCTGGAAATAACTTGACCACGCAAGAAGTTGTTTGTAAGCAAACAACTCCCAGTCAAGAAAAGCAAGGCTCAAAGCCTGTTAGAAACAAAAGCAAGGCTAAAAGCCTACCAGAAAGAAGATCAAGGGCATTCTTGATCTCGTGCAATTAGGAAAATGCTAAGCCAGTCAAGAAATCGACTGATGAAAACACCCCTAGCCCCGAACAGGAAATGACCTATTAACCAACTCCCTAAAGTTGATGAGAGTCTAAAAGAGAAGGGGAAAAGACCCCTCCCGCAGACTCAATCAAGCAAGATAAGAGACAAAAAGTGGATTGCTATATCACGCCCTGTATTTTACTATTCACGCCCTGTATTTATACTGTGTATATACAATATATATTTAAATGTAAGAAGTAAAAAATGTTAAATATTGTAATTTAATGTTAACTTAAAAAACATCTCGTTGACATGTGCCGCCGCCGAGCGCCGCCGGAGGCTGTCCCGTTCGCCACGGCCTGGGCGCGACAGGGTGCCGGTCCGTTCGCCACGGACCGGGCGCGACCGGGCGCCGGTCCGTTCGCCACTGACCGGGCGCCGGTCCGTTCGCCACGGACCGGGCGCGACCGAGCGCCGGTCCGTTCGCCACGAACCGGGCGCGAACCGGACGCCTTCCGTTCGCGATGGATCGGGCGCGAGCCAGAGGCAGTCCCGTTCGCCACGGCCTGGGCGCGACCGGGCGCCGTTCCTTTCGCCACGGACCGGGCGCGAATCGGATGGGCTTCCATTCTCCACGGCCCAACGGAGAACCGGGCGCCTCTCCCCAAAACCAACTACCCACATTTAATGTCATTTACTCTATCACACCCGAAAAAGTGTAACTTTCTTCTATAAATTGTTCTGTAAAAATCTTTAGAATCTTAAAAATCTACAAATTTTTACAGCATGTCTTTGGAGGTAATTTTACTAATTAGTTTTCTGTCCATAAGTAATAGTTAAATTTATTATTTATTATTTTCTGCAGTAGAAATTTATGCTCATCTTAGTATTTTAATTTATTAATTGTAACGTAAAAATTATTGCACATTTATCTACTCTAAATTTACGTTTTTTTAGGGTTGAATTTCGCCCGGTTGCATTTTTAATTCCAAAAGTTCATTGTTAAACATTAAATTCGTTACGTTAATTTTAAACCTCCATGTAAAATGTAAGAATGTAATATTAATTCTGGCCATAATTTTATTTCATCAAATATAAGTATCACATTTTTTTTTACAATTACATGTATGTTTTAGTTGTTAATAAGAAATGGAGCAGTGCACCATTAAGTCCATAAGTAATAGTTATTAAACATTACATTTGTATTATTTTGTTTAAATGGACAATTTGAAATGGATGAATGTAATTTTAGTTTAGGGAGTTAATTTATGTACGGGAATTTTATAACTGTAATGTTATTTCATCTAATTTAATTTTATCTTTATGTTTTTATATTTAAATATATGTTTTAACGTTTTAACTGTAATTTTATCTTTATTTGTTCATATTTAAATATATGTTTTTAACGATAATTAAAAATCAAGCAATGCCCTTTTTAGTTTGTAAAAGTTATTTATGTAACGTTATAATTGTAAGCCTAAATTTATTTCCTATAATATAATTTGTACTTTATTTTATGATAATTTTTTTAACAATTAATTTATTTAAATGTTAATTGACGACATCATTGTTGTTGGTATAGTAGTTGAGTGAAACTAATTACTTGATGTTTATTGCTGTTTAAGGATGACAATCAGTCATGTGAAGCTGTTGCTGGGGGGAATGGATACTTTCCATTTGCAACCTCAAATGTGTTTCCAAGTCACGGCGAGGCTTATTCCTACCTGCAACGGATTGCTCTTCAAGTAGGATTTGAACTTGTCATGGGGTCCTACAAAAAAAATAAGAATGGTCCCCTGAGGATATATTGCATTTGCAATCGGGGCCGAAAAGATAAGGTTATCGATGTGAGCGATTCTGATATAGTCCGACGGAGTAACACTTCGACTAGAAATTGTGACTGCCCATTCACGATTGTCATGAAAGAGAGTAGCACGGGGGAGGGTTGGAATGTAGTACCGTGCAAGGATTCTAGCCGAGGGATGCATAACCACCCATTCTCATTGTACGCTGAGGGTCATAGACAGAGCTGCATGCTCCATGCGGACGCGAAACAAATGATTAGAGATTTGACAGATTCAGAAACAGCCCCCAGGCATATCAATGCCAGCCTTAGTCAATCGTTTCCAGACCTGCATCAGACCATTAGGCAGGTGTACAATGAGAGATCGGCATATGTAACAGAAAGGCGAGGCGGGCGCAACACAGCGGAGAATTGTTTGCATCTTGCCACCTCGAACGGGTATGTCACTAGTCACCGCTCAGCACTTGATGGTACTTTGACTCATTTATTCATGGCTCATCCCGATGCTGTTGTGGCATTTCGCACATTTCCGTGGGTTGTGGCCATCGATTCAACGTACAAGACTAATCGCTACGGCATGCCATTCATTGAGATGGTTGGGATGTCGCCTTGCAACACAAATTTCCTGATTGCCTACGCAATTGTCGTTGAAGAAACGGCAGATACCTATGAGTGGGTTCTTAACGCACTCAAGAACTTGCTTGTCGATGGACCGTTCCCTGAGGTTGTGGTCACCGATCGAGAGATGGGACTGATTAGGCCACTCCGGATTGTGTTTCCAGAATCGAATCATTTGCTTTGCACCTGGCATATTAACAAGGATGTGGAGGCACGTGCTACGATGCTAACAGGGAATAAAAGGAACGGGGCAGCCTTCAAGAATGGTGCATGGTTCCGGGTTTGCAATGCGTCCACCGTTTCAGCGTACGAATCCGCCTTGGTAGATATGAGGGCTGGATGGTCTTGGAGCGAAGCTGTTATTAGTTACGCTGAGACTACGTGGCTCAATCCCCATAAGGAGAAATTTGTAAGGGCATGGACGAACAGATTTCTGCATTTTGGGAACACAACTACATGCAGGGTCGAAAGTGCACACTCGTCATTGAAAGGGTGGTAACAAACGTCAACTGGTTCACTGGATACGATATGGAGGCGTGTCGACCTGCAGATAGCCGGGCAAATTACTATGATCAAGGCCAACCTAGAGAAATCAAGAACGTGCACTGGTAGATTGCACCGTAGAGTCCTTTTCAACAACTTGATCAACAATGTGTCCAAATATTGTCTGGATAAATTAACGGTCGAGTACGGGAGGATTGATGCACTCGGAGCACAGGTATATGCATACTGTGGTTGTGTACTGCGTTCAACACACGGAATACCATGTGCATGCGTCATGTCGAGGGCAGTTGCACAAGGAATCCCCTTGTACTTGGACGACATTCATCCACTGTTTAAGAGCCTGGCATTAGGTGATCACGTGCGGAGCATGGAAAATATTTCGAGGGCTGAATAGGATCAGTCACTGTTCAACACTCAGTTGGAGGAGCTGGCACGCAGCGACCCTTCGGTTCTCCGACGAGTTTCAAGCTACATAGATGAGCAGTTGCGTCCAGCGGACAGCGGCATTGGCGAGCCGGACAATTGTACAAGTGCACGTGGGAGACCAAACGAGCAGGTCCCCCGATCAAGATCAACCCGACGTTCACCGAGCTACCACGAGCATGTGAACAGGCGATACAGTCGTAGTTCAAGGTCCCCGGAGCGCACCACATCAGGGAGAGGTGGCCGGCACGGTAAGTACAAACACCATTCTTCCTAATGAACGCCGCATTACAATGAAATTAATCTTAATGTTTTCTCCTCCAGCGACATTCCCGTTCCTCGAAAGTGTCCCCCACATTGTCAGGCGTTACATCGAAGGCTGGAACGATGTCGTGAGTGATGGAAACTGTGGCTTCAGATGCGTTGCTGATGTGTTCCATGTAGACGGTGAAGGTGAATGGTCTGGAGCGCGTCGGGCAGTATTTAACGAGATATCAACTCATTGGCCTAACTATGTTCCCATATACGGTTCGAAAGACAACGTTGAATTAGCTAGAGCCCGTATACACCACACCAAAGGTCCATGTGGTCAAGAGCATTGGTTTACGGTCATTGCAGACATGTTTCCTGTCGCCACCTACTACAACACGGCTGTAGTTTTATATTACATTCTAGAGAATGGGTCGGCAGACTATTGCTGTACAGTCCTTCCATTGAGGGCAGGTGGCGGCGAGGATGGAACAAGGAGGGAGCTACACATTGTATACGTATGCAGTGCAAGCCATTTCGTCCGGATACACGTGAAGGAAAACTGCCCCATGCCCCCCGTGGTTAATCTGTGGACCACATTGAGGAAGTCTGATGTCGTTGGTTGGGAGTTACCCTTTCGTAGGAGGATGATTGCTTGGACCAAAGCATACACGCCTCGTAATTAATTGTTGTACCCAATGAAACATTTCGGCCATAATTTTATAAGTTACAATTATTATCAAAGCGTTCCGGTTACAAAAACAAAAGTTTTATAACTTTAATATGCAAAAATAGTTACGATTACATAAATGAGCAAACCGAAGGCAAACAGTGGGTTCATACATAAGCAAACAGTCGCCTAGGGAATGGGTTCATCACCCATGAGCCTGTGATACTCATCGCGACGACTGATCTAAGTAGTCAACAACTCCTTCATGCACGGGTCGACGAGTCCATCAACGGTTGTCGAGTCAAACGGATCCAAGTCGCTCATCATGTCACTCAGCATCTGATGCACAGGAAACACATTTTACCATAACGGAACAATCCAATTTAATATAATTACTCACAGAAAATAGTGGCGGAAAACTTACCAGTGACAAAAGATGTGTCCTATCCGGTCTACTCGTGGCAGCATGTTCAGGATTTGCGATCAATGGGTGTGAATGACTCGCGTACCACTCCTCGTAATCCAAGGTACACTCTGACGGACTTGTGGCAATCGGGAACTCAGCAAGCTGACCGTCGTGCCAAGCGTGTGCCATATGCCATAGGGTCAATTGCATCATCCCTGAGTAGGTCACTGAATAGCTAGCTGGATCAGCGGGCCGGGAACAAGGCTCAGGCACAATCCTAAGACTCTGCGGTATACCATGTACGAGACCGAACTGGCGCACAACACGATCTGGCATGTACGCCTCTATTGCTTCAAGGTATCGAATCACGCCACGGTAGTGAGTCCTCCCACTCGCAGCCCTAACCACGTCCAGTCCATATGGCAACCAATCCACCTGCGCATGTTTCACAGAAATGTAACGTTCATACGGAATCCGATCTACCTACTACTATTAGAATAAGAGTAAAAGCATGGAATTCATACCTGGTCAGGTTGTAAGGCATCCAATTGACGCCTGATGGTAGCCAGCCTCCGAGTATCCCTCCCCATTTTATCCCCTGTGTGCCACCGGTTGGCGCGTCCCGGAAGAGCTGGCAGTGTACTCAGTCTCGGCCGAAACATCGGAAAGTACTCGTATATCCATGCTTGCAGCAGCGTGCAACAGCCGCATAGGCCGCGGGCCTTAGCCCGGGACGCAATTCCCAACTGTAGATACAAACTGGCCAATGTCGCCGAGCCCCAGGACAACTGCGAATCAAGTAGAGGTAGAAGGTTGGCTCTAACCTTATTCCCATTTTTATCCACAAAAAGCGTTGATGAAAACAGGGTCAGCATGTAGCACATAAATTGGAAGTTATCGCTCTGACCAGCCGCTACACATCTCGCCATCAATGATTGGCCATCTATGTTACCCCCGTTCCAGTCTTCCGCGACAAAGGACTCCACGTCTTTCCCAAATAGTTCAACGCCTGCTTCCTGAATAGTCTCCACCGAAATGGTACTCGCAACAACGCCACCAATGATAGGAATGCCAAGAATCATCTCTACGTCGTGCATCAGGATGGTCATCTCCCCGAAAGGCATGTGAAATGTGTTCGTGTTCGGCTGCCACCTCTCGACAAAAGCGGATATCAATGCCATGTCAAGGAACTGGAACATAATCGCAGGAAGGTGGGCCAACCCGGTGGCACGTATCCGGGCCTGTACAACATCGCTCTGGTCAGGGAGCGTAGTGACTAGCTGCTTGCATAGCGTCGAACGAGCATGGCATCTCAGCACACCTCGCTCTATACCATTCCAAACGTCGACTGCGACGTGTCTTCCAAAGCTTGGTATCACGAGGTCATCTTGCGGGCCACCACCCATCGGTCCCCGCACAAGCCACGTCTCATCGGCTTGTCGCTTTCTCCTGTTCCTCGGTGCCCTTCCAATGCCAGTCTCACCGGCATTACACGATCCACCAGAAGATTGAGCGAATCGGCCAGCTCTATTCCTAACGGTGTGTCTGGCTCCTCCACCAGCATACCGTTCGATTCCAGCATCCAATTGCACACTTATCCCAGGTTGGCCAGACGGGGGGACATTGCATGTATTCTGTCCCTGCCCACCATCGGCCCCGAGTGGGCTGCATTCTACCGGCAAGTCATACATCGACTGCCAATCACTATCATCACGGATTGCACGCATTCCACCGGACGCGATAATGTTAAGCTCCGGACCGTCCCATGTTGGCATGGGATCGAATGCATGATCGCGCCGTGGAGAAGGCTGCTCAGCTCCTACATTACGCTCCTGCGACTGTTCCTCCTGGACCACACGGCCTCTCGCCTGTCTGGCCGAAGCACTAATTCCTCTTCGTCGTATAGAACGACCATGGTCGTCGGGTTGACCAGCAGTGCTCATCTACAACACAAGATATGTAATTAGTATAACAACAATTTATTTAAACTGATATGATAAAATAAATTAACATACATTTCAACGTGTAAACTGATATGACGAAACAGTGCATAATTTCAAACAACTTATGGAAACTACATATTCTATAATGCATAGAAAAAAGTGAATATAACATAAAAAAAAAACCCACTCTAAACAGCACATTTAATTCTTCTGCAATCTCATACAACGAACTACCCATTTTTATTAATTGCAAATTATAAATTACATTACTAAATCATTGTACAACAATCTGAATTTTTTTCCACATCACACTAATATTAACATTCAAAGAAACAATTGTTAAAACATTTCATAATCATTTACTACACAATTGTTTTCATCAGATTAATAAACTAGATTTTCATAATGTTAATTTACGTAAGACTATATTCTATTATGTTACATATACTTTCCAAATTACTAAAATAGTTATCATTTCCAAATTTAAACTAAACAATTTCTAAAAATCACAATTTCTTCATTTTAATTCCAAAATTATTTCAGATTGTAAACAATATCAGATTTTTCCAAATTATTTTACTTTTTAATTTGCCATTGTATGATGAAAGAAATTAATTTAAAATTAAACCCTCCTATTTTCTTATATTTGCAACCAAACCCCTCGTCTTCCTCATCCCTCCACCCTCCGCCGCCAGCGTCCTCCTCCGCCGCCGGTCTACTCCGGCGCCGGCCTCCTCCGCCACCGGACGACCGCCACCACCTCCGCCCGCCAGCTCCTTCTCCTTCTCCTTCCCCTTCCCCTTCTCCTTCTCCTTCCCCTTCTCCTTCCCCTTCTCCTTCCCCTTCTCCTTCTCCTCTACCTCTCCTTCTCTTCCTCTGCGACGCCGCCATCCCTCCGCCGCCGGCGTCACCACTCTTCATCTCCTCGGCCCGACGCGTGCCGCCCAAGGCCGGACCCGACGCGCGTCCCTCCGCCTCGCCACGCCCGGTGCGCCGCCGCGCGAATCTCCTCTCCGCCGCTCGCCTCGGCCCAGCCCGGTTCACCGCCTCCAGCCCAACACCACCTCCGGCCAATTCGCACCACCAACCTAACATCCACTCCAGATTTAATAAATTTCTAACAAACGCCAATTCTAACAATTCCAACAAGTTCAACAAAATTCGAATAGATGAGCAACAACCATACAATTCGCACGGCGGCGGCGTATAAATTTTCCCTCTAAAACTTACGTTTTCCGGCGGCGGCGGCGTCATCCGGGAGCAGCTTGGTGGAAGAAATGAAGAGAAGGAATAAGGAAGAAATGGCCAAATGGGAAGGAAGAAACACCACTTATATAATAGTTTCTCCTAATTAAATTTTTTAATTTTTAAATACAAATACATGTATTTATACGTATTAGGGCGTGGATAGCAAAATACAGAGCGGTGATATAGCAACACCCAACAAAAATGATAAGGAAAAAAATCTTACCCAATAGAGATACAAAAGCAAAAGGAAGAGAAAGAAATAGGAGACAACTTAGCAAAATAAAAGCAGAAGGGAACACACGCCCCGAAAAAAAAATAGTAAGCACACGACGGGCCAAAAGAAAAGATGTTCGGGGACCAAGTACCCCATCTCAAAACAAGGAAGGGGGAAGAGGCACCACATCACCAATATCTGCCCCTTACACAACCAAGGAAAACAAAATGAAAACATTGTCCTCCATGTGCCCCCATCTTCAGCTTGCTTCCTGCTCCCTGTCTCGACATACTAATCGCCTCCCGATTTTGCCTGCCCGCTGGTGCCTTCTCCGCCATTACCACCGGTGGATGACCCGCTGTCTGCGTTGCCGCATCATCCGGATCCCAAGCCTTGAGCTCAGTAGTGGTCTCTGCAGGATTAAGCAGGTAGAAGTATTCAGCAAAGCTGCATTCCCGAAAAGGAACGAACACTTCCCCAATGCAAGCCAAAAGATCATCGAGATCAGTCTGAATAGCCTCCAGCTCAAAGGCCTTGAAAAAGGCATCTACAAGAAGCTCGGAGGCATGCCTTCTCTGGACAACCCAAGTATAAATACTCGTGAAGATGCGGGTGAAGACCCATTCTCGGAAAGCATTATGTGCTTCAAGCTTGGTCACAACCAACTGGAGAGACCCAGACACTCCCCACTCAAGCTCAAGATCGCCTTCTGCTGAAGCTGCATGAGTCTGAGAACACTGCAAATCGGCAGTGAGCCCTTGAACTGTCTTTTGAGCATCAGCAAGACCTCCAGATAGTTCCACCAGTTCCAGCTACACGACAAAGACCGTGCAGAGATGCTGCAAAAGAGAGAAAAGAAAGGGGATGCAAGTTAGAATAACTTTAAAACATCAAAAAACCAAAGAGAGGAAAAAACAAAGCAACCCTCAAGGGCAACAGAGACACCACGATCAGCAACATCAGCTAAAAAATCCACGTTAAGCGCGCGGTCCTGGAGCTAGGCGTTGAAATGACTGAGAGTGACAGCGCGAGCCAAGAACTTAGAGCGAGCAAGCAGACCACGAATGATCTTCGACCCCTGAGGAGCCCGAGAGCTAGACGCCCCAGGATTAGGGGATGCAAAGTCGGGCAGAGACAAAAGCAGAGGCCGAAAACTGGAAGGAGGTAAAGGCGCAGGCACATGCACAGGCTGAGGAGCGAGATGAGCCAGTGTTAAAGTAGGAGAAGTCACAGGCACCACCTCGGAAGATCTGATAGCCGCCCTTGGACGTTTCCTCCCTAGGCGGTTAGTTTCCTCTAGGTCAACAAAGGTAGGAATGGAGGTATTAGAGACAGTGATAGTATGATCTGGGCAATTCACCTCCCAATCAACGTCGTCGATCACCCTGGTGGCATGGCTTGAGGTTCTCCGGCAGGAATGGGATAACCTTGACATGTTCCCGATCAGATTGGTGACAAACATTCCTGAAAAGAAAATACACCAACAGGGATAAGTCTCGCAGGAAAGAGTAGCATGTAGACAGAAAATCAACGACCCTGATAAGCATGAAAGGCAACCCGACAACACGAATGACAGGGTCATGTAGGACAAATCCCACTTTAACAGATATACCTTCCAAGACAGATAAATTGGCAACTAGCCAACACCTCTTCCATGCTAGGACACATCCATAGTGTCCTAGGAGGCCCTGCTGGGAAAACTCCTGTATGGGCCTCATCACCCAACACTAACTTTTCATCAATGAACACAAAATGGCATTTTCACTCAACACGAGTGGGAAAGTCAAGCAACAATTTATGGCCATCTGGCCAGAACTTTAGGCAGTACCAATCAGGGGGAAACTTAGCGGAGGTAGAGAAAACTTGGAAGAGGAAAATGGTCGGAGTAAAACTAGAGGCAAGGCAGAGGATTTCGAAACCTAACAGGAGACGCATGGAATTTGGGGAGAGATCAGTTAGACTAAACTCAAAGAAGCCAAGGATGGATTGGCAAACTATGGACAGGGGGAAGCGAAGGCCACCATTCTTTATTGACTCAAGATAGACGACAATCATGCCAGGAGGAACATCTAGCATAGTTTCACTAGAGCCGGGCAAGATCACGCACCAGTTAATGTCATCATATCCCTCGTCCCGAACGGTGAGCATCATCTAACAGAGGCGAAAGATATAACGACACTCGCCGGCCGTTACGTCGTAGAAAGAGCAAGACTTCAGAGGACCTACCGTAGAAAACGAGCATAGAGAAAGAAGAAGAATGGTACCTAAGGGAGGAAGAGGCTGACGCGGAGAGGAAATCAGAAGAGAGACTTTGAGAGAGCAAGAATAAGAAAGAAAAAAGGGAGTTATCCAAAAATAAATATAAGAAGAAAAGGAAACAACGAGAGAAATGATTACTTCACCTAAAAAAGGGGTGAAGAAGCAGCGAGTTGCCAAGTAGCAGCTTCAAGAAGTGTGGACGTGGCGTTTCAAGGAGCATGTAGCGTCTCGGCGAAAACTGAGAAAAAATTATTTGAAAAGACGCCACTTTTAAAAACAATTTATGATTTCGGTTTTTTCCGCAAAGAAACGAAACGTCTTCCTGATTAAGGTCAGTCTGTGAAGGCACATGAAGAAAGTACCTACTGATATAGCCCATCAACATGCTTGGGTACACAACGCAGGAACTCGGGCTAAGGGAACTTGATAAGGTATGGATCAAATCAGCCCAACCCGTTGAGTAAATAAACTAAAGGCCCAGAAAGCCCAGCGGGACAAAATGGGAAGCTAACGGATAGCTCATTGAAGTGATGGCTCCCATCACTTCAGCCACCAACCCATATACCTAGGGACGCAACATAGGCAAAGGTATGTTTTCATTTTTCAGAGACTCACATAGACAAGAAACCCTAATACACTCCGTTCTGACAAGATCGTTGGAGCATACACGATCAAACACCAGTCTGTCTTACTTAGAGCTCTAGATGTTTTACAGATTGAGCAGCAGGCGAAGATCACGAGACAAGCAATAGCGAAGTGAGGATTCAACACAATAGGTTTGAGTGAAAAGGGACATTTTTACCCCCAAAATTCTCATGTGGACACATGTGAGCCAACGAGTAGCCAACTTTAATGGATTGATCAAATGCAAGCGCTATGACTTAGCTATTTGGATAGTTGGATGGCCAAGGGGAAAAAGTAGCTGAAAGTGAAAGAAACTGAAAGTTGAGTGGCTAAAGAAATTGTTTGCTCAGTTTTTTTTATTAATATTTAAGAATTTTTATAATAAATTATTTAGATTTTAGTTATAGATGATATTTTGGAATATATTGTTTGTGAAGTATCTCTCCTAACAGGCGGTCTGCCCATAGCTTATGGACAGATCACTTACATTTTACCTTATGCAACATTTGATGAATTATATACCCCCTCCGTCTCAGCCGAATGTGCACAGTTTTTTGTCAACTTTCTCATGTCGTGTTTGACCAACCATAACTTTAGTTACGTATATAACGTTGTGTTAAAATTTGACAGTTAGAAAATACATTATGCAAGGAATCCAACAATATCCCACATGATGATATTGGTGTCTATATACTAGTTGAAATTTATGGTCAAACACGTCTTGAGAAAGTTGACTAAAAAATGTGCAGATTCGGCTGGAACGAATGGAGTATTAAATTTAGAAGTTTTAAAAATATTTTTTATATTATATATTTTTATATTTTCACGTCAAACACATATTATTATTTATCTTAACCTTTAAAATACAATATTTAAATTTTATTAAATATTACAACATTCAATAAAAAGAGTGAATTGTGTATAAATTTATGAAAATACTGTATTTCCTCTTTTTCTTTAATAAAGGAAAGGAATAATATGTAAAAATGATAAAAGTTACAACAAAATTATCCTTTAATCGATGATTAATGTACAAGCAATGTGCAATCACTGAACGACTTTTGTTGGACAAGAACAATTTAAGCTGGACAAGTGATGAGTATAATAATTAATAAAAACAACAATAGAGTGGATAGAGATTGGACGTGACGTGGGTTCGTGGGGTATGTTGGCGGAGGGGGTGCCCTTCGTTGGGTTGAAATTGTCCGATCCGGCGGATCCGGCTCTAAGACTCTGTGTCAGTATTTTTTATCGTTTTAATTTCATCCTTATCCATGGCTAGGGAAATTAATGAAAATTGAAGTGTTTTTCATACTCGGTTTTGTATTGGCACTTTTTTTTCTTTTTGAAATAATTTTTTTATAATGACATCTTGCTCTTTCGGCATAATCTAGATTATTCTCATCCACGAGTAATGAGATTTTATTTCACTAATTGCATTTCTAATTGGGTTGCCGAACTTCTACATATATGCAAAGATTTTTTGGGGTTTTCGGTAAAGAGTGGATTCATCTAAATTTGAATTAATTAGAGATTATATTAAAGAAATAATTAATTTTACATATTTTTAGATTGTTATGTTCATGATGATCACTCAATTTAGTTGTGTACGTCAATATATTTTGTTCGATCTTGTTGTATGGATCGTCTATTCGTGATTTTCTTTTTATTTTTTTATTTTAGGAGTTCTATTTATTTGGATGAATCGATCTGTGTTTTTCAACTTGTTTGCAATTTGGACAACCTAAATCGTATTTTAGATCGATTAGTATTATAGTATTTGAAAATTCCTATTAGGCGTAGTGATATTGATGCGTTATATGCTCCTCTTTGCGAAGTACTTATAAGTTCCGCAGGAAGCAAGCTAATATCCCAACAGCGATATTACAATTTTATTGGATCTCTAATCTATAATAGTATAAATGGCCAAGCTCCTGCCTACCTAACCTTAGCCTGTCTATTTTGTAGGTACCGGTGAGAGCTGGACCAGAGGAGATCACAGAGAGAAGAACAACAAAAATTGGCATTAACATTGGCATCGTATGTGGGGATAGCGTAATCTTTTTAGCATCAACACAGCTTAAATGACATGGAGGCACAACCGGTGGGAAGCCTGCCCAACCAAGTGGCTATGGAGGACGTGACGCACTGGGAAGATGACTCCACCCTGACGCTAACTCCAACGGGAGAGAGACACCAGCTTTGCACCTCAATAGAGCTAGCAAACAAATCGAGGGTACTTCAGGCTCTCATGGCATCTCAGAATGAGGTGATGATGGGGCTGAATAAGATAGAGGACCGCTAGAACAGAGAACCAAGGCGGAGAGTCGTGTGCTTGCAGCCAACCGAACTATTTCCAAAACAGGAAGGAGATAGTGAAACATCTAACTAGCAGGGGAAAGGCTCAAAGACAGCCTGTAGTAGAGCCAACTTCGGGAGGAAGGTACAAGCTGGGGAAAGGGAGGCTGCAGTGGACCACGAGTGGTGGAAAAGCTACGTGCAACTACTAATGGTAGAAGAGCGTGCCAGGCACAAGGACCCAGTCAGAGGACTAGAACAGGAAGAAAGGATGGAGAATAGAGGCTCTCCCTTCGCCAGGAGGATTCAAACATTCACGGTAGACCCAAAGTTGAATATACCAACAAACTTCGGGCAGTACAACAGTGAGGCACACACGGGGAACCACCTGCACACATTGTGCACCAACATGGCTACCTTTGCGATACTGCAGGCCATCTGGTACAAGGTGTTTGCAACCACCTTGACAACAGCAGCCAGGGTGTGGTTCAAAGCCTGGAGAATGAGACGATTGAAAGTTTCAGTCAATTGGAGCAAACATTTTTGAAGCGTTTCATGCAGAGAAAGAAATTCCAAAAGACATGTTCCAAGCTACTGGCCATCAGGCAAAAGCCAGCAGAGACACTGTCGGCGTACTGGGAGCGTCTCAGTGACGAAGCAAACCAAGTGGAGGAGAGGAGCACCTAGTTCCTCATCGACACGTTCATAAATGGCTTGAGGCATGAGTTGTTGTTGAGGGATGACACCGTGACCACTAGGGACGATTGACGAGCTGAAGAAAAGAGTTGGGAACTTTAACGGGGCAGACCTGGCCGATAAGAGAAGAAAGGAAACATAGAGCGGTCATAGGTATCGAAAGACTGATTCAGATAGGGATGGAAAAGCGAAAAAGGATGAACGCACCAAGGAGTGCCCAGCAAATGCCTAGAAGATTTAACAAATTGGAGAGGGTTTTACGCTGCTCACAAGACACTTAAGGAGATCTTTGTCCTGTACGCGGGGAAGGGTATACTGGATACGCCACCAAAGATGAGGAAGGACCCTGATAAGAGGAACAAGTCCTAGTTCTGCAATTACCACGATGATCATGGCCATGACACGAATGACTGCATCTACCTGAAGCACAACATAGAAGACTGAGTGCAAAGTGGCAAGCTGGCACACTTGGCGAAGAGTGCCAAGGTTCATAATAAAGCCACGTACCAAAGTAACAACAAATATGGGAACTCCCGTAGGCTAGAAGGGGGGTAGATCAGAACAAGAAGCCCCGATAGAGAGCGACATTGAGATAAAGGAAATGATGTATCCCGGGCTGATACAGGGGAAGAAAGAAGCAAAAGGCAGAGTTAAAGTTCCCCAACAGAAGACAACATGACACAAACAGTAACAAACATATACACCATCATAGGTGGAAGTGCTGGAGGAAGGACATAATCCCAGCGAAAGGCACGATGCAAGCAGATACCGCAGCCGATGCCGACAGATAGGAAGTTGGGCACAAACGAAGCAATAACGTACGACGCCAACAATCCAAGCCATTGGACATCGATGCAGTGGTGATAACGGTGAGAGTGATGGATAAAAGGATTCACCGAGCATATGTAGGAAGTGAAAGCTCAGCAGAAATCGTGTATTAGAACTATTTCGAGAAGCTGGACGAGAACACAAGAAGGAAATTGGAGCCAATAGAGACCCCACTAGTGGATTTTGCAAACAGGACAGTATAGCCTGAAGGAACCATACTGCATCCGGTGACGATGGGGGAAGGAGATAAAAGCAAGACCGTAGATATGGAGTTCATAATTGTGAAGGCGAACACTCGTACAACCTAATCTTGGGTAGGCTAGTGTTGGAACTACTGAAAGGTATAGTGTCGACCCTGCACATACTCCAGAAATTCCTAACTAGAGGAGGGATAGCCACGGTCAGGGGATATTAGCAGAAGACCAGGGAATGCCACATAGTGGCTCTTAGTAAACACAAGCGAGAAAACAAAGACGGCAGTGAAAAGAGACAGACTAGTGAGGTCAGACCTGTCATAATGACCATTAGTACAGGATACGCGATTTGTTAGAGCTAGGAGCTAAGATGGAAGCTATACAGTTGAGCCGATGCCAGTTGGTATAGGTGGGAACGTTGCTCTCCCTGAGGTAAAAAACAAGTTGGTAAAGGTGGTAAGAGACAACAGACAGGCTTTCGCCTAGAGACCGGAGGATATGACTGGAGTCCCCAAGGAAATTAGTTTCCATGAGTTGAAGGTTGATCCCCACAATTCCGTCAAGCAGAAGAGAAGGATGTTGTGCAAGGAAAGGAATGAAGCTGTAAACAAGGAGGTTAGTCAGCTGGTTGTGGCAGGGATATGCAAGAATTCCCCTACCCAACTTGGCTAGCTAACCCAGTGCTGGTGAAGAAGGCTGATGGCAACAAGAGGATGTGCGTAGACTACACGGACCTGAACAAAGCCTGCATGAAGGATTGCTACCCGTTGTCGGTCATTGACCAAAAGGTAGATGCTCTTATCAACTACCCAATTAAATGCTTTCTTGATGCATAAAAGGAATATCACCAGATACACATGCTAAAGAGTGATGTAGAAAAAACCGCATTTATAGCTGAAAAGAGAGCCTTTGGCTATCAAATAATACCTTTCGGCCTGAGAAACGCCGGAGCCACATACCAAAGAGTGGTGGACAAGATTTTCCAAAAATAGATCGGAAAAAATTTGGAAGTGTATGTGAATGACATGGTCATAAAGAGCAGCCAGTATGAAACCTTTGTAGAGGATGTCAGAGAGACCCTGGTGTAGTTCAAGGAGACAGGGATGAATCTAAACCCGACCAAATGTCAGTTTGGAGTGGGAGGAAGTTCCCAAAGAAGATAGGGCAAAAGTAATGTAGGAAAAGCGGGGCCTAGTCTAGGCCGCCAAGGAAAAAAGGCTGATAGGGCCTGATGTCTAGAAGTTGTACGTAGATGGGGCCTCGAGAGTAGAAGGTGATGGCACAGGCCTGGTAATTTCAGATCCAGAAGGAGTGGAAGCAACCTATGCCTTACGCTTCAAGTTTCTCGCATCTAATAATGAGGCAAAGTATAAGGTGCTGATAGCGGGCATGGAGATGGCCAGGAAGCTGGGGGCAAAGAAATTACAAGCCCACAAAGACTCAATGTTGGTGGCTAATCAATACAATGGGCAGTACGCTACCAAAGAACCAACAATGATGAAATACAGAGACAAGGTCAGGAGCTTGGTGGCTGAGTTTGAGGAGTTTGGCATAAATAGAGTGCCGAGATCGCAAAACACAAGAGCGGACGATCTCAACAAAGTGGCATCCTCAGCACACACACACACACTTAACTAAGTCGGTGCTGGTGGATGAGCTGGCCACCAGGCCGACTGACGTGGATCAGGTGACAATGATACAGGATGCAACGGTCGAACTGGACAACGCCTATCTGAAGCTACCTGAAATATGGAAGGCTGCCAGTGGATAAGAAATAGGCGAGAAGGGTTAAGAGAAAGGCGCTCCAGTACACCCTGTGAAGCGGACTGATGTACAAGAGGGGTTACACAGAGCCATGGCTAAAATGTACAGAGCTAGAGTTGGCTAACATTGTCTTGAAAGAGATACACGAGGGATGCTGTGGTAGCCATCATGGGCCCAGGATAGTCGCAATAAGGGCTCTGCGGGCATGTTACTACTGGCCTACCATGAAAGCAGATGCAGAGAAGATGGTAAAAGAATGCCACATATGCCAAGAACACGCTAGAGTGCACAGACTCCTTGCGAAGCGGATGACAACCATAAGATTTCCATGGCCTTTTGCCAAATGGGGAAATGACATCGCGGGACCATTCCCCAAGGCAGTAGGAAGAAAGAAATTTCCCGTGGTCGTGATAGACTATTTAACTAAGTGGGTGAAGGCCAAGGCTGTATTAAACATAACAAGGAAGAAAATCGCAAACTTTGAATGGAGGAGCATAGTATGCAGATTTGGTATCCCACATGTGATAGTGAGCGACAACGGAAAATAGTTCGCTCATGAGCCCTTCAAGTCCTGGTGCGCTAGCCTCAATATCAGGCAGCAGTTCACTTTTGTGGCCCATCCATAAGCAAATGGGCAGGCGTAGGTAATGAACAGAACAATTTTCCAAGGCTAAAAAATGAGGCTGGGATAGGCGAAAGAATAATGGGAGGAGGAATTGGTGAGTGTGTTGTGGGCAGACTGGACAACGCCAGGATGGCCAAGAGGGAATCTCCCTATAGGCTATATTTCAAGACAGAGGCAATCATTCCTCCAGAAATCGTTGTGCCCAATAGGAGAGTAGTTGAAAGCATGGGTCAGGACGAGAATGATAAAGCAATTAGGGAAAACCTGGAAGGACTTGATAAACTCATAGAGAATGAGGCCATGAAGGAGGCCCCATACAAGTTATGGATGGAACAACATTATAACAACAAGGTCCGGCCCAGATCCTTGAAAGTGGGAGACCTCGCATTGAGAAGAAACGAAATTAGTAGGGCCCAAAGGCAAAAAAAGCTAGATGCAGAATGGGAATGCCCATACAGGGTGATTGAAGTGTTGGGAAAGGGAGCCTACAAGCTGGAAATGCTGCACGGAAGGCCAATACCTCGCACGTGGAATGCTGTTCACCTAAGAAGGTGCTACGCTTAAGTAATTATAAGTATGAAAATGTATTAGGCACCTGCAGACAGCGCAAGATGGTATTCCTAAAAGGATCAAGTCTTTTGTAAGCCCATAAGGGGCATGATCCCAAGGAGATCCCGGTCTTCATCCTGATCTTTTTGCTATTTTTGCGGATTTGGAATGCAAGAAGGAAAATGGCCGAAACAATGTGTTGTTTGACTGTGACCAAAGGTGTGACTGCTGGCTCTTTCATCCAACAAAATAGGCAAGGAAAATGACCCTTGGCCACAACCGCAGTCGGGAAATGATAAGCATGTCACAGGCTAAAGCTATATCTGCTGGCTCTTACTGCCAGTGGAACAGTCAAAGAAAATGAACCCCTACCACAACCACAACCGGGGAACGAAGGGCCTTACTCTAGCAAAAGCCATAACCGTTAGCTCCCACAGCCAGCAGAGCAGGTAAATAAAATGAAACCCAGCCACAGTCAGGGAATGGCATGCCTGACCCAGACCAAAGTACAACCCTGGCTCCAACAGCCAAGAGTTTGCTGGTCAAGGTTGAACGGGAAAAGAAAACAAACCCCAACCACAACCGGGGAATAGTAGGCCAACCTTAGGCAAAAGTTTCAATCCTGGCTCCAATGGCTAGCAGATTGTAGGCCGAGGACAACGCAAGAAAACAGCAAAAGAATTATGTTTGCAGGCCACAACGAAGGAAGACAGACTAAACAAACAAAATCATCAAGTAAGAAATCCCAACAATGACTAATCAGAAAATCTTCAAGTATGGAACCCCAACAATGATTGAGTAGAAAGGTCACAATGATCCCAAGGGCAAAAGCAAGCATGAAGAGTGCTGAAGAAGCAAAGTCAGAAAGAATACCTAGTGAGTAAGACACAACTTTACAACAAAGAAGCATGCAAGATAGGTAGAAACAACCAAAGAAAAGAGAAACCTAAGATAAAGTAAGCACAAAATCATGCCATTTCAAAACAAATGTTGCAAATTCATCAAAGGGAAAAAGGGCGCCCCATACCAGCAGTATAAATGGGGGAATAAGTGCACCCCAAAATGATCCAAAAACAACATAAAGAAGTATTTACACAAACCCCTTATGGGGAAATACATACCAAAATAAATTAAAAGTTCAAAGATAGAAAGATATCATGGCTTGGTGGTATCAGCAACGTCATCCTTGTCAGCAATTTAGGCCTCCTCCTCGCCAGCAACTTGGGCTATCATCTCCTGAAAACTACCAGGACCAAAAGCTTAATTAGGATCAGTGGTAGAGAGAGAATCAGGCTCGGGTGCTCAATATCTGGATCCCAATGGTCAAGCTCGTCGAGGATCATGTCAGGGCGCAGGTTGGAGAATAAGCCACTGAAATCGTGCTCCCAGAAGGGAACAAAGACTCCACCAAGACGGGCACACAGCTTCTCCTCATCCTTGATCTTAGTGTAAATCTTGATTCCCTCCATCATGGCCTGGCTCAAAATCTTGGTGGCTTTCTGACTCCTCACTACACGGGCGTACATGCTTAAGAAGCCCCGAATGAAGGCCCAATCACGAAAATCTTGCAGCCCAGTAATCTCATATTCGGCCTTGCCCAGTGAGGCTTGTAGCGAGCTGGAGACCCCCTTCTCTAACACCAGGTCCTACTCCGATTCGCCTATATTCTGTACCTTACAAGCCAAGTTAGCATCGGCCTGCTTCAAGGACATCATCTCGTGCTGAAGCTCCCCAACCTCATGATGCAGATTGTCGAGCTCTATCTGCACAGCCTTAGTAAAGAAAATGACCGGAAAGTGACAAAGAAAGAACGCTTAGTACGTGAGTCATAAAAAGAAAGAAAGAAAAGAGAAAAGAAAATAAATAGAAAAAGGAAGCAAGTACTTATAGGGCGGCTGAGACAGACCAGTCTGAGGCTGAGGAAGCAGATGATCCAGCTACATTCAAAGCTTGATCCCTAAGCCAAGCGTTGAAATGATGGAATGAGACGACCTTAGAAATGAACTCAGCATGTGCATAGGAACTTGATCTGGACGACCTTGCGATGAGGAAGCAAAGTGAAGCGGCATCATAGATACCACAAAGTGAAGCGGCTGGGCCGCAAGGACCCGAAAGTCTGGCTACGATGCAGGATGAGAAGCTCCAGGACCTCCTCCTCTGCTAAACCAAAAAACTCGCTAGTATTGGCAGCGGTAGAAGCAGGTCCCCGGCCACGGCAAGGCTTCTTAGCCAAAGACATGTCATCGCGGACCTCAGTGTCAGATAGCAGCTCTATGGTCTTGGACAGACGATCAACAACACCCTCACTATTCTCTATAGCCTTGACCAGATGGCTGCTGGTGGCATGCCTCGGGAGCTAGACGGTCCCTTATGAAGCTGGCGATCGACATATCTAAAGAAAGGAAGAAAGGAAACAAGGGGTGAGAAACCCAAAAGACCAAATAAAAGAAAAGGTAACACACAACCAACGGACAGTGAGAAGGACAATATGATAAGACTTAACAAGAAAGCACCTAGATAACGGCGAGCTTATTCCCTGCGAGTAGTCAGGACAACCAAAGGGGATGAGCCCGACAAGCAGGAAGGGCATATTGACTGCCGGCAGGGCAGAATCCCGTTTAGCCAAGTCTGCCTTCACGCTAATTTTCTCAAGAAGAGAAATTATATGCCGCAATGCAACCATCTCTGTTGTGCTGGGACAAGCGCCCAATATCCGTTTTGGGCCGGTTGGAAAATCTGCCCTTTCTCTAAAGCCTAACACCAACTCGTTGTCTACAAAAACAAATATGTGCTTCCACTCAACCCTAGTAAGAAGCCCATCCAGGAGCTTGACCCCGTCCTGTCGAAACTTCAAGAAAGTCTAATCAGGGTGCATCCTGGCTGAGTGAAAGATAACACAAAACAGGGTCACAAAGGGTTCTATGTCAAGGAGGTGCCACAACACCTCAAAGACTTAAAGGATCCAGACAGAATTTGGGGAAAGGTCGGTAAGGTTTAGTCTAAAAAAAACCAACACTGATTGAAAGAAGGCAGACATAGGAAGGCAAAGACTACAATTCTATGGGGTTTCTAAGTACACAGCGTTCATCCCCCCAGGCACATCTAGAATGGTCTGGGAGACGTTTGACTGAGAAACGTATTCCATAATATCGACAAACTCAACCCCGCTAGCATAAAATGCAAACTCAACCCCGCTAGCATAAAATGCAAACTCAATAATCCTACAAGCAACACAAAAGTTACCGGCGGTGGTGTCGCAATACGAATCCCTCTTAGGGGGACCAACAGTATACACCATGTTATTGAGTGGGAAAAGAGAGGAAAAATGAAAAAGAAGAGAAGAAAGGAAGATGAGAGATACCTAGGAGAAGGAGCGATCGTCAGGAAGTGAGAAATGGAAGTGAAAAGATGCAACGAGGAAAAATAAAGAATAAGGGTGGACTGAAATTTAAAAAAGCAATGATAGACAAAAGGCCACCCTTGGATGGTGAGAAGACAACGTCATAATGAAACCCCCTCGGAAGAATGTGAAATTAAAGGCCACGTGGGTGAAATCGCTAGGATGAGGGACACGTGGAAGGCATCAGAGCAGGTAGCATAACCGCCAATACACATCATGCCAAAGAAATGTCGTAAAGAACATGACTTTCAAATATCTGGGGATGAAAGGTTCTTCCCTCCAAAAGAAGGCACAAATGCAAGCTATAGCCGACGGGCACGCGACTTGCGTTCCGTGTCCTGCCACTAAGGTTATCATTTGGACCGTACATCCCATGACCTTGAGTCTTTGATCCAATAAGGCCTTGGGCTGGGGGACTTGATAACATATGGGCTGAAAGCCTAGCATCTAAAGCATCCCGACCCAACTAAAGGTTGCCGCCCCAAGGCTTAAACAACGGACAGAACGTGCACTGATGGGAAGGCTGGTATGGCCGCTGTCCCATCAGCCACCAAACACATATATCAAAATAATAATCAGACAACCAAGATAAGATAACAAAATCTGAATACTATTCACTGCAAACTTCTCCAACACGAAAACATGGCTGACCAGAGCGTCGGAGCAGGCACAACCAAGTGTCTGCGTACCTTACCTTAGCCCGTCTGTTTTGTAGGTACCAATGAGAGCTGGACCGGAGGAGATCACAAAGAGAAGAACAAAAAATTTCCATTAAAAACTATCAACTAATCAAATCAGCTAGTCAAATCAATTTACATTGTCAACTAGTCAAACCAACTAGTAACATAATTAACTATCATCTAACCGTTAATTCTTAAACACCAATAGTAAATATGTTCTTACCCGTAGTTTGATTGTGGTGTATATGTGGTTCAGCAAGCGAAGCTAATGACCGTTAGGCCCAGCCCAACAATAGTCAGTAACAAAGTTAAACCTTTTCAGACCAAACTATTGAACAACCTACACGCACACTACGGAGAACGTGAGACGATAAACAAGGAGCGAACGGTGACCACAAAGAACCACAAACTCAAAAAGTGGGGATCGTGATGCATCCCACAATCTCAGTTCCTAAAAATAGGGAAACATGCCTGGGACATTCTATAAATAAATCAAATAGAGAAGAAGCTAAGGTACGCGTAACTATCTAGAGAAATTCAAATTCTCAATGGAAAAGACTGACTTGATCGTTGGAGTTGTTTTCCCGGAATCACTTCCGGGACGAACCGTGCAGGCAGAGAAGATCAATAAAAGGACAACCAGTGATTTACCTAAACAGACTACCACATCATTTGGCACTGTTTGTGGGGATGAATTTGTTTTCATTTCAAGTTCGCTCAGGTAAGCAATGGTGTTCACCAGGAGTGATAAAACCACAACCCTCAGTCACAAGAGTAAATACTTGGACGTAATGGGGGAGCGCACCATCAACATCATACCCCAAGTAGATAAAAATAGCATAGTAAAGAGGAAACAGATGAAGAAGAAGTGGAATCCCCAAGACGTTCACAACATTCTTGGAAGTGAATAGAGAAGATTTGTACGATCAATTTTTGAAGACGCTAAGGCAAAAATCAAAGCCAGACACAAGAGTAAACCAGGAACACGGGCATCTCAACTATGAAGAAAAGCTGTGGGACATCATTGCGAAGGACGACGCAGACAAATCGCCTATCGCACCACATCTGCGAGACTTCAAGATAACAAAATATTTCAATCTTCCTTTGCACGTTAAAGTCTAAGAAGAAACCACAGACCCAAAAGAATTCTTGCATTTGTATAGAAACAGCATGAAATTTCATGATGCAAGCATAGAATTAGTCTACAAGGCATTCCCCATCTTTCTGTCAAGAACATCGATCACTTGGTACGAAGACCTTCCAAATGGAATCATCAAGTCTTGGGCACAATTTTCAGACCTATTCTTGGGCTGGTTCTACCAAAAGCAGAAGTTCGCTGAGACAATCGTTGATCTTAATAACATAGGACAACGAAGCGATAAAAGCCTCATGGAGTATCATAACCGATTTGTCATGGAGAGTTTACAGGTTCGTGACTAATCATTTCAATTATCACTAGGGGCTTTCACATGAGGTATGAGATTCGGAGAATTTTACAAAGAGTTGACGAAAAACATGCCTAAAAACCCAAGGGAACTACAAAAGATGATTGAACAACACATGCGAACGGAGGAAGCGAACAACCAAAAAATAGAGAAGGAGCGAGGCAAAAAGCGAACAATGAAGGATTCGTAGAAGAATTTCCCTAAGAAAGGAAAATGGAGCGTCGCCTTTAGAAGAGTAGAATAGGGAATACAAGGCTCGTTATTCCAAGGTACGCCTTTGACGAGAACAAGGAGGGAAATATGGCTAGCACCAATGATTGCGCCAATGATTGCGCCACCAGAAAAGAGGTCTTGGGAGTTTTATTACGCCTTCCACAAGGATCATAGCCATGATATATAGTATTGTAGAGACTTAAGAAAACAAATTGAAGAAAATAAGAGAAATGGCAATTTGGGCCAATACATGAAAAAATGAGCAAGCCAGTATGAGGACGCAAGTAAGATAGCAAACCCATCTCCAAGGAGCCAAGGCATCGCGATCACAACGGCTAAATATCAAAAGATAACTGTGGCTGTAGATTATAACGACAATGAGGATAATGAAGCGCTGGAGACAATCATCTTCTCCATACACAAATCCAAGGAGTCATTGTCCAATAATGATAAAAGGTTTAGGTCAAATGAAGTGATAACTTTTAGTGAGGAAAATGCAGTACCTAACGCTTCACCACACAATGATCTCATGGTCATCATAGCGAAGATCGGGAACACAAATGTTCACAGAGTGTTCATAGATGGCGGGAGTGCAGTCGAGATACTATTTGTAGATTGCTTTGACAAACTAGGTTTCAAAAAAATAGGCCTAAAGAAGTCCAAGTCTTTGTTAGTTGGATTCACAGGGTGAGCAGAAACGTCTTTGGGGAACATACAGCTGACTATTACGATTGGAGAAAATGGAAGAAATTGCACCATTTGAAAGACGTTTCAAAATGAGGCAATTTAATGCAATTTGGAAGAAAATGGATGCAATTTGGTAATGAAGACAAATCCAGATAATGAAGAGATTCCATTAAATATTGATAATGAAGACAAATCCAGATGCGTAAAGATTGGGAAGCACCTTCCAGACAAAGAGAAGGCAAAGGTTATTGAAATCCTGCGAAGCCATAAAGATACGTTTGCATGGAATGTACAAAACATGGGAGGAGTAAGCCCAAACATCGCTACACATTCATTGAATATCAGTATCTAAGTGAAACCAGTTAAACAAAAACAATGTTGCTTTGCTAGCGATAGACAGAAAGCAATCGAGGAAGAAGTAGCATCGCTGTTACAGGTTGGTATATTAAAGGAAGTCAGATATCCAAACTGGCTAGCGAACCTGGTCATGGTAAATAAATTGGACACTGGTTGGAGAACGTGCATTAACTTCACAGATTTGAATAAGGAATGCCCAAAAAACTGCTACCCTTTACCAAAAATTGATCAACTGGTTGAAGCAATTTCAGGACATGAAGTCTTGACATTTTTGGACGCATACAAAGGATATCACCAAATATTGATGAACCCGAATGATGCAGAGAAAATAGCCTTTATAACAAGCTTTGGAACGTTTTTTTATATAAAGATTCCATTTGGACTCAAAAATGCTGAAGCAAAGTATCAGGGGGTAGTCGATTATGCATTTCGCAACCAAATAGGGAGAAATGTCGAAGTATACGCCAACGACATGGTAATCAAAAGTAAGAGGGTGGACAGGTTCATTGCAGATCTAAGAGAAACTTTGGACACATTGAAAGCTATATGGATGAAGCTCAATCCAAAGAAGTGTATAATTGGAGTAGTCTCCGAGAAGTTCTTAGGATACAAGGTTTTCTCAAAGGGTATCGAAGCTAACCCAGATAAGATTCAAGCCAAAGTAAACCTCCCCCAGCCACGAACGGTTAAAGAAGTGAAAATCTTAATGAGATTGCTGGCAGCACTTAGTCACTTTGTTTCAAAGGTGGCAGCAAAGCACTTTTCACTTTTTGAAGTACTACGAAAAGCAAAAAAATCAGATGCAGCGGGGATTATCAAAAAGTATATGATGGGTTGAAGGAGCAGCTTCAAGCACTACCAATATTGAAATCACCCATCCCTGGAGAGACGTTATACTTGTACTTAGCGATATCACAAAATACTGTCAACTCAGTGTTGGTTCGCCTAGAAGGCCAGAAGCAGGTACCAATCTACTACATCAGCAGAATCTTGCAAAATGCAGAAAAAGCTTACATGTCGATGGAAAAGTTAACCATAACTTTAGTATATTTGACACAAAAATTGCGAATGTGTTTCCATAGTCATCGCATATTGGTTTACACGGTGTTTCCAATCAAGACATCTTTACCAAGCCCGAGTCTTCTGGAAGAGTAACAATGTGGGCTTTGAAATTAGGTTAATTAGAAATACAATTCCAGCCTCGAACAATGATCAAAGCTATGGCGTTAGTAGACTTCATTGAAGAAATGACAAGCGAAGAAGCACAGAGGGGGAGCATGCATCAGAGCTTGAGAATTGATAAAGGCAAAACAAAATGGGAAGCAGTTGCTTGGACATTGTTCGTTGATGGCGCATCCGGTAAGGAAGGTTGCAGAGCAGGATTGCTATTGCTAGACCCAAATGGGGGCAAACATAGATACTCACTGCATTTTGATTTCCTCTTACCAACAATGAAGCAGAATACGAGGCTTTGATTTGCAGACTAGATCTTACTATCAGAATGAAAGTCAGAAGTATTCGCGTATCCAGCGACTCACTAATTGTTGTCCAGCAAGTGTGAGGAGACTACGAGGTGCGAGAAGAGCAGTTAGTGAAGTATTTAGGAAAAGTGCAACAACTCATAGCCCAACTCGAGTACTTCGACATACAACACGTACTGTGAGGCAAAAACACAAAGACGAACACGCTAAACAAGCTAGCAACAACATGATTTGATTCTCTTAGTGAACAAGGACATGTCATCATCAAACTCATTCACGTCAGAAGCATGATGTCAACTATCATGTCAACGATCCAAACAGATGAAGTAAGCTGGATATCTCCACTAAAAGATTTCTTTGTGAAGGGGACGCTGCCAGATGATAAGATGGAAGCTAGGAAGTTGGAGTTACGTTCTACCAATTATGCTTACAAAGATGGGACCTTATATGAAAAAGGTTTCTTGTCTCCATGGATAAAATGTGTAGGACCAACGAAGGAAGCAGAGATTTTAAAAGAGGTGCATGAGGGTCTTTGTGAAACACATCAAGGTGCTAGAAAAATAGCAAAAAAGATTATCTGAGCTGGATACTATTGGCAGACGATGTTCAACAATGCACACAACTTTGTCCTTAGATGTAGAAGTTTCCAAATCAATGGCTCGTTGTTGCATAAACCTCAATTACCTTTGAGAGGAGTTTATGGAGCATGGTCATTTGATAAATGAGGGGTTGACCTAGTATGACCATTTCTGAGGGGTGAAAGCAATGCCAAGTTCTTAGTCATAACAATCAACTACTTTACAAAGTAGGTAGAAGTGAAACCATTAGGACGTGTCACAACCAAAGCCACTAGGAAATTTGTACGGAAAAACATAGTATGTCGCTTCGGTGTGCCATATACTATTGTCACAGACAATGGTACACAATTCACAAGTGGGATATTCACCGATTGGTGTTTAAAGCTCGGGATTCTTCAAAAGTTTACCTCTATAGCACACCCTCAGGCTAACGACCAAGTGGAGGTAACAAACAAGATTATAGTTCAAGGAATATAGAAGAGACTGGAAGGAAAGCGAACTGGTTGGGTGGACGAGCTGCCAAACACGCTATGTTATATAGAAATGACTATCCAAGAGCCAACAAGGAAGACACTTACAGTCTAGTTTACTATCATGAAGTGGTCATACTCGTAGAGATTGGTAACTCAAGCCTTTTTGTAAGTGATTACAAGGAGATAGACAGCCCATATAAGTTGAGACTTGAATTGGACAAATTGGAAGAGAAAAGAGACCTTCCAACGATCACAGAAGCTAAATACAAAGAAACAATAGCCAGAGTGTACAATCAGAAGGTGAAAGAAACTTGGTTTCACGTTGGTGATTTAGTGTTGGGGAAGAACGAAGCAACCCTGGAAGAAGAAAGAGGAAAGATGTGCCCAAAATGGGAAGGGCCCTACAAGGTCACAAAAGCTCAAAAACTATAAATTGGAGAGGATGGGCGGTACCGCAGTCCCGAACACATGGCATGTGGTCAACTTAAGAAAATTTTACGTCTAGAGAAAAGATAGTGACGCCTGCCTGTATAGAAACCAGGACATTATTCTTGGTTCCCCATTGTTCCAACAAGATATGATCGCAATCGTACATATTTAATACAAAATCCCGCTTTGTTGGACCACCATTACATTTCTTATTCTTTACTTACACATGTTAAAAGATATTTGGTTCATAACGTACTATGGTCAAGTTACTAAGACTTCACATATATAACTTAACAGCAGGCTATAGGCCCTGCACATTTATCAACGATCGCAAGGTTTAGATCTTGCCAACTTCGCAAATCAAACAACCGCAAGCTATAGACCTTGCACAATCGTCGATGCTTGCAATCTTTAGATCTTGCAACTTTGTGAACCAAACAACCGCAAGCTATAGATCTTGTGCGATTACTGATGCTTGCAAGCTTTAGATCTTGCAACTTTGCAAATAAAATACCCACAAGCCATAGATCTTGCATGATTTTTTACGATTGCAAGCTTTAGATCTGGAAACTCCACATACAAAAAAATTGCAAGCTATAGATATTGCAAAATCACCTACCACTGCAAGCTTTAGATCTTGCTAGCTCGACCATATATGCAAGATATTGATATTGTTTGAGAGCAGAGTTGCTCATAAATATAACATACAAAAATTGGTATTGTGTATCATGATCTATAACGATTCACTATAGTGATCAGGTGAGCTAAAAACCTAAAAAACAACTTGAAACTTATCTTATCAATAAAAGCTAACCATACAGTCTGGAGCTTCACAATTTATAACATTCAAGAGACAAAACATAGAAAACAAAGTTTGCATAGAAAAGGCAAAGATGCACACTTCGCCAAGTCATTAGCAAATTTATTACACGATAAGTTGGTCAAAATAGCACATTTGTCCACACTTTTAGTCTTGTGAAGATCCGGAAGATGATGATTCACCGACTGGGCTACACTCAGATTCGCGATGCAGATATGCAATCCTTCGATGAGTCTCTTCGGCAGCTTTGGCTTTGCTAACCAAATACAGATATCGCCACTTCATATACAAATATGAGGGATGACGTATAAAGCCCCTTCGCTCCATATATCCGAGATGTTTAGCATAGTATGTCTTAAAGTCAATAATGGGGCCAAAATCACTGCGATCCAATTGCATACTCAAATCATTGACACTTTCCTCATTTCTTTTCATCTCAGCTCTTAAGTCTTGTACTTCTTTCTCTAGAGACCAAATGTGTAACCGAACGGACTCTAACAAGTTAATTCTTTGACCACAAAGTGCCATTGTAAGGTCTCCGCGACCAGTAGCCCTGCGAGATAACGAGAGGAGAGGCCAGAGCTTGTCTATATATTCAATACAAGCCTGCTCAAGTTGATGCACATAATTATCAAGTTGGTTAACATTAGGGTGAAGCTCATCATTGTCACATTGCAGCTGGGTATTAACAACGATATGCTCAAGGAACTTTGTCTGCCAACCAACAAAATCGGTTGAATGGTGATCGCATTCCTCTTGCTTTTTCTTCAGTCAATTATACAAATCGTCAGCATGGGTACACTGCTTGTCTATGATCGCCATTTTCTAACGGACTTCATGTTCCTTATCCATGGCATAGTCCCTAGTCTGCTCCTGTTTCCAAAGCATTTTCACCATGTTCAACTGTTTCCGATAGATAAGGTCATTTTGTTCGTTACAAATTCTTCGTGGATCACGAATGACGTCTTGAGCCTCTTTCATAAACTTATCCCATTTTGCTTCAAGGTCATGAACACCTAGAAACATGTACTTTAGAAAAATGCCCAAAGTTAATGCCTATTCTTGGACACGGACAGGGAGGTTAAGCGAACGCAAGTACATGACAGCTGATCCAAGGTCAACTAAACCACGGATAATATCTTTGTGAAGAGAATCAACATTATAACCGCTGGATATATGCTTACTACAAGTACAGGAAGAGGAAGAAGATGAGGTCGACGAGAATGCTGGAATCTTCCACCCGATATACAAAGGAATGGAATCCACTAGAGACTTGCGATCAAAAGATAGGAGTTGAGAATATTATCTTATTATACGCCTAGTTGCCTCAATCAGATTGATAGGGCAGTATCCAGAAGATAGTGTAAAAATATTGTCACAAGGAAAACGAGCGTAACATGCCAGATATTCTACACTTTTCAAAAATTTTCTGTCAACGATAATATCAAAGCCCTGCAAGTGAATAAATGTAAAGACATCGGTCAAGGTATAAAAAGCGAGCATAATGATCAAATCAGTTGCCAATGATACAAAAATCATACAAACTAACTCCAAAGTATTTCCATAAAATTACATAAAACAAACAAAATAGGCTTCAAATCTATGGCGCTTGGCTAACTTTGGCGTGAGAGGAGAGCGAAGAGTGGACCATGACATCAGCATCCTCCGTGCTCGCAGAAGGAACGAGAACGCTGTTCAATTCACCCCCAGGGTTCACATCATCACTAACAATATTTTATTGCCCATGATGGCAATCCTTAGAGTGTGAGAACTGAAAGGAAGTTCCTCATAGTAGTCAACCATACGTTTCTTCAGCTCAGCTGCTGAAAGAAAAGTGGGCAGACCTGGATGGAGATCCTTAAAGTGTGAAGAGCTGAAAGGAAGCTTCTCACAGTAGTCAACCATACATTTCTTCAGCTCATCCGTTGAAGGAAAAGTGGGCAGACCAGTAAGGTATTACAGCAGTGCAAAAAAATGGCCACCGTTGGAGACACTCTTCAAAAAACCATCATTAAGAATTTTTGTCTGCTCCACCAAAATCTTTTCAGACTCGGCCAACTTCGGCAGCTTCTCAAGCTTCACGGTTAGATTTATCTTTTGCAACTCAACTAAAGCCTCACAATAGCCAACATTATGAGCATTAGCTGAAACTTCCTCGAACAAGGCATAGAAATAGTTAGTCTTCAAAAGTTGGTCAACCAATAGCTGAGGATATCCTGGCAAAGTGATACCATTCATCTACATCTCTTCCAGCTGAAGCACATCTTTTCCATTTCTCTTTAACGGTCGCCACACGCTCCTCCTTAGCTTGCGCTCGCCCCGCAGCATCCTCAGCAGCGGTCTTCAATGCGCCACACTCTACCTTATTGGCCTGTAGCTCCGCCAGCATTGCTCTTTCCCCTTTACCAAAAATGGCAACTTGTTCATTGATAAGTTGTAAGCTCTCACCAACCTTAATTTCAAATAACACCAAAAGTAAGAGCGGTTGTACGATAAGGAAACACATATGATTTATAGTAATACTTTAATACAACAAAAACATACCATGGTTTCTGAGAGGGAAAGCTTAGCGAGCGTAGCAGGAATAGTCCCTTCTATGAACAAGTTGCAACTTAGCATAAGGGAGTGTGGAGGACTTGGTCAACGTTCCCCTTCTTCTTCACAGGCTCCAAGCCAGTGCAAGTATTTTCAGTCCCCTCCTTACGCCTTCTCTAATGGGTTCTTTCTTTGGGTCCTTGCTCACCATCCCCCTCGAATTCTTTAGTATGCAAGCTATACGCAATTTGCTGAATACTAGTGCCATTAGTAGCCGCTTAGAGAAGAACAACCTCAGTGTTTTTGTTGACCTCGTTGACCAAGGTCTCCATCTCTTCATCCTCATCTGCAGAAGCAAAGTTCCTCTCAGTAATGCATCGATTCAGGTCCATATCTACAATAAAGCAAGTGTAGCCAGTTAAGTATACACACAAACATAACAAGCAAATGAGACACACATATAAACTAAATCAAGCTGGGTAGACCAACAACCAATAAGATCAATGAGTTCAACACCTTTGCTTAAAGTACTAGCAGGGCGAAGTGAGATGGAATGTTGGCTAAGTGATATTACAATTGCGGACTCGGTCCAGAAGAACCCCAACCTTAGGTAGTTTCACTTTGGGAATGTTGTAGTCCCAAGCTGAAAAAAGTTGAACTACTGTTGGGGTCAAGTTTTATATAGACAAAGTTTTCATGCCACACCCTACAATTATTCAGGAACCCGCTAAGAACTCAATGGTAGGGATCACAGGGTAAAGAGTGAACTCATCAGAGCAATTATTTATTTTTCGATGATGAAAAGGGTTTCAGAGCAGATCAATAAAAAATTAACACCGGCAGCTTCACACACATAATAGAAAAATACAAAAATGGATACTGCCTTGGGTGCAATTGACATAAACCCACTTTATACTAAGTGAGGAGATCCAACACATGTTGGGCAGAGGAAACGGCAATCCAAATTTTAGATGATTTAAATAACTAGAAAAATAACTAGGAGGAGAGTGCGAACACCCTCAGAGGCCTCAGGTGCCTTAAGCTCATGCGAACACAAAAAAGGGAAAGTGTTTTTCAAATCCTCAACATTTTAGGAATCTGTGAGGAGGCTACTAATGATGGAAGATTCGGTATAATGGTTGGAATTCTCCCCGGAATCAACAGGGATTTCACGATCGTTCGGAGCAGGAACTCCAAGGTTGTAAGAAGCAGACATCGATGAATTCAAGATCCCTAAAATCACGATGAATGGTGATGTCAATTAAACAACATGAGCTAGAAAACACCACTCGGCTAGAATCTAGAGCAGAATGACGAAGAAAGAAGAACAAAGGTTCATCAATTATAGTGAAATCAAAGTACACTATAGGAAGAACAGATACACAGACACAAATTGTTTAAGAAAAGGAAAAGGAATAAATATAGTAAAGCTGAAGAAGACGCAAGGAAACTTACTGATTTTTAGCACAGAATGTGAGAGAAAATTGGGAGCAATATAGGTGATGGAAGAAGATGAATGGCTCTGAATTTGAGTAAGAATTTAAGTAAAGAAGGAGGAGCAAAACGACAAAAAGGGAAAAAAGAGATTAGTGCACAATCATGACGATTTGACAAAAAGTAGGTTACTTTTTTGAATTCTCGAGACGGTAGCGGCATGAGTACTCTGAATTGGGGCAGGTTTTGAAGCACTAAATGCAAAGTATTTATAACAAAAGGCACTCATAACGGTAGCTGAGTCATTTACAAAACGACAAGCGAATACGAGGGAGTGAATCTCAGTTGTGAGGTTATAGCGGCTAGGCGTTATGAGGATAAAAAATACTTGCAGATTTTGAATTTCAAATGTAAGCGTGATTCCATGAAATCGCAGTATACAACCACGAAGCATAAAACACTCCATAAAGATGGTTCACACCGGGGAGCAAGCAAACATGTTACAATTACTAAATAGAAGGCGAGATAACAATGTCGTTACGCAGCTTAAAAACCTAGTCATTGCTTCGTGTAGCACAGGCTTCGTGGCTGGGGAGAGGGGGTTATGGTGTATATATCGAGCGAAGCTAATGGCCGTTAGGCCCAACTCAACAATAGTCAGCAACGAAGTAAAACCTTTTTAGCCCAAACAGTTGAAGAACCTACGCACACACTATAGAGAACGTGAGCCGATAAACAAGGAGCGAACGACAACCACGAAGAACTATGAACTCAGAAAGTGGGGGTCGTGATGCACCCCACGATCTCTATTCCTGAAAACAGGGGAACACATTCGGGTCAGTCTATAAATACATCAAACAGAGAAGAGGCTAAGGTACGCTCAACTATATAGAGAAATTCAAATTCTCAACGGAAAAGAATGACTTGATCGTCGGAGTTGTTTTCCCGGAATCACTTCCGGAACTAACTGTGCAGGCAGAGAAGATCAAGAAAATGACGACCAATGATTTACCTGAACAGACTACCACATCAAATTGTGAGTCTATATTAGAAGTTATAATGTCAGACAATGTACTTTTCCCTAAAAAAATCAAGATTTTAGCAATGTTAAATTTAGGTGTGTTCTTTCTTTCTTTATAAATTGAACTAAACTAAATTAAATTAAACTGAATCGGAATGAATAAAATAATTTTAAAAATTAATAAAAGTAATTAAACTAAACTAGATTAAAATTTACTGAATTAAATAAAATAAAACTAAAGTGAGATTAAATTAAATTAAGTGAACTGAATTATGGTTAATCATCACAATTAATTAATTGCATTTTTTATATTTTAGAGTCTCCTAATTACTCATATAAATATTTCATTTAAAAAATAATTATTCGTGTTGGGAAAAACGTCTTACAACGGTTACAATAAATTGAATTGACATTCAATTCAACCAATATCTAGCAGTAAATAATCGAGAACAATGATATCTGAATTATAAGTCAACCAGATTGGTCGTTCGTACAATTTTAGATAAGAGGTCCAATAAAAACTAAATAGCATCGCACCTCCCCCTCCTTACTCTCAAACCCTATTTTTTCTTCGAACGTCTTTTCCACATCTCTTTATCTCATTACGTGGAGATGGAGAAACAATATTTTTTCAATTAGAATTTTTTAAGTGTTCATGTTATTTTATAAGTATGGATTTATCTCGATACAATAGTATTGTTCTTCGACCTAATAAATTAGATTGTTATGTTCATGATGATCATTCAATTTAGTTATTCGCATCGATGTTTTGTTCTCGATTTGGTTGTGCAGATCATGTTTTCGCAATTTTCTTTGCATTTTTGTAGGGTTTCCATTAATTTGGATGTGTCAGGTCTGTGTTTTTCAAATTGTTTACATCTTGGGAAATACAGATCGTGTTTTGGATCAAGTGGTGTTTCAATTCTTGAAGATCCCCATATAGAGAATTGATTGATGCATGATACGCTTCGCTTTGTCAAGTGGTCATAATTTTTGCGGGAAACGAATTAATATCCTGATGGCGATATTACCGTTTTATTGGATTTTTTCTATAAAAATGCAGACGATCAGTCTGACTAACATGCAATTTAGATATTCTTGCATTTGATGAGTTATTGCTAGAAGTTAGGTTGGTTGAATGTCAATTGTACTTATTGTAATCGATGTTGGACGTTTTTCCCAGCACCTATGAATACATTTTTTTTTCCAAAAAAATCCAATGAAAAATTATAATGTCACCATTGAGATATTAACTTGTTTCAAGTGAAAATCATAACCACTTGACAGAGAGGACTGTATCACACATCAATATCGCTATGCCAAATAGGATTTTCAAGAACTGTAACACCACTTGACTCAACACGAACTATGTTGTCCAAACTATAAACACCTTGAAAAACACATATCGATCCATATAAAACACAAACGAAACCACAAACACACGAACTGTACAACCGGATCAGACAAAATACATCGATATGAACAACTAAATCAAATGATCATTATGGACACTACGATCTAAAACTTTCAGTGACTCGTGTAACCTTTCAATCTAATTTATTAACTTGAGCATGATTGTGTCTGGCCTATTAACTTGATCTTTTACTTACATGTTTGTGATTTAGCGCTCTTAAATCCATGGTTAAGCAATCCTTATAGCATTGTCCTCTCTATAGAAGAGATACTATGATTTCCTTGCTCCTGTATCTTTCATTATTATTATACATACATACATATATATATATATATATATATATACATACACCTACATATACATACATACATATGTATATACATACATATATATATATATATACATCATACATATATATATATATTACACATAACTGGTTGTGACACAAAAGCTTACCTTTAATGTGGGTTGTTTTTAGTGTAGTGGACTTATACTAGTGCAAACATAGTGCAACCACAAGCTCTCCTAGTTTGGTGAGCAAGATCTCTAGTTGCTGGCTTCTTTGGGCGTGAGAATCATTTGCTTCCTCTGTATGTCAGTTGTACGTATGGTATATCTGGCATGGGCTCCGACCGACCCCAAAGACTATAAAAATCTAGAATGAAAAATTTGATCCTCGCAGTTGGCACCACTGACGCGGGAGATTCCTGTCTAGTAGTGATAGTTCCCAGAATTGACTGCGGCGAGTCCATCATGCTCAAGTACTTGCAAAAGTTTTTAGGGGATCTACAAGGAGAAAGCTCCGACGTTCAAATCAGTGTTTGTTCTTGCTTATGTATTTTTGGGATTAGAGATCCCTTACCTTATCTGGCATTATCAGGCTTTATTTATAGGACTTTGATCATGTGACCGTTGCTAGTATATTGCGCTCCCCTCTGCTAAATAATGATCCAGCAGAGAATATCATGATATTTTCATTTTAGATTTCAAAATGAATCTCATGTAGATTTCAAAACTAGAAAATAATCCCATGTAGTTTTCATTGTAATTATTTTAGTTGTTACTCTTTATGGTCCTTGCTTCTCCACATATAAAAGCATAGATTAATAAAACAAATAGGTGGAGCCTTGAAGTTTTATATTATTATTCCCTAAAAAACATACGCACAAAATTGTCCTCAAAAAAAAGAAAGAAAGAAGAAATTTGCAAAAAGGGGAAAAAAGAAAAGAAAAGAAAAGAAAAGAAAAGAAAATAGGAGAAACAGCTTCTGGTTTCCGGTGGCGGTTCGCGTTGACAGTCACTCATCAATATCCTATACCACACCTCAGATTCATATATTTTTAGAAATGTTGATTTTTGAAGCTCCCAATCCCAAACATGGCCGCCACTAAATCAATTTTATCCATCAGTTAAACTTACAAAATTTTACCTTCAAATCCACCGGCCTCAATCTCTATCCATTTCTTCCTGCTTTGCTTCCATGTGTACTGTTCACCACGTCACTGTGTGACTGCGTGTGCCTAGGTGTAAGTTGATAAAGCCATCTAAAGAACACTAATCCCTTTGTATATGTACACTTCTTGAACTTTATCAAGACTGCGTTCTAATCAGTCTTTGCATTTGTCCCTTTTGTTTTCTTTGAATTTTTCCATCCGGGCTCCCGTTTTCCCTTGCTCTTTGGCTTCCTGATTTGTGGGTTTTGTGCTTCCTGTATAGATAGATATAGAGGCTTGTTGTAGATATAGATATGGTGGTGAAGGGGAATGATCCGGTGGTGGAGTCGTTCTTGAATACGATTGAGGTTGTAAAGGGTGCGTTTTCGCCGCTGGAGTGTAGTGTGAGGAAGGCCGCCAAGGATTTTGAGAGGTGTTTTCCGCGTATCGGTTTGAAGGGTGGTCAAGATAATGTGGGGGTGTTGAATGTTAGAAGAAAGCGGGGGGATCATGGTGGTTGTGATGGTGATGAGAAGAGGAGGGCTTTGTCTGTTAAGCCGCCGATTAAGTTCTTAGTGGGGATGTTTTCTGAGAAGAATGGGGGTGGTGGGGGGTTTATTAGGGTAAAGGAGAAGGGTGGTACTAGGGTGGGTGGAAATGGGGAGAAGGAGGATTCTGGTTGTTCTAGTTGCTGGCAGTTTGCGGTGGTGTGGTCTTCATTGATTAGTGGGGTTGTTCAGGCTTTGCCTAGTCAGCTGCGGTTTGGGAGGAAAAAGGGCCAGAAGGTTTGTGGTGATGGAGTGGGAAAGTTGCGTGTTTCTTGTCAAACTAAGGGTATGGAGTCTGAGGGTGTGTTTGGTTTAGGTTTTTCTGACAAGGGTTTGGAGCAGGAGGAAGAGAGAATGTTGCCGTTAGAATGTTTCCTTGGTTTCATAGTTGATCAGGTCATTCAGAATGTTCAGAAGTTTGATTCTCGTAATAAGGAAGTCGAGTGCAAGACTCTTAGTGTGGAGTCGAGTCCTGTTCATGAGAATCAGTTTGATCATTTTGGGGCGCTCATTAGTATTCTTGAGTGTAGGAGGGCTGACATTAATGGTTTTCTTGGAAACTTGCAATTTGCACGTGTGGGAGGTGCTCCTTCCGGCATGGTGGGCATGACCTCTTCAGACAAAGAAGAGAGTGAGGATGGAGTAAGTACTGCTGGAATTGAGGATGATAGTATAGGCATTTCTGCACTGAAGTTAGCGAATGGATTATTCAGTATTCCCTTATCGAATGTTGAGCGGCTCAAATCTACCCTGTCAACCAAGTCATTGGCTGAGCTGATTGAGCTTCTACCTCAGTTGGGGAGACCATCTAAAGATCACCCTGACAAGAAGAAGTTATTCTCGGTTCAGGACTTCTTCAGATACACAGAGGCAGAAGGTAATGTCTGCTCATTGCTGTTTTACCTAAATTCGTTTTGCCTATTTTCTTTAAATTTATTGTGCTCATTCAAGAAATGTTGAGTTACATTAGCTGCATCAATAAATTTAAATGATGTCTTTGCCATGTGTACTTTAGGCAATCATGAGTTACATTAGCTTTGTATACGTGGAAGAAGCTAAAGTTACTGCTATTATAGTCATTGAATGTTGAGTTACATTAGCTTTGTATTTGTGGAAGAAGCTAAAGTAACTGCTATTATAGTCTTTGGGTGTCGAGTTACATAGCTTTGTATGTGTGGAAGAAGATAAAGTTACTGCTATTATAGTCGTTGGGTGTCGAGATACATAGCTTTGTATGTGTGGAAGAAGCTAAAGTTACTGCTATATTATAGTCATTGAATGTCGAGTTACATTAGCTTTGTATGTGTGCAAGAAGCTAAAGGAACTGCTGATATAGTGATTAAATGGTGAGTGACATTATCTTTGTGTGTGTGGAAGAAGCTGAAGTTACTGCTAGATAACAAGAATAATAATGAAAAAGGAAATATATGGAGCAGCCTGTCTTGGGCTTTTGATACTTAATCCTGTTTGTGCTGTTGTTTGAATTAATGGGTTCTGTTTGTGTTGCAGGAAGGAGGTTCTTTGAGGAGTTGGATAGAGATGGTGATGGTCAAGTCACTTTGGAAGATCTCGAAGTTGCCATCAGAAAGAGAAAGTTGCCTAAGAGATATGCTCGGGAGTTCATGAGTCGCGCCAAAAGCCATTTGTTCTCAAGATCATTTGGTTGGAGGCAATTTTTGTCGTTAATGGAACAGAAAGAACCTACTATTCTACGAGCATATACTAGTCTCTGTTTGAGCAAGTCTGGGACACTACAGAAAAGTGAAATTTTGGCATCGTTGGAAAACGCAGGACTTCCAGCAAATGAGGACAATGCTATTGCTATGATGCGTTTTTTAAATGTAAACATGGAGGGATCTATTTCTTATGGGCACTTCCGCAACTTTATGCTTTTGCTACCATCTGATCGGCTTCAAGAGGATCCCAGGTGAGATGGCTTAATTTATCATTTACCATGTGTTTTGGATGTGGGAAGTCTTCTTAGCTTTGCATCTGGCTCGGTATGCATGAAACATTTAATGCATGAAACATTTAATGTTAGCTTCACATCTGGCTGATAGTTTGGAGGGTTGCATTTGGTGTTGGGGGGATAGGGTTTGGGGTTTCGGTATCATGCTCACATGCCCCGTTTGATGTGTTATCCCTTGCACAATCAATATCACGATCTTTGGTTGGCTTGCATCTTTGACCTGGATATTTTTGGTTATTTATTATGGCAAAGTGCTGCAATTACACTGCTTAGATTCTTGGATTCCTCATTAGCTTCTTTCCTATATTTTTCTTTCTTTCTAATCTTCTCAGGTTGAGCACTTTGAAAATCCTTTGAGCGTAAATGGAAATATGCTGCATATAGTTGGAATTATTTCTTCTTTATCTGCTCTTCGCTATGACCTAAGTGCAATTTATCCTGGCTTTATTTGTTACTGTTTATGGTTTTTTATTTTCTCCGGCTTTGCTGTTATTGATAAAAACTTGTGTTTGGTGTACTTATATTGAATCACCTGGACTGGAAAGTGCTAAATCTCATTGTTTGCACAATTGTGGGCTGTCAACTTTACATGAAGTTAAAAGATCATTTCATGTGGGCATTTCTAGCATTGACCGGTAGTTTTGACCTGCACGATCGCTATCATTTGGCACCTGCTCAAAACAATTAAGTAACCACATACTCAATGTTCTAGATTGAAGCTGGCTTTGGATTCACTTCCTTATCTGACTTTTTAGCTTTTTAAGTATGAGCATGCTGGAGAAAACATGAAATTTGCCAAGTCTTGAATGTTAGGCCTCATTTATGTTCTAGCGAGTAACTTGTATAATTTTTAATGTGCAGGAGTATTTGGTTTGAAGCTGCAACTGTTGTGGCTGTTCCTCTTCCAGTTGAGATTTCTGCTGGAAGTGTTTTGAAATCAGCTTTGGCAGGGGGGCTTTCATGTGCACTATCGACATCGTTGTTGTACCCCGTAGACACAATAAAGGTATGTTTTTAGTGAAATTTATTTTGCACATGGTGTACCTATCTGATTGAATCCCGTATTTATAAGTTTATTTATGTGCAAGATGTGTGCACAAGTGGATTTTGCATCCTAAATCAAATTCTGTTATTTCCTTTTCTGGTGCTGTTGTTGTTGATGCTTTAGTGTATTTGGTAACCATGCCAGACTCGGGTGCAAGCTTCAACACTTACCTTTCCTGAAATCTTGGCGAAGCTTCCAGAACTTGGACGCCGTGGACTGTACAGGGGTTCAATTCCTGCAATTCTCGGACAGTTTTCCAGGTTCAGTGCTCTCCTTATGATATTATTCTAGTATGTCATGTTGCTGGTATGGCTGACATCTTTATATGTGTTACAGCCATGGCTTGAGGACGGGCATATTTGAAGCTAGCAAGCTTCTACTGGTTAATGTGGCACCAACCCTTCCGGATTTACAGGTAAAGCAAATGGGGCTTTATTGCGGTCCTTCATCGGGAACATGTAGAAATGGTCCTTTTTAACTGATTAGTCTTGAGTTTGGTTCTAAGGAATAATCACAAGTTTTTAAATGTATTGATTATAATCAATTTTCCCAATATTTCTGTGCATGTGTAGGTCCAGTCCCTCGCATCATTTTGTAGCACTGTCCTAGGAACAGCAGTGAGGATACCAACAGAGGTGCTGAAACAAAGGTTGCAGGCTGGGTTATACGACAATGTGGGGCATGCTATTGTCGGTACGTGGCAGCAGGATGGTATGAAGGGATTTTTCCGGGGCACTGGGGCCACTCTCTTCAGGGAGGTTCCCTTCTATGTTGCAGGCATGGGCCTTTATGCTGAATCCAAAAAGGTAAAACTTGTGGATGTGCACTTTGCCTCTTCATTTCAGGCGTTTGTAAGAATTCATTCCGATTGTTATTTCATTTCGTGCGCAGTTTGCAGAGAAGGTGCTGTGCCGGGAGCTTGAGCCGTGGGAGACGATTGCAGTCGGGGCTTTGTCCGGTGGGCTTACTGCTGTGTTGACTACTCCATTCGATGTCATTAAGACTCGAATGATGACGGGTCAGGGCAGAGCTCTGTCCCTGCAGTTTGTGGCCGTGTCCATCATCCGGCACGAAGGCCCGCTCGGACTGTTCAAGGGAGCCATGCCAAGGTTTTTCTGGATAGCTCCCCTGGGTGCTATGAACTTTGCCGGGTACGAGATGGCCAGGAAGGCCATGATAGCGGGAAAGGGCCCATAGCATCCATACTGTGTAACCCAAAATTAGGTCTTCTGCAGTGTTTTTGTATAAGATGCTGGAAATTTTGACCCCGTTTCTCCAGATTAGACACATTTACTTGGAAATTTTGTGTGCAGGTATTGGGCTAGATTTGTGCATGCTTGGTATGATTGTGTGCATAATTTCACAATACCCCTCTTTGTTAATATAATTAAGTTTAGGTCAAGCAGGGATCAGTACCTGTTCTTTTCAAATGTGCAAAATCTAGTGAGCAGTGTGGCCCATCAAGACGGGGGTGCTGCTGCGTGCAAATTAAATAAGATGGGAAAGTTTCAGCCATCTATACACGCCTTCCGAATCTTGTGAAATTGACTGGTTTCTCCGGCACTATCCAGGTGCCACCGCTGCATATTCAGTTGTGGATGAAGCTTCCAAACAATTTCGATGAATTAATCAATGTGGAAAAAGCCTTTTATTTTCAGTTTTAACAGGACGAGCTTGGAAGTTGGAAGAAGAGGTGTCATTGTGATCCCAAGGGCGGCATAGTAGCAGGATTCGTCCTCTGCCATCCATAGCAGTGGCAAAGTTTTCCTGGATAGCTCCTCTGCTACTTTGCTGGGCATCATCATCTCTGTGGACATTTACTTGAATAAATTGTGCACATCTTTTGTTTTGTGCATATGTTGAATGTGCAGGTATTTTTGGGCCAGATTTGTGCATGCTTGGTATAACTGTGCAGTTTATGTGCATGCTTGGTATAATTGTGCAGTTTATGTGCCTGTTGGGTCTTAATTCGTTGGAGTTACAGGAAGCGGCTACCACAATAAAAAATGCTATCATTAGTCATATAACAATCATAATCTAGTTCCTTTTTTTTTTTCGCTTACTCAATCCTAATTTTTAGGTCAAGCAGTAATCAGTACGAATTATAAACCTAATTTTTTGACATTCTTTTCAAATGTGCAAAGTTTAGAAGTGAGCAGTGTGGCCCATCAAGACGATGGAAAATTCTTAGGAAATGTGGCGTTCATGAGTTTCACCAAATTGCGCCATCCGAATCTGGTTTCTCCAGCAACGTATGGATTCTTTGCCTACATGTCGGGGTGTTACTGCTACACATTCAATTGCGAATAAAACTTCTAATTAGCACAATAATTTTGATGAATTAATCAACATTAATTTATTTTTTAAATTTTACCAGTGCGAGCTTACGATACGTCGTACGGATTTTGGGAGAGGAGGCGTCCTTACGAATCCCCAGGACGGAGTAGTCGCAGGATTTGTCCTCCGCCATCCATAGCTAGGGGGAAAATATATTTTTTTGAAAGTATTCGAGTTTCACCTGAATACGTCTTGAATTTCTGTAATGGACATGACAACTTCTGGATTCTTTGTCCACCTGTTTGGGTGCCAGTGCTGCACATTCAACTGCGGATAAACGTTCTAATCAACACCACAATATCGATAAATTAATCAATAAAAATATTCTTTATTTTTTACTTTACCATGGAGGCACTTGATAAGTTTGTTAACATCGATTATTAGTTGGGCAAAATACAAAACTAACCTTATTATTTTTTGAAAGTGCCAATCTAACCCTATAAAATCTAAAAGTGCGATTCTAATCCTAAGTTTTTCATCAAATGTGCTAATAATTTTTTTTTCGTGCTATTCAGGCATTGACTTGACATTTCTGACATTGACCAAACCTAAAAAGACTAAAATACCCCTAGTCCTAAACTAAAAATTTAATGACAAAAATACCAATAGGATCCTTCTTTTGCTCCGCCGTTCTGCCACCACCGCCGCCGTAATCTGGCAGAAACTCCTTGAAGCAAATTCCATGCACGTGTTTCTCGTCGTCAGAATCACTTTCAAGAAAAGACTTTCCCGCGATTTAAGCTTATCCTTGGCCTGGAATGTGGCCGCCGAAAGCCTTCCTGGAGCTAAATCCCTTCCTACATTCTCTGCAGATCTGGGAGAATTCTGCAGGCTTCTTGATTTCATCAGACAATTTGGGGATTCTGAGCTTAATCTTCGTAGCAGAAGATCCAGCCCTCGCCATCTTTCCGCCTTGTTCCTGCTTCTTCTCAGCACTTGGTGGCTTCGTCGTGCTAAAAGGCGGAGTCTTTGCGCTGCAGCTGAACCCTAGCCTACCCAGCCCACCCTTCCTGAAGCTCGACACCATCTTCTTTTCCTCCTCCTCCGGCGGTGGCTCTGCTCATCGTCTCCATCGGTGGTGGTCGGAGCTCCGCCTTTTCTTATTTTGCCAATAAATTCTCTGCCCTTTCTTATTTTGTCGATAAGTTCTACGTCTTTTCTTATTTTATGAATATTTTTTAAACATGGGTGTAATAGTTAAATCAAATAATTCTGGTCAAATCCAAATTTCCAAGATTAGATTGACACTTTCGATCAAATATTAAGGTTAGAATTGCATTTTCAGATTTTAGTTAGATTGACACTTTTGGTCAAAATATAGGATAATTTTAGCACTTAACTCTTATTAATGTGTAGGTGCACTTTTTTTTTTAAACGGTGTACGTGCAACATCTTAAAGTGCGATGATGTGCAAATCAGGTGCAATTTCTTGTGTTAGTAACATTTTCATTCCTCATAATTTATCATTTCTTTTTTTTTTCTTTTTATAAAAGTCAGCTGTATCATAAAACTAATTAGAGATATTATTTCATAGGATATAGAAATGATTTTGTTATAGTCAAAATTAATACTTCGAAATTGTAATTTATACGCACGTGTTATTTCAAATATTGCACACAAATTCAGATATATGTTTTTAATTTATTATATTTATAACAGTATTCTTAGTTTAAATTTTCTTATACCTTTATATTTAAGTTTATATTATATTTTTCCCATCAAAATATTTAAACATCTTTACTCCATTCGTTTGTTCTCCTAATCTAATCAACACTTTTTGTCAATGTGTATGACACTGAATATTTATAGATTCAACATATAAGTAAAAAAAAGAAAAAATTTTAAACTAAAATGAACAATTAACAAGAAATAATAAGTTATACATAGTACAACTAACAAATACTCAATAAATACTAATAAATGCAATATATAAGTAAAGAAAAACAGTTCCTTAATCAAAATGAACCATCAATAACAAATGGAAATAAAAAAATAATACATACTCCTTCCGTTTTTTTTCTTCATTGGCACACTTACTAAAAGTGGTATTTTTTTTAATTGGCACTTGCTATTTTGGGTAAGTTTAAAGTTTTTACATCCACTCATTTTACTTTCTCTTCTTTCAATTCAATTTCATCCACTCATTTAGCATCTCCTCAATTCTAACACCAAAAGAGAGTGACAATGAAAAAAAAACGGAGGGAGTAGTACAATAACAAGTACACACGGAGGGAGTAGTACAATAACAAGTACACGTTGGATACCAACATATGCAACATATAAGTAAACAAATGCAATTTCTAATTCAAAACTGATAAGCAACAATATTCTACATTTTTCTTCGTTTGCTTGGCAAAGTACATTGATCTCTTCTCTCCATCGGATAACACTGCTGTAACCGTCAATTAATTTACCGCATGAATAACCAATTTCGAAACAACAATTAAAATATGAAAATATTAAAGAAAGCCGAGTTTCACCTGAATACGTCCTGAACTTTTTTAAATCGAAGATTAATTTTTCCAGCGACATATAGATTATTCCTCCACCTGTCCAAGTGCCACCGCTGCACATTCAAATGTGGATTAACTTTTTTTATCAACACCAAAATTTTGAAAAATTAAGCAATATAAAAAAATTCTTTATTTTTAATTTACAAAAATTTGTGTAAAATCATTCCACCATATCTCATGGTGAGACGAATAACTAAATTGCAATTATAAACCATTTTACATCCGTGCACGTGGATGTAGGGACGGAGCACAGCATGGATAAATTTATGGATTGCTATTTCACGCCCTGTATTTTACTTGATTACGCCCTGTATTTATACTATTTAATATACAATATGTATTTTTAATTTAATTTAAATAATTTAAATAATTTAATATTAATTAAACTAATTATTTATTTAATTGCGGCCGTGGCCGCGCTCCTTCTCCTCCGGTCTGCCGCCGCCGCCGCACTCCTCTCCTTCTCCTCCTTCTCCTCCGGTCAGTTCGTATTCTCCGCCGCGCACATCGCACCTCGTCTTCTCCGGCACCGACATCGGACCTCGTCTTCTCCGCCGCGCGCGCACCTCGTCTTCTCCGTCGTTCCTCTTCCCTCTCCGGCGACGCCGCGGTTCTCTCCTCTCCGTTCTCTCCGCTCCGTTCTCCGCTCCCGTTCTCCTCGCCCAGTCCGGGCTCCGTTCTCCTCGCCGAGCTCCACTCCGTTCTCATCGGCCGGTGGCGAACCGGGATGGTTCCCGTTCTCCTCGCCCAGGTCAGTTCCGTTCTCCACGGACTGGTGGCGAACCGGGATGGTTCCCGTTCTCCTCGCCCAGGTCAGTTCCGTTCTCCACGGACTGGTGGTGAACCGGGATGGTTCCCGGTCTCCTCGCCCAGGCCGGTTCCGTTCTCCTCGGCCAGTGGCGAGCCGGGCTCCGTCCCGTTCTCCTCTGCCCAGTGGCGAACCGTCCCGTTCTCCTTCGTCCCGTCCCGTTCTCCTTCGTCCCGTCCCGTTCTCCGTCCCATTCTCCTCGACGGCGGGCTTAGCTTCGATCGACGATGGGCTTCGATCGACAACGGGCTTCGATCGACGGTGGGCTTCGATCGACGGCGGGCTTAGCTTTGATCGACGGCGGGCTTCGCTCGATGGGGACGAAGGAGGAGAGACGGAGGGGTTAGGGCTTTGCTCGGTGGCGGTGGCACACGGCGCAAACCGCCGGAGAAGACGAAGAAGAAGAGAAAAAGGTGGTGGTGGTGGTGGCGGCGGCGCTGGCGCACGGTAGCGGCGGAGATCGGCGGTAGTGGCGCACGACGGCGAGGTGGTGGCGCACGGCGGCGCGGTGGTGGTGCACGGCAGCGCGGTGGTGGCACACAGAGCGGCGACGGTTTTTTTTTTGTTTTTGATTTTTGATTTTTGATTTTGATTTTTGTTTTATTTTAAAATCTTAATATTAGTATTATATATATATATATATATATATATATATATATATATATATATATATATATATATATATACGTATTAGGGTGTAAACTAGTAAAATACAGGGCGTGATATAGCAATACCCGTAAATTTGCACATGAAGAAATAGGGACAACATGGTGAAATCCGTGCGTGAAGATATAGCCGTTGGGAAAGCATGGAGAAATGCTATCAGTAAACGTACGCAGCAAGAGGGAATGGAACCCTTAAACCTTTACCTCCCTAACCACACTGATAAAAAATCCAAGCTTATTTTTGTTACATATTTCCCATTCTTAAATTACTTATTTAACAACTTCTTTCATTTTTCTTTTCTCCTCTTTTATTTAAAAATATATGTTTTGATTATAACTGAAATTTATATTTACAATTCATGTTTCAAATTAATAGATCATACGTAATTTTAATGTTATAAAATCTGAAAGTGCGATTCTAACCTTAAGTTTTTCATCAAATGTGCCGATAAAGCCCTTTTTCCACTATTCTGGCATTGACTTAACATTTTCTGACATTGAACAAACCTAAAAAGACTAAAATACCCCTAGTCCTGAAACTAAAAGTTTAATGACAAAAATACCAATAGGATTCTTCTTTCGCTCTGCCGCTCTGCCGTTCTGCCACCACCAATGCCGTCGGAATCTGGAGTTTTGCTGGGCGGAAACCCCTTGAAGCAAATTCCATGCACGTTGATGTGTCCATTTTAGATGCACATTTTGGGACATTTTGGGACATTTTGGGATAATTTTTGTGCTCTTCTGTTATCAGGAACTTGTATTTTACCTTGAAGTTCTCTGAGGAGAGGTAAGATAGACTTTATGCCCCTTTACCTTTTCTAAGTGAATTTTGTGTGACAAGGAAATAATATCGACATTTGAAGACCGGAGGCCATGAAGATCATCTTTTGATGACTTTGAAGATTAGCTTTGAAGATTTGAACACTTGAAGAGTTGGAGGATTGTGTAATGGTATGAGGGCCAGAAGACAAGAAGAAGAACAAAATATGTTTTGTTCTGGGCACCCGCCGCGAGTCGCGATGGACCCTGTCGCGACTCGCGACCAATGGGTGACCAGAAATCCATCCTTTTTTTTTCTTGTACTATAAATAACACTTTATCTTTTATCTTTCCTCACTTCTTCTTCATCGCAATTTCAGACCAAGAACCCTAGGTTTTCTATCTTTTTCATCTTGTTTCATCTTTGATTTATGTTTGAATTGTTGTTGATAATTAGTATGTGTTTTAGGAGCTAAACTAATCTCTTGAAGCAATTGATTGAAGCTTCCAAACTTATGTAGTGATATTCTTGATTTTGCTCATTTATGAACATTTATGGGAAAGAATTTATTGTTCCATTAAGGTTATATTTTGCTTCATTTATATCATGGGTTGTTTGAGAATAGGAAGTGTTTATATGGTTGAAGCGTTAGGGTGTTAGGAAAGTTGCAAATTTCTTGACTCTTTTGGCATGAAAATCTAAGAACATGAACTTAGAACTTCTAGTGTATAATGTGTTGCAAATTTTTCTAGATAAGTATGTTAATGTGGATTGTTCTCATATTTTTGATATAGATGCAAAGAAAAGTTGAACCTTGAATGTGGTTTGCTCTAGGGTTAGCCTAATAAATGTTTTATTTGGTTAAATGACTATGTCTTTGGTAGAAGACTTGTTGTTATCAAATCTATGGTCCTTCGTGTGAAATACCATTGAAGAAATACCTTTATGGTGTAGTTTGCCTAAAGTGATTGTCAAAGAGGTTTGCAAATTGTCGTTGTTTACGTTTGCAAATTACTATTAAGAAGGAATGAATGTGGATCTTTGATTGGGAATTGATAGCATTCCCCGTAAGCAATAAATGTTAATGAATAAGTAGATGAATCTATGATCTATAAGAAGTTTGGAAGTGGAAGTCGATTGCCCCCAAGGCTCCGTAATTGTTGTTTGGGATAAGTGCCAATATAACCCTAATGACTTGGGTAAGTGCGAATATAACCTTCGGATAATTTTTAGTGCAAAAACAACCCTATTTACTCAATGTAAGTGCTAATATAACCCTACATAGTATATTCCGGCATTGACTTGTCATTTTCGGTCATTAACCAACCAGAAATGACCACCATGCCCTTTGGGCCAAATTCAAAAGCTTAAAAACCATTCTACCCACCAAGAACACACAGCTCTTCCGCCGCACCATTCATTCCGACGCCATCCCGCCACTCCTCCAGCGCCGCTCAGCCTGTTCACAAAAGAAAGACACACTTCATTCTTGCCATCCATCAAATTCATTTTCTTTGATTCTGCAACAATGACAGCTTTTGCTCTGAATAAACAACTCCAAAGCACCATATTCGTCACACTCATCCATCTCTTCCTTTGCTTTACCCCACATCACTGTATAGAATCCAAGATCAATCACTTTATAGAACCCAAGATCAATCACCGTTGCTCCAAGAATGTTGTCCCCAAATACAAGAACAACAAAAATAAACAAAAAATGGATAAACAAAAACTTCTCTTAAATTACATGTTCTTGGTGTGGTGAGAGTTGCTTCGAATCAGACATAAATTGCTTCGAATCGTCACTCCACCCAACTCTGACACTCTGCCACCCACCCACCTCGCCCAACGCCACTCCGCTCCACCACCATCGCGATGCCCGATGTCACTCCACCCCGGCGCCACCGTAAAGCCCCAAACCACCCTGCCCGACACACTCTGGTCTGCCACCATCGTGATGCCACGACGCTACCCAGCCCTGGCGCCACCGCTAAACCCTAACCCACCCCCTCCGATGCCATCCCGCTTCGATGCCACCCCACACAAGCCACCCCGACCGACGCCATCCCGCAAATCGAAGAAGAAGCAAAGAAGACGACAAAGAAAGAAAATCAATGAAGAGGACAAAGCCGGAGCCCAAATCGATCAAAGAAGAAGCAAAGGAGTGGTATAATTGAAGTTTTAAATTATTTTCAGTTTTTTTTATTATTTTTCATATGGGTAAAAGTTTCTTTTCATGTTATTCTGGCTAAACACTACCGGAATGAGTATATTTGCACTTACCTTTACTATCTAGGGTTATATTTGCACTTTCAATTATCAAAAGGTTATATTGGCATTATGTAAATTAGGTAGGGTTATAAAAGCACTTTTCTCTTGATGTTTTAATCATATTTTTAGTTGTGTATAATTATCATTGTTCCTTTACTTTGCTTGTTACTTGTCTTTAAATTCATAATTTAGGATAAAAAAAACCAACCAAAACCCCCCTATTTACATGCTTTTATATGTATCTATATATGTCCTTATCTAGTATATTTTCTACTATATATGTTTAAACACTTGGAAAGATCTCTCTTCTCGTGGACGACCCTGACTTGCCATTATCTACTTAATTGTAGATAGGAAGCATTCGGGATTAAAAATATAACTTTGAGAGGTACGACGACGACCTCCCAAATTTTGGCGCTACTGCCGGGGAAGAGACATTTATTTTTAAGTGTTTGGGCATATTATGTGTGATTATGTGCTAATTTTAAATATTTGTTAGTTTGCTTTTATTTTGTTTTCTTAGTTGATTTTCCATTTTCGCTTGGCTTGGAGATGTATTGTTCGAGTTCTTGGTGTATACTTCGTGTGAAAACCCCAACCGTAATAGTTGAACCTTGTCTACAAAACTAACAATTTATGTTACTGTATAATAGGGAAATAAAATAATTTATTAAATGTAATTAGAAATACAAAAATCTATGATGATTGTGAAAAATAAAAGGTAATAAATGAATCCAATCATTACCGAAGAGTAACAAAATTCTTCTGAAGTAAGATCTCTAGTGAGAATACTAACATGCAGTACCACGATAATTACTGCAACAAAGACTGACTTTAGTCTTGACATTTTATCAGCAAAAGATTGAGAAATATATAAGATAGAAGAGGAAATGTGGTTTTGAAATGTCGGATAAATTCATATATACATATATACTATAAAATATAGCCGTTTATAACTGTTATATTACAGTTGGGAATATAGCCGTTTATAGCCGGTATATTATCACTATACACATGTTGACTAATTATAATTAAATGCTAAGAGTTAGTGTTGTCAAAGAAGATTGAAGTGGATGTGGGAAGGAAAAGATTCTCCTCATTATTAGTTGCTGGAGTCAAGGCTTAACAAATGATTTGCAAAGGGGCGACTGGAATATTGGCTTATATTTTAAATAAGCCAGTGGACCAGTTAAAAGGAGAAAATATAAATGTGGTCCAAGACTTCCATGAGGTATTTCTAGAGGAACTCGTAAGTTTACCTCCTGAAAGGGAGACTGAGTTTACCATTGATCTGGTACCTGGGGCCGCACCTATTTCTCGAACCCCATATCGTATGGCACCGTTAGAGCTACAGGAGTTGAAGCTACAACTTGAAGACTTGTTGACTTGAGGATTCATTCAACCGAGTACCTCTCCCTGGGGAGCCCCAGTGTTGTTTGTTAAAAAGAAGGATGGCTCTCTTTGAATGTGTATCGATTATCTAGATGATTAAGAATAAATACCCCCTTCCCATTATTGAGGAGTTATTCGATCAACTCCAAGGAGCAGTTGTATTTTCCAAATTGGATTTACGACAAGGGTACTACCAGTTTCGAGTGAAGGGGGAGGACATACCCAAGACTACTTTCAATACTCGATATAGTCATTATGAATTCCTAGTAATGCCATTTGGGGTGACCAATGCACCAACTACTTTTATGGACCTCATGCATCTAGTATTTTGGCTATACTTAGACGAGCTTATTGTCCTCTTCATCGATGACATCCTGGTCTATTCCAAATCTCAGCAGGAGCATGAAGGGCATATAATGAAAGTATTACAACTGCTTAAGGAGCACAAGTTGTACGCCAAGTTTAGCAAATGTGAATTCTGGCTAAACTAGGTGAACTTTTTGGGGCACGTGATTAGCAAGGAAGGAATATCCGTGGATCCATCTAAAGTTGAGACAGTTCTAAACTGGAGAGTGCCAAACAATAGTACTAAAGTCCAAAGTTTTCTTGGACTAGCAGGGTACTATAGGCATTTTTATTAAATACTTCTCTAAGCTTGCATCCCCTTTATTCTACTTAACTCAGAAAGGAGTTAAGTACGAATGGAATGAGAAGACCGAATCTAGTTTTTGAGAATTGAAGAAACACCTGACCACTGCCCCAATCCTTACCCTACCTGAGGGAAAGTATGGATTCATAGTATATACTGATGCTTCAGGAGATGGTCTCGGGTGTGTATTGATGCAAAGGGGCCACGTGATTACTTATGCATCTCGAAAGTTGAAATTTTATGAAAAGAATTACCCCACCCATCTGCAGTGGTGTTTACCTTAAAAAAGTGGCGACATTACTTATAAGGAGTCACAATTGAAGTAATGTTAGATCATAAGAACCTGAAGTACCTATTTTCCCAAAAGGACCTGAATATGCGCCAACGTCGGTGGATGGAGTTTTGGGGGGATTATGACTGTGTAATTAACTATCATCCTGGCAAGGCAAAGATGGTTAGACGCACTAAGCCGGAAGGTGAATTTGGCGCACATATGGATAAAGGAGGCAGAAATGTTATCGCAAGCAGAGAATTGGGAATGCGAGACCAAACCTGATCGATTTGTATTCTTCAATCTAAGGGTACAAGCTGAGTTACCCACAGATATTAAGAAAGCTCAAGAGTCAGATAAATCATTGGTAAAGAAGAAAAAGCTTGTTGCTGAAGGGAAATTACCAGATTTTGAAGTAGACAGTGAAGGAGTGTTGACCTGTAAAGGCAGGTTTTAGCTACCCCAAAATTCATCAACCACCCAAAGAGTGTTGGAGGAAGCTCACCGATCCAAGTATACAGTGCACCCAGGTGGAACCAAAATGTACGACCTGAAACGATGGTACTATTGGGATAATATGAGGAGGGACATAACGGACTATGTGGCACGTTGTTTGGTGTGCCAACAGGTTAAGGCTGAACATCAGAAACCATCAGAGTTGTTACAACCATTGGAAATTCCGAGTGGAAATGGGATCACATCACGATGGACTTCGTGACAAGACTACCTCAAACACCGAAGAATTCTGACGCAATATAGGTGGTGGTTGACAGGTTGACCAAGTCGGCTCATTTCCTGCCGATCAATGTTAAATACTTCTTGGAAAGACTGACTGTCCTGTACATCCGGGAAATTGTAAGATTGCATGGGGTACCGGTAACTGTTGTGTCTGATAGGGATCCAAGATTCACTTCCCATTTCTGGAGGCAACTATAAGCCGCATTGGGAACCAAATTGAACTTAAGTACAAGTGCCCATCCATAGACAGACGGGCAGTGGAGAGAATAATTAAAACTTTGGAGGACATGCTCCAAAGCTGTGTTATGGATTTTGGGGGAAGTTGGGACGCTCATTTACCTTTGGTAGAATTCACTTATAACAACAGTTACCATTCGCCCATTGGTATGGCTCCATATGAAATACTCTAAGGAAGGAAGTGTCGAACACCCCTCTTTTGTGATGAAGTGGGAGAGAAAATTTTTTTTCCAGTTACCAGTATACCTTGGGTTGAGGAATCCATGGATAAGGTCAAACAGATAAAGCAGTGCTTACAGATGGCTCAAAGTAGATATAAGAGTTACGCGGATCATCATCAGGAGGGATTTGGAGTTTGGAGTAGGTTACCAAGTGTTCTTGAAGGTAACCCCTCACAAGGGTCTCGTCCAGCATGGCAAGAAAGGAAAATTGAGCCCTAGGTACATTGGCCCTTTTGAAGTCGTACAACGAGTCGGGCCAGTTGCATATCAACTTAACCTACCTAGCCAGTTGGGGAAATTACATGATGTTTTCCATGTGTCACTTCTGAAGAAGTACCACCCTGATCTCGAACATGTGCTAAACAATGAAGACTTAGAAGTGAATGAAAAACTGATGTATGAGGAAAATCCCATAAAAATATTGGATAAAAAAATAAGACATTGCGAACCAGGGAGATCCCTATGGTTTTGGTATTGTGGAGAAATCAGAAGGTCAAAGAAGCAACTTGGGAGTTGGAAGCAGACATGAGGAGTACTTACCCGGAGTTGTTCACGGGAAATGGGAATTTTGGGGACGAAATTCATTAAGGAATGGAGATTGTGAAAACCCCAACCGTAATGGTTGAACATTGTCTACAAAACTAACAATTTATGTTACTGTATAATAGCGAAATAAAATAATTTCTTAAATGTAATTAGAAATACAAAAATCTATGATGATTGTGAAAAAAAGGTAATAAATGAATCCAATCATTACTAAAGAGTAACAAAATTCTTCTGGCGTAAGATCTCCAGTGAGAATACTAACATGCAATACCACGATAATTACTGCAACAAAGACTGATTTTAGTCTCAACATGTTATCAGCAAAAGATTGAGAAGGATATAAGATAGAAGAGGAAATGTGATTTTGAAATGTCAGATAAATTCATATATACATATATACTATAAAATATAGTCATTTATAACTGTTATATTACCATTGGGAATATAGCCGTTTATAGCCGGTATATTATCACTATCCACATGTTGACTAATTATAATTAAATGCTAAGTGTTAGTGTTGTCAAAGAAGATATATATATATATATTTGTGTGTATATATACAATAATAATAATAAATAAATAAGTAAGTAATAAATAAATAAGTGAATGAATGAACAAGTAAGGAAAATTAAGGAGAAATGGAATTGTCGGGAAAAGAGAAAATAAACGGCGGACGTAAGAATTTGATCCAAAGTAATTTTGACAAGGAAATAACTGGGAGAAAGAAACGACGGACGTAAAGATTTTATCCAAAGTAATTTTGGGCAAATGAAAATTTCTGGAAAGAAGAAACGGGCGGCGGACGTGAGAAAGTTATCCAATGTAATTTTTGGGCAAGTGGATGTAGGATTACATGATAAAATTTCAGGTTGGTAGGTGTCAGAACCTATGTTTTATCCAGTATAAATATTAGGTCTCCAGTTCTTACCTCCTCACACAAGCTTTAAGAAAAATTTCTTGTCAAAAGAATAGTGGTGAGCAGTGGTAAAGCAGGAAACGGAAGTTGCCAAGCCCAAGTTTAACCATAGTGAGTGTTTTCATTGCCTTAGCATGAATTGAAGTAATATATATATATATATATATATATATATATATATATATATATATATACATATTGTCTTGTATGCGTACAGATTGCCACCAGTGAATAGTACCCCTCGAACCCCTGTCCTCGAATCCCTATTTTACCCCTGCCCTTGAATCCCTGTCCTCGAACCCCTACTGAACCCCTGCCCTCGAACCCCTGCTAAACAGTACCCCTCGAACCCCCTGTCCTCAAACCCCTGTCCTTGAACCCCTGTTAAACAGTAACCTCTCGAACCCCTGTCCTCAAACCCCTGCTAAACCCTTGCCCTCGAACCCCTACTAAATAGTACCTCTTGAACCCCTGCTAAACCTTTACCTATCAAGCCCTTGTCCTCGAACCCCTACTGAAACTACATCTCGAACCCCTGTTAAACAGTAACCTCTCGAAACCCTGTCCTCGAACCCCTACTAAATAGTACCTCTCGAACCCACTGAAAACCTTCACCTCTCGAACCACTGAAAATTTCACCTCTCGAACTACTGAAAAACTTCACCCCTCGAACCCACTGAAATACTTCACCCCTCGAACCTTACCCCTCGAACCAGTACCACTGGAACCTTACCTCTCGAACCACTTACCACTCGAACCTCACCACTCGAACTGGAAATACTTACCACTCAAACTGGTATTACTTACCACTTGAACCTCACCACTCGAACTGGTAATACTTACCACTCGAACCTCACCACTCGAACTGGTAACACTTACCCCTCAAACCAGTACTACCCGATACCCATTCCACTTGAACCTTCTCCACTCAAATTCTTTACTCGAAACCCTACCGGAACCCAACTACTTAAACCCCTGTACTCAAAATACATACTCAAACCTGTGCTTGAACTCCATTATAAAGGGACATACCTGTCAAAATTAAATTGATAATATATACTGACTGTTAAACTGAGTGTGTATATTACTGTGTTCAATTTTAGTGAAACTGAGTTATGAACTACTCCGATATTTTTCTGTGAATGAACGGCTTGTAATTTATCTTGCCGTGTCAAACTTGAATCATATACTGCTATGATATGTTATGTGGATGACCGGCTTGTACTTTATCATTCTGTGTCAAACTTGAAATATCTACTACCTGATTACCTGTCTGTGATTTTGGGGCCCCCAACGCGATTGTAGTTCGGTCAAAGTCGGTGAGGAACGGTTTTGACCGGACCGTCTGATTAGATCGGCTACTCGTGGAGTTTCTGGTATGCTAGCATTACCCACTGTACTGGACTGATACGAGCTCGTAACTGAACATCTGTTTGGGCATGGTTAACGAGACTATATACTGGACTAACTGATGGCCTTTGGGCACTATTGAAAGGTTGTGCCTTGTATGTTAGCTAGAGTTGCCACATAGGCACTTGGCAGTAACTTGGCATTAACCACCCGTATCCTTTTACTATGTGCTAGGATGTATGTGGCTATTTTTTATTTGATATTCTGTGATCACTAAAATTCCACAGGGTAAATACTGGCAATGAAACCTCACTAAGCAAGGCTTACCCAAGTTAAACAGCCATTTTCAGGTGAAGAAGAACTGTAAGAGAAAAGCCTTTGATGTCTTTACTTATTTTGAGAGAGATCCTGGATGAACTTTAATATGAATTTTGAATCTGTAATTGTTAGGTGAAACTTTCATTTAACATTAACACTTTCGCTATAATATTAAGGTAGGATTTGAACTTATCTAAATCACTTCCGTATATAATCTATCTGCTTGTTACTGTTATCATTTTTGGTAGCACGACCAAACCTGACCCGACACTGTACGTTAGGTTTGGGGTGTTACATTTCATACACGTTCCTCTTCATAAGAACCCCTACACTACGACCTCGAGTTAGAGTTGAATTTGAGATGGGCTAGGAGACTTTCTTGGGAAAGTGTGAATAACCCTCCCAGTGACCATTTTGCGGACACTTCTACATCTATAGAACATCAAGATGAGAATGAAGGTGACATTCTGGGAGGAGGACCTCAACATCCCCCTCTCCAAGGAAGGGAGATTCCTTTGGGGAAAGCCTTATTGAGAGACATTATGACCCCCAACCTTGACCAACAACCGATGTGCATTAAATATCCTTTGGTTGGACCACATGGAAATTTTGAGTTCAAGACTGAGTTTATAAACATACTACCTATCTTCCTTGGTAGGCAAGGGGAAAATTCCAAAAAGCATCTCACCGAGTTCAATTTTTTATGTGGTGGTATGGTTCCCCAAAGAGTAGATGAATACTCTATAAGTTGAAGGCATTCCCATTCACATTGAGGGAAGGATTGGCTCCACAACCTACCACCCAAGAGCATTAAAAGTTGGCTTGACATGAAGATGAAATTTCTAGCCAGGTACTTTCCAGCCACGATGTCCGCTGCTTTGAAGAAGGATATAAGCAACATCCTCCAATGACATGAAGAGTCTCTTTTTAACTATTGGGGGAGGTTTAATAAGCTTCTCATGAGTTATCCGTACCACGGCTATTCTGAGGGAGACTTAGTCTACTATTTCTACAATGGTCTTCTTGATAAGGACCAAAGACTAGTGAGGAATTCTTGTGGTGGTACCCTAGGGAACAAGACTTCAACGAAGGCTATGAAATTGTATAAGGAGCTAGCCGAGGAGTCAAGAAACTTTACCTCAAGGGCCGATCTGAGAAGAAGAAATCCAATGCCCACAAGTGATTCTTCCAATAGTGGAAAGCTCAAGGACCAAGTCTAGGCCCTTACTTCTATTGTAAAATCCTTGATGACCAAGCCCAGAAATGTGCCACATGTTAAATCTTGTGAAATTTGTTCATCGGCGCATCCTATAGACACTTGCCCTACTTTCCAAGATGACTATGTAGAGGAGGTAAGTGTCACGGGGTTTCAAGGAGGCCAAGGTTATCAAGGAAACCAAAGCTCTCAAGGTTATCAAGGATGGAAAGGTTATCAGGCTATTAAGGGAATCAAGGTTACTGGAACTGGCCTTACAATTCGGGTAATCGTGATCACCCAAATCTTCGGTATAGAAACCCTCAAGGAGGCCAAAATACTCAACCTTACCACCCTCCTTAACAATAATACCAGCCCCCACAAAATAATTTTCCAAGGCTCCAAAAAAAGCCTAAAGACCAAGGGGAGAGCTCATGCTTGTCAAAAGATAAGGTGATGCAAGCCATTCACCGGTTGAGCATGTGCACAGAGAAAGGAAAAAAAAATTCCAAGATGAAGCCAAGGCGAGCATCAAGAACTTGGAAACTCAAGTGAGCCAAATAGATCAAGTGGTGAATCGAATTGAGGCATGGGAAACTGGAAAACTTCCCTCCCAACTGGAGATCAACCCTAAAAAAATGTGAGTGCAATCTCATTGAGGAGTGGAAGGGAAGTGAAGGAGTCTGAAGCAAGGGTTGTTGAGCAGGTGGTTGAAAAAGAAGAAGACCTTGAAAAGAAGGTCGAGGAGTTAGCCAAGGAGAATGAGAGTGAAAGGGAAGAAATTGAGGTGGAGATATTTGTGCCAAGGCCAGGATCAAATCATGAAACCTCATCCCCACCTCACAAGAAGTCAAGAGGGCGGAAATCCCTATCTATGTTCTGGAGCCACCATTTCTGGAGGCATTAAGGGATAGGAGGACCAAGGAGGAAAACAAGGACATCTACGAAGTCTTTTGTAAATGCGAGGTAATTATTCCACTCTTAAATGTTATAAATAAAGTTCCTAGGTATGCTAAGTTTCCTAAGGAATTGTGTACCGTTAATAGGAAACAACAATCGAAGAGTAAGAAAAACAGTGTGAAGAGTGAATATGTCTCTGCCGTGTTTGATGATGAAATGCCTTTTAAATGTGATAATCCGGGAATGTTTACAATCCCTTGTAAGATAGGAGGAAAATGTGTTAACAATGCCATGCTAGACTTAGGTGCTTCAATTAATGTGATCCCGTATTTCTTGTATGAAAGTCTAGATCTAGGCACTTTGCACAAAACCAGGGTTGTTATCCAACTAGCCAACCACTCTAGCACATACCCAAGAGGTACTGTGAAGGATGTGTTGGTGAAAGTGGACTCCTTAACATTCCCCGCCAACTTTTATGTTCTTGAAATGGAAGGTGGTAATAGTGCTAAACCTATTCTCTTAGGTAGGCCATTTTTAAAGACTTTAAGGACAATAATTGATGTTTATAGTGGAAATTTAACCATGGAATTCAGTGGGCGGAAGATAGAATTCGACAATAAAAATTCTATTGAGCATCCTAGTAAATACCATTCTTTACAAACTATTAATGTTGTTGATGATATAGAGCAAGATGTATTTGATCCCAATTATGGTAGTTCCTTAAATGTTTCCATAGATGATGCTTTGAGTGATGCTTTGATTGCAAGTGTTTTAGTACTAACTTGAAGGAAAACAACAATGGTGAATGCTCTCTTGGAAAAGAAACATTTGACACCTTTCATGTGTCCACATGTAAGCTAATGGGGGGTGAATTTCCCTCATTCTCTTCAGAAGACTTTGGTGGTAGAGTGCAAACCACCACCGAAAGTTCTTAATTGTTTATTCCTTGGAGAAGGAGAGAAACCCCCGAATGCTCACTTGACTGAGATCACCGTGGAAGAAAAAGGTGAGTTATTCAGAATTTTAAGGGAACATAAGGAGACCCTAGCCATGGTGTGTGAAGTATTGTTTGGGGATGATATGGATCCCACATGTTTTGACCCGGATCAAGGAAAAGAGACCAAACTCTTTGGCTCATTTTGTGAGTAAGAAAAGAAAGGGAGTAAGTAGTGCCGACGACGTTAAATAAACTTGTTTTTGATCATCCAGATCGTCACTCAGGACTTCCCGTTGATGTTTAAATTTGAGTTTTTGTTATTAGTTTCATTATTTTGCTTTGTTCTTTTTATGGTATGTTTCTTTTATAGTGATTTGAAGAGCTTGAAGCTGGACTCATGCAGGAAGGAAAGCAATGAGAAAGGAAGAAAAGGCTTGGGCATTGGTAACATTGAAAATTTTCCTAAGTACCAGGCATGTGTAACCATCGTGAGTCACGACCGTTACATTGTGACTCACGACGAGATCATGGATTTCTCACAAAATGTGAGCTCTTGGGCTCAAGATTTTGCGACTCACAACGATCATATCACGGGTTGCAACAGTCCTATTGCGGGTCACGATGGACCATCGCAAGCCGCGATGGTTTGGTCGCAACACACGACCAAGTCAGGAAGAATTTTGAAATTATGGCTTCTCATGGGTAAGATATCGTGATTCGCGACAGACCAATTGCGGCTTGCGATAAGAGAGTTGCCTTCAAGTGCTTCGTTGACATACCCATCATGAGTCGCGATGTGTGCATTGTGTGTAACTTGCGATGGTTGTACAGTACTGTTTTGAAAAAAATGGGCACCACCTAGACTCTTCTTAACTCCTTCACCTTCAAAAACCTCCCACCATCTCTCCACCAATCCTCCACTCAAATCCAACCACCAAGCCATCGAAAACACCTACTCCATCCTCCATAGCCTCTCAATCTTCCACAAACACCCACAAATGCTCCCATTTCGTTGGAGAACACAAAATCCTAGAATTTAGGGTTTTTATTTTATTTTGAGCATACCAGTGCGAAATTATTTGTGGGCTTGATTCCTTATTCCCCTAAGAATCTAAGTGGTACATTTTCTCACTTTCTTGTACTTGAATTGTGATTTTTGTTATATGATTGATTCTATTGGACATTGTGTGGATTGTATGTGATGCTTTATGAATTGGGGTTGTTGGAACTTTGTAGATTTTGGTGTATATTGTGCTTATGAATCTAATTTGATAGAGATTGTGGCTATGGGCTAACATTGTGCGTATGTTGAATTGCTTGGGTTGATATGAGCTATTGACTATGGGAGACTATTGTTCTTATGATAAGTTCTTAAGTTGATATGGGATAATATTGTGCCTATGTTGAATTGCTTATGTTGGTGTGAGTTAGTGACTATGTGATAAAGTTGTGCTTATATTCATATGAGATTTTGACCAAGAAAATAAGTGATTGCCTAAGTTATGATTGTTGGAATTGATTGAGGCTTGTTGGCTTGGTTGATATTTGGTTGTGTTGACCAACTGGCTATGGATTGGTTGTGTTGGCTTGTTGAGCGCAATAGATATTTGTATGTAATTGTTGTCGTGCTTGAAGTAGTTTAGCTATGGGACTTAAATGTTAGCATTTTGAAAAGTGTCAATGATAACTAAACTAGTTAGGCACAATTGTGTTCATTGGATGTAGCATATAGGATATTTAACTATGGGAAAACCCTAATAAACTTGAAAGTGTTGACATGTTAAAAGTGACATGAACTTTGTATGTAATTATGGATGATGCTTAAACAAGTTTTGCTTGAACTTAAGTGTTAGCATTTTGGAAATGTTGAGGTTAGCTAAACTAGTTTCAAAATAATTGTGATTCCAAAATATTTCATATATTCTTGTGAATTTGACATATTTGTTGTGGTTGTTAGACATGGCCCCACCAAGAGACCTAGGGCTCCTCCCTGAGGTGCACACACCGCCGCTCCACCTTCACCTTCGCCACTGGATTCAAAGCCAAACCCTATACCTCCTTCTTCTGACCAATAATTGGGTTTGACCCGAATCACCGGATCATATACAGATAGGTGGGATGTCCTAGTTACCCGCAAGCTGATAGAGATGAGCTTCATTGAACATACAAAACTTGATACTCTCGGGTTGCTAGAGCCAGTTCACTGCCTCCTCCCTACAGGAAGGTTGAAGGGTTTTATGGGAAAGAGTGCCCTTATTTACCAATGCTACACATTGGAATTCCTATCCACTATCAGAATATGTAGTATGAGAGATAGTGAGCCCTGTGAGAGGTACATTCGTTTCCATATGGATAATGTATCTTGAGAGATGACAGTCTCGGATGTCGAGGCAGCGTTTGGATGGGAGACAACAGAGATCCGGGCAAGGTTGGACCCAGTGGCCAGGAGCACTCAATCCAGGAGGACATGTTGTTCTAGAGGAGAATTAATAGGAGGCTGAAGAACTCCCATGAAAAGAGTAGTGTCATTATCCATCTCGCACTCTATTTGGTGCACCGGTTCTTAGCGGCCACAGTGTTATGTTCGACAAAGCCGACGAACATTCCAGATAGTGATATTCATTTCCTATGGCATATGAGGAGTGAGGGGTTGGGATATGGAGTCTAGGCTGAGTTATGGATGAACAGGGTTGTCGAGTTGGCTGAGAAGCCAAAGGGCATGATTAGTGTAGGAGGCATGACTACACTTAGGTGGAGCACTTGGGATTAGTTGCACTGGCTAGCTTCCCATTCTTAGGGAAGCATACCTTATACCTCATCACTATCGAGAGGTTGGGACGATTTGGCATGATTGGCACCACATAGGTCCCATGATTATACCACTGGAAGTTTCTACATTATTCACTTATCTTTATGACACTACCTTAGTGCAACATGGCCAAGTTGGAGTTTGATAAACCTTTGGAGGATTTAGCTATCCAGGCCGACACTTTAGATAGGGAGGAGTTTGAGTGAGAGCTCAAGAACATACCACCACCTCCAACTCCGACTGACGAGGGTGCCTTACCATCCACTGAGCTGCAGGGTGAGCAACATCCTCCACCGCCTCCACTAGAGATCGAGCCTATGCAGGAGGATCATGTGCCACCTCATTTCCCCCAGCCTTAGCCTAATTTTTATGATCGCATGATGCAGATAGTTTAGGATGGTTTCTGCAGGTAGGATGATCATTTTTGCAGGCAGGATCGGTACCACCGCGGATAGGTTGAGCACAACCTATTTATCTCCCAGAGCCTTATGGAGATTGATGAGGAGATTGAGTACCTCACGTATAGCATTTCAGAGCTGCAGTCACAGGCTGGTGGTAATCTAGGCCCCAATCCTAGTAGAGCAGCGAGGCAGAGAGAGGCGTCAGAGGAACACAGACTGGATGAAGCAGTATCAATAGACATATGGTAGGGACCACATCAATGGGGCTGGGCCATCTCACTCCTAATTGTGAGCTTATTGTCATACACCCCCCATGCTTTGATTTGTATTTTCCCTATTTGACTACATTGAGGGTAATGTAGCATTTTAAGTGAGGGGAGAGGTAGTACTACTTTTACTGCATTGCTTTGGATTTGCTCTTTAGACTTGGATGCTTTGCTTTTATTTTTAAGATGTTTTTCACTTGATGTACTTGGATTATCTTAGCTTTGATATGTGAAATCTTTTTGCTACTTTTGATTGGAAACACACAGAAAAATTGAAATTGAAGAAAAAAAAGAAAATGAAAGAGAAACAAAAATAAAAAGAATCCCGCTAAGTTGAAAACCTGAGATGGAAACTTAGGCAACATTGGGGGCCCGGGTAGGTTGAAAACCTGAAAGGAAAACCTAGGAAAAAATGAGAGGCTAAATGTGCGGAAAAAGGTGATGTGAGCTAAAGAAACATGCTGTGTGACTAGGATGAAAACCCAAAAGGACTCCTAGGAAAAATAAGAGAAATAGAGAGAAAAGAAAAGAATGCTATGATTTCACTCATTTGCCAGTGTTGGAGTCATAAGGTTGTGGTTGCCATATGGATGGATTGGGTAGCTCAACATCTTAAGACCTCTTGGGATTGGGTAATTTACCAGGAAAGCGAAGTAAGTTATGAGATTCTTGATTGTTAATATACTTCGTTCTTAGGATGATATATTGGTATAAAGTGAAGTATGTGTTTGAACTTCATGCATGCTTTTGACTTCACTTTGTGCCATTGGATTTGGGATTGTCAATGGAGGATTTAGAATTGTTTTAATGGATATCAATGAATTGATAGGTTAATATGGTTTTGGTTGATTTAGGAATGGGGGTTGTGGATAACTTCTCATTTGATCTTAACTTTAGGATGTGTGGTATTGAGAATTTTTTGAGGTATTGATTTGGGGGAATAGTAGTTAGGACGTGGATACGTGACACTCTTCGTGTGCTTAAATCTCTTCTTACTCGAGGGCGAGTAAAGTTTAAGTGCGGTGAGGTTTGATGTGTCCATTATATGTGCATATTTTGGGACCTTTTGGGATCAACTTTGTGCTCTTGTTATCAAGAACTTGTATTTTACCTTGAGATTCTCTTAGGAGAGGTAAGAGCGACTTTACACTCTTTTACCTTTTCTAAGTGAGTTTTGTGTGACAAGGAAAGAACATTGACACTTAAAGACCGGGGGCCATTGAAGATCATCTTTTGAAGGCTTTGAAGATTTGAAGATTTGAAGATTTGAAGACTCGAATACTTAAAGAGTTGGAGGATTGTGTAATGGATTGAAGGCTAGAAGACAAGAAGAAGAACAAAATATGTTATGTTCTGGGCACCCGTCGCGAGTTGCAATGGACCCTGTCGCGACTCGCGACCAATGGTTGGCCAGAAATCCATCTTCTTTTTCTTGTACTATAAATAACACTTTATCTTTTCTTTTTCCTCACTTCTTCTTCATTGCGATTTCAGACAAAAAACCCTAGGTTATCTCTTTTTCATCTTGTTTTATCTTTGGTTTATGTTTGAATTGTTATTGATAATTAGTATGGGTTTTAGTAGCTAAACTAATCTCTTGGGAGCAATCGATCGAAGCTTCCAAACTTATGTAGTGAGATTCTTGATTTTGCTCATTTATGAACATTTATGGGAAACATTTATTGTGCCATTAATGCTATGTTTTGCTTCATTTATATCATGGGTTATTTGAGAATATGAAGTGTTTATATGGTTGAAGTGTTAGGGTGTTAGGAAAGTTGCAAATTTCTTGGCTCTTTTTGCATGGAAATCTAAGAATGTGAACTTAGAACTTCTAGTGTATAATGTGTTGCAAATCTTGCTGGATAAGTATGTTAATGTGGATTATTCTCATATTTTTCATATAGATGCAAAGAAAGGATGAACCTTGAATGTGGTTTGTTCTAGGGTTAGCCTACTAAATGTTTTATTTTGTTAAATGACTATGTTATTGGTAGAAGACTTGCTGTTATCAAATCTATGGTCCTTCGCGTGAAATACCATAGATGAAATACCTTTATGGTGTAGTTTTCCTAAAGTGATTGTCAACGAGGTTTGCAAAATGTCGTTGTTAGCATTTGCAAATTACTATTAAGAAGGAATAAATGTGGATCTTTGATTGGAAAGTGACAGCATTCCCCGTAGGCGATAAATGTTAATGAATGAGTACATGAATCTATGATCTTTAAGAAGTTTGGAAGTGGAAGTCGATTTCCCCAAGGCTCCATAATTGTTGTTTTAATCATCTTTTTAGTTGTCGTGCATGATTAGCACTGTTTCTTTACTTTGTTAGTTACTTGTCTTTCAATCATAATTTAGGATAAAAAAACCCATTAAACCTCCCTTATTTACATGCTTTTGTATGTATCTATATATGTCCATATCTAATATGTTTTTCGCTATATATGTTTAAACACTTGGATTGATCCCTCTTCTCGTGGAAGACCCCGACTTTCCAATATCTACTTAATTGTAGATAGAAAACATTAGGGCTTAAAATGTAATTTTGAGAAGTACGAAAATGACCTCCCACACGTGTTTCTCATCATTAGGATCACTTTTTGGAAAAGACCGGGAGCCTTCCTGGAGCTAAATCCCTTCTCACATTCTTTGCAGATCTGGGAAATTTTGTAGCCTCCTTGATTTCATCAGACAATTTGGAGATTTTGAGCTTGATCTTCATAGCAGAAGATCCAGCCCTCGCCATCTTTCTGTTTTGTTCCTACTTCTTCTCAGCACTTAGTGGCTTCGTCGTGCTAAAATACGGAGTCTTTGCCCCGCAGTTGAACCCTAGCCTACCCAGCCCACCCCTACTGAAACTTGATGCCATCTTCTTCTCCTTCTCCTCCTGCGGTAGCTCTGCTCATCGTCTCCAGTGGTGGTGGTCGGAGCTCTGCCTTTTCTTATTTTGCTAATCAGTTTTCCTCCTTTTCTTATTTCGCTAATAAGTTCTACGCCTTTTCTTATTTCTCCGCCTTTTCTTATTTCTCCACCTTTTCTTATTTTATGAATATTTTTAAAACATGAGTATAATAGTTAATTCGCATAATTCCGGTCAAATTCAGATTTCCAAGATTAGATTGGCACTTTCAATCAAATAATAAGGTTAGAATTGCACTTTCAGATTTTGTTAGATTGACACTTTCGATCAAAATATAAAATTATTTTAGCACTTAACTCTTATTAACGCGTAGGTGCAACTTTTTTTTAACGGTGTACATGCAATATCTTGAAGTGCGATGATGTGCAAATCAGGTGCATGCAATTTCCTTTGTTAGTAACATTTTTGTTCCTCATAATTTACCATTACTTTTTTTTTCTTTTTACAAAAGTCAGCTGTATCATAAGACTAATTAGAGAGATTATTTCATAGGATATAGAAATGATTTTGTTATAGTCAAAATTAATACTTCGGAGTTGTAATTTATACGCACGTGTTTTTTCAAAACTCCCAGGATGTTGTTTGTGATTTGCGAAGAATTTGTAACGAGCAGAATAGTCTTATTCACCGTCTACAGTTGACCATGGTTAGAATGCTTTGACAAAAATTATACTTCGAGTAAACCTTGTAAAGCCCTTCAGAAGACAGTGATCATTGATAAACAATGTACTCGCATTGACGATCTATTTGATCGGTTGAAGAAAAAGCAGGATGAGTGTGTCAGTTTTCTACTTCTTCCGTTGGTTGGCAAAGCAAGTTTGACAAAAAAATTGCTATAAATATGCAGATGCAAAGCAAAAATGAGCAGCTTCACGCTGAGTGCAATCATCTTGATTCACTTGTGCATCAACTTGAGCAAGCTTGCGTTAAGTACAAAGATAAACTTCAAGCTCTTCCTTCATAATCCCGTAGGGCTACTGGTCGTGGAGACCTTACTATGGAGATTAAAGGGCAGAGAATTAATTTATCAGATGCTATCCATTCGCATATTCGATGCTTAGAAAAGAAGTACGAAATTAACAGCTGAGATGAAGAGATATGAAGAGATCGTTGATGTTATTAGTATGTAGCTGGATCACGAAGAGTTTGGCCCCGTAACAATCTTCAAGGCATATTATGCTAGATATCTTGGTCATATGGAGCGAAGGGGTCTAATACGCCATCCTGCTTATTTACACATGAAATGGCGGTGCGACCATTTAGTTAGTGAGGAACATATGGTTGAAGAAAACCGGTGTAGGGCTGAGCACTTCCATCGCGAAGTTGAGCACGGTCGTCATTGTGGTGGTTCATCCTCTTCTAGATCATTACGAGCATCTAGCTGTAGATAGATCTCCTGATTTAAGCTGCTTAGTTCTTCTTGTAATGCTTCGATTAATTTTGTTGTGATTTTGCAAGCTTTCGCATTTGCTATCACTTGATAAGATATATTTCATAAACACTTATCCTAAAATCTTCTTGCCGGCTGTACGAGTCGTATTGTTGAATTTGGTAAGTTGCAAGTTCCATAGCTTGCATAGTAGTGGAGCTGCAAGATCTATTGCTTGCATATGTAAAAGCTTCAGATTTTGCGACATGCAAGATCTATTGCATACTTGTATCATTGTTATGGGAAAATTTTCCTTTGTTCAAGATCTATAGCTTGCCATTGTAAAATTTTGAAGTTGCAAGATCTAAAGATTGCAAGTGTCGACAATTGCACAAGATCTATAGCTTGCAGTCCAATGTTTCTTATGATATGTGCATTTGCGTTACAAGTTTTAACAATTGAAAGGCTATGCGTTGATTGCGATGTGCTGTCAGTGTGTTATTATCTAAAATTTTTAAGTAGAGAGCTAAAAATGTAATCGTATCCCAGAAAGACTGTTGATGTGTCCAATTTATGTGCATAATTTAGTACTTTTTAGGATCACTTTGTGTTCTTTTATCATCAGAGCTTGTGCTTTACCTTGAAATTCTCTTAGGAGAGGTAAGAGCGACTTTACGCTCTTTTACCTCTTCTAAGTGGATTTTGCGTGACAGAGGAAGAACATGGAGGCTTGAAGACCGGAGGTCATTGAAGATCACCTTTCGAAGACTTTGAAGACTTGCTTCAAAGATTTGAATACTTGCTTCAAAGATTTGAAGACTTGCTTCAAAGATTTGAAGACTTGAAGACCGGAGGCCATTGAAGATCATCTTTTGAAGACTTTGAAGACTTTCTACAAAGATTTGAAGACTTGAAGCATGGGAGTGATTATTGTGAAGAAGAGTGCTAGCTAAAAGAAGAAGAAAAGAAGACAAGGGTAAATTCTGGCAGCCGTTGCGAGTCACGACGAATGGGTGGCCAGAACCCAACCTTATCCCTTTTGTACTATAAATAGCATTCCCTTTCCTCTCTTCCACAACTTCTTCTCCATCCGATTTTGGTACTATTCTAACCCTAGTTTTCCACCATTTTCAACTTTGATTTATCTTGTAATATGTTTGGTTTGTTAGCATTAATTAGTGTGAACTCTAGTAGCCAAATCTAGTTCTTGGGAGCAATTGGTTGAAGCTTCCAACCTTATGTAGTGGGAATCTCTATTTGCTCATTTATGAACATTTATTGGAGAGCATTTATTATGCCATTAATGTTGTGTGTTGCCTCATTTATACCATGGGTTGTTTGAGTATATGAGATGTTTGTATGATTGAAGTGTGGTGTTAGGAAATTTGCAAATTTCTTAGCTCATTTGACATGAAATCCAAAAGCATTGATTTAGAAATTCTTGTGTATAATGGGTGGTGGTTCTTTCTAGGTGAGTATGTTAATGTGGATTGTTCTCATATTTATCCCATAGATGCAAAGAAAGGTTGAATCTTGAATGTGGTTTATTCTAGGGTTGACCTAGTAAATGCTATGTTTGGTTAAATGACTGTGTCTTTGGTAGAAAGCTAGCTGTTATCGAACCTATGGTCCTTTTGTGTCAAATTCCATTGATAAAATATCTCTATGGTGTTGTTTGCCTAGGGTGATCATCAATGTGGTTTACAAATGGTCATTGTTTGTCTCTGCAAACTACTATTAAGAAGGAATGAATGTTGATCTTCGAATGAGAAGTGATAACATTTCCCATAGGCAATAAATGTAATTGAATGAGTGAATGAATCTATAATCTATAGGAAGTGTGGAAGTGGAAGTTGACTGCCCCCAAGGCTCCGTTAATTGTTGTTTTAATCATCTATTTAGTTGTTGCATGATTAGCATAGTTCTCTTGCTTTGCTAGTTGTCGTCTTCCAATTTTATAACTTAGGACCAAAAACCTACCAAACCCCCATTTTTACATGCTTTTATATGTATCTATATATGCTTATATCTAGTATGTTTTCTCCTATATATGTTAAAACACTTGGAAAGATCCCTCTTCTCGTGGACGACCCCAACTTGCCATTATCTACTTAATTGTAGATAGAAAGCCTTAGGGCTTAAAAATATAACTTTGAGAGGTACAACGATGACCTCCAAACTGTTTTTGCTATTAATAATGTATTACTTCGATAATGTCGCCTTTAAAACAAAGGAGAGAATGCCACCAATGATAATATCACAGTTTCTGTACAAGTAGATGCTTCCTTTATTTTTCCCAAATCTAGACATAGAACCTTTTCACATTGATCACATTCCATATGTTGGGAACAGTGATGTCATCCAACCTTTCTAGCTCATAACCCGGTAAGGTCCTTCCAATTGGGGCATAGCTTTCCTCTTTGGTCCGCTAGGCTTGCCTCCTTCTTTCTTAACACCAAGTTGCCAATCTGAAATCTCATTTCTCTAACCATATGATTGTAAGCTCTATCCATTCTTTCCTTATACTTAGTCTCTGTGATTGTTGGCAGTTCCCTTTTGTCTTCCAGTTTGTCTAGATCTAAGTTCATCATGTTCGAATTGTCTTCCACTCTGTAATCACATACGTGAAAGCTTGAATTACCGATTTCCACTAGTATCACTACTTCATGACCATAGACTAGATTGTACGACATTTTCCCCGTTATTTCTCTAATGGTCATTGTATATGACCATAGGGTGTTGGGTATTTCATCCACCCAGCCAGTTCACTTCCCCTCTAATTGCTTCTGAATTCCTTGAAAAATGGTTTTGTTTGTTACTTCTACTTGTTCATTAGCTTAGGAGTGCATTACAGATGTAAAATTTTGGAGAATCCACAACTTCGAACACCAATCAGTGAAGGTACCACTCATGAGCTGTGTGCCATTGTCTGTGACAATAGTATGTGGCATTCCAAAGTGACACACTTTATTTTGCCAGACAAAGTATCTTGTTACCTAAGTTGTGACTTATCCTAATGGATTTGTTTCCTCCAATTTTGTGAAGTAAACGATTGCCAATATTAGGAATTCAGCATTTCTCTCACCTTTTGGGAAAGGCCCCCCTAGGTCGATCCCCCATTAATCAAATGAGTAAACTCCATATATCCCTCTCAAAGTAGCTTGTGGCTTATGCGACAACGAAGCTTTGATTAGGCAATTGTTACACTTGAGCACGAAGTTGTGCACCTCGTTAACGTAGTCGCCCAGTTGTATCCTGCTCAAATAACCCTCTTTGCTAGTGTTCTATCTCCCTGATGCATTCCACATAACCCCTCATGAACTTCTCGTAAGATTTCAGTTTCCTTCCTTGGTATTACACATTTAATCCACGGGGACAAAAAGTCTTTCTTATACATGGTTTCCTCTTCATAGGTGTAGTTGCTTGATCGTAACACCAATTTTTGGGTTTGAACTTTGTCTTCTGGAAATGTTCCCTTCGCAAGGTACTCTATTTGTGGTTTCATCCAGTTTGTAGCTTCTATATGGATTGGTAACAGAGTAGTTGAGGCTTTGCTTCTAACTGGAACAACCTCTATTACCGCCTCTCTATGTTTGCTTAGAGATTCAAATCCAGATGTTGCTTGCTAGCTTAGTGAACCCACCTTTGCATTTTCACTTCTTGATACGTGCTGGGTATTGAAGTACTCAAGCTGGGCTATGAGTTGCTGGGCTTTCTTTAAATATTTCTCCAATTGTCCTTCTCGTACTTCGTGGGGCCTTCTCGCTTGATTATCTAGATCTGTGAAGTCAATGCATATTCTCCATCTCGCTTCTGATATTTTCACTATGAATGGGTTCTCTAGCCACTTTGGGTACATGAACTCTGTCAATATACCGGCTTGAAGCAACGCTGCAACCTCCTTTTTGATTGTTTTTTTCCTGTCACTAGCGAAGTAGCGTTGCTTTTGTTTAACTGGCTTGACCAAGTCACTAATATTCAAAGAAAGCGTAGAAATACTTGGGTCTATTCTTTCCACGTTCTAGACGCTCCATACAAAAGTAAGTATGTTTGTGGATTCGTAATACTTATACGACCCTCTTCTTTTCCATGCATGGAAGATGTTTTCCTACCTTTACGCACTTTGAATCGTATTCTTCATCTGAGATAACCATTTCCGTTTCTTCTCCCAAATCTATTGATGATTCTGGCTTCTCTAGTAACCTACCATCTAAAACTGTGCTTACCATCTTTCCCTTTTCTACAATCTTCCCGCCTTCATTGCGATTGCCATGCACTGTCTCGCCGTTTGTTGGTTTCCACTCATAGTTGCGATTCCAGCTGGAGTAGGGAATTTCATTACTAGGTGGTAAGGGGACCATATCGCTTTTGCTGCGTTCATCCAAGGTCTTCCGATGATGGCGTTAAATTTTCTTGGAGCATCCATGACCATGAAGTCACACATGACTATACAATTTCTTCCACTCTCTCCGATGGTGACTGGAAGCTTTATATTCCCCAAAGGCGTTTTTGCTTGCCCTGTAAATCATACAAGTGAGGACGTGGAATTTTTTATATTAGTTCACTTGATAACTAACCAGTCAAAGAAATCCACGAATAATATCTCAACCACACTTTCCTCGTCCACGAACACTATGTGAATAGTTGCATTTCCTATTTTAGCTATAATGACCATGGAATCATTGTGAGGCGAAGCATTAGGTACTGCATCCTCCTCACTAAAAGTGATTTCCTCGTTTGAATGAAGTCTTTTTTTGACAGGCTCTTACGGGGGAGAATACCTTGCCTTAGCCTTCCAAGCATTATTTGACAATGACTCTGTGATCTATGTATGGACAGGATAACCTTTTCTGATACTCCGTCCCCTGCATCATCATTGTAATCTACTACCATAGTCATTTTTTGATTCTTTGGTAGTGTGGTTGCCATCCCTTGGTTCTTTGTTGGGGATTTCCCTGTATTGTTAGTGTCGCTATACTGGCTTCCCCCTTCCAGTCTATATTGGTTTAAGTAGCCATTCTTTAAGTTTTCTTCTATCTGTCTTCACAGGTCTCTGCAATACTCAATGTCATGACCATGGTCTTTGTGGAAGGCACAATAATACTCACATGATCTCTTTTCTAGCGGTGCTAACATAGGTGTTGGCATGCGAAAGAGCTCTTTGTTCGCTTCCCATATCTCCTTCCTTGATTTTGTCAGAGGTATATCTTGGAAAAGTGCACATTGTAACTCTGGTTCTCTTCCTTTGAAAGGGATGTTTCCCTTTACTTTCTCCATAAACCCCTTTTGCGAATCCTCCATTGTTTGATTTTTGCCTCCTTCCCACTCTATTTTACGGTTGTCCGCCTTTTTTGTTCGTACATGATGCTCGATCATCTTTTGTAGCTCTCTTGGATTTTCAGGCATGTTCTTTGTTAGTTCTTTGTAGAAATCTCCTCATTGCATGCTTCCTGTGAATGCCCCCAACAAAGATTGGAATGACAACTCTGGAACCTGCAACTTCTCTGTGACAAATCTATTATGATACTCTGCCAGACTTTCATCACTTTGCTGGGCTATGTTCTTCAAATCTGTGATCATTTTTGTGAATTTTTCCTTCGTATAGAAACGGCCTAAAAAAGCTCCAATAATTGTGCCCAAGACTTGATACTTCCATTTGGCAAGTCTTTATACCATGTGATCGCTGTTCCTGACAAGAAAATGGGAAATTCTTTGCAAACCAGTTCGATGTTCGTGTCTCTAAACCTCATACTATTTTGGTAAAGGTGTAGAAACTCTTTTTGATCTGTGGTCCCATCATAAATTTTAACATGGAGAGGGAACTTGAAGTCTTTAGGCATTTTGTAATCTCGAAGATGCAGTGCTAGGGGTGACTTGTCCGCATCGTTATATGCCACTATGTCTCTTAACTCCTCCTCATATTTAAGACTTCACTCTCTTGACTTATTTTCTTATCCATTCCCTGCGATTTGGGCTTGAGTGTTGTCAAAAATGGATTATAGAGACTCTCTCTGTTTGCTTCCAAGAATGCCGTGAACGCCCTCCTTTCTTTCTCCTAGTTTGTCTTAGGAGATTCTGCTTCTTCTTCATCCTTTGTATCTTCCCCATTATGTTCCCTCTCTTTACTAGGAATATACTCCTGGCCTTGTATATTTTGTCACACCCAGCTCAGTGTTCATGGGTCTGATGGTTATGGATTTTCTAACTTCTGGTGAACATTATTGTTTACCTGAAGGATCTTAGAACAAAAATTATTATTTCAATCCCTACAGTTCGCACCGAATAATGTGGTTGCTCCATCAAGTAAAACACTGCAATCACCTCAAGTATTCTTCTTCCAGAAAAATAGCTCCTGGAAATGTTTCTAGGGAAAAGGCTCTGACGATCAAATCAGTCTCCTCCTTAGAAAATTGGAATTCCTCGGTACCCCTATTGGTTTTCATTTTGTTCTTTTATAGTGTGGTGCGAACATATCTCCACTTCACCTGGATTCACCATCGTGGGTTCGATTGTGGTCCCGATAAAGGCAAATCGTATCCAAGAGCTCGGTTGTGGTGGGAGGTCGTCGCCGTACCTCTCAAAGTTAATACTTTTAGGCCCTTAATGCGTCCTATCGACAATAATGTAAATAGTGGCAAGACGGGGTCGTCCACAGGAAAAGGGATTTTTCTAAGTACTTAAACACCTATATGAGAAAACATACTAAACACATACATACATAGATATATATAAAAGCATGTGAACCGGGGGGGGGTTGGTTGGATGGTTCCTAAATTAGCAAATTAAAATACAACAATTAGCAAATCAAGAGAATGATGCTAATCATGTAAACGCAAATAAAGATGTGATGAAAATACAATTACGAAGCCTTGGGCGCAATTGACTTCCACTTCCAAACCTCTTATCCATCATTGAACATGCAACTTATTTACTACTTTCACTACTTGTTGTGAAGGCTAAACTTCTATCCTTCTTAGGTAGTAGTTTGCAAGAGTGAATTCGACATCTCTTGTCAAACCTCACCAATGACTCCCGTTGTCGAGACCACGATTCAAGGTATCCCATTGATGGCATTTAGAGAGAAGGATCAACAAGCTCGGCAACACTTATGACCACTACACTGTGACTAAGCATTTAACCGATCTATGCATTTACACGGGATTAGTCAAGAACGTTCAACGCTCATAGACTTCTCCCGTTTGCTACAAATGATAAACATGGAAAAGAGTTCGACATTGCATATCTATCTAGCAATCATCAATCCATCAACATAATCAAAAGCTCTAAATCATACTTATACATTCCTAACAAGAACAGGGGGGAAATTAACCCAAATCCCCCAAACCCTAGCAAGCAATTAATACAAGCATTTCATATACTCAAGCTTTCAACAACATTAATAAAATCAATAAACACATTCAATGCTCCATAAATGCACAATAGCAAGAGTAATAAATAAGCTACAAATTGTTCTTAAGACATAAGTTTGGAAGCTTTGGTCAATTTCTCCCAAGAGATTAGATTAGCTACTAGAGTTCATGCTAATCTAACTAAAACAACAAATCAAAACAACAAGATAAATCAAAGATGAAAAATGGAGAAATAGGGTTTAGAACAGTACAAAATCCGCAGCTCTGAAAAAATGGAATGAGAGGAGAGAAAAAATGGTATTTATAGTGGAAGGAAAAGAAAGTAGGATTCTGTTCAGTGGCCGTTGCGACTCGCGATGAACCTCGTCGCGACTCGCGACGAACATGTTGGTCGCGACGAGTCCATCGCGACTCGCGACGGGAACCAGAATTTTTGCATTATTTCTTCTTCTTCTTCTTGTGGCATGTAGTCATCTCCATAGTCACTCCTCTCAACTTCTAAGTCTTCAACGGTTTCAAAAGTGATCTTCAATGGCCTCCGGTCTTCACGTCTTCGAAGCAAGTCTTCAAAATCTTCGAAAGTGTAGCCTTCAATGGCCTCCGGTCTTCATTACTTCGTTACACAAAACATCTACTTAAAAGAGGTAAAAGAGCGCAAAGTTGCTCTTACCCCTCCTAAGTGGATTTCATGGTAAAACACAAGCTGTTGTAATGAAAGAGCACAAAATGGATCCTAAATAGTACTAAAATAAGCATATAAAGTGGACGCATCAAACCTCCCCACACTTGAACCTTACTCGCCCTCGAGTAAGAAAAGATCCAAGTATACGAAGGGAATGATACCTCCACATCCTACTACTAATCCCCCAATTCACTACCTCACAAAACTCTCAATATCGTACATCCTAAGATTAAGATCAAATGAGAATTTTCCACAACCCCTATTCCTAAATCTACCTAAACCATATCACCCCGTCAATTCATTAATTTCCCTAAGACATCCCCAAATCCAGAACTGACAATCCCAAATCCAATGATAAAAGATGAAACCAAAAGTATGCATAAAGTTCAGAGCACATGCTTCATTCTATATCAATATATCAACCTAAAAACGAAGTCTATTAATGATCAAGAATTCCACAACTTACTCCGTCTTTTCCCCGCTAAATTATCCACCCCCAAAAGATTCTCAAGATGTTGAGCTACCCGATCTCTCCGTGTGGTCACCGCAACCTTATGACTCCATCGCCGGCAAATGAGTAAACACTTGATGTCATTCAATTTCCCTCGCTTTCTCTCATTTTGCCTAGGTGCCCTTTCAGGTTTTCATCCTAGCCACACAATCATTTTTCTTTTAGCTCACACCTCACCTTTTTCCACACATTTGACCTCTCATTTTTACCTAGGCCACCCTTTCGGGTTTTCGACCTATCCAGGCCCCAATGTTGCCTAAGTTGCCCTCTCGGGTTTTCAACTTAGCGGGGTTCTTTTTCTTTTTTTTTCTTTCTTCTTTTTTTTTCTTTTTTTTTCTTTTTTTTGATCGTCCATCTGAAAAGTAGCAAATTGCTTGAAAATAACAGAGTTGTGCAAAAGTGTATCACCCTACGATAGTGGAAACCCCTCCCCACACTTAAAATGCTACATTGCCCCCAATGTAGACTAAGGTAGAGCCGTACAAAGCAAAATATGGGTAAGGGGGGAAATGTAGTGCTCACACTATCAATGCTGTGAAGATGAAGGGCCACCGCCGGAGTAGCGCTGCTGGTACTGTGCTAGCCATTCCGTGTTGCTCTGCCTCCGTGCCCTCCGCCTCTCTGCTCTCGGTTCGGGGCCTGATGTACCACCCGACTGGGGCTGCAACTCATGGATGCGAGCTGACAGGTGGTCAATCTCCTCATCCATATCGATCAAAGCCTGGGAGACAAACACGTTGTGCTCCAAAATCATTCTGTCCTGGCGGTGGAAACCATTGTGCATGGTCCGCATCATTCGCTCATAGAAATCTGGCGGAGGCTGGGAGTGGTGAGGTGTAGCCTCATCCTCCTGCATGGGATCCGTCTGTGGTGGAGGCTGTGGAGAGTAGTACTGCTGCTGCTGCGGCTCCGAAGGAGGTAGGGTGCTATCATCACGCTGGATAGGGGCTGGCTCGAGGTCACGAAGCTCGCGCTGGAACTCAGCTGCACATGAGGAGTCTGGGGAGATCGCCAAATCTTCCAGCGGTGTGTCGAACTCCAGCTTCGTCTTGCTCTGTTGAGGCAGTGCCATGAATGTGACCTTCCTCGCACCGTATAACCAATGGAAGAGCCCAGTGGTCCGGGTGACACTGAGCATCTCAAATCGAACAAGTCGCTCGACGGTGATCAGATAAGACACCCACCTTCCCAAACGTGGGAAGTCAGCCGGAGGGACTAATCCCAAGTATTCTGCCAGAAGGCCTATCATCCCTCCGACCATGATTTTCCCTTTGGCCTTTCCTGCCACTTCTACAATTCTCTTTATCCAGAGCTCTGCCCACAACCCATATCCTTGCCCCTCGCTCGTTAAGTGCCATAGGAAGTGAATATCGTTGTCTGGCACATTCGTCGGCTCCGCGGAGCAAAAGATTGTGCCGGCCAAGAGTCTGTGCACATAACGGAGCGCAGGGTGAATGATGGCGCTGCTCTTGTCGTGGGAGTTCATTTGCCTCATATTGATGACATTCCAGAACTGTATGTCATCTTCAATTGTCCGCTCTTGGGCCTCTGGGTCCAGTCTGTTTCGTATCGCAGCAGTGTCAAAACCAAAGGCCTCCTCAACCTGTGAGGCGGTCATCTGCCAAGATAGGTCATCCAGGTGAAAGGCGATGTACCTCTCACAGGGTTGGTCACCCCTCATGCTGCTTATACGGACAGTGGATAGGAACTCCAGCGTGTACCTCCGGTAAGTGGGCACGCTCTTGCTCATGAATCCCTCCATTCCCCCTTTGGCGAGGAGGTATCTGACAGGCTGCACAAGGCCGAGGGCATCCAACGTAGGCATATCAACAAAACTGGTTTCCTTAAGCAGGCGCCTCTCTAGGGTCTCCCATCTGTCCGCATAGGACCCAGTGATCCGGGTCAAGCCCATGTACCTATCCGGAGGCGGAGGAGCAGAACCTGATCCAGAAGCCGGAGGAGGTGGAGCGGTGGTGTGATCGTCCCGGGGCATCGCCCTGGACCTCTTTCTGGGGGCCATATCTATCAACCACAGCAAGCATGTCAAACGCAAAGAGATATATGTACAAGAAATATGATAAATCTATAACCCATCTCAAACTAGTCTATTATTAAAGGCCAAAATGAAAGCAGTTTAACTAGTTCGAGTCGTACTCACAATTGCATATACAATGTATGTTATGCCCAACAAACCCATATCATCAAATTCAAGAAGTCCTCACATAGTCAAAATAGATACGCCATGCTATATTTCAAACTGACAATGATGCCCAGTTGGATTAACCAGTAACAGTACATTCAGAATGTCAACATCTATGACCATGGCTAAATCACACTCAGCAAAAGAACACAGCACAACACAGCAACACTTTAGTCCAATAACAACTATGTGCAACAAAGGGCGAGCATGCCGCAATACACAGTGTAAGCTACCATCTATTATCAGCGAAATCAACACAACTTCACACATTCGAAAACTGAGTATGCCAAATACAATAAAAATTAACCGTGAATAGATAGTCTATGGAAAGAAGCAAAATATGTATACAATACCCAGGAGATAAAATTTCTGCAAGTACCACAGCGTAACCACAGTAGACCAGAACCGAGAACAGAAATCGGAATCAAAATACGACACAATTCACACAATATTGAACACGTATAGAATATATGCACAAGCATAATAAGAGTTCAATAGGGTAAAGAAGTGTACCAATATTGAACGGAGGAAGAAGAAAATTGAAAGACCACGAGCAATTCGAATTGGAATTGCTGAAATACTCGAAACCCCCAAAATCTAGGGTTTGAATCTTCCTGATAGTGAGGTTGACGGCGGCAGCACGGCGGCAACGGTGCATCGGCGAGGTGAAGAGTGGCAGCGGTGTGGAAGTTGAGAGGAGAAGGTGGGCGGGCGGAGGAGAATAGAAGTGGAAGGGGTGGAAGTGAGAAGAATATACTGTTCGACCCGCTCTTAAATCTGATTTTTTCTTTTAAACCTACCGTCGCGACTCGCGACGGATTAGTCGCGACTCGCGATGGATTAGTCGCGACTCGCGACGGATTAGTCGCGAATCACGATGGGTAATCACGACTCGCGACGTGTTCGTCGCGACTCGCGGAAAGTTGAGTCCGAGGGTCGATTTTGAACAAAAAATGTCTGAGCTCGTCGTAACTCGCGACGTTTTTGTCGCGACTCGCGATGGGTCGTCGTGACTCGCAGAAAGTTGAATCCAAAAGCCCAAAATTTCCCAAAAATCTCTGAGCTCGTCGCGACTTGCGACGTGTTCATCGCGACTCGCGATGTCATCGCGACTCGCAGAAAGTGGGATCCGAAAGGCCAAAATTTCCCAAAAGTTTCTGAGCCCGTCGCGACTCGCGATGTGTTCATCGCGACTCGCGACGTGGCCTCACGATGTCATCGCGACTCGCGGAAAGTGGGATCCGAAGCCCAAGAATTTCCAAAAAGATTTCTGAGCATGTTGCGACTCGCGACGAAGTTCATCGCGACTCGCGATGGGCAACTAACCTGGCACTCTGAAAATTTTTTCTGCTTCTTTCTCTTGTCCAAGTTCTTCCTTCTCGAATTCAAGTATTTTCCCCTTCCAAAATCCAATGCCTTGGCTTCAAATTTGCTACAAAATCATGGAGAAAACAACCCGTGAAAAGCATAAAGCAAAACAATGAAGCTTAATGATAAAAGCTCAAAACTAAACAACATCAATAGAAAGTCATGAGTGACGATCCTGATGATCAAAACCAAGTTTATTTAACATCGTCGGCATGACTCACTTCCCTCCTTGGAGTTCACTCACAAACCGGATCGAGGAGATCAACGTTCTCTCCTTTCTCCGGTACAAAAGTCTCGTGGTAAGGTTTAAACCGTTGTCTATTAACCTTAATGGTATTGGACTTAGCTCGATCTAGAATCTCCACCGCACCATGCGGGAATACCTTAACCACCTCAAAAGGACCGATCCATCGGGACTTTAACTTACCTGGGAATAGGCGAAGGCGAGATTGGAATAGGAGGACCTTCTGACCAACGTCAAAATCCTTCCTGATGATCATCTTATCGTGCCATGCCTTTGTCTTCTCTTTGTAGATCTCAGCGTTCTCATAGGACTCCCTTCGGATTTCATCCAGTTCCTCCAATTGTAACTTCCTATGCAAACCGGCTTCATCTACATCAAGATTAAACTGTTTGACCGCCCAGTAAACCTTGTGCTGAATTTCCACCGGTAGGTGACAGGGCTTACCAAACACTAACCGGTATGGGGACATACCGATTGGTGTCTTGTAAGCTGTCCTATACGCCCACAGGGCATCATTCAACCGAGAACTCCAATCCTTCCGGTTAGGGTTAACCATTTTTTGAAGGATGGACTTGATTTCCCGATTGGAAACTTCGGCTTGCCCGTTGGTTTGTGGGTAATAGGCGGTGGATGTCTTGTGAGTGACTCCATACTTCTTCAAGAGTGCTGCTATGGTCCGATTGCAGAAATGGGTGCCACGGTCACTAATCAAGGCTCGGGGTACCCCAAACCTAGAGAAGATGTTATCTTTCAAGAATTCTGCAACCACTTTAGAATCGTCAGTCCTAGTGGGTTTTGCTTCAACCCACTTCAATACATAATCAACAGCAAGAAGAATGTACGTAAAGCCACAAGAACTAGGGAAAGGCCCCATAAAGTCAATACCCCAAACATCAAAGATTTCACAGTACAAAAGAGGTTTTTGGGGCATTTCATTCCTAGTAGAGATATTTCCTACTCTCTGGCATTCATCACAAGATTTGCAAAAGGTGTATGCATGCTTATTCAACGTAGGCCAATAAAACCCACTTTCTAAAACTTTCCTAGCGGTTCTCTTTGCTCCAAAATGACCGCCACATGCATGAGAATGACAAAATTCAAGAATTGAGTGTATTTCACTATCAGGGATACATCTCCTAACAACTTGATCCGCACAATGTCTCCACAAAAAGGGATCATCCCACACATAATATTTCACATCACTCCTTAACTTATCCTTTTGGGCCTTGGAAAAATGATGAGGGAATTTACCAGCGACAAGAAAGTTTACAATGTCGGCACACCACGGTTGGAGATCCCTAATGGTGAACAATTTTTCATCAGGGAATTCCTCCCGTAGTTGCTCCTTCATTGCGGGGCTTACCTCAATGTCTTCCCCCGAAGTCAACCGGCTCAGATGATCGGCCACAAGGTTTTCAGCGCCCTTCTTATCCCGCACCTCCAAATCAAATTCGCTCAAAAGAAGGATCCACCTAATCAATCTTGGCTTGGCCTCTTTCTTCGTCATTAAATGATGAAGCGCTGCATGGTCAGTGTACACAATAATTTTTGTACCAAGCAAGTAAGATCAAAATTTTTCTAAAGAGAATACCACTGCTAGCAACTCCTTTTCAGTGGTGGAGTAGTTCCTTTAGGCTTCATTTAGGGACATGGATGCGTAGTAGATGGCGTGAGGTAATCTCCCCACCCTTTGACCAAGCACTGCTCCAACGGCGTAATCACTCGCATCGCACATTATCTCAAAAGGCAACGCCCAATCCGGGGGTTGTATGATAGGGGCCGAGACTAACCTTCTCTTCAATGCATCGAACGCCCCTTTACACCCCTCATCCATCACAAATTCCACCTCCTTTTGCAACAATTTGCATAGAGGAGATGCTATCTTTGAGAAGTCCTTGATGAACCGGCGATAGAATCCTGCATGGCCAAGAAAAGAGCGCACTTCGCGCACATTAGTAGGATAAGGAAAAGTTTGAATCATGTCTATCTTTTCCTTGTCAACCTCGATACCCTTAGAGGAGACAACATGGCCTAAGACAATACCTCTCTCCACCATAAAGTGACATTTCTCATAATTTAGCACTAGGTTAGTTTCAATGCAACGGTTAAGAACTCGCGCTAAATTTGCTAAACAATCGTCAAAGGAATTACCATGAATGGTGAAGTCATCCATAAATACCTCGACAAAATTTTCAACAAATTCTGAGAAAATGCTTACCATACACCTTTGGAAAGTTGCTGGGGCGTTACATAACCCGAAAGGCATGCGCCGGTAAGCGAACGTACCAAAGGGGCACGTGAAGGTGGTCTTCTCTTGGTCTTCCGGGGCGATAACCACTTGAAAATACCCCGAGTACCCATCCAAAAAGCAATAAAAGGGGTGGCTTGCTAACCTCTCAAGCATTTGATCAATGAATGGCAATGGGAAGTGATCCTTCTGTGTTTCCGCATTCAATCTCCGGTAGTCAATGCAAACTCGCCACCCATTTTGAACTCGGGTGGGCACCATTTCACCCTTCTCATTTTTGACTACCGTCATTCCACTCTTCTTGGGTACCACCTGAGTTGGGCTCACCCATTTGCTATCCGAGATTGGATATATCATGCCTGCTTGAAGCAACTTGAGGATTTCCGCCTTCACCACATCCATCATAGGCGGGTTCAAACGGCGTTGGGGTTGTCGGACGGGTCTCGCACCTTCTTCCAACAAGATTCTGTGTATACAAGTGGATGGACTTATGCCTTTGATGTCGGCAATAGTCCATCCAATTGCTTCCTTGTTCTCCCGCAACACCACCATCAACTTTTCTTCTTGCTCCTTGGTGAGCTTGCTCAAAATGATAACCGGGAGCGTCTCTCCTGCCCCAAGAAATGCATACTTGAGATCATCTGGCAAAAGTTTAAGGTCAAGCACCGGGGCTTTCACAAGTGAGGGGAGGAATTCCGGTTCCTCAGGTTCCTCTAAGAGTAGAGGAGGAGGTGTTGAGACACTCGGTGTCATCTCTTCAAGCAAGTTCAAATCCTCAAAGCTGCCCTTCAAGTTAGTGCTCATAGAATATACATTGTGGGCATCATTAACATCACATTGCAAAGCAACCAACAAAGAATCCTCACCATTTAGTTCAAAAAAACCTTGCACAACTTCTTCAACAATATCTAGGGCATGGCAAGAATGTTCTTCACTAGGATACTTCATAGAGTCATTGATGTTAAACTCTACTTTCATTCCATCAAATTCCATGGTGAGGGTACCTTTATGCACATCAATCATTGTCCTAGACATTTTCAAAAATAGCCTCCCCAACAAAATTGGGGCGGCATGTTTATCATGCTCCATGTCAAGGACATAAAAATCCATGGGGAAAATTAAGGAATACACCTTAACCAACACATCCTCGACAATACCCTTAGGGTAAGCACTAGAACGATCGGCCAATTGGATTACCACCCCGGTTTCATGCAATGTTCCCAAGTTGAGATTTTCATACAAAGAGTAAGGAATCACATTTATGGATGCACCCAAATCAAGCATAGCTTTTTCCAAACGAGTATTTCCTATTATGCACGGGATTGTGAACATGCCGGGATCGCTACATTTAGGGGGTAGCTCTCTTTGACACAATGCGGAAACATGCTCACTTTTTCCATTTTTCAACTTGTTTTTGGCCCTTTGTTTCCTATTCACAACACATAATTCTTTGAGAAATTTGGCATATCTAGGAATTTGTTCAATTGCATTCAAGAGAGGGATGTTTACCTCACATCTACGAAAGACTTCGTAGATGTCTTTGTTATCCTCCGTCCTCCTCCTGTCTTTCAAGGCCTCCGGAAATGGGAGTTCCGGAACATATGGAGGGATATCCACCATCTTTGTTCTTTTGTGTGGAGGAGAGGATGGTTCTGGGGTGGAGGTTGACTTGGGTCTTGGTTGCAATGTCTCCAACTCGATTTCTTCCTCCTTGCCTTTGTTGGCTAGCTCATTGGTCTCCTTCTCATGGACTGCCTCTTCCTCAACTCCCTTTTCAAACTCTTCAATTCTTGTTGGCTCTTTTTCAACATTTTCAGCCTCCGGTGAAGCACCGATCTCTCTACCACTTCTCAAAGTGATAGCACTTGCATTTTGCCTCGGGTTGATCTCTGGTTAGGCAGGTAGTTTACCCTTTTCCTGGGCTTCCATCCGGTTCACCATTTGGGCTATTTGGCTCACTTGATTTTCCAAGTTTTTGATACTTGCTTTAGCCTCATCTTGGAATTGTTCGCTCTTTTCAGCACTCATGCCTAATCGGTGAATAGCTTGCAACACCTCATCCTTGGATAGCCCCGAGCCCTCCCCTCGGTCTCGGGGTTTGTCTTCAAGCCTTTGGAACTGTTGTTGAGGTGGCCGGTATTGTTGTGGGGGAAGCCTGTACGGTTGAGAGTTCTGGCCTCCTTGAGGGTTTCCATACCGGAGGTTCAGGTGATCACGATTTCTCGAATTATACGGCCGGTTTTGGTACCCTGGGTACCTTTGGTAGCCTTGGTTACCTTGGTAGCCTTGACTACCTTGATACCCATAGTTACCTTGGTACCCTTGATTTCCCTGATACATAGCACTTACTTCCTCAACGTAATCCTCTTGTAGAGTGGGGCATGTGTCCGTAGGGTGCGCCAAGTAGCAAATTTCACATGACTTAACATGTGGATCATTTCCTCCGGGCTTTGTCATCAAGGTCTTCACCATGGATGTGAGGGCCATAACTTGATCCTCCAATTTCCCAATGTTAGCAAAGTCACTTGCAGGTATTGGGTTTCTCCTCCTCAAATCAGCCCTTGAGCTAAAATTCCTCGACTCTTCCGCTAGCTCTTCATATAGTTGCATGGCTTCGGTGGGCATTTTGTTTTCGAGGGTGCCACCACAAGAACTTCTAACCAGCCTTTGGTCTTCATCAAGAAGGCCATTATAGAAGTAATACACCAAATCTCCCTCCGAATAGCCATGGTAGGGACAACTTGCGAGGAGCATCTTAAATCTCTCCCAATACTCGAAGAAAGACTCTTCATGCCACTGCAGAATGTTGCTTATGTCTTTCTTCATAGCAGCGGACCTCGAGGTCGGGAAGTACTTGGCGAGAAATTTTGTCTTCAAATCAAGCCAACTCTTTATGCTCCTTGGCGGTAGGTAATGGAGCCAATCTCTAGCACCATCCTTAAGAGTGAAAGGGAATTCCTTCAACTTGTAAAAATCTTCGTCCACTCCATGAGGAACCGTACCGCTACACAAGAAGTGAAATTCAGTGAGATGCTTGTTGGCATTCTCCCCTTGCCTTCCAAGGAATGCGGGTAGCATATTGATAAACCCGGTTTTCAGCTCAAAATGCCCATTTGGCCCAACCACTGGGTACTCAATGCACATCGGTTGTTGCTCAAGATTGGGTGCTATGATTTCTCTCAACAAGGGTTGTCCCAAAGGATGGTGTGGTTCCTTTCTCGGATTCTCATCTTCTTGCTCGATTTGATGTTCCATTGATAAAGCTGTATTCGCAAAATGGTCACTAGGAGGGGTGTTATTCACACTTTCCAAGGAAAGCCTCCTAGCCCGTCTCAAATTCAACTCCAACTCGGGGCCGTAGTGTAAGGGTTCTTGTGAAGTGGATCGCGTGCGAACCATACACCAAGAACTCAGACAATACGTCTCCAAGCCAAGCGAAAATGGCAAATTAACTAATAAATCAAAATAAAATTAAACTAACAAATATTCACACGTAGCACATAATCACACATAATATGCTAAAGCACTTAAAAATGAACGCCTTTTCCCCGACAGCGGTGCCAAAATTTGGGAGGTCGTCGCCGTACCTCTCAAAGTTAATACTTTTAGGCCCTTAATGCGTCCTATCCACAATAATGTAAATAGTGGCAAGACGGGGTCGTCCACAGGAAAATGGATTTTTCTAAGTACTTAAACACCTATATGAGAAAACGTACTAAACACATACATACATAGATATATATAAAATCATGTAAACAGGGGGGGGGGTTTGGTTGGATGGTTCCTAAATTAGCAAATTAAAATACAACAATTAGCAAATAAAGAGAATGATGCTAATCATGTAAACGCAAATAAAGATGTGATGAAAATACAATTACGAAGCCTTGGGCGCAATTGACTTCCACTTCCAAACCTCTTATCCATCATTGAACATGCAACTTATTTACTACTTTCACTACTTGTTGTGAAGGCTAAACTTCTATCCTTCTTAGGTAGTAGTTTGCAAGAGTGAATTCGACATCTCTTATCAAACCTCACCAATGACTCCCGTTGTCGAGACCACGAGTCAAGGTATCCCATTGATGGCATTTAGCACGAAGGATCAACAAGCTCAGCAACACTTATGACCAGTACACCGTGACTAAGCATTTAACCGATCTATGCATTTACACGGGATTAGTCAAGAACGTTCAACGCTCATAGACTTCTCCCGTTTGCTACAAATGATAAACATGGCAAAGAGTTCAACATTGCATATCTATCTAGCAATCATCAATCCATCAACATAATCAAAAGCTCTAAATCATACTTATACATTCCTAACAAGAACAGGGGGGAAATTAACCCAAATCCCCCAAACCCTAGCAAGCAATTAATACAAGCATTTTATATACTCAAGCTTTCAACAACATTAATAAAATCAATAAACACATTCAATGCTCTATAAATGCACAATAGCAAGAGTAATAAATAAGCTACAAATTGTTCTTAAGACATAAGTTTGGAAGCTTTGGTCAATTGCTCCCAAGAGATTAGATTAGCTACTAGAGTTCATGCTAATCTAACTAAAACAACAAATCAAAACAACAAGATAAATCAAAGATGAAAAATGGAGAAATAGGGTTTAGAACAGTACAAAATCCGCAGCTCTGAAAAACTGGAATGAGAGGAGAGAAAAAATGGTATTTATAGTGGAAGGAAAAGAAAGTAGGATTCTGGTCAGTGGCCGTTGCGACTCGCGACGAAGTTCATCGCGACTCGCGATGAAGTTCGTCGCGACTCGCGACGAACATGTTGGTCACGACGAGTCCGTCACGACTCGCGACGGTAACCAGAATTTTTGCATTATTTCTTCTTCTTCTCCTTGTGGCATGTAGTCATCTCCATAGTCACTCCTCTCAACTTCTAAGTCTTCAACGGTTTCAAAAGTGATCTTCAATGGCCTCCGGTCTTCACGTCTTCGAAGCAAGTCTTCAAAATCTTCGAAAGTGTAGTCTTCAATGGCCTCCGGTCTTCATTACTTCGTTACACAAAAAAGCCACTTAAAAGAGGTAAAAGAGCGCACAGTTGCTCTTACCCCTCCTAAGAGGATTTCATGGTAAAACACAAGCTGTTGTAATGAAAGAGCACAAAATGGATCCTAAATAGTACTAAAATAAGCATATAAAGTGGACGCATCACGTGGCTCCCACCTTTCTTGGTTTGTGGTATAACTCCCTCCGACTAGCTTCCACCATTCCTTGTCCTGTTCGTGGCATGTTGTAGAGCTTACTTATGATTTGGGCTAGCGGCCCATCGCTATGGAGCTTCTGGGCCGGGTATACACCAGATATATTAGTTTATGTATTCATAATGATTATTAATCATTTTAATAACTTTGTGTAGACTTTTATTTTCTGCAAGATAATGATAGAAGTTACAATTATCGAATGTATGCGTTAGTTATACAATTCTTTTAAAAAAAATAAGAACTCACATGAGTGAGGGGGTGTATATTAGGCTCCCCAGGCCTTTGAAAAATAAGATAGTAGCAGAGAAAATCAGAAGTTCACTACTTGTAAACTATAGTGGAAGCTAATTACAAGCTGATGTTAACCCAAAACCTTCATCTAAAAACCCTATCTCGATGAAGGAGATGGCCCTATATCCCGCTTGAGGACAAACTATGGCCTTACACGTTCTTGACTCCACACCCCAGTGTCGACAAGAAGAGGTGACCTTCCATAGAGTCCCCTTGAAATTATCTTCCCCCGAAGATAAATACTGAAATTTGTAAACTCCATGCAGCTGAATCTGTCCCTCTTTTCTGCACCTTTCAACTTGAATATCCCTCACCTCTACACCTGAAACAGTAACTGACAGCCAGCAGTAAATAGTTCGAGACAAAGATATCCAACTAAATGCATGCATTTTAGATGGTATTAATCAAACAGTAACAGAATGTAAAATAGTAGAATTAATCCATAAGAAATGACAGCCAGCAGTAATCCTAAAATTGCATGCTAAAAAAATTAGCTATATTCTTCTAAGAGAAGGTAAACCTTGTTTATCCACAATTATTGTAGTTTTCAACTCTCTTGGTAACTGAGTATAGCATTTGAAAGTGTTTACCTGATTTGCGCTGCCATTTTAGCTAGGAAATCTGCTGCTCCATTGGCTTCTCTATAGATATGATTTTATAGAGACATTAACCTTTTTCATTAGTTCCCAGATAGTCCTTACTTCCTCCATGATGTTCCAGTGAGGCTGGAATTGTTTTCTTAAGACCTTAATGAGCATTTGGTTGTCACTTTCATTCTGTAATTGATCAATACCCATAGAGATTTCCAACTGTAAACCTGATCTGAAAGCCCCTGCTTCAGCATGAAGGGGAGAGGGGCTGCTTATCTTCTGAGCATCTGCTATTAATATGTTACCTTCAGACTCTCTTATAATTGTTCCAGTTCCTGCCTTATCTGAATTCTTCCATGAACCATTTGTATTTAGTTTATAGAAGGGTGGTGCAGGAGCTTTCCAGGAAACACTAGCAGGACTACCATGTGTTTGTTGATTGTTAATTAGTAACCTTGGAAAAGCATTCCCATTTAAAGTTTAGTTTGTAGGCTAACAAAATATCATTGAAGAGGTGTGAATTTTTTCTAAACATCTGTATGATGTTAGACTTTACACTTCCATGATAGTGTTTGTTCCTAAAACACCATATAATCCATACTACTAAACAGGGGATAATACTAATCAGTTTCTTGTGATCCGAAAAATTTGTGTAATTCTAGTAATGGAAATATCTATCCCATAGGTATGGAGTATGCTTTGTTGGAACATTGAAGACAATATCTATCCATGTCCATAGTTTCTTTATTTCTCTGCAAGAATTAAAACTATGGTGTATACTCTCTTCATCTCTAAAACAAAAACAACAAATGGATGGTAGATTGAAAGATAGATCCTCTAATACATCAGGAAGGGGAATGAATCTGTTTAGTATTTTCCAGTTCATAAAACATACTTTTCTAGGAAAAATTGAGGACCATACATGATTTAAAGAGTGTACACCTGTTCTCTTATTTCTGATCAGTTCATAAGCACTTTTCATAGTGAACTTTCCATCTTCAATAGGTTTCCATGTTAGAACATCCTCATATTCAGGAAAAGTGACTTGATTTTTGTCCAGTTCAGTAATTATGTATTCTGGAAAATGAGGTTTCAGCTGGTTGATATATACTTGTCTATTAGTTAAAAATTCTGCAACTGTCAAATCAGGGAACTTCCCCTTTCCCTACTTGTATTTTGGAATTCATAATGGCTATATCTTGAATATCTTTGATTCTCTTCCAGGTTTTGGAAGTTTTGTGGTGATCTGGATTGATCACATAAATTGTGACCAAAGAGACCTTCCCACTTGCAGCTTCCACTATAATTTAATGGAGAAGCTTTGAACCAGAGTCTCAATATTTTTAAAGCCTAAGCCATTTTCTTCGATTGGATAACACAAACTTGGATAAGCCCTCCAAACTCTCTTCCTTTGTGAGGATTCTGAGTTGAAGGTCCATAAGAATTTTCCAAGTAGTTTATGAATTACATCAGTAATGTGTTTAGTTGGTTTTAAACTGTGATATGATGTATTAGAATAGATGACAATATATGCTTAATCAGAATTAGTTATCCAACTTGAGATAGAAGTTTGTTTTGTCAGTTATTTATTTTTGATTGTATTGATGATATAATGTTTGAGAAGTAGACATTTTTATTCCTACCAATGTAAACTGGGTAGCCTAGGTACTTAAATGGAAAATTGCCCTGTAACATTCCTGTTGAACTTTTAATATCACCAATAATTCTGGTGGGGCAGTGTTTGGCAATATAAAAGGAGGACTTTTCAAAGTTTATCTTTTGACTTGTAGCTATTTCATAGGATTGTAGAAAACAATTTAGAGTTTTAAGTCCTGATTTTGAATAATTCATTAAGATAACAGTATCATCTGCAAAAGATAGATGAGAGATCTTCTTAATGGGATTAGGTAGCTTATAAAATTTCAAGTTTGAGTACTGAAACAGGAAATTTATGTTCCTTGAAAAAGCTTCTGCCATTAAGATGAATAGAAGTGGAGATAAAGGGTCTCCTTGCTTTAACCCCCTGGTTGCTTGGAAGAAACCATATGCTGAACCATTTATCAAGATGGAGAAAAAGGTTGATCTTAAGTTTTCATTATTAGGTCTATTATTTTGATTGAGAATCCAAACTGACCTAATAACTTGGACAAAAAGGACCAAGAGACACTATCAAATGCTTTCATCATATCAAGCTTTATGATCATGTTAAATCCTTTGGTTTTAGAATTAATGAATGAGGCAAGTTCTTGCATTAGAAGAATATTTTCTGAAATATCCCTTCCTGAGACAAATGCTGTTTGTTCTGGGCTTATTATGGAGTCCATAATTGGCTTTAGCCTTTCAAAGAGGATTTTGGTTAATATTTTATTAATAAAATTACAGGGGCTAATTGGTCTGTAGTCTTTGAAGGATGAACAAACCTTTTTTTTTGGTATTAGGATGATTAAAGTGGCTGAAATAGATTTTGGAATGTTGGCTGAAATGAAGAGGTCATGTATAGCATGTAGGATATCTATGCTTATGATATGCTAGCATTTTTGATAGAAAAAACCAAAAAATCCATCCGGCCATGAAGAAGAATGTCCATTCATTGTTTTAAATATGTTTGTTAATTCTTCCATGGTTACAGGTTTAGTGAGTTCATAGTTCATTTCTTCAGTAATTTTCTTTGGAATATTTTCTAATAACCAAGCAGTGTTAATGCCAGAAGGATCTTTGAACTCTTCCTGTAATAAATTAGAGAAGAACTTAACATCCTCTTCTACAATTTCCTCTTGTGTATTTAATGTAATACCAGTTTCAGTTTTAACTGAGATTATGGCTTGTCTTTTATGCTTAGATTTAACTTTTTGATGGTAAAAGTTTGTGTTTTGATCACCTTCTTTTAGCCATTTTGCTCTGGATTTCTGCCTCCAGTAAATTTCCTGATTCTTTAGAGCTAAAATTAACTTTGCTTTTGTTTTATTTAAGTTTTCCAAGTTAGCTTGTGATTCATTTTGTTGGAGGACAGATTCTGTATGAAGAAGATCTTCTTCACAAGCTTTGACTGTATCAAAGATATTTTCGAAGGTGTGTTTATTCCAGAATTTAAGAGCCTTTTTAAAGTTTTTTAGCTTGAATAAGAAATTTCCAATTCCCAGTTTATTTGAGGGGATGTTCCATGAATCTTCTACAATCTTCATAAAAGTTGGATGATTTATCAAACATTCTTGGAACCTGAAAGGGGTTGGTTTATTAAATAATTTAGGTTTAACTATGGTAAATAGTAAGGGGGAATGGTCTGTTTGCCCTCTTGCTAATGTTTTAATGCTGGATTCTCTAAAAATGTCCCACCACATATTGTTAGATAACCCTCTGTCTAACCTTTTCCAGTTCAAGTAAAAAAGTGATCCAGATGTTGGAATTGTAGACATATTGGCTTTATTCTGGAAATTATTAAAATTCTGTATACTTCTTGTTTCAGGCTGAGATTGACCTAGATATTCTTCTATGGAACTTATGATTAAAATCTCCTATTAAACTTAATGGCAAATTGTTATGGTTCAACACTTGTTTCCACAGTTTATTCCTTTCAGTTACAGTATGCTTGGCATAAATGAAACCTGTGAAACAATCTTGTGTTAACAATGATTTTTGAATTTGGTTAATATCATTTGCTCATCCACTGAGATGATCTACATTTGAATTGAATCATCTCACAGAATCCAAATTTTACAATTTGGATATGAGAAATGATGTTCAAAATTTGTTTGGAAGGCTACTTTCTTGATGGAGTAGGCATCTAACATTGGCTCAATTATGGTAAGGATATTGATTTTATGTATTTTTTTAATATCATTCAACCTATTTATAGAGGCAGAGTTGCCCACCTCCCTTGCATTCCATACACATATTTTCAAACCTGTCATTGAGTTGATTTGTTATGTGTCGACGCTGAACGGGTAAGAACCATTTTTGGGGTTTGAGTATAAGATTTTTTACTGTATCTTCTATTCTTATTTGATTCAAGATTGTCCTAAACATTTTCTGAATTTATTATGTGTTGAAGCTGTTATGTGATTCCTTTAGAGTGGATTTAGAGTGTTCAATATCATCTACAGACAGAGTGTCCTGAGTTGGCATTGAACTTCTATTGAGTTTGGAGTTGGAAGATAGAAGATGAAAATTTCCTCCATTTATTTCTAGAAAAGCTTCTTCAGTGCTTTAGGTGTCAACCATAGCATTGTTAGACTCAGAAATAAGGTTATCTATTTGTTGATCCTTATGAATCATATTAGGGATGTTTTCTGATATATGGGGTGAAATTGATGTCTTGAATGGTATTAAATTTTCATCAATATGATTATTGTTCCTCATATGATCATTAGAAGTTAATGGAACTGCTTGTTTCATATGTAGAACATTAAGGTTTATAGGAGGGACAAAATCTGAGTTCCGTTTCTCAGTAAAACCTTCAGTACATACAGTTAAATTACTTACTGAAATATTAGCATCATGTTCCATAATAAGTGCTTCTGTGTCTTTAATGTTTATATTATTAACAACATGATCAGTACTCATATTAGCTTTTGGTGAGTTCCCTGTGGACACATTTTCAGTAAGGTGAGTGCTTATGAAAGGAACCTGGGAACCTTGACCAAGGTTCGAGACTTCAGAACTTGAAATATTTTCTTGATTTGTCTCCTGTGCTCCTTTCTGAACATCTTTGTGAGCAAGGGTATTGTTGCTTTGGTTTGAAACCTTGTTAAAAGTAGCTTTAGTAGCCTGCATTGGAGTGTTAGCTTTATTTCTACTGACAGGTATATATATTTTATCTTGAGAAGTTAAGCCTGAAGAGGAAGATTTTGTTCCATTACCAGTAGGTCTTCTCTGTTCACCTTTAGTGCTATTACCTGTATTGATGGAAGGTCTCCCGGCATGAAGCATTGACTGGCTTTGGTCATTCCTATAAGAGGTGTTAGAGTGTCCTAATTTGAGGCATTTAGCATAGTATTCAGGCATACCCTCGTATTCTGAATATTGCCGGAATCCTACTCCCCTGTAATCTATCCAAATCCTTTCCAACTGTGTTTTCGTAATATCTATTTCCACACAAACCCTAGCTATATGTGGTCTGGACCGACTCAACGTAGCTTTATCTACCTTTACTAGTTTTCCTATAATATTACCCAATGATAGCAATACCCAATCATCAAAGAATTTTTGGGGGAGGCCATACATAGCAATCCATGTGGGGCATATAGGGGAATCTGTATTTGGGGAAAAGTTAGGTTCCCATTTGGTAATTCGAAGTGAATATCAACCAAAGTTCCATACCTTGTGAAGCTAGCATCGATAGTAATCCTCCTGCAAGAAGAATTGAATCAGCACCTGACGATTTTCCAAAAGTGAGATATCCGTGTGGCCTTTGAAATCAGCAGTTTGGAAATCCCTTCGAAGACGAACCAGTTGCGGTCTGCTCCAAGCAAATTTTCCTATTAGGGTTAGCCGTAGTGGAGCCTCGAGCCTTTCACATTCGTTGATGTTGAAAATCAATCCTGGTTCCCCTAAATGTTCTATTGGTTGTTTTGGATTGAATGGATCTCTAGGTTGGGAAGGGACGAAATCAGTGGTAGGGCGAAGAGATCGTAGAAATTCTCTGCCAAGGGCTTGTTTGTAGAGAAGGCCGGTTGAGGTTTCGACTGCGGTGGTGGCTCCGCCATGAGGCGTTGCCGTTAGTAAGGTGGTGGTTTTACAGTCAGGAGGAAGGGTTTCGGTCGCCACAAATTGCCACAGAGAAAACGTTGATCTCAACCTCGAGGATATGTCTATTTGTAATACTAATGCCCTTTGAATGATGACATCTATATCATTTGTAATCTATATCACTTTTCAATACATAATGATACACTTACAATTAGCAAATATATACTAGTTCATGCATTTAGAATGTTTGTTAATCATTTTAAGAAGTTTGTTTATGCTTCAATTTTTATATCAACTGTTTTAAAAATTATATTTTAAATTACTATCTAAATTATTTTTTACTACATAATCACACACTTACAATTAGAATAGATATATAAGTTCATGTGTTTATAATGATTATTAATTATTTTAATGACTTTGTTAAGACTTTTATTTTCTACAAGATAATGATAAAAGTTACAATTAGGGAATGTATGCGTTAGTTCATGTGTTTAAAACGTTTGTTAATCGTTTTAATAAGTTTATTTATATCTCCATTTTCTTGAAGATTATTAATATATATATATATATATATATATATATATATATATATATATAGTTCATAGATTTAAGTGATTTCATAATTTCTAGACATTAATCTATTATTATTAGATATAACTTTTATTAATGGACAATTTTCCTCTTGCCTACTCCCATCACCTTCTTCGTCTTCATCATGAGTTCTATTATATATATCCTTATTTTCCATCGATGTGTTAGTAGATGCCATTTCGTTTTACCCCGCATCCATGTGGTACAGGGGCAAAAAATGCTTCTATACAATAACTCCAAACAAAAGCACCTGTAATTGTGCTTCTGCACAATAGATGGCATTAATACAAATTGGGCATAATACAATTGCAGTTGTGTTTCTTCTCAATTCTATATCCCACATTATCGGCATAATACACATTTGTAAGATGCACTTACGTGTTTATGCATCAATTGTGAGAGACCCTTGTGCAATATGTGCGTTGGAACGATACTGCTATTAGCCTATTATGATACTTTTATAAAACTCTTATATAACAAACATCTCAAGGATATCTTCTGATTGAATCCATATCTTGCGAGACCGTTTTACTGTAATACCAAGGACTAGAGTGAAAATTGGTAAATGGAAAATCAAATTCTGGGATCAAATTACAAATACTTTGTTTTGGCGCCATAATGAAAAACATGAAAAATGGAGGACCAAACAACAAATAAACAAAAAAAAAGACACAGAACGTGTATTTCACCTTTTTCTCGCCTTTCTCATCGACGCCGCCTCGCTTCTCTGCCATCGCCGCCTCAGCATCTCCTTGCCGTCTCCTCGCCTTCTCTGCTGTTGCCTCGCCGTCACCTCGCCTTCTCCGTCGTCGCATAGACTTCTCCAATGTCGAAACCCTAGTTTCAGACATTTGCAGAATTCAAAACCCTAGTTTGAGGCTTTAGGTTGCGCTAGTTTCTCTAGCTTCAAATTGCGGTCATTGATGGTGAATACACTCCAGATCTCAGTCGACGAAGTTCCCTGACCATGATTCTTATGTTTGCTACAACTCCTAGCTTGAAATTGTGTTGTGTCGCATCATCGCAGGCTAGGGATTCATTATTTGGTTGGCCGGCATCGTCGTCTTTGCCGGAGGCAAGGGATTTGCGAGGAAGTTACATCGGCATCTTCACCGACGAGAATAGACGGTTACCGATGGCCAAATCCAACAGGTCAGGTGAAAATGGATATGAATGTATGAGGAGGAATCAAGCTCATCATTTTTCGACGATTTTCTGACGCCACCTTACCAGATCTAACAATAGTTTATAATTTGGGCCTCATACAATTTTTGACCCAGTTTAAATGGCCTTTTCCATATTACTAAAATCTGCGATTTAAATATAAGTAAATCAATTTTAATCTGTTTTTTTTAATTAAAACCACCTGTGATGGTGGGGGGTTTGGCAGACCCCTACCCTTTTATTAATTTATAAAAAGGTACAAGAAAAGAGGGGGGCTTAATACCGTACCTCAGATTGTTCAAAATCAATTCAATTTTAATATGTAAAATGCCAAATAAATTAGTTGAAACATCAATTTAAAATTTTAAAACATCATATAAAATCATTATAATATATATAATTATTATAGTTAATATCAAATACAAATAATAAATTTAGATGGTAAGACATCAAATAAAATACTAAATATATCAAATAAAAATAGCTAAACATCAAATAAAATATTAAAAATACAAACATTAAATAGTAAAAACATCAAATATAATACTATATATATCAAATAATAATAGTAAAACATCAAATAAAATACTAATTTATAAAATAAATAAAAATAAAAACCAACCAATTTTCCAAATGCTCAATTGATCTAAAACCAGTCTGTAGGGACATGATTATTATTTACTAGTCATATTGTGATGTTACATTATTACGCGACGATAATTCTTTTTTTTTTTGTTTTACAAAAGTACTGATGAGAATTTGATGAAACATCATACACTGGCAACTCAAAATCGAAAGAATACAATGAATCATCACGAGCACACCAAATACATATAAAATTAGCATATGAAAGTGAAAAATTTTAATTTGAAATTTTACGTTAGCATGTGAAAATGTCAATCACCATACTATCAAACCATCAAACATCATTCATTATAGAAGGGTTCAAATGGCCTAAAAAATCAATAACATAAAAACTGAAACAATTCAAATCAAGGTAAAACATCAATTACAATCAAGCGACTCAAACCTAACACTAACAATCAATCATCATAACAGAAAAATCAATGTTAAACAATACATCCTAAACAATCAAATTCTACTTTTCCCTACTTGTTTCCCTTTGCCTCTGGCTTTTCACAGACTTGACTTGTTTTGTTGGTTTTAAGAGGATGACTCTCATACTCCGTCAATGCAAAAGGTTGACTACGATTCTCTATTCAAGGGAACACCTTCAGAGCATGGTTCCTCATACCATTTTTTATTAACTCATCAATGACATAGTAGAGCTCGGACATGGAAAGTATTCCGGTGAAATAATATAACATCACATACAGCAATAAAAACATCAACATCTGTGATTAAAATATCACAATAACAGGCATAAAATCACCGACACCTACATTGAGAAACATTACACACAGTATACAATCTCAAAATTTAAAAACATCAATAGCACACACTAAAATATCAAAACAACAAAACTGAACATCAGTTGTATACTTAACATGAAAACACCACAAGCATCAAATACTGAAATTAAAAACAATACACCAACACACTTAAAAAATATTTAGAGCTTAAACATGAAAGATCAAAGATAAACAAGAAAACTCACATTTCTTACTTCATTCTCGAATGCAGCAACATTGGGCAAGTGATCTTAGACATATAAGAAACAGTGACACCAACACAAAAATTAGCACAAATAGTAACAAAACCCTAAGATATCACACACAATCAAAAAAACAAAATTGAATATCAATTGCACACTTAAAACACAACAAGTATCAAATATTGAAACTAAACATCACACCAACACATATAAAAGTACTTAAAACCTAAAACATCAAACATCAAACATAAAACCAGAAACATCAACAACATTATCTAAAATATCACATCTGAAAAATAACAAAATTTATAGATGGTCCTTCCTTCTCTCGATTGTAGCAATAGTGTGCAAGGCAAGCGTTATTAGATATCTAATAAACATCAACAGCACAAATTTAGCATAATTCGTAACAAAACCCTAAGATATCACACACGATCAAAACTGAACATCAATTCCACACTTAAGCATGAACACACCACAAGAATCAAATGCTGAAATTAAAACATGCCACCAACAGAGATAAAAATACTTAAAACCTAAAGCATGAAACATAAAACATAAAACCAGGAATATCAACAACAATATCTAAAACATCACATCTGAAAAATAACAAAATTTACAGATCCTCCTTCCTTCTCGATTGCAGCAACATTGGGCAAGCATTCTTAGACATCTAAGAAACAAAAACAACACAAAAATTAGCACAATTCGTAACAAAACCCTAAGATATCACACACAATAAATAATGAACATCAATTGTACAGCTAATCATGAAAATACCACAAGCATAAAACGCTGAAATTAAAACAATACACCAACACATATAACAATACCTAAGACCTAAAACATCAAACATCAAACATCAAATAGAAAATGAGAAACATCAACAATAGTATCTAAAACATCACTGCTGAATATTTTAAAAAACTTACTGATCCTCCTTCCTTCTCGATTGCAGCAACAGTAGGCAAGTCTTCTTAGACATCTAAGAAACAACAGCAACAATACAAAAATTAGCACAAATCTGTAAGAACAATTCACCAAACACAAAAAATAGAGAAATTCCCAAATATTAACACAATGAACAACATAAAACCCTAGAAAATCACATGAACCAAAAAAATTAATAAAAATTGAAAAAAAGCAAAATATGCATAAAAAAAATCAGAGCAAAGACATTACCTTCAACGATAAACACAAAAAGAAGGTCGAAATGTGTTGGATCGCCAGAAATCGAAGCTAAAACTGGAAAATTTGCCGAAAATTCCAAACATCTCAACGAACCATTGCGCGCAAGAAAGGGGGAAGAAAAATGGAGAGGATGTGTGGTTAATTGGATGGGAAGAAGCATGTGTGAGGTTGGGATTTGGAGCTCAAAGAAAATGGAGGAGAATATGCGTCTGTGCCATTGTAAAAAGTAAGGAAAAAGTGAGAGAAGAAGGTGTTGAGTTTATTATTTATACCTGGACTTAAATATAATTTAACTAAATTACATACGTAGCCCCTCAACTTTTAAAACTTCAATTTGAAACCCCATGCTGAATTCTTTACAATTTAATCCCTGGTCTTACTGTAAGTCTGTCTCGCACAAGATTTTGTTCTTCTAGTTATTTCATCAAACACCTTACATGCTTGATTCCATTTTCCATTTTCACAAATTACATACCGAACACATCACAATTAAGAACAACTACTCAAGTCACATTCACCAATAACAACTTCAATTCAACCAGCCATAAAACATTTCAACAAGATCTTTAAAGCACTTATCACAAACTGTTTAAAGATCGCAGCGAGATGGGATAGATATGAAGAAGATGGGTGATGGGGAGGCGAGAAGAAAAGAACGAGAGAGATGCAGATCTTTAGTGGTTGAAAGAGGAGAACTGAGCGCGTGGTTTAATCCATTTATTCTTTTAACCTGATTTTCCCGACTTGATGACCCACGGATTTTAATAATTTTCTTACAAATTGCATTCCAGTCCTCCATCTCATTATAAAATATGGTGAGACGTTCTTACATGAGACTTTCTCTTTTTAATTTTATCAGGGCGAGCTTGAGATACACCATGTGAATGTTGGAAGATGAGATGTCCTTACGAATCCCCAGGATGAAGTAGTAGAAGGACACATTCTCCACTAGCAAAGCGAGTGCAGGTAGACGTCGGCAGCTACGACGAGCTTACAAGATGAAATATATGAAAGAGGAAAGTCAACGGATTTTTGAGGTGAAAAAGACCTTGAGAAAAACCGTTATTAAAAGAAAAGAACTGTACAATTAGAACAATATTTTTTTTAATTAAGAACTTAATTTTTAATTGATTACAAAATGAACCTCATTTTTACAAAATAATCTTTGATCTATTCGTAAACTTATGAATGTGTCATAGGAAAGCCTTCCCATATATTTATTTTAAAACCAACTTCTTAAACTCTAAAATAATTTGACTACTGGTGCCTTTAGAAAATGATGGAGGCACTTGATAATTTTGTTAAATTTTTTTTTTTTAAAGAAACCATCCTGAGATGGAGGAAGATTATATTAGGCCTTCCCAAGCCATAAAAAAGACAAGACATTCAAAAGAAGCCGTAGCTAAGTTGATATATACAATGTTGAGCACTAAGCTCTTGAAGCAACGCTTGTTGCTTCCAAAAGAATGAAAAAACGACCGGCAAATCATTAGAGGATTCCAAAAGCTCTTAGACTATGTTGGAGAAGATCAAACTTATTAGTGAATCTAATCAAAGAAACACAAGTCAGTCCAATTTTCTCCACATACCTAAGAGACGAAGCCTCTACTCACAGAGAAAAAGAAACAGTTATATCCAAACATGAACTCCCACCAATGGGGATTATGTGCAGAAGAGTACTCCAGAGATGGCAAAATCTGATTCTTGGATGAGCAAATCCATCAACAAGGTATCCAGTTTGTATCTATAATCATGGCAAGTTTTGTCGAGTAGCTGAGCAGCTGTAGCAATTAGTGTATTCCTCTGTAATCAGCAAGTCCTGCCACAGCAAAATCCTTGCATCATCAAACCTGCAATATATACAGTAATCAGTAGCATCCATTCGAAAAAGAAATAGATCTGATATAAGGTACAGTCAGTAACATCATTCAATTAGCAAACCGGATTGAAGGTGTACCCATTTGATCTAATCTAATCAATCCTTGCACAGAATTTGATAAACTCTGAAAGCGAAGGTAAGAAAAGGATGACAAACTTCTCAAACAATCTTTAGCCAAAGTATCTGCAACCAGGTTTGCCTGCCTATGCACATGTAGTATAGAAATTTCTCCTAGCAGAGCATGAATCTCATCAGCTAATTGGTATATTTTCCATGGGGCATTATCAGGATCAACTACATACCTAACAGCATTCAGGCAATCAGATTCTACAACGTAATAAAAACCTAGATTTAAACCAGTTTGTAAGGCGAACTTAATTGCCATCATCTCTGCCTCCAAAGGAGAATAAGCAGGAGAGATCTTAGTATGAGCAGCAAAGAAACCACCCCTGCAATCTCTAATAATCAAACTCAATCCACTCATGTTTGTTTGACAGCACCAAGCAGCATCCACATTAAATTTAAAACCCATACATGGTTTTGTCCAAGCAATTTTGAAAATCTTTGGTTTAGGAGGTAGTTTGATCAGTGGCAGAAAAGAATGATCAGCAATAGTCTTATCTATCCTAGAGATTATATACACTGGTTTAGCAGTGAACATGTAAAAAATGTGTGTCCTTATGTTATTTAGAGCTACACTGGTCACAGGATTAGCAGAATCATATAAGCACTTATTTCTGACTTTCCACAGATTCCAACAAGTTATAAATGCTGAAACATGAATCATTTCTAGATGAAACTTACTGATACCAGTATAAGTAAGATAAAAAGAGAGTCTATCCCATATGGATGTGAATCCTCTGTCCCTAATTCCCATGAAGGAATGAATCTGTTTCCATATATACACTGCAAATGTACATGTGTTAAAAAAATGGTCCAGAGAATCCACATGATTCTGACACATACAACATTTGGAAGCCATTGAGATTCTCAAGGATATCAAAACATTATCAAATGGGAGCAAACAGTTCATCAGTCTCCACATGAATACTGAGATTTTTTTCTCTATTCTAGGGCTCCATAAGTGTTTGAAGGAAGCAACAGTACCTCTTTGATCCCTTAGCAAAAGGTAGGTTGATTTGAAAGAAAATTCTCCCTTGATACCTGGTTTCCATATCAGTCTGTCCTTCCTGTGAGGGGATAATTTAGCATCCTGCAAAAGAGAGGAGGCATGAGTAGGAAGAAATGGATAGATTTTAGCAAACAGGATAGCTTTATTGTTCATAAACTCAGACACACTACAACTAGCTGGTATATCAACATTTGAATGGTCACGGAGATCCTGCGGGGGACCTATGTCCAACCAGTTAGCAGTCCAGAAATTGCACTCCCCACTTCCTATTATGACTCTAGATTGGGATTCTGCCCAAGCATTAATGGAGCAGATCCTCTTCCAATTTGGTGAAGATCTGTAGGAGGGTGGAAGAGATGCAACAAAATGTGTCCAGGGAGCTTCAGCCTTTTGGTATTTCCACCAGAGTTTAACAGAGCATGCATTTATAATGGTGGTAATTGATCTAAATCCTAGTCCATTTTGTGAGGTAGGATAGCATATTTCTTCCCATTTTCTCCATGCTCTTTTAGGATTCAGATCATTGTATCCCCAGAAAAAATTACTCATTTTTTTCTCTATAGCTACTATGACTTGCCTACCTGGTTTGATTACTGACCAAATGTGCTGTGGAACTGCATATATACATGGATGTATGAGAGTAAGTTTCCCTCCAGTTGAGAGCCACTTATTTTTCCAGCTTCCTAATCTACTGTCAATTTGCTCAATTAAAGGCTGGAAATATATGTTCTTTGCTCTACCAGTGAAAATGGGAACCCCTAGATATGAGAAAGGAAACTTTCCTACTTTCATACCTAAAGTTCTCCTTATTCTATTTACCCTATTTACAGTAGCATGCTTTCCTATGTACAAATCACTTTTACTGTAGTTAATTTGTTGTCCAGTAACTTCCTCAAAAGTAGCCAAAAATGCCTTAAATCTGATCAGAGTATTATTATTGGCTTTAAGGAATACTATAGTATCATCAGCATAAGATAAATGGGAAATTTGAGTTGCATTACCTGGAACACCAAAGTATGACAAGCTACCATTCTGAAAAATAAAGGACAGACTTCTGGTGAAAGCCTCTGAAAAAATATTGAAAAGAAAAGGTGATAGGGGATCACCCTGTTTGATTCCCCTAGTGGATTGGAAGAAACCAATTGGCTTACCATTTATAAGGATAGAAAACCAAGCCTGAGACAGATTCTTCATAACAAGAAAAATAAATCTAGCATGAAATCCAAATTTAGCAAGCACAGAATAGAGAAAAGACCACCTAACTCTGTCAAAGGCTTTCTTAAGATCCAATTTAACAATGCAATTAGGTTCTCTTTGTTTCTTGTTTAAAAATCTGACCATTTCCTGAAGGTAGATAACATTATCAGCAATGTCTCTACCTTTGAGGAATGCAGTTTGGTGATTTGAGATGATCTTATCCATTAAAGGCTTTAATCTCTCCATTAATAACTTAGAGAAAATCTTGTTTATGACATTAGAGAGACTAATCGGTCTGTAGTCCTCAAAGGTGGTTGGTGTACATTTTTTTGGTATGATTGTAATCCAGGTACTACCAATCCCCCTTGGGATATTGTTCACACTCAGAAAATCTTGTATAGCAGATAACAAATCATTTGCTATTATATCCCAAGACTTAATATAGAACTTAGCAGTAAATCCATCTGGACCAGGGCTACTCCTATGATTAAGTCCAAAAACAATGTTTTTAATTTCTGAAATAGACACAGGTTCCAATAATCTATCATTATCCTCCCTAGTGATCACATTCGGGATTTGGCTTAGGAAATGAGGCTTAAAATAATCACTGTGTGGGGAAATTTGTTCAGTTAAAAGTCCCTGAAAAAATTGGATGGACTCATTCTCAATATCTTGTGAATTATCTATCCACTGTCCATCTCCACCCTTGATTTTTGTGATTTTTAACCTACTTTTTCTTTCCCTAACTGAGTTATGAAAGAAACTGGTGTTGTCATCACCCTCCCTTAACCATTTTACTTTAGCTTTATGTTTCCAGAAGCTCTTTTGTTCCACTAAAGCTCTCACTACATTAGCCTTGGCCTTTTTCATGTTAATCATATTTTCAGCTGTATCATTCAGATCATACAATTCTTCCTTTTCTTTCAGAATTGATTCAGCCTTTATCACATTATCATTTATATTTCCAAACACTTCTCTGTTCCATATTTTTAAAGTTTTTTTCAGCCTCACCATTAGAAAAAAACCACTCATTCCTGTTTGGTGAACCTGACCCTCCCAGCATTGTCTAACTACCTCATTAAAACCATCCCTTTTATACCAGGTATTAATGAATCGAAATGATGTAGGGGTGGATGAAGTATCACTTCCTATGGTGAGGAGCAGTGGATTATGATCTGAAGAGGTTCTATTTAGTATATGAACAGAGGAGTTAGGAAAATTATTTGACCAGGAAGCAGTGCACAAACCTCTGTCTAACCTCTGAACCGTTGGCTTTCTTAATCTATTATTACTCCATGTAAACAATTACCTACGGTACTTATCTCTTCCAAAGCCATAGTATTGATAAATTCATTAAAATCCCTTATATTACCAAGCTTCGGAGTGGAAGGTCCTCTATACTCATTGACCGATGTTATAGCATTAAAATCCCCAATGAATATAGAATCAGATTGAGAAAATGCTTTAAGATCAGACCAGAGATCTTTCCTACCAATCCTAGTCCTAAGCCCATATACAAAAATAGCATCCATACATTTATTCAGCTTAACGCTATTCAAAGAAACAGCCAGAAACTGAAGATTATCAGTTTTGCATACTATGGAGACACTATTTTTTCAGAAAAGCCAAATCTGACCATTATTAGCATACATGCAATTATCAAACTGCAATAATTGTCTGTAATGGTCACATTAATTATTAATGTGTAGGTGCAACTTCCATTTTTGAACGATACGGGTGTACGTGCAAATCATGTGCATTCAATTTCCTATGTTTGTAACATTTTCATTCCTCATAATCTATCATTACATTTTTGTTTTCTTTTTACAAAAATCAGCTGTATCATAAAACAAATTAGAGAGATTCTTTCATAGGATACAGAAATGATTTTGTTATAGTCAAAGTAATACTACTTCGGATTTGCAATATACACGCACGTGTTATTTCAAATATTGCACGCAAATTCAGATATATGTTAGAGTCTGTCTCTTGAAATACGGTATTTTCATAACTTATGGAAAGACCAAGTTTTAAAGTGTAAATTAGAAGAAATGAATATAAATTTTTTGGGTTGCATGGACCGGGTTATAAATTTTATAACTACAACATGTTAATATTACAAGTAAGACATTTTACCTTTTATAATTTTAATTATACCCCGTCTTTCCATAAGACTATGGAAAGACCGTCTTTCCCAAGACTTTGCCTATATGTTATTAGTTTATTTTATATTTATAACAATATTAATATTCCACAAAGTCTTACTTTAGGCAGACTAAACTTTATGCATGGTTTTTTATGCAAGTAATGGTAGTTTCAATTACGGTGGGATTCTTTTTAAATAATTCGAGAAATTGGAGGTTTTCTCGTACAATTTACAAAAGTTTAGTGTTTATATGTATATACACTCACACACACACACACACACACACACATATATATATATATGTATGTGTATATATATATATGTATGTGTATATATATATATGTATGTGTGTGTATATATGTGTGTATATATATACAAACACTAAACTATATATATATATATACACACACACACACACATATATATACATATAAAATTCTGATTTTAGATTTCATTTATTTCTCCACGCATTTTTTTTATTTCTGGAAACACACAGTAAACACACAGTAACCGCTCATAACCTCTGCTTCCGCCGGAAACCATTAAATTTTTCCAAATATTTCCGCAATTTGGTGGATATCGCTGCATTGTGACTGAATATTCACTCGGTAAGTTCAATTTCTACGTTTTTGTTTTGTATTTTCTGATTTCGTTTCACTGTGTGCATTTATTGTGTGTTTTGCCCTAACTATTGTGTTTTTCTTTTTTTTCCTGAAGAATATGGCTCGCACGACATAATGATGCAGTTTCTCCTTCCAAATCGCGGCTGAAACATGTTTTAGGTTATTTTTCTATTTTATTATTGGATTTCATGTTTCTGCACTGATGTTTTTGATGTTTCATGTTATGCTGTAGTTCACTTTTCCTCACTTTTTGTTAATGTGCTTTTTTTTCTGGATTTGTTGTATCTCCCGTGTTCAATTTCGTCTTTTATGTGGTGTTTATGTGTAATTTTGGCGGTTTTACATTGTAGTTTGTATGTTCTTCAATATTTTGTAATCTGATGAGGTTTTTTTTTGTAATGATTTGAGGTTTGACTCATGTGGTTTTGTGGTGAGGTTTATGTTTTACATACTGAGGTGTTCATTTTTGGTGAATTGTTCATGATGTTTTCTCTTCATTGTTTGACATTCATGTGCAACTATTGATTTTATGATTTCAGTATGAAGATATGTTGAGGTTCATACTAAAATTATTGAGTTTTGTAGTCTGAGGTTTATTCTAATGACTTGAGGATTGATTTATGTGAATTTTTTCGTTGAGGTTCATGTCTAAAATGACGAGGTGTTATTTTTGGTAACCTTTTGATGAGGTTTATTCTTTACTGTATGATATTTATGTTTAGCTATTGAGGTTCATGTTCTGTATATTGATGTTTGTCATATGAGTTTAGTTTATGTGAATTTAGTTTTGAGGATTCTTTTAAATATGTTGAGGTGTGTTTTTTGGTAACTTTTTGATGAGATTTACCCTCTATTGTTTGACATTTATGTGTAGCTGCTAAGGTTCATACTAATTTGGTTGATGTTTGTGGTTTGTTCGATTAATTTTGAGAATTGATTTATGTGAAATTAGTTTTGAAGTTCATGTCTCCTATGTTGAGGTGTGCCTTTTGATAATATTTTGATGATGTTTATATTTTATGGTTTGTCATTTATGTTTACATGATGAGGTTTATGCCAAGCTTTATTGAGGTTTTCCATCTGATTTTTGTTTTATTCTTTTCTGTACAACACCTTCTGAGTCACCTCTCCCTGCACCTTGACGTTCTACACACACACTCAGATTGACACAATGCAAAGTCGTATAGGTAAATTGAATTTACCTCAGACTAGTTCGTCAAATCCTTTGAACTTTGATGAGAATGTTCCGGTTGTGCGTCGGGAACCGAAGAGAAATGCAGTTGGTCGTAGAAGAAGAAGTTCTAAAGAAATTTTGCGTTCAATGTCAAGAATTTTGAAGTCTCGGAATATGCATAGAATTTCTAAAGATGAAGGTACTGATTTGAAGGAGATACTGAATGCCGCATCAACTTTGGATGCTGGTTGTATGTATTTGATTTTTCATTTTTTGGTTTCTGTTTTGTTGACGTTATCTTTTGTACTTTGTTGATGCTCTTATTTTTCTTTTGATGTAGGTTCAAATGTTGGTGCCGAGGTTGGTAAAGTTCAAGATGATGTTTCTGATACTGAGAATAAAGTTTTCCTTACTGCTTGTGACAGGGATGGTGATAAGAATGGTTTGCTTTTCATATTTTATGTTTCATTTTTTCATGAGTTGATGCTACCTTTTTTTTATCATTGTAGTTTTGGGTTCTGGTACATGTTCAATTGTTCCTGAGAGTGTTGTGAGTCGTAATGAGGTTAAAATGGATGGTTTTGAAACTCTTGATGCTAGTGCTTCTGGTAATGAGGATCAAGATGTTGCTTCTGATGTTAATGTGACAGCTACTGATGATAATGTTGTTTCTATTGCTGCTGAGAATGGTGTTGTTTCTGAAAATGTTGTAGAGGGCCGTAAGTCATTTATATTTTGGTTTTTTGTCTTTGTTTGTCGGTGCTTTCTTTTTCTATTGGTTTATGTGTTTTTGTTTTCCTACAGGTTCGACTGTGGCTGGTTTTGAAAATGTTGATGCTCTAGTTGATCTAGTTTCAGTACTTGATTCTGTTGAGGTACCACCAGGTTTTGTTAAGGTTCCACTTGCTCCTGCTGATGTACCACCGGCTCCAGTTAAGGTCCCACCAGTTCATGTTGAGGTTCGACCTTCTCCTATTGACGTGCCACCAACTCCAGTTGAGTTATTGTTAATGTACCATCACCTTCTGTTAAGTTACTGTCTAGTTCCATTGAGGTACCACCAGCATATGGTGAGGTACCATCTGAATCTGCTGAAAGTCCTTCTGTAACTGCTGATGGTAGGTTACTAATTTTTGCTGTTATTTGTTTCATTGTTTGATTAATTTGATGATTTGTTGATGTTATTTTTTTCATTGCAGTGGATCCTGTTGTTGCCGCTCCTCAGAAATTTTGTCATAAGCATTGAGCAGTTAAAAGGGTCTCTCTTGTGTTCAGGATGAGGAAGAAGATGGTAGCCAATAGGGTCCTAAATGAATATGATGTTGTTTCCAGTAAGTGTTTTACGTGTTATGTGGTATTTTTATTGACGATGTTGTTTTTCATGTTATTTTCTTTTTGGTTTTTTTATACAGGCCACGAATGTGATACTGGGTTGAATATTGGTTCAGGAATGCGGTATGGTACTGCAAATGTAGAATCCAATTACAATGAGGTTCTCAAGGATTTGAATGAGGCTGCTGCGAAAGTTGACGAAGTGAATCTCAAGCTAGTAGATGACTTTTTGAATGTTGTTGTCAATGGTGATTTTTGATGTTTTCCCTTTTGATTTATTGTGTTTCTTTATTTTCTAAAACCATGTTGTTTTCGTGTTTTTGTTATTACATTACTATTCATGTTTTTTTTCATGTTTTTTTTAGCTGCAATGAATTTTACAACTAATGTGCATTTAGAGGACATTCACTTTCCAGAATCTTGGAATGATGATGTAGAATGTGCCTGAAAAGGAAGCTGATTCTTCATCATAAAACGAAGAAACTTGATTTGGTACTAAAGGATAAAGAAGTAGTGAAGAAGTCAAAGGCTACGTTTGGCAAGGGTAAAGAGATGGTTTCTTTGAAGGGTAAGCAGTCTAATGATGCATTTTCGATGAATTTGAAGGTGAGGACGAGGTTCTCATTTTCAAAAGACCTGGACCCTGCAAGTGTTAATGCTTCTTTGGTGTAAAGTCGTTCAAAAATATTCTGAGGAAAAAGAGTTTGCTTTGAAGTAAGGCGCATGAAAGAAAGGCGGTGGTAAGCAAAGAGCTTAAAAGTCACCAGTTGTGGAGAACAAGTTGGAAAATGGAGCAAAAATTGGAATGGCTGATGCAGGGCTTGATATGAGTTTTGAGTTTTTTTTGGTTCAATTATCTAATTTAGCTTTTTTTTTGATGAGGTTCATATGTTTTGATTACGAGGTTCATTTTTTGGATGCTGATGTTCTATGCTGGATATGTTTATCGATGTTTATGAGTTTTCAAAATATTTTACCAAGTTCTTGGAAATGAATTTTTAAGAAGGTGCACTATTTGTTTTTTATATGTTGATGTGTTTTTGCCTTACAGATAAAGTTTAGGTTATGAATAATGAGGTTTACATTTAGTCATATTTAGTTCAACTGATTGAGGTTCTTCTTTTTCATCATTTTCTCCCCAGCTTGAAATTTAATACTACTTGCATGGTTTTGAAATTTGTTAAGGTTTTGATTTTATTAAAACCATCTCAGATTAAAGCCGTTGAACACATTGGGTTTGGTGGTTTGTTAAGGTTTGTGATTAGGCATGTGCCTAAAGACCTGGTTCAAATTTTGATACAGAACTTCAATTCTAATGCTCAAGTCTAGGAGGTTGGTAGTGATAGATATTCCCTAGATAAGAATGACATATTTGACTTGTTCCAACTTCCTATATCTGATAAGGCTGCTATTGAGGTGAGTCATAAGGGTTTAGGTAAGGCTGCTGTTGCTGATGATAATTCTATTAGGCTTAGGTGGATTGAAAAATACACGATCAAGGATGGAATTACTACTGTTAAGGACTTGTATAGTGTTATTCTAAATTTGGTGAGGGAAGAAGAGATGCCTGAGTTTAAATGCGTGTTTGTAATGTTTTCCTTAGCCTTTTTCTTAGCCCCTATTGCTCGTAGCACCATTGATTTGCATATAGTGAGTTCATTAGAAGACGTGGATAAGATTTCTATCTTTGACTTGTGTGGATTTGTGTGGAAGAGGTTTTGTGGGAGTATTTGTAGGGTTAAGCATTCACATAAATTCAATTACGTGAATGTATGTTTGGTTATCCCATTGCTGGCTTATTTTTACCGCTATCCTGTTCTGAGAATTAATGATCCCTTTACCCTTCCATTGCACCAAAATTAGAATAATGAGAATGTGAAGAAGTGCTGCCATATATATCAATGTGGGGGTTATACTATTTTTCTTAGAGCTAGTCGTCCATTTCCATTGAGTGAGAATGAGGTGTTGGTTGGTGTATGCTTATTAGACAGAATCCTTCTTCTATCGCTGAGCATCGTCTTTGAAGAGCAGAAAGCACAACTTTATTGGGCTGGAGTTGCCTGTTGGTATGGAGGATGATGAGGAAATTGAGCGCATTGCAAAAAGTGTATGTTTTCTGATTTCTGAATCTTTTACGTATTGATGTACATATATATTTTAATAAGGTTAAATTCTGTATGGTGGGGTTTTTTACTTGTATGATTCTTATGGACTTTTTTTGCTGAGTTTTTGATTTCATTGAGGTTCAGTTTAAATTCCTGGTGGTGCTGAGTTTGATGTTTTGTGATGTGGTTCTTTTGATGTTGTGTCAATGGATTAGAAGAAGTTGTGAAAATTTGCTCTGTTGAGGCTTTGATTTTTTGTGATGAGGTTTACTGTTTCCATGTTGAGATTCAATAATCATATGTTTCTATTGATGGTTGTGGGTTTTTGTTATGTATCTATTTTTTAAATTGTCTTCTTAGGTGATCTCATGTTTTATGATGTTTAGATTTGTTTTCCCTTTTTTGTTTGGTAGCCTTTGGAAGTTGGCATGAAGAAGTTCAAGAGGCTTGTTTCCATTGAAAGTGATCAGTTTGTTGAATCTTTTTATAAGAACAGTGAAATAGGCAGCCAAAAAGGGACTGACATGGGCATCCAAAAAGGCACTGAAGTTGGCACCCAAAAAGCCACAAAAATAGGGAACCAAAAAGCCACTAAAGGTCCGACTGTTCCTGCGAAGGTTGTTTCTACATCATTTGAGGTTCTCCCAAATGATTTTTTTCTATCTCGGCACTTGCTCAAATGGATGGATAGATCAAAGAAGTATTTGAGAAGAAGGCAAGGGCTGCTGGGGTTGTTGATATGCCTTTATTTGACCTTTTTAGGTTTATCAATAATGGCCAAAATGATGATGGGATTGTGTAGTTGTAGTTTTATTTGTTTTGAGATTTGCAATGTGTAGTTGATGAACAAAAGTTTTTAGATTTTTATGTGTTGAATTCCCTGTTGGTTGTTGAATTTGAAGAATGATGAATTGAAGTATGCATTTGTTTTCTAGATTGTGTGTTTTATAATTGATGTTTTTTCTTTCTATTACCAGATTATTCTGAATTATTGACGTTTTTGTGTTAGGTAATGAGGTTAATTAATTTCATGATAACATTGTTTGATTTTAATGCACTTTTTCAGGTGCCACGTTTTGTGTTAGGTAATGAGGTTAATTCATTTCATGATGACGTTGTCTGATGTTAATGTTCAGTACATTTATTGTTCAGTGTTTTTTACTTTCCAAATGTTCCTTTTTATTCACTTTTCCCGGTGATGAAATAATTTTACCTAGCTAGTTATTTTTCTTCTTTCCAATAAGCAGCCTCTTCAAATTTCCTCTTGTTTATAAATAAATTTGGTGTAAGACAAGTAGTTAACAATGTATGAGGTTGACGTATTTCGTAACAAAGTTTATTATTATTTTTATGAGGTTTCTATTTATAAAACAAAATAAATTCAAAATGTAAAAAAAGGAACCCGTGTTTTATGGAAGTTGTGAAAGTAGAGGAGTGTAAAATGTGGCAATGGAATCATGGGATAATCCATATATTTAGCAGTGAAGGAGGTGTGTTAGTGATGCTAAAAAATAGGGGATATTTGTTTGTTGGTGAATTTTTTTAAATTTTTTTTCAGATTTTTATGAATATTGACGTTTATGTTAATGGCAATGAGGTTAAGTTAAATGTATTTGACGTTTCATGTATTTAATGTCTAGTTATTGCTTTTCACATTTTTGATTTTTTAAATTTTATGGCTTTCATGCATTTTTACAGTTTCTATAACATTAAACCTTTCCATTTTCCTGAGAAGTTTTTTTTTACCTCTTTCCAACAATAAACCTCTTCAAATTCCTCCTCCTATAAATTTTGGTAGAAATATTAACCTTTTTCATTCTACTTTCTTCATCGAGCGAGTTTTTATGTTCTTCTTTTCTGCAAAAATGTCTTCTGATGTTTCTAATTTGAGTGTTGAGAAGCTCTTTGAAATTTTGTTGCACCTTCTCCTTTTGAGTGATTTTCTTTCAATGAGAGGAATATGCCAGTATTGGTGCAATGCTATTGAGAGGAATGTTTTCAATGGGCGTTCCCTTCCCATGCTCATGTATCCGAGGGAACAAGAAAGTGTTGAACACAACTTTTTATGTTTGATGAAGAGGAAATATTTGATGAGGCTTTGGATTCTTTAGCTTGAAGCTAGAAAGTGTATTGAGGTACGTTTTGGGTGGTTTCTTGTGTTAGACCAGTTGGGTGACGCCTTTTTGTTACACCCATTCTCTACTACCCAAACTCAGTTCCCTGATGTTTTGGAATTTTTTTTCAACTTTAGTGGATACACTAGGAAGAGTGTGTTATTTGCTTATTCGGGTTTTGTTTCTAGATTTCACCTGTTGTTATTTGTTAAAATGGATGTCTAGGATTATATCGATCAGATGATGAATTAGGATTGAAGGTGTGAAATTTATTGATGTGAATTCTTCCAATGAGATATTTTATTGTGTATCTGAGGATGAGACATGTGTTACTACTGGTTGGTACTGTGATCCATACGGGGCAGATTTTAATAAGGTTCATGTATTAGTTGATGATATTCTAGGCTATTACCTTGAGTTTTCCTTTGCCGAGTGTCACTTGGATGGATCATCTGATGTGAGGTTTCTTTTTATTAGGGCCTGTGTTTCAGCCATTATAGATTTTGATATTTTTGAATTAGATGTTGATAATAGGCAGTTTAGAGCAATCTATAGTTTGGGAAGAGATGGATTGTTTATAGGTAACAATGCATCTTTTATGGTTGATTCATTTTCTGCTCACGAGGGTGTTTTGAAGCCGAATTATATCTACTTAACTGATGAAGAAATGGCAACTCATTTCCAGGGTGATAGTGAGGAGGAGTTTGCATCCACTTATGAGTTTGAAGGGGGTGGGGAGGGGTTTGATAGAGATATTACACCCTAGTCATCCTGGTCATTCCAGATATGGATATGAGTCGTTGTGGATTGTAATTTTAGCTGATTAGTTTTATATATTTTCAATTTTAATGTTGTAATTTGAATGTTTGTTTAATGAAGAAGTTTCAGTTTTTTATATATTGAGTTTCATTTGTACTGAATTGAGCTTCATTTATTACTAATTGATGTTCCTCTGTTGAGTTTGTACATCTTTTTTTGGAAATGAAGTTGTTTAAAAAACGAATTTAAATACAAGTACTATAATAACATAACAACAAAGTGGAAACATCAATTTCAAAAACTGTAACATCAAATTGTAGTATTGAAATATCAGAAGAATTATTTAAAGTGGTTTGCCAAATCCTATTGATATTTCTCAACAAGAAATGATGTTCTTCCTTAATAAAAATGAGGTCTCATAATTTCAACTGAATGGACAATCAAAGTAGTTCAATACAGTAGTATATAAACACTCTAGAACAACAACTCCATGTTGACATTGAACAGATTAAAACTGGTGAGCATTTGGTGTCTTGGATCCAAATTCATTGGCACCCGGCTTCTTCCTTTCGATTGCTGATTTTGCTCTTTTGCTCCTTCCCTTTGTCTGTAAATAAATTTGGTGTAAGATAAGTAGTTAACAATGTATGAGGTTGATGTATTTCAAAAAGATGTTTATTATTATTTTTATCAATTTTTTATTTATAAAACAAAATATATACAAAATGTAATAAAAAGGAACCCACTTCCCATGTTTTTTTGGAAGTTATGAAAGTAGTGGAGGAGTGTAGAGTGTGGCAATGGATATCATGGGATAATCCATATTATTTAGTAGTGAAGGAGATATGTTAGTGATGCTAAAAAATAGGAGATATTTGTTTGTTGGTGAATTTTTTAAATTACATTTTTCATGTTTTTATGAATAATTGATGTTTATGTTAATGCTAACGAGGTTCGGTTAAATGTGATTGACGTTTCATGTATTTAATGCTTAGTAATTTCTTTTCAGCCTTTTGACCTTTTCAATTTTATAACTTTTAATGCATTTTTACAGTTTCCATAATCATCAAACCTTTCCATTTCCCTAAAAAGATGTTTTTTTTTGTATTCTCAACAAGCAACCTTTTGCATTCCTCCTTCTATATAAGTTGAAGCATTAATTTTTTTTTATAGAAATATAACCTTTCTCATTCAAGCTTCTACTTTAAATTTTTACGTATTGAACTTAGCGAAAATGAAACTTCAGAGTACTCATATTTTTGATCTGGATGTTGAAATGTTGTTTGAAATTGCTATTCATTATCTTCTTCTCAGCGACTTCATTTCTATGAGAGGAGTATGTTGGTACTGGCGTGTTGTTGTGGATAAGAAATTGTTCAAGGGACACACCATCCATTTGATGATGGTTCCGACAGAAGTTGATGGTGCTAAACAAAATTTCTTCTGCTTGGTGAAGAGGAGAAATATAATGAGGCCTCTTTTTTTTGTTGAACTTCAAGGAAGAAAGTGCATTGATGTATTTTGGGTGGCTTCCTGTGTTAGATCAGTTAGGTGATGGTTTTCTGTTCCACCCATTTTCAAGTACTAGAATTCAACTTCTTAACTGTGGAGATAAACATTTAAAGAATGGTGATTATACTAGGAAAGCTGCACTATCAGCTAATCCAACATCTTCTTCACAATTTCATCTTCAGGCTGTTTGTCGAGATGGTACTTTAGGAATATATAGATCTGAGGATGATAATTGGACTAGGATTAACAATGGTTTGAATTATGTTGATGTTAATTATTATGATGGGAGGTTTTATGCTATTTGTGAAGAACAAGGTGGTGTTTCAAAAGTTTGGTATTGTGATCCTTTTAGAGCATATTTTTGTGAGTTCATGTCTTGGTTGATGACATTCCTGGTTATTATGATGACTGTTCTTATGCGGAGTATATTTTTACTGAATCCTCAGATGGAAGACTTCTTTTAGTTAGGGAGGTTATGAATTAGATGTGACGAATAGGCAGTTTAGACGTATCATTAGTTTGGGAAAAGATGCATTGTTTATAGGTAACCATGCATTTTTTATGGTTGATTTATATTCACTTCCTGATGGTGTTTTGAAGCCGAATGCTATCTACTTTACTGGTGAAGTAGTGCTACATCTTTTATGGGGTAATGAAGTAAAGTATGCATATATTTATGAGTTTGAAGGGTCTACGATAGAGGTTTTAGATGCTAGTAGTCCTAGGCCTTCCACAGTTGGATCATTGTGGATTGTTATTTCATCTGATTAGATTGATGTATTTCAAGTTTAAAGTTTTAATTCGAATGTATTTTTAATGATGAAGTTTCAATTTTTATACATTGAGTTTTATGTGTACTGCATTGAGTTTTATTTATCACAGACTGATGTTCATCTGTGTATTTTATACAACTCCTTTTTTGGATATGAAGTTGTTTCATAAATGAATTTAAATACAATTACTATAGAAACATGACAACAAATTACTAAGATCAATTCCAAAAATTGTAATCTCAACTTGTAGTATAGAAACATCAGTAGAAGTAATAAAATTGTTTATTATAATTCTGACTTTCCTTCATAAATTTTTTTTAATGCCAAATGCTATTGATGTTCCTCAACAAGAAATGAGGTTCTTCCATAATAAAAATGAGATTCTAATAATTTCAGCTGAATAGACAATCACAGCAGTTCAATGCAGTAGTACATAAAAATTCTAAAACATCGACTCCATATTGACAGAACATAGTAGAACAGGTGTGCGTTTGGTGTCTTGGATCCAAATTCACTGGCACTTGGCTTCTTCCTTTTGATTTATGATTTTTCTCTTTTGCTCCCTCACTTTGTCTATGTGTATTCTGGATTAAGGATAACTGGTGCAAGTATGCTTTTTGTTTGTGTAGTTGTGTTGGTTTCTGAAACTGCAGTGTCTTCGACGTGTGAGGTTAGGGTGTTGATGGTGGTTAATTGGCTATCAAAGGTTTCTTCCAATATTGTTCTTTCTTTCACATTTTCCTTGCTCTTTAATACCAAATTGTAGATTTCCTTGTCATCCATAAACGCCATGGTATTCTATCTCTCAGTTCCAGTGCCTAGCAATCAAGGAGAGATAAGTATATGGTCAAGTCAGTTTTGAAGAATGTTAACATTTAAAAGGAAACAATATTGATAATTACGGAAACCTCACTCAGTATCATAGAAACATCAATAAAAGTACCAAAATAGCAAAGATATTAATCATGGTACTATTTAATCATGTAAACATTCTTATTGTAAATATTTATCTCATTCAGAACATTAACAATATTGACAGTTTTTATTACCTTTTTTTGCGTCCGTGCTTTTTGTCTCGTTGTTCCAAATTTCCATTTTCCATCTTAGTCCATCTCAAGCTTATGTACTCGTCCAGGATTCTTGTTTCGTTGAACATGTTCAATACACGTAGGTTGTGGCTGCAGGGGAACCAAACTTCATCAAAGTGTTTGCAAGAGCATTTGAATTTTGCTTGCTGAGTTTCCATTGGCTTTATGTATAGAACTGATTCTGGTTTATAGTTGATGGTTTCGTGCAAAACTTCATAAATGCACATGGTTTCTCTGTTCATTCTGAGATAAGCTTTTGATGCTATTCCGATATCCCACTGTAGCTTGAAATCTTTGTAAATCTTGTGTGTGTAGATTCTTGTTGCGTGTTTTAGGATTGGTGGACCTTCTTCTTCTTCTTCTTTTGGTGTTGCTTTGGAATAGTAGAAATCCTTCTCTATTATTTTGGTTCTCCAGTTATGGATTGTGGGAAAGTATATTTGATAAAATTCGATGAGTGTTGTAGTCTTTGATGCTTTGAAACTGAGAGCAACATTTGTACTCACTGTTCTTTGTGAAGACAATGTCTTAGCTGAGAAGTAGTCCTTGATCACTTTAGTGCACCATTTATTTCGCAGCGTGTATAGTCACTTGAACCAAGTATGATTTTGTAGTTCATATTTGTTGATCATTTCTGCCCATTCTTTCTTGAATTCGTCCTCATCTGAGCAAAACATCAGGCACTTTTCCAATACTTTGTTGACTTCAGAGTCGCTCCTCAAATTGCCGTAGTGGCTGATGTCATTTTGTTTCAGATCCCAAATACAAAGTATGTGCCTTGTGTTGGGATACACCTATAAATGAAAAAATAGAGCAAACTCTGATGAATTTTCTCAAACATCATCAGGTAAAAAAGAAACTTCAGTCGATAATATTCAGACATCAACAAAAAAAAACTTGCTAAACATCAAATTTATAGAGCAATAGCAGAAAATATAAATCTCATTTTATATTATTGATATATCGGCAATAAAAACATAAACTTTAGTTCATCTGATCAAGACAGTTAAAAAATAGTAACCTCAACTTTAGGTTTACAAAACATAAGTTGGTAAAAGAATAACTTCATTTAATATTGGTTACAGATCATCAGTAACAACTTAAACATCATAAGATATTAGTATAACATAATTAAGAAGAAAAATGTATGTGTATTATACCTCCTGTATGACATTTGTCATGGCTTGGTCCTGATCTGTGAAAATAGTGATAGGTTCCATTTCTCCTGTAGATTTCTTGAATTTTTTCAGCAACCACACAAAAGTTTCTATAGTTTCATCGTTGATGAAGGAACATCCAAACATGACATTCATTCTGTGCTTGTTGTGGCCAACAAAAGGAGCGTATATGAGGCTGTATTTATTGGTTCAATAGGTCGTATAAAAAATAGCAAATCACCACATATATTGAAATCTTTAGCCATCATGGAATCCTTCCAGAATAGTGCAGACATTCTTTCCTCATTGTCAAGCATAACCCTAAAAAATTAAACTTTCTTCTTTTTCAATATGTTATGTGAGCACATCAATCAACTTTTGAGCATCTCCAGCTTCTGTTTTTTTCCTTTATGAGTCTACTTACATAGTTAATGTGATCTCTCATGGCTCAATAGAGGAATGGCATGGCCTGGCGCCAAGCAGCGAGATTGCATTAGAGCGGCAGAGTGACGTTGGAGCATCAGGTGGTGTCGCTGGAGAAGAGACGATGGAGGCTTGACCGACCGGAGAAGATGCATGTGATGTCGTAGAAAGCACAGATCTAGAACGCTGGAGAAGATGTCGGCAATGTAGCGGTGGTCAACATCGTGACGGTGGTGGTCAATAGCAGGAATGTGGTGGTTTACAGTGGGAAGGTGATGGTCAACATTGGGATGGTGGCCGTCAACAACGGGAAGGTGGCAGTCAATGGTGGGACGATGGTGGTTAATGGTGGTAAATGTAAGAGAAGAAGGCTAGTGGGAGTTAAATGAGAGAGATGTTTGTGTTATGTTAAAGAGGAAAGATAAGACTTCTTGTACTTATATACTAGGGCTTAGGTTAGTAGTGTTTGGGCTTAGGGCTTAGATTTTTTGGGCTGATTTCTTAGTTCTTGGTTGTGAATAGAAATAAAGATTTTAATGTGAATATTGAAGGATATATATATATATATATATATTTTAAATGATGAAGAAATTTTTTCTAGCTGTGAATAACAAAATTTAAGACACCAAAATGGAATGAATTAGGAGACGATTGTGTGTTCAAATTTTTTGTTTACAATGGGTGAACGAAAAGGCCTCCAACATATTTATGGAAAATCACGCTATGGCCTAAAATTTAGTTAAGACATTATCCTTTGCTACAAAACACACAATTTTTGTTATTCTTGCATAAATATAGAAATAAAGAATAATTTTTTTTTGGTAAAATGTTGGAAAGCGCTAGTACATGTTACTAGTGGAAAGTTTGGGATTAAAGGCACCATTCAAAGGTGGTTATCAAATTTTGGGAAGGAACCGACTTCCCTGGCTACTCTCAAACTCGAAAGTATTGGATTTTCGCCCCCAACTGTTTGAAGGTAGTTAATTACTCTATAAATGCGGTTATATTACAACCGCCTTTGATTCTAACCAAACAAAGGTGGTTTTTATACTAACCATCTTTGTATCATTCAATTCAAAGGCGGTTTCGCCAAACCACCTTTAAATCTAGTAGTTTCCAAGTTTGGAACTGGGGCTCGAGCCACTTCCGATTGATGAACTGATTCATTATAACATAGATGTAGGGATGAAATTATTTACGAATGTGGAACAATAATCATACCCTTATTCCGAATTTGGAAGTTGTTCAAGGTTTTGTGTAGATGTCAGTCTCATAACTTCCAAACTTGGAAGTTGTCTTTTTACTTTAAAAAAGTTTTTCTTGAATGAGGATAGGAATTTCATTTTTGTTTGGTAAGAGGGTGTTTGAACCCAAACAAAAAGTAGTATTGCTTCCCATGAGCTTTAGACAAGGTATGTATAGTGTACAATTGAATCATTAGGGATTGAGTTGAATTTAAGTGTTGTATGATATTGGTTTTTGCATTGAATTACCTTTTATGCTTTAATGCTATTTATTGTTTTGTTTTTGAATTTTACGTGTTGAGTGGATGTTAATTGAATTTCATTTTAGGTGATTGACAATGGATATAGTTGAATTAATCGGTAGAGATTTGAGAAAATCACCCGATTACATCCCCTTGGTTGAATCTTTTATTGGGGTTGCCTTTGAACATGCTTCAAAGAATGGTTTTGCGAAGGCACGATGTCCATGTAAGGATTGTAACAACAATGTGTATTTAGGAAGGAAAAAGATACGTGAACATCTCATCATTTGAGGGTTTCAAACTAGCTATTCCTCTTGGGTGTGACACAGAGAGGTTGTTACGCCCAGTGTTGAAAATGTTATCTGTGAAAAGGTTGATAATTTATATGTGAACGATGCATTTGGCGAGATGGTGGAGGATGTTGCTAGATAATTCCACGGTAAACTAGAAGTTCTTGAAGCTTTGCAAAATGATAAGAAGACGCCACTACACACTGGTTCTAAGCATTCAATTTTGAGTGCCACCTTGCAAATGATGATTTTGAAAGAAAAATTTGGATGGACCGATAAATGAATGACAGAGATGCTTGTACTGGTTATGGATTTGCTACCTGAAGGCAATCTTCTTCCTGATAGATTGTACGCCGCAAAAAGAGTTCTTTGTCCTCTAGGAATTGAATTGAAAAAAAATCCACGTTTGCACGAACAATTGTATGCTGTTCAGAGGACCAGACGATAAGGTCCAGGATAGATGTCGTGTGTGTGGTGAGTCTCGCTACAAGTTAAAGAGAGGAGGCATTGCAGTTGGGGTAGATGTAGATTTGGGTTTGAAGAAAAATACACCCGCTAAAGTATTATGGTACTTACCTATCATTCCTCTGTTGGAGAAGTTGTTTGCTTGCAGAGAAGATGCTAAGTTGTTGCGTTGGCATTATGAGAGAGACCCTGTGGATTACGTGATTAAACATACGTCAGACAATTAACAATGGAAGAAGATTCATACGTTGTACACTGATTTTGGTTCCGAGCCTCATAATTTAAGGTGTGGTCTCTCCACCGACCATATGAATTTATTCGGTAATATGAGCAGTATGCACAACTCGTGGCTGGTTATATTAGTCATATACAATCTCCCATCAGGGTTGACAATGAAACAGAAGTACGCCTTATTATCGATGATGATATAAGGGCCCCAGGAAACTTGGTAATGATATAGACGTGTACCATGCTCCTTTGGTGAATGATTTGATGGCGTTGTTCAATGGTGGCATTTTGACTTATGATGCTTTCGAAGGAGTGAATTTTACATTGAAGACATTGTTATTTTGTAAGATAAACGACTTTCCCGTGTATGGAAATTTGTCAGGGTACTCAGTGAAAGGGCGCTACGCTTTTCTAGTGTGTGAGAAACATACCTCATTTTGTCAATTGAAGCATGGTTGTAAAACCATTTATCAAGGTCATCGGAGGTTTCTTCCAGATGGTCACCTGTGGAGATCGGTAAAAAAATGGTTTAATGGAGAAGTTGAGGAGAGACTGGCCTCCGTACTGCTCACTGATGTTGAGGTTTATGAGAAAGTTAAGGATTTGCCTAAGGATTTCAGCAAGAAAAAGTGTAAAGGGGAAAATGAAGGAAGTTGGAGGAAATGCTCCATTTTCTTAGGCTCCCTTATTGGAAGGATTTGGATGTACAACATTGTCTCGATGTAATGTACATTGAGAAGAATGTGTGTGATACATTAATTGGAACACTGTTGAATACCCCCGGTAAAATAAAGGATGGTTTGAAGTCTCAGCTTGACTTGGTTGAAATGGGATTCAAAAGTAGTTTGGCAACGATCATGAGCAAAGATGATTCCTATCTTCCACCCGCTTGCTATTCAATGCCTCTTTCAGGAAGAATCATAATGTGAGACACTGAGTAGTCTGAAGGTGCCCAGTGCTCACTCGTCTAATATAAGTTCCTGTGTACCTATGGATGAGTGTAATTTGGTAGACTAAAATCACATGATTGCCACAACCTGATGCAATAACTAAATGTCTTAGCCATTAGGGCGACATTTCCTATTCTCATGCGATTGTGCTTCACAAAACTTTGCCTGTTCTTCAAGTCAATTTGTGCAAAAACTATCAGTCATCGAAAGCTTGACCATTTTCAATCGATGATAGTAGAAGTTTTGTGTTGGATGAAGATTTAATTTCCCCCGTCATTCTTTGACATAATGGTTCATTTGGTTGTACATTTGGTTTGTGAGATCATGTTGTGTGGTCCAGTATTTCTGAGGTGGGTGTATCCTTTCAAGAGATACATGAAAATCTTCAAACATTTTGTGAAGAACAGTTACAGACCCGATGCAAGCATTTTTCAGTGTTATGTGGTAGAGGAGGTTATTTATTTTTGTATGAAGTTGATTCCATTGGCCTCCCAAAAATAAGACATGATGGCCGGTTCGCAGGGTGTTAGTGTACGGCAGGGAAAATTAGTTAGCCTTAGTGCGGAAGATTTGTGCTCAGCTTACCTGTATGTCCTTCGCAATCATGATGATGTTGTGCCCTATGTAGATATTCACATGGATGAGATAAGGGCCACACATCCTTCGTACAACAAAAAATGTGTTCTCCAAAAACACACCAGTGATTTCGCTTCATGGCTACGATCTTATATCACGAAGGGTGTTCATCCACGTTTGGTTAAATGGTTGGCACAACATCCATTGGGTACATTACCTCCTATGCTGGTTACAAAATTAATGGATTCCCTTTTTACACCAAATCAAGTGATGACAAAGGGGTATCACAAAACAGTGGTGTGACACTAGTTTCCTAGGAATTACATATAGTGAGTGCAAGTGATGGAAAACCATTGTATTACTAGACATGCTACTTTGGAACTATAATAGAGATATGGGAGCTTTATTACATGACAATGAAAATTCCTGTGTTTAAATGTCAATGGATAGATGTAAACATTGGGCACAAAATTGAAGTTATGTGATTCACCCTTGTTGATCGTAGTCGAGTTGGTTGGAGAGAAGATCCATTCATTTTGGCATCACAAGCTCATAAAGTCTTCTATATCATAGATCCTATAGAATCCTTAGTGGGAGGTTGTAGTCAAAGGGAAAAGTGCTTTTAGCGAGGAGAATGAGGCAAAAGATGTAATCGGCTTTGGTCAAAATTCCCTAAATGAATCTAATTTGGGAAGACACTATTCTATTGGATGATTATGCAAGTTTATATGGTTTCTTAGGCTGGACTGATCATGATGAGAGAACGTGGGTTGATGGACGTGGGATGATTACTAAAAGGAGGAGGAAACAAAAGAAGATTGGGAAGAGGAATAAGAAGCAGAAGTAGGTGTTTAGTTTATGTTCATGCCTAAGTTGTTTTTTTTGTGTTGCCTGGACTACCTAATGTATTTCCGGTTGTGGAAGCTGTTCAGCCGAAATGGTAAAACTATTATAAGGCCTCCTTTCCCCCATACTTGAAGACAGTAAACCAAACATATCTTCAAATAAAAATCAAAGAGCTAATATATATATATATATATATATATATATATATGTGTGTGTGTGTGTGTGTGTGTGCGTGTGTGTGTGTGTGCATGAAATCCAAAGCAAATATCATATCACACATTCGAACATTGAAGCTACATAAGGTCAAATTAGGAGAAGTTGATTGTAACCAGTCAATAACATGTCTAGCTTGGAACAATAGATAAAAAATAAAAAATATATATTAGCTTTGACTAGGACGTGCTGTGAACGTAGAGGACAAGTGACACTCATAAGAACGTTGATGTCATTCCAACTTCCACATACACTCCCTTATTTGCGCCAGTTCCCCACGTACCCATTTGTAGCATGCCCTGAACCCTTTCATGAAAGTTAGAGAAGATTCATCTGCATAGTAAACATAAGCTGTTATTATAGCATGAAATATTTTAAAAATAATGAATATACTGAAAAACATGTGTTTTATACCTTGCTCAGTTCTCGGCCTCTTGTTTGGTTGAACATCTGTCTTGTGAGCCCACTTGTCGTCAACCAAGATCCACTTCTTCCTTGTGTAATGATGCTTGCCAAACCACTTGCATTGCTTCTCCCCATGTAGTGCCATCTTGGGCATTCTCCTCAAGATAAATGTGTTTGGATTACTGTATGGTAGGCTCTTGATATTGTTTTTTTTATGTTGCAACCAAAAACATATGATTGAAGATCGCGACACCTGGATTGATCTTCCTACCCTCAATGATGTAATAGAACATCCACTACCACAGATACCCCCCCTCTAGCACCAGTTTTTTTGTTCTAGCATCGGTTTTTTCATAAACAAAACTGGTGCCTAAGTAACCGATGAAACGGTTTCACCGGTTGGAAAAACACTGATGCTAAATTCTGAATTTTAGCACTGGTTTTTTGTTCTAGCATCGGTTTTTTCATAAACAAAACTAGTGCCTAAGTAACCGATGAAACGGTTTCACCGGTTGGAAAAACACCGATGCTAAATTCTAACTTTTAGCACTGGTTTTTTGTTAGCACTAGTTTTTTTTGTTAGCACCAACCGGTGCTAATTTTGCATCGGTTTTTTTCTTAGCACTGGTTTTTAACCGGTGCTAAATTATTTACGATGACGAAAAAAAATCCCTTCTTCTGAAAACAGAAGCGCACTGCCGCTTTAAAAGGAAGGGAAAAAGACCCAAAATTAACAATTTATTTCCACATTAATTTAATAATAAAATCAACTTTACAAAATTAATAATATAGAAATAAAACTGAAAAAGTTATGATACAAAATTAATAATGAATGGGACTAAACATAACTATCACAAACATAACTATCTACGGGACTAAACTTAACTTTAGCTTGAACTAGCAATTGAATCATGTGGCGTATACACATCAAATCACAAGGCTAAGCCACACAACTAATCTTCCATCTATGATCCTTAAAAATGCTCAGATGTACCGTTCCATATGCATCTACAAGACCATACAACTACAAACTTCAATTTAGTTTGAAAAAATGGTAAGGGGGAAAGCTAAATGTAACTAAATAAGTAAATCTTACCTTGGAAGGCTCATTGTATGTTCAAAAGCTAATGCCTGGAACATACTTAACACAAATTGGGAATCCTCTGTACATTCAAATAGACAAAGGAATCAAACATACACACAAAGGGGATACATAGTTTAGATCTAAATAAACATGGAGAAAAAAGAGAGTAATCAAAACTCCATTCAGCACATAAGTCTATATCATTATGTTTTACCTTAAAATTTGAAAATAATGTCACAGGCAACCTAAATAAATAAGAAAAGGTTTAGTGAATGCCTACTGACTAGCTCCGCCAAGTCAATTCACCCTATGTCTAGCAATACCCAAATGTTTAGCAAGAAAACTCAATGCGTTCAACAATAATAAAACAATGATGGTGTGATACCTCTGCCTTTGATTTCTCATATGCAGTTTCAAGCTGTTTAAGGGCTTCTTCATTTGCCTGAGCAATACTTTTATACTGACATAATAAATAGGAAAAATTAGCATATGCTTGATTCATGCTATAACGACAGAGTCATTCAGTACCTGAAGCATGTGATCTTTATTCATTTGTGCCTCCTCCACCAACTTTGCAATTTCTTTGTTCTACTGAGCAACTACACAGTTCACAATGAAACCAAGAATTAACAGTACCATGAACTATTTAGCAGAAACATGAAATGAATCACAAATATAAGCATAGGTTTAAATTCAAAGCTTTTGTTGATGCGTAAAAAGTGACACACGTATATCATGTATGGTCTACTAGCACTATTGTTATAAGTTAGAAAGATTAAGCTTCTATATAGATGCTCCGAACCATTGCCGGAGTTGTTCAAGCAAGTCTTTAGTTATATCTACTGTCCATTCTACTACCAAATACAGTACTATGCATGAAAAATCACAAGGGGAAAATGGGAAAGGTTCATTCAGTATCATTGACTTTACTAATGCCCTTATTGATTTACTCAAGACTAAGAAGGGTTTACAATTTGAAGATACATCCAATTTACCCATTAAATAGAACGCTAACCTTTCACCAGGTCTAATGTATGCATCCCATGCTCTTTGAACCTGCATACAAATGGCAAAAGTCAGTGATCAACTAGAAAAATCTTATCTATCTTGCTCCACCGAAGCTTTCTCACCTAGTTTTTAGAGATGATGTTCACTAGAACATTGAAATTTATTCAAGCTTTCTCAGCACATTTTGCAAAAAAAAAAAAGAACTGGCATGCTGCTCCTTTAAATGTTCATATACAGCCTAAGGCACATTAAGGTTTCCTCCCAGGAACAAGAAGTGGCAGTAATATCTTAATTAAAAAATTAAGAAATTTCAGTACTCTAAGAAATTCACCATGTTAATATTCTCAATAAAAACACGAAAAGGCACCAATGACATCAGATTATTTGAAAAACCAAGCAAAGCAACCACAAGCAGAAAAAACTCCAAAGAATCTAGTGATCATTGCCTTTCCTTGGGAAACTTCCTTGGCTATCTGTCTAGCCCTCCACTCATTAGCTTCTTTGTCATATTTGTCAAACTCCTCGAACTTATGAATATACAAAAAACAAAACAATTAATCAAAATCACAACCAACTCTGGAAACAACAACCAACTCTAGAAACAACAAGCATTGCAATCAGAAAGCAACATATAAAAGACCTTTGCGTTCTTCTCAGAAATCTACTTCCTTCTCCTTTTCATCCACAGTTTATTCCTCTTGTGCTGCTGCAACTAATCTCTCAATCTCACCACCGCACATTAACCCTGGAATTTGAGAAATCTAATTTGATTGAAACATTTTACTGTTTTGAGCAGTTTCTTACAGTGCTTTAGCAAGGCTAAAGGTTTTGTGCAAGTTTTTAGGGTCTCGCGGACATTGCTGGGGTTCTAGAAGGCGCTCGATGGTGGGGGAAAATGGGGAAAACAAAAGGCGCTCCTAGCTCTGCCTTATCTCTCTATATATTATTTATATATAGAGAGAGTCATCCACAGTTTATTCCTCTTGTGCTGCTGCAACTAATCTCTCAATCTCACCACCGCACATTAACCCTGGAATTTGAGAAATCTAATTTGATTGAAACATTTTACTGTTTTGAGCAGTTTCTTACAGTGCTTTAGCAAGGCTAAAGGTTTTGTGCAAGTTTTTAGGGTCTCGCGGACATTGCTGGGGTTCTAGAAGGCGCTCGATGGTGGGGGAAAATGGGGAAAACAAAAGGCGCTCCTAGCTCTGCCTTAGCTCCGCCAGAAACCAACACCCCCAGTCACCAGAAAGAATCTAGCTCCACCATCGCTGCCCTAGCTCTGCCACCCCTACCTCCGCCCTAGCTTTGATACTTTCTAGCTCCACTAGAAACTCTATCCCCTACCGCACCGCACCGTTTTGCCGCTGCTACTCCACAACTCCTCTAATCGAACCAACGTCGCACCGCCGCTGACTCATCTCCAATCAAACCACCGCGCCCACACCAATCTAACCACTGTCGATCGTTAATTAGTTGAGCAGCGGCGAAGAAAATGCGAAGGATGAATTTTTGGAAGAAAGAAAATGACGAAATGAGGGTAGAATTTCCTTTTTGATTTTTTTTCACAGGGGTGTAATAGTTATTTCACTTATTTCCAGCCATTTTTCAATTTGTATTTTTATATACTAATTCAAATGAAGTTTGACCGTGAATTAGTTAAAATCAACTTACTTATTAGTGTTTAAATATTGAAAATCGAGTAAAGTTTGACTGTTGATTAGTTAAAGTCAGCTTAGTCACTAGTATTTTTATACTGAGAGAGAGAGAGTCAAGTAAATTTTAACCGTTCATTAGTTAAAGTCAACTTAGTCACTAGTATTTATATTTAGAAAGTCAAGTAAGGTCGGATCGTTGATTAGACAAAGTCAAACATTATTATTAGTATTTAATATACACTAATTCAAATAAAGTTTGATTGTTAATTAGTTAAAGTCAACTTTGTTATTAGTGTTTATTTATTGAAAGTAATGTATAGCTTGACCGTAAATTAGACAAAGTCAACCTAGTTGTTAGTGTTTATATATTGAAAGTTGAGTAAAGTTTGACCGTTGATTGGTTAAAGCCAGCTTAGTCACTATTATTTATATATAGAGAGAGAGTCAAGCAAAGTTTGACCGTCATTTAGACAAAGTTAACCTAGTTATTAGTATTTAAGTATTGAAAGTCGAGTAAAGTTTGACCGTTGATTTTGGTTAAAGTCTGCTTAGTCACTAGTATTTCTATATAGAGAGGGAGTCAAATAAAGTTTGACTATTGTTTAGACAAAGTCAACCTAGTTATTAGTGTTTAAATATTGAAAATTGAGTAAAGTTTGACCGTTGATTAGTTAAAGTTAGCTTAGTTACTAGTATTTCTATATAGAGATAGAGTCAAGTAAAGTTTGACCGTTGTTTAGACAAAGTCAACCTAGTTATTAGTGTTTCTATATTGAAAGTCGAGTAAAGTTTGACCGTTGATTAGTTAAAGTCAGCTTATCCACTAGTGTTTCTATATAGAGAGGGAGTCAAGTAAAGTTTGACCGTTGATTAGACAAAGTCTAACATTTTTATTAGTATTTATTATGTACTAATTCAAATAAAGTTTGACCGTTAATGAGTTAAAGTCAACTTTGTTATTAGTGTTTATTTATTAAAAGTCATGTAAAGCTTGACCGTTAATTAGACAAAGTCAACCTAGTTGTTAGTGTTTATATATTGAAAGTCGAGTAAAGTTTGATCGTTGATTAGTTAAAGTCAGCTTAGTCACTAGTATTTCTGTATAGAGAGAGAGTCAGGTAAAGTTTGATCGTTTTTTAGACAAAGTCAACCTAGTTATTAGTGTATATATTGAAAGTCGAGTAAAGTTTGACCGTTGATTAGTTAAAGTCAGCTTAGTCACTAGTTGAAGGTAATGGTAAATAAAAAGAAACCGTGAGAGTCTACAGGAGTGGGAACATTGTCCCACTCCCGTGATACAGTGAAACCTACTGAACTACCCCTAATCTAGATGGTACAATCAAGTGGCCCAAAAAAATGCCGTGGGAGTGTACGGGAGTGGGGACATTAGCCCACTCCCTTAATACATGTTACCTAAAATACTACCCCTGATCTAAATGTTACAACCAGGTGACCAAAAGAAGCTAGTCCCATTGTTATGACCGGGGCCTGTGGAAACCATCCATGGAAAATATTACAACCCATCGTGGTAACTGGGGCCTGTATGAGCCATCCCTTCAACAGAGTCCCTTCGTGGTGACCGGGGCCTGTATAAGCCATCCCTGAAAAACAGAGGGGCGTGAAAACAAACTCACTTGCCTCCTCGCTCCATTTTACATCCATGCTACCGGTGGTGTGAACCGGCTCTTGCACCATGGTTTGCTCCCCACGGGTGTCTTCAAATCCGAGAGTGGTCTCGGTCTTCCAATGAATGAAGTAGTATGACCCGTCCTCCTAAAAAGGCTTGCACACCGCTTCTACCATGTACACCTCTAAGATGAAGATAAAGAGGTGTTATTGGCCTTCGACAGCGGTCTCTGGATGAGTGCCGAGGCTTTCTGTATGGGGTTGGGAGCAGTTTGACCATAGTCCATTGTGCTCCCAAGTGTTCCCCTTGGATAGACCTCCTAGGCATAAGAGACCAGGCATGACTTCTACCACGCACGCCCCGTGTAACGGTTTTGTAACCGTTCTTTCCATTTTAGGCAAATGGACAGCCTGATGCCATTTTGCACTTTTCAGTGCAGCGCAGGCAAATATCACAACTGTTAATTCCAAGTGATACCTAGCAAGGGGTTAATTAATTTGCGTACGCTGAATTAATTTACCCCCTACCAACCTACATAGCTATGCTACTATCATGGGAAATCCTGTCAGCTGTATGGAGAAAAGCTGCTGCGATTTTTTTTGTTTTTGTTTTTTTTGTTTTTTTTCGAGCAGTAGCCATCCCCCACAGAATTTCTACGAATTCACCCTCGAGTACTCGAAGTTACACTCGAAAGCCCCCCTCGAGAACTCAAGGACAGTCGGTACATTTCGAGCATCTCGAAGCATCTCCAACAGTCGAATCCCCCCTCGAGCACTCAAACACTTCTAGCTCTCGAATTGCCCTCTCGAGCACTCGAATGCCTTCAACACTTGACTGCCTTAGTCCATCTATCCTCGAACCACCCTTTGGATCTCGGTCCACGAGCACTCAGACATTCGAGTACTCGAGCACTTCCAGCATTCGAATGCCCTTCTCGAGCACTTGAATGCTTTCAGCACTCGAATCCCTCAAAATCACCTTCAGCCCTCGAACCATCCCTCATCTTCCCTTCGAGTATTCAAACTTCCCCCCTCGAGGACAAAGATCTTGAACACCTTCAACTCTCGAATACCCTCCACCAAGCACTCGAAGGCTTCCAACACTCAAATGTCCCCCTCGAGTACTTTAGCACCTCCAGCGCTCGAATACCTCAATCCGACTAACTGCAAACTACCCTCGAGTACATGAGCACTTCCAGCACTCAAATGCCCATCTCGAGCACTCGAATGCCTTCAGCACTCCAATCCCTCGAAATCTCCTTCAGCCCTCGGACTATTCTTCCATCCTCGAACCATCCCTCAACTTCCCTTTGAGTACTCAAACCTCCACCCCTCGAAGGGTTACTGTTCAGCATACCATTCGAGTTGCCACTGCCAATTGATAAATGTAATTGTCGGACCATATTTTCTGGCGTTATTGAGTCGCCGGAATCTGGGCAAAATTTTAGAAAACCACCAATTATGAGAGTCTGATCTTCTATTCCCCTTCTTCTGGGAATTCTTATGAAACTGAGAAACAAGGCCAACAAATTGGGAGTACTATTCTTTATGATTCCGATTTGTAATTAAACTAATTTGGGGATTTTGCCCATTTTTCATATAGTAAACCTACTTCCGACCTCAGAATTAAGTCAGCTATTAATTACCAAATAGATGAAACAATACTTCCGAATGAGGAACTAAAAAAATACACATTTACAATGTTCAAATGGGTGAGCAATTTTACACTTGAAATGGTAGCTGACACCGGAAGTGTACTTCCGAGTTTGGAAATACTTTCGTGAGTGAGCATAAAATATAGCATTTTTTGAATTTTGTTTTGCATAAGGTTGGATGGATAGAAGGTTTGGAATGGATATTAAACCTGACCACGGAAGGATGCTTCCGAGACCAGAAGACTGTCAGGTGAGAAACATTAGTATAGGTCAATTTCGTGACAAGCCATCAGATTTGGAACGAAAATGACATATGATCTAGGAAGTAATATTTCCTATTTTTCCATCCACTATATGCTATGCCATTTGGTCCGACTAACATCCAAATTAGGAACTCATTCATGACCATCATTTACATTGCCGATAATAACTTCCATTGGAGGAAGCACATTGTGGCCTGTGCTCATTCTACTATTTGTCAAGGTCTTGGGATGTCTTACATCAACCAATACATACATAATTAGGAATTGTTTGATTCAAAATATTTGAAAAATAATCAGTAGTTTCAACATCCTTAATGACAATAAGTACTGATAATGTTATTAGAACAATAAGATTGAAAATGTCTTGGAATTAAATCAAAGTTCAGGATTGTTTAAGTAATTGTCACGAAACATTGCGACAAACTATGCATCAAATTCTTTATCACTGGTGGCTTCATTTCAAGGTTGCTCTCGGAGTATTCTGGTGTGAATTTTGGCATCGGTTCGTTGTCAAGTAGTTCCAACTGCACCCCAATGTCCTGGATGAATTTTGCATGACATGCTTAAATGCACCATAGTTCTTCATTTGCCTTGCTAACATCACCTCGGATACATGCTATATACCTCAAAACGTGGCTATTGTAGTTAGCTCAGACACCTACAGTGATAAAATTTAGCGCAATATGTGTCAACATAGAATGCTATTGAAAAAAGTGCTGTACAGAAATGTTGACGAACTCACGTGATGCCTCGACACACTCCAAATCTATATCTCTAGCTCTCTTCGCAACTTTAGTGGCTACCTCGGGTGCCCCTAGTCTCTCCAAAACCTTGTGAAGCCACTTCAAATCATCACGCACTTCCACTTTCTTGTGAGAAAACCAGCTTTCATCGTAAAAATCCATCCTAAGTGGTCTATCTACATGTACGACCTCAAACTGCTTAAGCAATGCAGTGATCTATCACCCGTACTGGAGATATTTCTTTTTTGTAGTCGCAGCCTTCAACATATAGTTAATGATCACAAAGTCCAGATTAATAGGAATGCCCCCCATCACATAATAGAACGACATTAGATTTCCTATAGTTGGCTCGCAAGCGTGCCTTCCCGATGGTAAAACATTCGAGCAAATCCACTCATATACTGGCCTCTGCTCGACTGTTAGTTGACCCACATCATAAGTACCAGTACTACCTGGTGTATCCTCTACTATGTGAAAGTATATCTTTCCCATTTCAACCGGGCATAAGGGTGTCAAGTCAGTAACACTAGACCATTGCTGTGTATGGTAGATTTCAAGGGGTCAATTGGGATTGTCGGGCTTTAGTTTAGAGGGGTTGGTATACTCATTGCCTAAAAATGCATTGTTGGTGTACTTGGTAACCTTAAAATTAACTTTATTCACCAAAGTTAAGTCACTATTTGCAAATTTCTGACCTAAATTTGCATAAAATTGGGCCACCTCGTCCGAGTGCACACTATCCTCCAACGTCAACAATTTGTCCATTCCTTGATTTTTAAAGTACTTTAAAACATAACCAAGCAACAAATATTGTATTGTAGAACTCAACACTACCTTAGGATTATAACATTTCCATTTTTTTTTAAAGAATTCCACATACCTCTCTTCTGCTTCTGTGTTGAAAAATTTGTCAGGATGGCCAGGCTCATCAAACGGGTCGTAGCTCTGGGTTGAAGCATTGCCATGGCCACTTTTCCTTCCTATTCCCCTCATCCTCGAAATGATTCCCTTTCGAATTGATGTTTTTCTTGGGTCCAACTTCGGACGGAGATTTTAGGGTTTGGGAATTGGGGGAAATGTTAGAACACAATCAAAACTATTTTTTTATACTAAAAAGAACTTCCAAATGAGGAAGCTTGTTAGATTTTATGTATTTGAAATACAGAGTTACTTCTGAATTTGGAAGAAAATCATGTATGAGATAAAAAAAATGACAACCTTCCTCACTCAAAAGTAATATTCATGGGAAAGCCCTAAAAGGCATTAAAGGTAATTCGAAATGATTTTTTAATCACTTTTCACCCACATTTTTTCGAGCATTTTCCCTCTAAAACCCACCAAAACTCAATTCTCCTATCTCTTCCATCAGATCTTCACATAGATCCTTCCTTGATGTTGATAAACCAAAACCCTACACTAGGTGCTCAATATTCAACATATGTAGAGTTGATTGAGGCAAGGAATGGAAATCTACAAGGCCTTTGAAGATTATAGTATGAGGTAAACAAAAATCATCTAAAACATAAACTATGGGTGGGTTTTTCATTCACATAAAAAAATGTGTGCAAATGTTCAGAATATATCCATGTTGAGATATTGTGTTGCGAAAAAACAATGTGTTTTGTTGTTAGTATATTTGATATGAGTGCAAGTGATTGATTAATCATTTATTTGTTACTTGTTAAATTGTTAGTGTTTGTCATGCTATTTGAAGTGATCAATTAGTGGATTATAGAATTTGGAAGTTCGATAATGGCTAAGAAACGGACTCGTGAAGAACATGATTTTTCCGGAGGTGGGAATGCCGAAACAACGCTAGATGATGATGAGGAAGATGAGGGACCTGTTGTTGTAGGAATTGTGAAAACCCACTATAGAGCGCTAGAGCGGAGGATAGCAAGAAAGGAATTGACCCCTTTGGTATTCAACGCAAATGGTATTTGCTTGTCAAAGAAGCCTGAGTCTGGTTGGGTTGGGAAGGTTGGATGTACTAGGGTTGACATACGTTACGATAGTTGGCATAATGTCCCAAAGGATTACAAGCCATCATTTGGATGGAATGCAAGGCACATTTACGTACATGATTGCATTTCCTTTCCAATCCCTTGTTTTACAATAATAAAATTCTATAAACCCATAGTCACTTAGGATTCTTCTAAAAACTGTAGAGACCATTGAAATTAAAGTGCCGGGCATGGACGACCTAAGGAAGAGGACGATGAGCATGCTATCAAAAAGCTGGCGTGAACACAAGTACACATTATTAAGAGATTATGTCTACTCAACGGAAGAAGGCGACCGTCCATGGATTACCTACACGCATATTCAACAAGAGAGTTGAGAAATCCACAAGAAAAGAGAATTAGAAATTGCAAGATATGCTAGTACACTAAAAATCGTGTGATTTTACTATGGCTTTTTAGTATGAATGTCACATTCCTTCCCATATTTCTTGAAGGGTACGAGAGATGAGAAAAAAAAGATTCACAGGAATGAACATAACACCCCATCGGAAGAGCCGCGGTGGTTATGCCTTGGCGGCACTGGGATCATAACGGAAATATATGAACAAGATGTTTTCTAGGCGATGGAGGGGGGATGGACGAGAAGAAAGCTCAAAGATCGATTGTACCATTGGATGTCAAACAAATAGATCAGTGTGATCTATTCCTAAGAGCTCAAAGAAACAACAAGGGTGAATATGCAAAGAAAGAGGCGATTTGAATCACAAAAAAAAGTGTTTAGAATTATTTTTTCTTGTTCTATTTTAAACTCGAAATATCTTTTAGAGGAAGAAGATAGAATCTTTCTATTTACTATCGCATTTATTATTTTGAATTAAGCTAGGCTAAATTGAAACATGATGAAAAAGATGGTACATTCATTCCAATCAGAGAGCATGATATTTTGTGCGAGGTCACTGGAAAAACTAACCACCTTGGACGCACGCAAGGGGTTGGCGCTTTCGTGACTTAAAGAGAGGCTGTTGGCATTGTACGTTCATATCATAAGGCAAAACCTTTGAGACTTTAACACTTTGCGGAAAGCGTAAATTATGAGGGATAAGAAATTGAACAACAAGATATCCTAATTCGCAAATTGGTGAAGCACACTGACCTACAATTTCCCGACAACCTGAATGATTTGAATAGTGATTGAGAACCACCTTCTAGAGGATCTCACCACTCTCCAGGTAAAGTACAGGTAAACCTTAACGTATTGCAACAAATACCAAGGATTGAAGATACTCTGGATGAAAATATCCTTTCCGCCCAGAAAAATGTTAAATTTATTATTTTAATCAATTTTACTACTTTTCGTGATGATGTTAATTTATTTGTTAACTAAATGATGTAGGTTTCCCGACTATGTGAGCTTTTCATAGAGGTGGGTGACAGTGCAAACCCACTCCATGTTGCGGATGGTATTTTCTACGAGTCTATGAAAATTCACCATTCAATTCCAATCCACGGTGGAATGGCAAGGGTGATGATGGAAAAAGCCTATGTGCAAAATGCAAGCTTACCAATGCTAGAAAAATATTATAAGAAGGTAGGAACCGCTCAAGGGATTTTTGTTCTATGGCCTTGATGCCTAGTATACGTCGACCCTACAAAAGACTATCATCTGAAGGTTAGCCGGCCACAAACAAACAGAAATATTCCAAATACTATGAACATCAAGAAGCCTGCTAAAGCATTGCCACAAGTCCAAAAGGGTCCCGGCATTCATCCAGGTTCTGTGCAATTTGCTCAACACACACCATCATAACTCCACCTACACATTTTTGGGAAATGAAGGTGTTTTTGGAAGAAATTGAGACATAATAGCATGAGGAGTGATCTAGAGGAATTATGCAAGTGTGACCAAGTGAACCAAATAATCATGTCCCTATTCTTACTGTAAGTGCATAACTTAATTTCCAAAAATTTTCCAATTGTTTACTATTTGCATTTCAATTAAATTCATGTCTAATCTTCAACATGCTATGGCTAAGGTACATGTATTTCTTTGCTAATCAAAGAGGAAAGGGTTGGGTAAGATAATTGTTTCCATTGATGACACCAGAGATTGGGTGTTCGAAGCAAGACTGAATTGGTTATGTTCGAAAATGCATTGCACGCAAGGATAAAAAATTATTTGTTGCTCCTTACATTGAGAGGCAATGTTTTAAATTTAATATTGTCCTACATGCCCTTCTATTCTAGTATTTGAGTACATTTTTTTGATAAAGCATTTGTTTGGTTGTAGTGATCATTGGAGATTAATTTTGATTGTTTCGGAGAAGAAGCTTGTGTACTGGATGGATCCATTACACTTTCAACCTTCGAAATCTATTCTCGATATCTTAAAGAGTGCATTTGATGGGTTAAATGTGACAATGACCTTACATGTAATACAAATCAAGGTATGAAATTTAATATTCATTTACAATTAATTAAAGTTACTAGTTATTATATAGTGCTAGTTTTCTCTAACTATCAGTACAAGAGACAAGCACACACTTGAGAGTGTGAGTACTACGTAATGTTATATGCAGCAAAGTGTGTCAAAGAAATGTGATTGGATTTCCTTGAAATTGATAAAGTGAATATTTTTTCAAGACATGTCTCCTGATCTTCATCTACACAAGTACCAAATAACAACTACAAATATTTACCATTTGCACAGATGTTCCCAAGGGATTCTAAGCCGTATTTAGAAGATGACATCAATAATGCAAGAAATTGTTTGGAAAGACATCTAGTTCATGTACGATCCTTGACTCTTAGAGCTCCAAATGTTGTACCTTAGAATTTTCCAATGCTCGTGACATGTATTTTTAGGAATATAATTTTCATTTTTGTCTATTCCGATCTATAGATACTTGATTAGCCTTATCTATAGATCTTTGTTAAAACTCCAATCGAGTTGTTGAGTGTTGACTAGCACTAGTTATTGACATGTCATTTGTGGAATAGATATGTGGGGTGAAATCTATTCCTACGTATAGATAGTTGCTTGTTTAACATCATCTATATATTTTTGTAAATATGTACAATGTGTACGATCATTAATCAAAATTTTATCCTGCTAGATCCGAATTAATTGGGTTATAACAATGAATGAAATTTTTTACCAATCTATCTGAGTTTGCTTCCATATTCGGAAGTTGTTCATGTGCATTACCAAAATTATCTGAAGACATGATAACCGATTCAAAACTCGGAAGACTTAAGAATGATACAAATTTCAAACTCAGAAGTTTATCAAATTATAAACGATAAATGCAATAAAAAAGTAAATTACGACCGCAAGTAACACATGATGTAGGAAGTAATATCACTTTTGGTACCGAATGTACTAGAATATCCGACAAACTTCATGGAGGTTTCGAGTTCGTAAATAGGAGCTGATCTGACACCCGATGTAGGAACCTCAGAATAGTGCTCGATCACCCTTCAGGTACTAGAAGCAACATACAGTTCCGGTACCGGAAATATCTGCATCATACGATGAACTTAAGGCACTTCTGAGTTCGAAAGCAGTTTAAAGGTGGTTCGGTCAGCCTATCAAAGGCGGAATTTAACTGCTTTCTATGGTTACCAACAAAGGAGGTTATCAGGACCGCCTTTGATCAGTGACGATCAAAGGAACTATAGAGAAGACACCAAAGAAGTGGCTTCTCTGTCCAATATAACCGCATTTAATCCCCACACCCTACACTAGTGTGTTCTAGAGTAACCTAGAGTTGAATACTTAGAAATAAGAAAAAAAATCAGAAAAGATTACATATACGTTCTTGCATGATTGTTGACAAATACTATGTTACAGACTTGGAAAATACAATTGGGGTGTATAGGGTAGCATCTTGTTCGAGCGGATTTCAATTTTGAGTTACAAGTAAAGTTCTTACTTTTTGCATTCAGGTCCCTCGAAGAAATTCGGAGTTGACGAATCATGAAATTGGCGACACCAAAATGAAATTCAATAATATGAATTTGTGATTTTCCAATTTGGGCATGCATGGGTGAACGAAAGGGCCTTGAAGGTTAACATTGATTACTTCTACACAATCTTGAAAAATTACACTATGGCCCAAAATTGTGTTACCCCATAATCCCTTGCTCCAAAATACATGATTTTTGTTATTCTTGCATAAATATAGAAATATTAAATAGATGAAGTTTTTGGTGAAATGTTGGAAATCGCTAGTACATTTTCTAGAGTAACTTAAAGTTGGTTAAATTGAAGTAAGAAAGAGAAATTGGAAAAGATTACAAATATATTCTTGTGCATGTTTATTGATAAATATTATCTTACAAACTTGATACAACAGGGGTGTATAGGCTAGAATCACATTGGAGCGGATTTCAATCTTGAGTTACGAGTAATGTTTTTACTTTTTCCACTTAGGTCTCTCCAAGAAAGTTGGAGTTGTTGAATCATGAAATTGGCGACACCAAAATGCAATTTAATAATATATAGTTGTGATTTTCCGATTTGGTTATGTATGGGTGGACGAAAGGGCCTAAAAAACTAACATTGTTTACTTCTTAATAGTCATGGAAAATTACACCATGGCCCAAAACCGTGTTACCCCATTATGCATTGCTCCAAAATACATGATTTTTGTTATTCATGCCTAAACATAGAAATATTAAATAAATTATTTTTTTGTTGAAATGTTGGAAAGCACTAGTACATGTTCTTGAGTAACTCATACCAGTGCTTATGTGCCTATTTTCTAGTAGTGACATATCCATCTAATCATTAAATTGATACAGGTTACCTTCCTTGCAAATATTTATATGTCAAACTTGCAATGTATCAGAAATAAGGAGATATTTCGTAACTAAATTCAACCATAAACTAAATTTTATACTACTTATTTTATATAATTATGAATAAGTAGTATATAAAATTTTATTCGGAGAAAAAAATAAAATTTATTTATTGATATTCGACTTCGATCACATATTACTCGAACTCTAGGTTTAATTTATTTCATTTGAAAAATATAAACATAAATTCATAGTTAAAAGTATAGTTATAAAATCTTTTAAAAGTTTAAAAGAAATGGAGTAGCAAAAAAAATTTAAAAATTATATTTTAGTTTTATTTAACATTAAATTTTATTATTAAAATCTTGATCATGTGTTACTCAAACTCTACTTTCAATTTATTTCATTTGAAAATATAACATAAAGTCATAGTTACAAGTATAATTATAAAATATTTTAATATTAAAAACGAAATGGAGTTGCATAAATTTTTTTTACAAATATAATTTTGATTTATTAAAGAAATTAAATACATTGTTAATATATATATATGTTCAATTATTTTAAACCGTACATCGGTAAGCCTGACATGTGTTCGACGTCGGTTATTTCATGTCTACGAGAGGTACGTATGACGTCGGTAAATTAGACATGTGTGCGATGTTGGTTATTTAATGTCTGCGAGAGGTACGTGCAACGTCGTTTACAATAATAATCGACGTCGGTAAGCCATACATGCATGCGACGTCAATCATTTCATGTCTGCAAGAGGTGCATGAGATGTCGGTCACAATAATAATCGACGTCGGTAAGCCATACATGTGTGCGGCATCGGTCATTCATGTATGCGATAGTGATGTGTGACGTCGGTCTCCAAAACAATCGACGTCGGTAAGCTAGACTTGCGTGCAACTTCGGTCATGTCATACATTTTTACCTCAATTTTTAAAAACAGAGGTAAAAAGTGTACCTCTTTTTTAACCATGGTAAAAAATATTTTTTACTTTAAAAAAAAGAGCCGAAGTAAAAGAGTTGTTTACCTCAGTTATTTGCCCTTAACTTAAAAACCGAGATAAAAGGGGTGAAACAATAGGTTCAGTTTCTTGTAGTGAAAATAGAACTTCTTCTCATAGAGTACAACATGCCACTTCTCATTGGATGGGTCTTGGATATAAAATACATGGCGAGCTTGGGCAGCTAAGATGAACTTGTCATTCTCGTAGCCAACTCGATTCAAGTCCACCAGCATAAAACCCACGAGCTTCTCAAACGAACCCCTATACTATTTTCAACCCATCTGCATTTGAAGACAACAACTTTAAACTCAATATAATTCAACTCCCAAACCTCCTCGATGACCCCATAAAAGGCCATAATTGCAAGGATAGGTGTTTTGTCTTTCTTGCTCGACTGCGACATGGATTCAGTTTCCACGTAAACCCCACCTTAATGAGTTGTGCTCTTTCTATTCTTTTCCACTGTTGAAAAACTGTATCCATTACAATCATAGCCCTAGTATCTTTTCACAATGCAATCGGGTATCCTTGCAAACGCTCAAAACTTTAGTAGGCATTCCATCCACATTGCAACGATTATAAAAACCAATTGACAGATGTTGTTGAATGCTCCAATTGTATTTTATTAGACGACCATTATGTGCTCCTCAACATATTTTATAGTCTCACTACTGTTATGCAAAACATAAAGATGAACTTTAATCAACTCAACATTGTAGGGTGTGTAAAGTGTACCTTTGGACCGTGGGATCCCATTCTTCCTGCCACTTTGAACATGCTACAAGACTCCAAGTGCTGTCTTCCCAATGAGATTTTAATTTCAATACTCAATGATCTCCTCCGTGACATACCTTTGCACAATGTTGGCATCGGGTCAGCTTCGATTGTGTACATAACCCTTAATGACCCCCATTTTCCGCTTGAATGGGTACATCCAACGCATCCCTCCAGGACTGCATATTCTGATTTCCTTAACCATATGGATGACGAGATGGACAATACTGTCAAAGAATGTTGGGAGAAATTACTTCTCAAATAAACAAGGCACTACAATCCCCTCACGCTCTAACTAATCAAGTTGTCTCCTGCTAATATTCTTACGGAAAATGGAGTTGAAGTAGAAACACATGCACATGATGCAAATCTCACCACCTCCTCCATGACACCATAGATAGACACAGACAAGAGTTGCTGAATCAAAACGTGACAATCATGCAATTTGAATGCTTTTAAACACAATTCATCATTCACAAACTGACTAGCATTGGAAGAGTAGTCAGATGGTACCTTGATTCACTGAATACACTCACAAACCGACCTTCTCGCACTGATTGAAAGACTGAAAGGGGCAAGTGGAAGGTACGTCCCCTTCCCTTTCACCTCCGGAGCTAAATTAGCTTGTATACCAAGTTCAACAAAGTCCATCCGTGCATTCAAGCTATCCTTTGTCTTACGTAAAATGTTAAGTAAAGTCTCAATTAAACTCTTGCACACATTCTTATCTATATGCATTACATCCAATCAATGGCGAACCTCTAAATTCTCCAAGTATTTCTTCCAGGGTCCATAATTTGTAGCTAGCACTTTAGATATCCTTTTTCCAAGAACAACATTTAATTTCTTCACCTTGTTAGGATGGCAACCCACTCAATATTTTTTTCTCATTCCTCCTCTTCCCCAACAATATGAATTGTGTCGTTTCGTAACTTGTGCTTTGCGGGGAGGAATTTACTATAACCCAAATACACGGTCTTCCTACCATTCTTCGACAGCTGGAAATCAGTTTCTTCCTTGCACACAGGATATGCCTTGTGACACTTAACCACATAACCCAATATATTACCATAAGCCAGAAAATTATATATCGTGCAGAAGAGCATGACCTTCATATTGAAATTGGTCCCAGTATAACCATCAAACGCATCAAGTTTTCCGAACCATAAAACCTTCAAATATTCAATGAGTGGGGCGAGATAGGTATCGATGTCATTTCCAGGCTGTCTTGGACCCAAAATTATCAAAGGCATCAAAACATATTTCCTCTTCATGCAGAGATATGGAGGTAGATTGTAAATGAAAAGCATAACCTGTTATGAACTATGTTTTGATAACATGTTACCAAAGGGATTCATACCATCAGTACACAAATACATCCTCAAATTCCTGGGTTCAGCTACAAACTTAGGATACATCTTGCCTAAATTCTTCCACTGATCCGCATCTATAGAATAACTGATAATATCATTATCAAGACAACCCGTATCCCTATAACATGTACTTATTTGCATCCTCAACGTTCTTAAACAAACTTTTCTACCTCGGGGCAATAGGAAAGTACCACACGTATTTTGAGAGGACCCGTTTCCTTACCTTCACAACAATCCCTTCATACACAACCTCATTTCTCCTTTCTTTATAACAAGAAACGTGGCATACGGGGCAAGCCACCTCTTTTTTCCAAATATCCCCTATACAAAACACAAAAATTGGGGCATACATGTATTTTTTATACTCCATTCCATTTGGACACAAAATTCTCTTCACATCATAGAGGTTTTTCGGTAAACATTTCCGAAGGGTAGATCCTCATTCAAAAAATTAAGCAACTTATCCATGCTAGTATTGCTCAACGAATCAACAACTTTCATGTTAAACAACTCCATTAAATATTACATGACAGTGTCTAGTTCTTGCAACCCCGAAACAATGGGGTGCCCTTTTCATCTAAAAATTTAGATAGAACCTTGAGTCTCCACCTGAATTGATCCACCACTTCCTCACACATGTCATCCAAATTGACATCACCAAAATATTTTTCCTTGCTACCTACAACCACCTCCGGCGGTGGTTTCTCACGATGAAAGGTCCAAACCAAATAATTCTTTGCAAACCCTCTCTTGTACAATGGAGTTGCATCAAGTCCCGATCGTCAGTACGATTACGATTCTTGCAATCACAACATGAACATAAGATGTGTTGTTCATGACTAAATACATGTTCTATGAACTCCCCAAAAAAATTAATAAATTTATCACTCACCAAACTAACGTTGTGATACACATACAATTTAATCAATGTGCAGCAATTATACCCCCACAAAAATACAACTCCACCCTAAAAATAATTTTATTCCTACCACACCCTATCAACATGTAACATCCAACACCACATTACTACATTGTACCACACACTATCAAATCACATGCCTGAAAAAGACATTCAATACATCAACGATACTAGCTAACAAACCCTATTCATGAAGGGTGTGAAGCAACATTACAATGATCAAACATGAAAAATATATATGGAAACATACCACTCTACACATATTCCACCATAAATGATAAATTTTAAAAAACATAAAGTACCTTCAAGTGAGATCATTGATGAGCATTCAATGTCTTCCTCATCCAAAACTTGCCATTAATGAACTCAAAAACAATATCTTTGTACTTTTTACCCACTAGAAAAAGGTGGTAGGTGTGCATTTAATGCACCAATAGAACTAGTATAAACTACTAATACCGGTGATATATTTGGCCTTTTCAAAATAGCGCCGAAATGATACCGAGCTAAGACAAAATTTCAAAATGTTGCTGAGCTTTTACGATTTCATGCACTTTTTTGGCATCAACACAAAACACAATAACAGTGGTGGATTTATTTATTACCCATGTCATTAACACACTAACATCGGTATTGTGCACCCGTAAGACCTGTACCGATGCTAAATATTATCTTGTATCAACCTACTTGTCCCACATGCACCAGTATCAGTGCTGGGCTTAAAATTCTAAACTGTAGCTAGAATATACCATTTTCCACTTTTTTTTATCATCAGCACCTGTACCATAAACCATACCGGTGCAGGAATTATCTGTTTCCTGCATAATTTTTGACATATCACTAGTACTCTATACTTGTATGTGTCTTACCGATGCTGAAAATTTTCTTATTTCTTACTTCTTCTCACTTAGACACCGGTATTCAGCACCGGTATTTTTCCTACCAGTGCAGATGTCTACAAAGGCACCGGTATTTTTCTTTTTACATGATTGTATTGGTGCTAAAATAATTTCTAGAACCGGTATTTGAGCACCAGTACACTGTTATCGGTGCCTATGTACCTTTTTTTTCCAGTAGTGACTGGATGTAACTTTATGAACACATGAAGTAACGTGATATTATTCGGATGCAAATTCCCCAAGGTCTGAAATTTGTCTTATGCAATTTGTTGAAAAATATTTAGGTGTTTTTAAATTTTCAGGAACCTATGAACTATTATTGAGGGAGATGCCAAGACTATTACTACCATAGATGAAGACATTCCATGACTTGATAAAATATTTAAAGGTTATGTTCGGAATCCCCTAAGTGACATGGTGAGACATATAACTAGGTCACAGATGAAGCTTAGAGATGTTGCTTTAAATGCTTTGATTGATAAACTTTATGATGGAGAATTAAAGGAGTCATCATCGACATCTTGGATTTATTGTTCAAGAGTGTCGAGGAACTGAAGACATCATGAAGAACACTGAACTTTTTTTTTCCCACCTAGTTTTTAATGAGGTATTGTGATCGCTGTAAACTATTGTAAAATTATTTCATTTTTGGATTTTTGATGATGAACTCGGCCATGTGGGGTTTTAAGAGCCTAATTTCGAGTTCTGGTCCATTAGGGTTTAGCATATTCAGTTTTATTCTGATTAGAATTAGATTTGGTAAAACTAGATAAGACAATATTTATCCAATGCTTAGCTTGGAAGAATTTTAGTTACTTTAGTTAGATATTGTTTAAGCTTCTTAAAGCTGCTATAAGTTGATTCAGATTCTGTTTGTGATTAGGGTTTTGGCCAAGATGTTCACCCCATAAATAGAGGGTATGGCCAAGAAATTTACACACCTTTTTATTGATCAAATATAAAATTTTTCAAGTTATAGTCATTTCCTGCAAGATTTCTTCATTGTTGCATAATCCTGAGGGTTAATTAAGTTTCAATACTGCCGATTTATGAACTAATCACGTAGGCTAGCTAGCTTAACAATTATAGAGTTTATCATGATCCCAAGGGCTAGTTTTGATCAGTTTGTGCGACTTCACTAGGGTTTGCAAAATCCCCCGTTTAGTTAAAGATTTAAAATTCCAAAATCCAGAGTCTTCGCGGATTCATATCAAATATGATGAACACTGGATGTAATTGCATAAACAAGTGATTTTATTCTGATTACCCAAGGTCTGAAACTTGGTTATATGCATTTTGTTGGGAAAATGTAGGTGTTTTTAAATTTACTGGAGCATATGAAGTAATATGATAAACAATAGATGTAACTGCATGAACACATGAAGTAAATGATATTATTCTGATGGATAATTCCCCAATGTCTGAAATTTTGCCATATACAATTTGTTGGGAACATGTAGGTGTTTTTAAATATTCTGGAACGTATAAAGTAACATAGTAAATAAATGATGTAAGTGAATTAACACATGAAGTAAAAATATTGAACTTTGTTAGATAATTTATTAATATCTAGAATTCAATTGCATGCATTTTGTTAAGATTATTTTGATGTTTTAAGTTTATAGTAGCCCGAGAAGTAATATAATGTATTAAATACACATTGAAACTCAATAAATACATGATGTATTTGGATGATGAACGCCTAAAATTTGAATAGTTGAATTCTTTTTCAAAACATTTTGGTATCGAAAAATTTCTTCAATGCCTGAAGTAATATATTCAATACAACATCTTACGTCTTAAACACATGAAGTACAGAAGTAAAGTGTATAAAATTGATATATAAAAATGGCTTTATGCATTTTATTGAGAAAATTTACGTGTTTTAAATTTTTTTGGAATGTATAAAGTAACATTTTAAATAAAAGATGTAATTGCATTAACATATGAATTCAATTACATTAGTTCTTAAAGAATGTTTTTATGTTTTAAAATTAACTATATTTAAAGAAGTAATATGTTAAATAAATGATGTAACTCAATAAATACATGATGTATTGTGCTACTGAAGGTCTGAAATTTGATTAGTTGAATTTTGTTTTTCAAAATATTTTTGTAGTGTGCCTCTCTGCACATATTTGTCAAGGACTAAATAACTGTTTATTTAAGGGGAAATAATTTGTAAAACACATGAACTAATAAACACAATAGTTGATGTAATGAGTTACTGAAAGGGTAATATTTGCATAACCAAATTTTGATACCAATTTGAGCGAGAAAGCAGCGAAGATGTTGAAATTGAAAAATCAAAAAACTTACGTCAAGGTTTGGATTTGATTATGTAAATATAATTAAACGCACGAATAGTTTTGTATGAAGAGTTTTGACTTGATTTTACTATATGAATGTTGTTATGAAGAGTTTCGTATAATAATGTTTACTGAAATGTCTGAAGTAACTTGTTTTATATACGATGTAAATGCTTAAATACGGGAAGGAATGTGTACAATTTATCAATGACCAACTAAGTGGTTAGGATAGCCAAACTAAGCCCTCACATATACGAAATAAACAGTTGATCTAATGAGTTTGCATATGATTCTTGTTGTAGTTTACAAATGATACATATTTACAGGAACCAATTTTGACACAGTTTGAGCGACTTATCTAAAGGGCCATATGAATTACGTCAACAGGCTCCACATGACTACTGGAAAACAGGTACTTAAGCCTTGATAGTTTTCCTGGGGGCCTCTAGAACTAGTGTTGATATTATGTATTGCATCGGTATTGAGGCAAAATTGTACTAAGCCAGTGATGGTTTTTATAATCAACACAAAAATTTTGAAACCGGTGCCTAAAACTGGTGCCATAAATCATAAGAATTGGCACCAGTAGAAACAAAGGGTGTACACAGAACCAGTGCTGTTATAGGGTCCAGCTGTGCAACAGTGTATTTGGCACCAAAAATGGGGGGAAGCTAATAGCACCGGTACGAATCATTGTGTTAATGCATATGATTAATTCTGGCACCAGAATACATAAAATTGGAACCTGGAGAATGGGGACTAAATTGGAGGAGAATAATTATTTTTGTGTCCTTAGCACTAGTTTAGGTGAAAACATTAAACCGGTGATGAAAATAGTCATGTTAGCGGGTATTGTTTTGGTGCTGAAAAATAGAGTATGTGCTCTGTTGCATGTAGGGCACCAATTTTTGTTTACACAACACCGAAATTAGGACCACTGCTGTGTACTTAGAATAAATTATTTGAATTAACTCTCTGGTTTGGAAAAGGATTTAAAAAAAATCAAGAATAGAAGCCATAAGCAACGGCTTTTCCGTTTCTAGGCACGGGTTTTTTTTACATATTAGAACTGGTGCTGGCTACTTAGAAGAATTGTTTGAATTAGCTCTTGGGTTGGGAAAAGGATTTTAAAAAACCAGGATTAGAAGCCATAAGCAGCTATTTTTTCTTTTCTAGGCACTTTTTTTTTTACAGTTCAGCACCGGTATTAATAATGATGCTGGCTACCTAGAATAAATTTTGCAAGTTTGCTCTCTGGTTGGGAGAAATTGCTAAAATATTAATTCAAAGCAACCTCAGGCACCTACTTATTCTATTTCTGGCACCGGTTTATAAGCTTCATACAAATGCCAATTATTTTAAGTTGCAAAAACTAATACAGATCGGCTGAGGCTTTTTCTTCCATTTCTAATTCTTGGAGAGGAAATCTAACCTATCTTCCCCACTGGTTTATACTCTCAAGATCTTTAAAGGATAAAGGTGAGTTCTCTTTCAAACATTGCTCTTTATTTTACAAGATTATTTATCATGAACCAAATGGTTTTGGAAAAATAACAACTTTGTTCGACGTTGGTTCACTCTGCTCTCCAACTTTGTTTGATGTCGCAATCATGGACACCTAGTTAATGTGTAATAACTACATATATCTATATATATTGGATTTGATTAACTCCCATTGGGGGTTTGTTGATGTTCATCAAAACTAGTATTATATAGGTTTTTTTGTTGTTGTTGCATGGAAGGTGTTTTTTGAAATGCCTGAGTGGATATTGTAGGATGTGACACCAAAAACTCCCTATAAGAGGTCACACAATGCATCTCCTTCCTCTCCTGAGATGTAATCCAATATTCAACAACAAGAGAAGAGGTATATTTTGAAGCAGGTGAAGTTAATTGAACAAACATACAGAACAAGGCAACATTTTCCGTAGAGATGAATTGAAAATGCTCCCCCTTTCATAAAACTATCCGGGCACTAGGGTGGAAAAATTTAATGACATGCCTCAAATGTTCAACCTCTATATAGTGAGTGAGTTATATGATAATTTGCGGTGTGTCCGAGGTGGGATGGGGTGTTCTGTCGTGGGAAAATGGTGAAATTGACCAATGAATCCATAAACGATTTGTACGGGTTGCCAAATGCCCCCCCCTGTGGAGGATGAATTTCTTGCATTCCACTACAAGACCGATGAGGGTTGGGATTTTGACGACAGAACATCTCATTAAATATTTCCACTTAAATTAAATATTGCAAAATAGTAGAAATGAAAACTAGCACCGGTTAGTTTTGTTGAAGAACTGGTGCTAACGCTTTTAGGTTTGGAAAATCTGAAAATATTGGTCTATTCCTAAGCGGAAAATCTAAAATTTTGCCAGTTCCCTGTTGACACCGGTAAGTCAATTTAGTAGACACTGATATTAGAAACCAATGCTGGAATTATAATCCCGGTCGGGACTAAGCAGCTCCACACAGGTGCTTTAGTGTTTTCATGGCAGCGGTTTCCCTAAATCAACACTGGTTATCAACCAGTGCTCTTGATTTAGATAAAATTTCATAAGTCTACTCTTGGGTTGCAAAAATAAAAAAAAACAAGGCAGCATCAAGCAGCTTCTTTATGAAAATTCAGCACCAGTTTTGGGATGAAACAACACCGGTACAAAAAATAAAAAGGATCCAACTTGGTTTTATTTGAACCATTGATTTCTTTTGTTACTTTAATCACAACCATTATCTTAAATCTGAAACCCTAAATCTAACCCACCCTCATTGCCCTCCCATTATTCTACCTCTACCTCCTCTCCATCCTACCCCCCCTCCCCCACCACCTCTCCTCTCCATCCTCTCCCTCCACCACCTCTCCCTCTCTGCCTCTTCCCCATCTCCTCTCCGTGGTGCACCATCCCTGAGGTGAAATATATTCTCTGTGTGGGTATTGTTTGTGTTGGATTTTGTTCATTTTATGGTTTACTGGGTGTGGGGGATTTTGTTCATTTTGTCATTTTTGGGGTGTGCAATTTTGTTCATTTTGTGATTGAATCCAAACTGTATGACATATAGTACTAAGGTTCATTGTGTGATGTTGATGTGTTAATCCTAAAATATTTGATATATAGTGAAGTATGGTTTTATGTTTAGGTGTTTGTCCTAAAATGTGTGAACTATTGTATAGTGGAGTATGGTTTGATGTTTAGGTGTTTCTCCTAAAATGTGGGAGATATTGTTGATTGTGGTGTTTTCTTGAAGTGTGATATAGATGATTGTGTGGTGTTTAGGTGTTTGTCATAAAATGTGTATCATATTATAAAATGTATGACATATTGTTGTTTGTGTGATGTTGTAGTGTTTGTCATAGAACATGTGAGATATAATGGAGCAAGTCGATGCTGATTTTTCCCCCTAAAAATGAATGAGATATAGTTGATTGTGACACCCACGAGTGTACCCAGTTGGTTGGGACGCATGTACTCCAGGGGGGAACCCCGGGTTCGAGGCTCACAAGCCGCGGTGTGGGATGACCTTATTCAAAGCGTGGCCTTCATGGGCCACGTGGCGGGTGGGCTCCTTGTGGGTGGTGAGTACGGGCCCGCATGCGGGTCCTGGTGGCTGGTTACCGTGACTAACCCCCTGACCGGACCTGTGGTGTCGGGTGGTCGGGGCGGCCCAGGGCTAGCCGTAATAGCCTTTTATAGTTGATTGTGGGATGTTGAAGCATTCATGATATACTTTGAATTGCCTAAAAAAACTACAATATTTTGATTCTAGGATGAACTAGATTAAGGGTCTCTTTTTCTTGTCTTGATGATTTCAAGCTGATGTTTAAAATGTAGAGATGTTGCAGTCTATAAGAACCAACTAAACATGGTGTGTTTAACATTAAAACATAGTTAATGTTAAATACATAGTTATACACACCATGTTTCCTTGGTGCTTAAACACTACATCATTTCGAGATTTTAAATCATTTTCTTCGATAAATCGTATTGTGCACAAATTTAATGGAAGAAGCCTTAGTTATAGGGCATTGCATGCAAAACTTTTGCTTATTTTGATGATTTGAAGTTGGTGTTTATGCCTAGTTTGGTATGAATCTTGATTTCTCTCTAGTGTATTGGTTGCTCTTTATTTCTTCCATGATGAAAAGTGCAGTAACATTTGCAAAACTCCACAATTAAAAATGTGGAGATTTTTCGGTGTATAAGTACCAACTAAACATGGTGTGTTTAATATTAAGTGTTTAACATGGTGTGTTAACACTAACACATAGTTAATGGTAAATACATAGTTAAAACATAGTTATACTCACAATCTTTCCTTGGTGCTTAAACACTGCATCATTTCGACATTTTAAATCGTTTTCCTTGACAAATCGTACTGTGCACAAACTTAATGGAAGAACTAGTGTTAAACAGTACTTCTACAGATATTCTGGAGGTTAGTTGACTTATTTAAAACTAAATATTTCTTATTCTTACTTACTAATTACTTTCACGTAATTAATCATTGAGTTATTTTGTACACAGTAGATATTTCCCCCAGCAAGATAAGCGTACAATGGCAGGGAGATAATAGACGTTGCGAACACATGGTGTGAAGCTTGGGTGAATGTGTCTTTCAAACAATTCAAGACTTCGGCGGACCTAGTCTATTTCAACGTTTGTTTTATTTTGAACATATTTAATTTTTTTCTTAAATTATCACATGGATGGATTCCTTTTTTTTTCTTCACTTTTTATTATTATTACTTATTCAAATTTTCTTTCTTAGCATCAATTTGATTTTTATATTTTGTGTTCTTAGCTCTTCAAAGTTTCTTCTATGATTTTTCCCCGGGTTTCGATTTGGAGTGGGACTGGGTAAATTAAAAGAGGAAATTGCAAATTGAAATAATTCAAGCACTGGTTTCAAAATACACGAACCGGTGCTACAAATATTAGCACCGGTGCAATGAACATCCATCTTCCAATGCCGAGCACTAGAAAATCATTAACATACCAGTGCTGGTAAATGTAATCTAGAAAATAACCGGTGCTAGTAAATAACCATTGATCATTATCAATATGCCCAAACAAGGATTCAAAAACCAGCACCGACATTCAAATATTGATACTAAAATTAAACATAGAGCACCGATTCATTATACCGGTGCTGAATCTACAATTTTAACACCGGTTTTTTTTATATCGGTGCCATAGGGGGATCTCTGCAATAGTGGAAGGAGATTCAAGGAGGGTATTCTCAACGATTAATTGAGAGATTGTCAAATTAACAAGTGGTCTACACTTATGAGATACAATTTTATATTGTAATTAGATTATTGTTTTGTACACCTTACTTAAAATTTTGAAGCTAATCATTTTAATTGCACTTTTAGTGTCTTAAACACCTGAACTTATGATTGAAGTTCAAATAAGTAAAATAATGTTCAAATTAATGAACCCAACAAGCTGTATATTTAAAGTAATGATCCCATGGCTATAAAATTTGTAAGGTTCGAAATAAATACTAAATAACCGAACGAAAGTGTGAAACCATCGAACAAATCAGAACCATAACTTGTAATAAGAAAACAACATTATGACATTTGGGAGACATTAATTATATCATTAAATTGATTAACTTTTAAAAATATAAATTTCTAAATGATATCATTAAATTGATTGAAAAATATTCTAAAAATATAAAGTAGCTTATACATTTGCTAGATGTAATTTTTCCATACACTGAGTTGACAATATAAACATCATCAACATACAATTAATTTCTTTTAACTACTTAGGTAAAATATAACACCTTTCATGTCCATACACTGATTCTCGAAGACATAAAGTGCAATCATACCATAGCTTCAGCTCCAAAACAAAAAAAGGCAAGTGATGTGCAAAAACGTGGTATTAATTTTAATTTTTTTTGTGGCCTGCTTTTTCAAGGCCAACACCTTCTCCAATTCGACTTTGAGCTTGCTGCCTCTCAGCCTATCTCATAGCCTCCCCATTCGGCTAGGCAGTTGCGAGCAACTCCCACACTTCTGCCCTCATTAAGCCTGCAGCTATATTGTTAGCTCTCACTCGGAAAAAACTAACTTCTCATCGAACTAGTGTTGTTACCGGCGTCATCCATGTAAGCATAGTACTTGAGGAAAAACGCAAGGGACAACACCACCCACTCTATACAAAACAAATGCCAATGCACAATCCACCCCCCAATTTCAAGACCACTGCATTCAAAACAAGAGGAAAATAAAGAAAGATGAATACATAACAAAAACAGGAAAGACACTAAATGACTTAACTAAAGATATAAAAGGAAGAATAAATAAATAAATATGAAATAGATACCATGTTTCTTATACAATTCCAATGAACAACCAACGAAAAAATGGTCTTCTCAGTTTCTAAATTTACATTAGAAAAACAACAATATTAGATACCTAAACATAAAAGTAGAAGTACAAATGCAAAATTTAAAATGTTAACATGTTCTTTATTTGATTTCAAATCACCACTAGAATTAGTCACAATATTCTTATATCTTTCTCCTATAGAAAGGAAAAGGCAAAGACATTTAATACATGAACTAAAGATATAAAAATAAGAATTAAAGATATAAAAAGAAGGGGAATTCAAAATTTCAAATAAAAAATAAATGAAGTTGGAAGGATCAGAAACAGTGTTCAGAGAAAAAACCCCTTAAAAAAATAAAATAACCACTTAAAACATTAAACTAACAAAATCCAGAACAGTAAACTAATGAAAGAATGTGGAGACTTGGAAGGATAAGAATTGTTGAATTAGAAGCATTCATCGCGCAATAAAATAGTAAATACAACATTTGCATTCACCGTGTGGGAGCCAAAAACACAGGTATGAAGGATTAAACAAACCATCATTTTTTAAATACAAACATTTTTACAACCAGTTAAAAAGTACATATGGTATAATCAAGAAAATACGTTTAGTTCTGCCCCATTAGATAGATTTCCAAGCTCAACTATCACTAGCATTTTGTGTGCAATTTAGGATATCTATTAGGAATTTTGTTGTGATGCCATCCATTTTCTACGCCAATGTCCTTGGTATTATGAAATTTCCTAATGATGTAGAGGCATAACCAATATAACATGTTTTGCTAAAGTTATCCTATCTGCTAGGCTAAGTCACCTTGTCTTCTAGGTATCAAATTGGCCTTGATTATGTTCATTAGGCATTTATTTTTTGCACATCCTGATCGGTGCAACTGTAACTCCATGCCTAGATATCTACATCCTACCTCTGTCTTATGTATGTTCATGGTGTATTTATGGTAGCTCTCCATTTGTGGATCTTTGTTTCTACTTACCTTAATGGAAGACTTGTCCCCATTGATTCTCTATTCAAAATACCTAGAAAAGTCATCTAGATAAAAGGCTAGTTGTCCCACTACTTGTCGAGTGCATAGCATGAATAATAAAATGCCATCTGCATACATAAGGTGTGAGAATCTTGGGGCTCCTCTTCCTAGTTTGTAACCTGCTTGGGGAATGTTTTCCATTGAATGTTGTATCAGACTTGACAAATATTGCTGATATATGATCAAGAGGTATGGTGGAAGTAGGCATCCTTGCCTAGGCCCCCTGATCGGCTATACTCATTCTGATTGCCATTGGTTAATTTTTACTGATATAGTGACTGTGTTAGTGAAAATTTGGATCATTTGTACCCATTGCAATGTCATTCTTGTGTATTTTAGGGCACTTGTTAGGAATTTCTATGACACCATATCATATGTCTTACTCATGTCGAACTTGATTGCTGCCAGCCCTATCTTTCCTTTTTTTTTCTTTTTCATCATTTATAGCATCTCATATGCTTTGAGTACATTCTCTCAAATGTGCCAGTGTTTAACGAAGGTTGATTGTGCCTTATTAAGTGTGTCTCCCACGATCCTCTTCATTCATTTTTTTTGTATCTTGGTTACAATATTGTATTTGACATTGCATAGAGAAATTGGCCTGAAGTCCTCTACCCTTCCGAATTCCTTTTCTTTGGGAGTAGAAAAATCTGAGTTTTGTTCCAATCATTTGGCATTTGTCCAACCTAAAATATTGCTAATATTTCTGATGTCACCTGTTCTCCAACATATGGCCAATCTCTTAAAAACTTGGTGCTTTCCATGCTTTCATAGTTTTTAAAGCTTCCCTCACTTCCTATGGTTTAAAAGGCTTCACTCGCTCCCAAACTTGTGCTTGTGTTAGCTTGTTCATGTTTTCCTCATGTACTTGTTGAAGTATCTTTTCATGATCTAGAAGCTGTGGGTAACTATCTGGAGATGTATAGATGGTTGTTATATATGCAATTAGAGCATTCTGTATCTCAGCTTCTTCCTGGATCTAGGTACCATATGCTTTTCTTAACTACATTATCTGGTTAATGAACTGTTTTTTGTCCACTGATGAAAAAAAAAGTACTATGGCCTATAAATCTTCCCCATCGCAGCCTTGATCTTTGCTGACAATAGTCCGACTGATTTTCCAACAGAACCTAAATTTCCTGCCCCAAATATTTCTCCTCATGTTGTTGATGATGAAGTAGGATAGTAGGTATGGCTATGGTTCTCTGAATCCTCTCCAAATGCTGGATTTTGTCTTTAATTGTTTTGTCTATCTGCCTAAAAATTTGGTCACTCTAGTTCTTAAGATGCCTTAAGGGGACCTGCAATTTGTGTGAGATGATTCCTTGTGCTTGTGTTTCTACAGTTTTTGAATCTTGTACTTGTCTCTATACTTTAGCTACTATCTGATCCGTATGTTTACTGTTGACCCATGAGTTTTCTTACCTCAGATGTGGCTTTGGCTTGCTTCTCCAATTGGTGTATATGTGGCCCAGCGATCAAAAGACCAACGGACGCTAGGCCCAGGCCAATGTTATCTCACAAAAAGGTGAATTTATTTAGCCCAAGGCAAAGAGAAAGCAAGCACAATGCTTCCAATCGTGCCAAAATATGTGGGCTGAAGAACATGGAATAGGCAACGAATGTGAAGACCACAAACGAAGAATGTGGGATCATGGCACACCCACGATCTTAACTCTCGAAAATCAAGGAACTGCTAAGGATATTAGTCTATAAATATAGCAAGCTGTAAAGGAGCTAAGGTAAGCATGCCTATCTCTAGAGATTCCAGTTTTACAAGGAAAATACTGACTTCATCATCAGAGCCTTTCTCTCGGAGTCACTTCCGGGATAAGCCTTGCAAGTTAAGAAGCTCTTAGAAAGGATGAATAGATTCCCTGAGCGATCTCCCGAATCATTGGCGCCGACTGTGGGGACCAAAAACTTTCTTTTCATTTTTAGGTCATTCAAGTGAAAAATGGTGTTTACTAGGAGTGAGAGGAGCCATAACCACCAGTCACACAAACAGACGCTGGGATATGAAAGAGTAGTACATGATCATTAGGAACAGACCCAAGTAAGGAGAAAGAGCACAACAAGGAGGAAACATAGGAGTAAGCTTAGTCTCTACATAATAACCATGATAAGTAAAAAAGGGCATTCACGGCGTTCATGGAAGCGAACAGAGAAAATTTTTATGATCAATTCCTAAAAACACTTAAGCAAAAGGCCACAAAACTAGAAATAGGGTAAATCAAGAGCGTGAAAACCTTAACTACGAAGAGGAATTGTGTGATATTCTTGCAGAAGATGACGCAGATAAATCACCTCTAGCTCCACACTTGCATAATTTTAAAATGCTAAAGGACTTTAAACTTCCTTTGCATGTTAAAATCCACGACGGGACAGTGGACACAAAAGAGTTTCTGCACTCATATAGAAATAGCATGAGGTTTTGTGATGCGAACATAGAATTAGTTTGCAACGAATTTCCTCTCTTTTTGATAGGATCGACAATCACTTGGTATGAAGACCTTCCAAATAGGAGTATCAAATCTTGGGCACAGTTTTTGGACTTGTTCTTGGGTCATTTCTACCAAAATCAAAAGTTCACCAAGACGATTATAGATCTCAATGACATAGCCCTGCAAAGTGATGAAATCCTAGCACAATATCATAATCGCTTCATTACGGAAAGCTTACAGGTTCTTGATTTGTCTTCCAGTCTTCTTTGGGGGTGTTCATAGGAGGCATGTGATCATGGGAAATCTACAAAGAACTGACAAAGAATATTCCTAAGAACATGAGGGAGCTACAAAATGATTGAGCAGTATGTACGAATGGAAAAAGTAAACAATCGTAAGATAGAGAGGGAACGAGGCGAAAAGCAAATGATGGAAGATCACAAAAGGGATTTATGAAGAAGAGAAAGGGAAACGTCTCTTTCAAAGAAAGAGAACAAAGTTCACAGATTGTAACATTTTTGGAAATACCCTTAACAGGGCCAATGAAAGAGATATAGCAAGCACAAAAGGATCTCTTTTGAGAGGCAGCACCCATGCTACCACCACCAGAAATATGATCAAGGGAATATTATTGTGCTTTCCACAAGGACCATGGCCATGATATCGAGTACTGTAGAGATCTAAGAAGATAAATCAAGGAAAACTTGGGGAATCGCTTCTAAAGTCAATACATAAAGGAAGAGGGAAGTCACTATGGCAACAATAGCAAAACAGCAAACACCCTAGCAAGAAATCCAAGGACAACGTCTACACTGCCAAAGAATCAAAAGATGACCACGAAAATTGACTACAAGGAAGCTGAGGGCGATGAACTTTCGGAAACAGTAATCTTATCTATACAAGGATCTATGGAATCATCATCCAACAATGCTTGGAATGCTAGGGCACGATATTCTCCCCCACAAGAACCTATTAACAAAAGATTCCGCTTGGATTAGGTGATTACTTTTAGTGAAGAGGAGGCAGTACCAAAAATTGGAAATGCTATTGTACACAGAGTGTTTGTAGACAATGGAAGTGCGGTCAAAATACTATTTGTAGATTTCTTTGACTGACTGGGGTTCAAGCGAACGGACCTCAAAAAATTCACATTATCGCTTATTGGGTTCAGAGGGTGATCATAAACACCTTTGGGAAATATACAACTACTTGTCACTATCGGTGAAAACAGAAGAAAGTAGACAATCGTGTGTGTCTTCATGGTCATTGACTCCCCAAGCACATTTAACGCTATGATAGGAAGACCATGGATGAACAGAGCGAAAGCCATATGGTCCCCTTATCACCTAGTCATGAAATTCCCAACATCGACTAGAATTGCAACTATAAGAGCAAACCAGCAAATAGAGAGGCAATGCATGGTCATCACAGTGAAGGTAGTAAGAGTGGGAGAAAAAAAATATGGTCTACACAATCTCAAATGGTGGACCACGAGATCAGTCGGAATCAACATCAAACCTGGGGAAGAAATGGAGCTGGTAAGCCTGGATAGCGAAGACAACTTAAGGTGTGTAAGAATAGGAAAATACCATCCAAATCAAGAAAAGAAGAGAATTATATAAATCCTACAAAAACACAAAGAAAATTTTGCATCGAGTATTCACAACATGGGAGAAGTTGACCCACACGTCACAACACACTCTTTGAATATCAATGATGCGGTCAAACCGATTAAACAAAAGAAGCGTTTCTTCGCTAGCGATAGGCAGAAAGAAATTGAAGTAGAGGTTATAGAACTACTCTAAGATGGCATAGTAAGAGAGGTCATATATCCAAAGTGGCTCACAAATCCAGTAATGGTAAGAAAGTTTAACGCTGGATGGAGAATGTGCATTAATTTCATCGATTTAAATAAGGTATGTCCTAAGGACTGCTATCCCCTACCAAAAATTGATCAACTGGTTGAGGCAATTTTAGGCTATCGTGTACTAGCATTTTTGGATGCATACAAGGGTTTCCATAAGATATTATTGAGCCCAGAGAATGCTGAAAATAACGTTCAAAATCTACTTTGGGACTTTTTGTTATGTAAAGATGTTGTTCGGGCTGAAGAACACAGGGGAAACATATCAACGAGAAGTGGATAATGCTTTTCGAAATCAAATAGGGTAAAATGTCGGAGTGTATGTTGATGGCATGGTCATCAAAAGCAGGAAGTTGATAGCTTCGCGATGAATCTAGAAGAGCTTCTGGACACACTAAGTGCCATAGGAATGAAGCTCTACCTCAAGAAATATGTATTTGGGGTAGGAACGGAAAAATTCTTAGGATACAAAGTGTCCTAGAAAGGAATCGAGGCCAACCAAGAAAAAGTCCAAGCTGTAAACAACCTTCCTCAGCCGCAAATGGTCAAGCACGTACAAGTCCTAATGGGGTCTCTGGTTGAGCTTAGCAAGTTTTTCTCAAAGGCAGCAGATAAGCACTTTTCACTGTTTGAAGTTCTAAAGAAAGACAAGAAGTTTAGCTAGAGTCAAGAGTGCCAAATAGCATATGATAGCTTAAAAGAACAACTATTAGCACTGCCAACGCTAAAATACCCTACCCCTAGGGAAACATTATATTTATATTTAGCCATCTCGTAAAATGCAGTCAGCTCTGTCTTAGTTAGCTTTGAAGACTCGAAACAAGTGCCAATTTAGTACATAAGCAGAATATTGCGTATATGCCAATGGAAAAGCTAACCTTTGCCTTGGTGTGCTTAACATGAAGACTACAAACATATTTTCATGTTCATTGCATCATAGTTTATGTGGGCTTCCGAATCAGGAACGTCCTTAGAAAGCCCGAGTCACCATGAAGACTAACGAAGTGAGCTTCGGAATTAGGCCAATTTGAAATTCAATTCCAACCTAGGAAGGAGATCAAAGCTCAGATGTTAGCAGGCTTTATTCCAAAAATGATGAGCGAAGAAGAACAGAGAGCGAACATGTATCCAAATATTTTTCACGATAAACCGATCTCACAGGAAGAACACAACAGCAAAAAAATAGAATTTTTTTATGAAGACAATACAAGTCACGGAGTCGAAGAGCATCTGAATAAATAGACAATCATACCATCCATAATAGAAAAGAAGACATTATGGGTTAAAATAGAAGAACAATGCATACTATTTACGCCTAGATGATCGTGATGGTCCAGAGGAAGAGGAACCACCATGATAATAACTATGCTCAGCCTCGTAAGGATGGTGATCAGCTTTGCGAGAAGAGTGTTCAGCTCTATAAGGATGGTGCTCAGCTCCACGATAACTTTCCTCTGCCACACGCTTCTCGCTAACTAAGTGCTTATATTTCCATTTCATATGTAAGTACGCAGGATGTCGGGTCATACCCCTTCACCTCATATGATAAAGATACCTAGCATACTACACAATGAAGGTAATTATAGGGCCTAAATCCTCTTAATCCAACTGCATACTTATAATGTTATCTGTTTCCTCACACCGTTCCATTATAGCCTTCAAATTCTGAACTTCCTCTTCAAGACAATGAATATGTGATCGGACATCGTTAGATAGTTAAATCCTTTTCCCGCTACCTCCAACAGTCAAATCACCATGGTTAGTGGATCGACTTCATGACGAAGGAAGAGCTTGATGCCAATCCTTGTAATCATCACAATCCTGCTCCAATTGGTGCACAGACGAATTAAGACGATTACATTCAGTAGGAAGTTCTTCATTTTCTCCTTGCAGCTGTGTGTTTATGGCAAGTTGTTCATCAAATTTATTTTTGCAGCCAACGGCGGAAGTTGAGAAGTGATCTTACTCATCCTGCTTTTTCTTAATCATTACCAGCAAATCATCGATACAAACACATTGCTTATCAATAATCAGTGTCTTCTGATGAGCTTCACAATTCTTTCTTGCAATACATTCTCTATCTTCTACTTGTTGGCAGGGCATCTTTGCAAGGTTCAGTTGCTGACGATGAATAAGACCATTCTATTCGATTAAAATCCTATGTAGATCTTGCAAAGCATCTTGGGTGTCCTTTACAATTGCACCCTATTTCTTTTCAAGGTCATTGATACCCATAATAATATACTTCAAACGAATACTAAACATAGAGTCCACTGTTGAACTCAAACAGGAAGGTTAGGCGGTCGTATATACGTTCTAGAAAACTCAAGATCGGCTAAACCACAAACAATTTCCTTGCTAAGAAATTCAACATTGTGCCCATCAGGAATGAACTTACTATAGGGGTAACTTGTGAACGAAGGTAGAGATGAAGAAGGAATAGGAAGTTTCCACCCAATACATAAGGGAAGCAATTCTATACATGTAAATAGATAGGAAGAAACAACCCATGCACACTCTTCGGTGAAGGATCGGGTAGCACAAAGAAAAATAACGGGCTTAGAAAGAGGGTCATTATATCCCATAAAATAAAAGCTTTTCAAGAATTTGTGATCAATCAATATATTGAAACCCTGCACACAAGTAAGGGTGATAAGAAAATGTGGGACATCAAACAGATCAACTTTCATAACTAAAGTTGCACAAATGGAACATTCAAACATTAAAATATTGTTTTAAAATTGAAATCCAAAAACCCAATAATCAAATACGCTAAAAATTATCTAACTTCGGAGTTAGGGTTAGGCGGAAGCTGAGCAATGATTGCATAGGCATCTTGGTTGTGCTGCTGAGTGGAATTCTTCTCGGTGGGCTGCTGGATGGAAGTTCAGTGTTCGCACTAGCCACACTGGCATTTGAATTAGGAATTGTAACATCAGCTCTAGGCTTGAATGGAAGATCTTAGAAATAATGCACCTCACATTCTTTCAGCTCAGCCACGAAAGGAAGACTGGGAAGGCTAGCAATATGCGAAAGCAAAGCATACAAATGCCCCCTGTCAACGATCTTCTAGATAAAGGCTTGATTCCGATCAACTCTCTTATTCTCCGGGGTATCAGTGCACTTCTTCAGAAGAGGCAAAATCTTACAATCAAAAGTTAGGCTGCACTCTCACTAATTTTTCACAGCCTCGTATTACCCGATAGTGCGAGCAGCTTTGGAAATATCTTCAAAAAACTTATAGAATGCCTTTGTCTTGCAAAACCAATCTACCATTGGTGCATATTTCGTTCAAATGAGAACGAAGCTCAGTAGTCTCCACCCTTGCGAGCCTAATACACTCCTTAGCATTGCTCATTTTTTCCTCAGGAACCTTCACCTTTTCCTTAGCAGCTTTAAGAAAACTTTCTAGTGTTGAACACTTGGCTTTCAGTGTTTTGTACCTCTTCGAAAGTAAATCATCAATAGGAGAAAACTTGGACAACCACTTGCTCGTAATTTGAAGGATTTCACCGACCTTATCAGGCAACTACACATGGGACAAAGTTATTCAGTATTTTATGAACAGATTAAAACATAAGAAACATTACCGAAGATAGTTTGCATCTTTACCACCCCCAGTGTGTCAGGTAAAGAAAGGATAGAAAAGATATCAGAGATCCTCCCCTCCGCCAAAGGGCTCTCAGTTTGCACCACAATTTTTGAACCGGTTGGATTGACACACCCCTCCTGTTCTTCTTCTCCATCTACAAATTAATGGGGCGATAATTACTGGTCAGCCCAGCTTCAGTCTGTTTACCTTTATCATTAGTGCTTGTAGTGTTCGCACCGTGGGACACGGTGTTACCACCAACGCCATTTTTGGCCTGAATAGCGGCCGTATTCACTTCTTTATCATTGAAGAACGATGGGTCAGTCTCACATTTAGATAGATCCATATCTGACACAAGATGAACATCATAGATAAAAATGAACACACGCAAAAATAAGAAGATAACAATGCACCAAATAAGAAAGAGTACATGGTGAACGCATCAAAACATAAGGAAACAAGACATCTTCAGCATCAGAGTCAGTGTGGCGACGATGTTGTATATGCACATAAAGTGTGGCCACGATTGACATCTTCTCGGTATAACGGACACTCAGATCAAGAAGCTTAGACTTAGGAACTTTGTAGTTCCAGGAAAGTACATAAGACTCGGAATTTTTTTTTTCTTTTGTAAAAAAATATCTCCTACGCCAATCACCAACATTACAAGGGAAACCGCTCACAAGTTCAACCCCAGAATTCACGGGATACAAGGTGAATTCATCTATGGTGTTTTTCACCTTTCTAAAGTAATAGAAATTACGAAACAAATCAATTGTGAAAGGTATGTTCAGATTCTTACACACTCAAATAAACCCATTATAATAGCGATACCCTTAGGATGAAATTGGGACAACGCAATTTTACTTGAGCTAAGAAGCTCAATCACATGTTCTGAAATAGGAAAATAAAGGCCAAAGTTCAGATACACTAAGTAACAGGAAATATAGCCAGGGGGAGGAGTACGAATGCATTCAGATTTGGAGGGCGAATGAAGCTTATAAGAAAATATATAAAGGAAATAAAATCCTTTGAATCATTTACATAAGAACTGGTCAGGATACTGGGCATGGTGGAGGATCCGGCAACATGGTCAGAATCCCCGTTGGAGGTAGCATCTTCTACGAGAGACTTACCATGGTTAGAAGAAGACATATGGATCCTAAAAGTTGGAGGTAAAAATTTTAGTTAAGGTCAAAATCAACGGAAACAAGTTTTGTAGAAAAAGGGTTTACGAAAAGTAGGCTGGAGAAGATGACCAGAAATTAGTTAGACAAACTACCAAAATCACCAGAATCAGAGAAATTACTGCAACCTATCAATCCTAGAGAATACAGCAAAGATATGGGAAATTATTTAACAACAAAACCTACTCTTGAAGGAAGTAAAAGAGGGCGACTCACGGAAAATCTAGGAATGCTCAGAGGAGATGAAACCCTGGATAATGGAGAAGAGGAGCTGAAATGAAAGTGACAAAGGATACTTAAATATAAGCAATAAAAGGCACAATTCGAGGAAGACCAACAGTTCAGGAAAGCGCAATGATGATTATCTGACACAAAAGCAAAGTACCTTTTGCTCATAACAAGACGGCAACGGTATATGAAAAGACAGCACACTAATTGAAGGCCACTTTAAATTCTTTGTTTCAAATTCCTCATTTAAGAGATACAGTGAAAACAAACGTCAGGAAATTGCAGATTGGAATACCGAAGAACGAAGAGCGAATCTTGGATTTTAGAAAAAAACCATCGTAAAAATAGTCTTACCACGAGTAGCTCAAAACTCAAATATTCAAAAGTTGAAGAATGATAGAGGATAGAGATATAGCCAAAAGAAAACACCACTTCACAATGCCGACAAAAGTAGCCTTACACGACAAACATTCTGTGTACAAGCAACATCAGTTTGTGCTTAAGCCACACATCCGCACCATCTTCGTTTCTTATAGTCTTCATGGCTAGGGGGTTTATGGTGTATATGTGGCCCAACGATCAAAAGGCCAATGGAAGCTAGGCCCAACCCAATTTTATCTCACGAAAAGGTGAATGTATTCAGCCCAAGGTGAAGAGTAAGCAGGCGCGGACTTCCAGTCGTGCCAGAATACGTGGACGAAAGAACACAGAATAGGCAACGAACGCGAAGACCACGAACGAAGAACGTGGGATCATGGCACCCATGATCTTAACTCTCAAAAATCAAGGAACTGCTAAGGATGTTAGTCTATAAATGCAACAAGCTATTAAGGAGCTAAGGTAAGCGTGACTATTTCTAGAAATTCCAGTTCTACAAGGAGAATACTGACTTGGTCGTCGGAGCCTTTCTCCCGGAGTCACTTCCGGGATAAGCCTTGCAGATAAAAAAGCTCCTGGAGAGGACGGCCAGATTCCTTGAGTGAACTCCCACATCACCAATCATTTAATTGTACAAGGCAAAGACCATGGTAAAACTGCACTATTGGTAGGGTTCAAATATGTGCTTGTTGAAATTTTTCTGTCTATGCTTCATTTAAAAAATCCCTATCCAATCTTAGGAACAGTACATCCTATTGTTTCCTATTATTTGTCCAGGTAAACCACAACCCCTCATGTCTATGTTCTTGCAACTTATGATCCTCCAACAACCTCACAAGCCTTTCTGAACTTTGTTTGGTATGGAAGGGTTGCCTACCCTTTTTTTCTTTGGGTGATATAATTTGATTAAAATCCCGCTATAGGATCAGTGGATATTGGGAACTTGGCATGTCTAAATTTTTAAGAGTTACAGGAAGCGGCTACTGCACCAACATTCCTTGGTTCTTCAACATTTCCATTATATCTCTCTTTGTTACTCCCTCTGTATTTGTATAGATACTATTCATTAGTTAAAATAAGTTTATTTGAAAAGTAAAAATTTGACCAACATATAAGATAATATATTACCATGCGGGATCTTGTTTAAATTGTCGTACTCCCTCCGTTCCAAGTCAAATTTCACAGAATATTTTCTACAGTTATTAAGAAACATGTTTGACCGTTAATATGTTCAACTACGTATAAAAATAGAAAATAAAAAAAGTTTACATTTAAAAACTATTTGTTACGATGAATCCAACGATATCCCACATATATTATTTATTATATATCTATTTAAGTATATGATCAAAGTTGACTAGTGAATAGTGTCAAATTGTAAAGTGTGAAGTTTGAGCAGGGATAGAGGGAGTGACATATTTTTATAATATTAACTTTTAATCCTTTTTAAATTTACACAATTAAAGATATTAATGGTCAAAAACAATTTTGGTCAACTTCAAATAGTCTACAAGTGCAAATACAACTGGGTCGGAGGGAGTACTTTAAATAATCACTGACAATAGAACTCTAGAATTATTTTTTTGAAAAATAATCATTCATAAGTTTTGGAAAAAAAGCCCAATAACGATTACAATAAATGAATTATCATCCAACTCAACTAGCCTCTATCAATAATTAATATTGCAAGGATATCTAAATCACGTGTCAATCAAACTGAAATTCTGTATTATCATAGACTTGATATTTAATAAAAATTGTAATATTGCCATCGAGCTATTAAATCACTTCCCTAAAAAATTATGACTACTTGGCAAAGAGGAGTGTATCATGCATCAAACACTTCGCCAAATAAGGATCTTCAAGAACCACAACACAACTTGATCCAAAATATGATCTATGTTGTCTAAACTGTAAACAACTTTAAAAACACAAACTGACCCATCCAAATAAATTGAACTCCTAATATAAAAACACAAGTGAAATCATGAACACACGATCTGCACAATCTGATCGAACAAAGTACATCAACATGATCAACACAATCTGATCGAACAACTGGATCGAGTGATCATCATGAACAAAATGATCTAATATATTAATTCGGTCAAATAACAATAATAATGTATGGAGACATTTCCACACTTATTCTATAACAAAAATATTCAATGAATAATAATTGATAATTTGTTTTTTCTCTATCTTTCCATGATCAGAAGATGGGAAAAAACAGCAATAATGATGTTGAGGACTTCTACAAAGTGATGATAGTTCCCATAATAGATATGAACATTCCATCCTCTTCGAGTACTTGTAAGAAAGGTCCACCAGGAGAAAGCTCTGACGTTGAAGTTAGTGTAGTTATCTTTCTGTATTTCTCAGAGTGGAAGAGAATTATCTGTGTAGAGTTCTTCATCCTTATTTTTAGGGTCCTTGTTTGTGTGACTGTGGCTCGCGTGTAATGTTCACCTCTCCTAGATCGTGTCCTAGTAGAGGGTATCGTAGGTCGTAAATATACCTTTACCACCCCCCAACAAATAATTTGTGAAGTTCAAGGAAGCTCTTTTGGGAAAATTAAGGAATGTATTTTTTGGCTATGTGAAAGACAAAATATGTGTTGCTTAGGTTCGTGGAAAGAATGGCAGAGTGTGCTGGAAACTGAGTATGAATTTGTGGGTAGAGGAGAATGTATAAAATAATTTTAATTTTAAGTATTACTTATATAATGACCTATTGGGGGGGGGGGGGGTTGGGGGGGGTTAGAAAAGACAACTTGCGAGGCCTGGGAGTCTAAGAAGGTCATTCTAGATAGCAAATGTTGTATTGGATGTTGAACTATAGCTAGGTCCAAACGCATTAGTAAAGGATTGATTGTTTATAACGTCGAGATGCAGGAAATCATATAGAATGATCGTGTAGTTTAGTGGTAGGTTTTATTGCTTCTCTTAGCTATTTGGTTGCCTTATTTTGTGGTACCAACGAAGTTATAGTGTTTACCTAATGATGTGTTTTATATGTGAGTTCAGTAGTGCATGGTGGCGGATTATAATCTTAGTTCTAGTGTTAGTTAAGGAAAATGGTCTTCGAACTATGTTATAGTGAGATTGGTATTGTCTAAGAGCTCTTAAGTGTAGCGCATCTTTGTTAGCCTTTTGGGGGTTTGAAGTCCTTTTTGTTGGTTATTTGGATTGTGGAAGTGGAAAAGAGATAGAGCGAGTAGGGTTTGTAGTTCCACGATGAGATGGCATGTGATTCTCCACTTGTGTCACTGCAATAAGAAGTCTGGTGTTTTTCCAGATGCATGTGAAGCAGTGGGTGATCTTCATGTATCTGGCGTAGGGTGTGGGTGTCTTCGTACCAAAAGAGTCTATAGGTGATTTTCCTACTTGTGCGGTACAGAAAAATGGTTGTAATAGGAAGTGTTTTCTCTGTGTATATATGTGGTAGATAAGTGGTGTTACAATAAAGTGAAATATTTTGTAATTTAGTGTGTATGTGTGTTGTATACATGGGCTGATATCTATACAACTTTATGAGCATAAGGGGTAGTAGGCTTGTGGGTGGATAAGCAGGCCATATGGACAAGGTCTTTTCATATTTTTCTTGTAGAATATATGGTGTTCTATTTCCCAAGGCTGAATAATCAGTCATTCAGTTTATGGGGAACATGCCTTTTCAAGTGTTTTAATAATGAGGGTTTATCTGCCCCAGGCTAGGTTATACCTTTAAAAGGGGTTCTTATTAGAGCGTTTACGCAATTGTGGTTGCATGTTATTGAGTAATTTGGAGAAGTAGCTTTGTGTGTTTTCTTGTAAGTTTCTTATAGATTATCCTTATGGGGAAGGCGGTTCATGTTTTTGTTGGATTTATCAAGTCTTATTTGGGATGATGAAGCTATCTCTAGTTTAAGTTATGCATTTCACCGGTTATGTGACGACCCTTTGCGTGTGAGTGGTTTGGGGGGGATTACTCCGGTTGATAGAGGTGTAAGCTCGGATCGCGTCATGTGTGGGGTGTCTTACTTTCCATAAATGTTTGTTTTTCATGTTGTTCATACTTTCATAGGCTAAATTATCTGATGATTGTTGTGTTTTTTTATGATTTTGGACATGATCGCTGGATGAGATTAGTGAATGTGGAGGTGAGGAGAAGCATGATGTAGAAATACCATCTACGAGGTCCACTAATATGGGCGCTGCGAAGAAATAACAATGGATTTGAAGTACGCCGGGAGAAGAAAATGGATGGTATAGTCGACGGTTGGTTTTGGAAGTACGCCGACTTGGATATGAAATGATAAGGTAGGTGTACCGGCAGAGTTATATTGCTTCTTGCTGATATGCTTTCCGTACAGGTGAGGAGGATGGTGCTTCGTCATTAGGGGCACTTATAGAAGACAAAGAGGAGGAATGAGCTACCATTAATTTACTTGTTCTCTTGGGGCCTTTATGGACTTGCTAGCGCATTGTTAGGGACTTTAATAGATTTTTTATCTATGTAATAGGATTGTGATTTGTGATTATATGTAATCTCTTCTAAGGAAAGACTTGTAGTTTAGAAAGAAATTTTTTCCATAATCCTTAGTTTTTTTTATTATATTCATATTAATAAATATTTTACTAGTCCGTGGCCAAAGTTTTTTTACTATCCTAATGATGATATTCTTTCCGCATTGATAACATTGCTTCGCTTATTAAAGTTATTTCTTTATATTCTTTCACTTCAAATACTTAGCCTAGAGCTATGTTGTTGCATGGGTCAAGTGCATTATTTGAATTGGGGTTTCATGTGTGTTTTGCGTTTTGTGCCTCGATGACGCTTTGCGATGTTTTTCTTAAGTCACTGCTTCTTGTTATGGGGGTCTAACCATCTCGTACTACTTCAGTGGTTTGCATTTTACTTAATTTAATTGGCTGGTCTGGGCGGATCTCGCGAGGTTTAACATGCCTAGTTCTGTGGCTAAGCGATCCTCTAGAAGGGGTTTCCTAATTCCTCGGGTTATGCATTATTTTATATATACATGGAAACTGGCTGCGATATAGGGGCATACATTTGCCACCTGTTTGCCTTAATCTATTAAACTTTTCTTGTTTCCTCTAGATGTTGTTGTGTCATCACTGCGATTGTCTATTGTTGTGTTGTTACTGCAGTCTTACTTAGCCATTGAGCTATTTTTATACTTTCCGGTCTCATTAGGTGTTAGACTCGTTAACCATGTATGTGTTGATCAGGCGGTGACTCCAGCAAGGGCTCCAACCTTTACCAAGTACTATCAAAACCCAGAAAGAAAAAATTGACCCTTACAGATGGTGTCATTGATGCATAGGATTCCTTCTAAGCAATGATAGTTCCTAGAATCAGTTTGACAAGTCTAGCCTCTTTGAGTACTTGCAAGAAAGGTTCCCATGGTTGGTCCTTGGTGAGGGAGTTCCAACAATCAAGTTAGTGTAGTTATCTTTATGTATTTCTCAGAGTGGATGAGACTTTCCTTGGTATAGGGTTCTCCATATTTATTTATAAGTTCATTGGTCGTATGACCATGGCTTGCATGTTATGGTTATATCTCCTAGATAGTGGCCTAACAGAGGGTATCGTGGTGAGCGGTGCATCTTCATCCTTTCCGGGATTCGTCACCTATTAGCAAAGCGATATGACTTTTAGGAGTATATAACATAATAGTCAACTACATGCCGCGGTTCCTATTCCTACATGGCTAAACTTTTACTCTTGAAAGTTGATGCAGTTGATTCCTAAAAGTCATATCGACATTGGTACTTGGTGTGAGAAAATATTTGATCAGTTTTTAAAATTGTTATTGACATTAGTTTTTATTTTTTTTAATCACTTTCCATTGTTCCTCATAATATACTGGTGTCGATACCACTTTTAAATATGATTTTTTAAAATTTTCAACTTCAACGTAATCGATATCAAACTAATCTTTTGACTATAGTTTTGAGATACTGAATTCAATATAAATTTTAACTTCAATTATTTTTAAAATAAAAGTAAAAGTATTTTAACTTAAAATTTTCAAGGACAGAGTAAATATATAGTTAAAAGTTAGGTTTGCACATGTGTAAATACTTGCATCATATTGCATAGTATTACTATATGTCTATCACTAGTGAAGGAATGTTCATTAATGACGCAATTTTGTGGTGTTTTTCAGTTTCGTTCATGGAACTGTCGTCCTTGACATGTTCAGATATCGGATCATTGGGTTGGTAGGATGACCAATCGTTGGACGGCTACGGAATACCAATAGACGATGGTTTAACTTTAACCGCTGTTTAATGGTATATAACTTATAGCGTTTAAAATTAAACTATCGTCTATAGTATGGAAACACGTGATTTCAATTTATACGCTATCCGGTTACACTTTTACAAATTTGAACCTTGTGTCAGACTCAAATTGCGATATCGAAAGTGAAAATACTTGTGTTGAGATTTGAAAAATAGGTTACACACACATTTATACTTAGCGTGCATCCATGTTTATGGTTTCCTAGGGGTAAGCTTCAATTTCCTAGGTGTAATTTGAAACAACTACGTATGATCAAGATTACCATTCATTATTACATTCTTTTGACCGTCATTTTAAACCCAACTTCACATACAAATCATCCAACTCTGTTCACCCCCATCTTTATCTGAATATTTACACTAAGAAAATAAGTTATGGAGACACCACTCAAATCTCTACCGGATTAGATTGTTGTTTCTATTCTAGGGCGAGTTGCAGAAAGTTCATTGAACAACCTCCAGAGTACAAAACTATGGTATGTTTTTATTTGTGTTCATCCCAACATTTGTTTCCCCTTCTTCTGCTAAATGAAACTTTGATTGTTGCTCACTTATATTGTTTTCATATAAAGTAGTTTCCATAGATTTAACGATCCTTCTAACCAACCCTTAATATATCAACATGTGTCATTGGAAGATTTTTCACTTTATAAATGGCTTGATGTGAAAATTGATTCACAAACTTCGTGCATGCGTGCTCAAGGGCAGAAATCCAGAAGCGGTACAACAAGGGAGTGGTGAGTTTGAATGTGTTAGATTTAGTGCATGAATACTTTTTGGTAACTTATTCTTCAATTTTTATCCATGTTCAGATTGAGTTTCTTAAGGGGGGAAGTCCATTCAATGGTTTTGAATTTCTTCAACAAGCTCATAGTTCTGGGCATCTAGAAGCTTATTACATGAGAGTGATATTTCAACTCTCATTGGAAGGTGAACAAATGCATTCAAGATTTGGTTTTGAAGAATTCAAGACTCAATCCTGTAAAGCTCACTGATTATCGACAAAGGTTCCTCAAAATGGTGAGGGAAGTTTGGATTGAAAATGAAACTCTCAGGAATCGTCGTCATCTAACATTTTGTACTACGAAGCACAAAATCAGAAGATTTAATTGGGATAACGAATATGAGGAAACTGATTGCGCTGCCTGTTCACGTGAAATAGAAATAGCTCCAATGTGTGATTATTTTGATCTTGACTGGTAGCAACCTCTTTGTAATATTATAATGGTGTAGGCTTTTTTGTAAAAAAATATGATAATATTTTTTTATTATGTTGCTCTAATTGAATTTGTATACAGAAATGATGATATGATTGAGTGTGTGAAATTTTGGAGGAGGTTTCAAATTCGGAAGAATAATATTCTAACTCATTTGGTCATGTCCGAAGAATCTTCTGATTCAGAAGTACTCACATATTCCTTTTGAAATAATTATTTTTTCCATTATGCACAAATTCCAACTAATATGTTGGAAAAACTGAAAGTTCAGGAAATAAGTTCTAATCTGATTTCCTTTCCGGTTTTGGAACCCTACAGTGTTTGATTTTTTAAATTAGTTTTACGAATCATTGCATCACAGTTTCAAGCTTGAAAGGGTGTGGAATACGCAAGTAATTTGCAAAAGATTTAAATACATGCGCTCTTTGTGTTATTTATAGAGACCAGATTCTGATTTCGTTTGATTTTTTGAAATCCTAGTATTTGAAGCTCTAACACATTTTTGATGTCGTAACCTTGATTGCCTCATGTATTTTCAAATAAATGCATATAATCATGTTGCCAACCCTTGTCTCAAAACAAGTGCAAGACTCGCAACTTGGCGGAACTTTATGTCAAATCCTAACCGATATGATTTTAGTTGTCAAAACCATAGTTTAATGAAAAAGCAGTTGATATATTCCGTAATTGATAAAAGGGGATGGCCCGCCCCACAAATCATTCCACTCAAGTTAACTGGGAGAAGTTTCCATGGGTCATGCCTGTAATGTAATCATTCTTGATGATTATAAGTTTGACCAAGGATGTATAAGTAGGTACCTTTTGGTATGGACCGGTTCAAAATTTTACATCCACGCACGGGTCAATTCTTAATTTTTGAACTAAATATAAGGTCCCTCCACTAATATGGAAGATGTGGAAATGCAAATTTATAGATACCCTAATCTTAATCACACTATCATGACTAAGATATTCTGATTTAAGGATGACCTGATGAAAGGGCAACGTCATCCATCATTAGTATTAGCATTTCCATTTATACCCTTGTGATAAGCTTCATCAGATGGATGATTTCCACAACATAGAATCAAATGAAATTTATTATTCTATGGTTTAAATTAAAATAGAATATAATAAAATTGTGTACATTGGATTTTAGAAAGCACATGTACATGGTGTAGAGCAAATTATAGATGGTTATTTATAAGTAGACATAGGCTTATTTGGTAGAAGTAGACTAGGAGAAGTTTCCATGGGATCATGCCTGTTATGTAATCATTCTCGATGATTATAAGTTAGACCGATGATGGAAATGTAGGTACCTTTTGGTATGCACTAGGTCACGATTTTATGTCCAAGTATGGGTCAAGTTCTTATTTTTTTTAAACTAAATATAAGGTCCCTCCACTAATGTGGGAGATGTGGAAATGGAAATTTAGAGATATTCTAATCTTATTAAGAGTTCCATGACCAAGATTTTCCGATTTAGGAATGACCGGATGAAAGGGCAACGTCATCTATCATTAGTATTAGTATTTCCTTTTTTACCCTTATGATAAGTTTCATCGGACAGATGATTTCCACCATATAGAATTAATTTAAATTCCTTATTATTGGGTTTTAATGAAAGTATAATATAATACAATCATGTCCATAGGATTTTAGAAAGCGTATGTACGTGGTGTAGAGTAAATTATAGATCGTTACTTATAAGTAGACAAAGGCTTATTTGGTAGAATTTGACAAGGAGAATTTTCCATGGGATCACGCCTGTTATGTAATCATTCTCAAGAATTATAAGTTTGATCGAGGATTGAAAAGTAGGTAACTTTTGGTATAGACCGGTTCACGATTTTACGTCCACGCACAAGTCAAGTTCTCAATTTTAGAACTAAATATAAGGTCCCTCCACTAATATGGGAGATATGGAAATTGAAATTTAGAGATACCCTAATCTTATTAACACTGTCATGACCAAGATGTTCCGATTTAGGATTGACCGGGTGAAAGGGCAACGTCATCCATCATTAGTATTAATATTTCAATTTATACCCTTATGATAAAATTCATTGGACAGATGATTTCCACCACATAGAATTAAATAAAATTCCTTATTCTACGGTTTTAATGAAAATAGAATATAATATAATCACGTCAAATGGATTTTAGAAAGCGCATGTACGTGGTGTAGAGTAAATTATAGATGGTTACTTATAAGTAGACAAAAGCTGATATGGTAAAAGTTGACTGGGAGAAGTTTTCATGGGATTATGCTTGTTATGTAATCATTCTCGATGATTATAAGTTTGACCAAGGATGGAAAAGTAGGTAACTTTCCGCATGGACCGGTTTACAATTTTACATCCACGAACGGGTTAAGTTCTTAATTTTTTAAAACTAATTATAAGGTCCCTCCACTAATGTACGAGATGTGGAAATGAAAATTTAGAGATACCCTAATCTTATTCATACTGTCATGACCAAGATGTTCCAATTTAGGAATGACCGGATGAAAGGGCAACATCGTCGTCATTAGTGTTAGCATTTCCATTTATAACCTTATGATTAGCTTCATCGGACGGATGATTTCCACAAAATAGAAGCAAATTAAATTTATTATTCTATGGTTTTAATGAAAATATATTATAATAAAATCGCATATATCAGATTTTAGAAAGCGCATGTATGTGGTATAGTGTAAATTCTAGATGGTTACTTATAAGTAGATAAAGGCATGTTTGGTAGAAATTGTCTGGGAGAAGTTTCCATGGGACCATGCCTGTTATGTAATCATTCTTGATGATTATAAGTTTTACCAAGGATAGAAAAGTAGGTACATCTCGGTATGGACAGGTTCCCAATTTTAAGTCCACGTACAGGTCAAGTTCTTGATTTTTGAACTAAATATGAGGTCCCTCTGCTAATGTGGGGTGTGTAAATGAAAATTTGGAGTTACCCTAATCTTATTCACACTCTCATGACCAAGGTGATTCGATTTTGGAATGACCGGATGAAAGGGCAACGTCATCCGTCATTAGTATTAGTATTTCCATTTATACCCTTATAATAAGTTTCATCGGACAAATGATTTCCACCATGTAGAATTAAATTGAAATTCCTTATTCTGTGGTTTTAATGAAAATAGAATGTAATATAATCACGTCCATTGGATTTTATAAAGCGCATGTACGTCATGTAGAGTAAATTATACATGGTTACTTATAAGTAGACAAAGACTTATTTGGTAGAAGTTGACTGGAAGAAGTTTCCATGGGATCACTCCTATTATGTAATCATTCTTGATGTTATAAGTTTGACCTGGGATAGAAAAGTAGGTACTTTTCGGTATGTACAAGTTCATGATTTTATATCCACGTACGAGTGAAGTTCTTAATTTTTGAAATAAATATAAGGTCCCTCCACTAATGTGAAATATATGGAAATGCTAATTTAGAGGTACTCTAGTCCTATTCACACTGTCATGACCAAGATGTTCCGATTTAGGAATTACCGGATGAAATGGTAACGTCGTATGTTATTAGTATTAGTATTTCCATTTATACCCTTATGATAAGCTTCATTGGACATATAATTTCCATTCATACCCTTATTATATAATCATTCTCGATGATTATAAGTTTGACCAAGGATGGAAAAGTAGGTACCTTTCGGTATGGACAAGTTTACGATTTTACATCCACGACCGGGTAAAGTTCTTAATTTTTGAACTAAATATAAGGTCCCTCCACTAATATGGAAGATGTTGAAATGGATATTTAAAGATACCCTAATCTTATTCACACTATCATGACCAAAATGTTCCGATTTAGGAATGACCGGATGAAAGGGTAACGTTGTCCGTCATATAAGTATTAGTATTGCCATTTATACCCATATGATAAGCTTCTTTGGACTGATAATTTCAACCATGTAGAATCAAATGAAATTCCTTATTCTATGGTTTTAATGAAAATAGAATATAATATAATCACGTCAAACGGATTTCAGAATGCGCATGAACGTGGTGTAGAGTAATTTATAGATGGTTAAATAAAAGTAGACAAAGGCTTATTTGGAAGAAGTTGATTGGGAGAAGTTTCCATGGGAACACGTATGTTATGTAATCATTCTCAATGTTTATAAGTTTGACCAAGGATGGAAAATTAGGTACCTTTCGATATGGACCGGTTTAGGATTTTACATCCATGAAACTAAAAATAAGGTCCTTCCACTAATGTGGGAGATGTGGAAATGCTGATTTAAAGATATCCTAATATTATTCAACTATTATTACCAAGATTTTCCGATTTACGAATGACCGAATGAAAGGGCAATGTCGTCCATCATTAGTATTAGTATTTCCATTTATACGCATATGATAAGCTTCATAGGACAGATGATTTCCACCACATAGAATTAAATAAAATTCCTTATTCTAGGGTTTTAATGAAATAAGAATATAATATAATCACGTCAAACGGATTTTAGAAAGCGCATGTACGTGGTGTAAGGTAAATTATAGATGGTTACTTATATTTAGACAAAGCCTTATATGGTAGAAGTTGGCTGGGAGAAGTTTCCAGGAGATCACGCTTGTTATGTAATCATTCTCGATGATTATAAGTTTTACCAAGGATGGAAAAGTAGGTACCTTTTGGCATGGACCGGTTTACTATTTTACATCCACGACAGGGTCAAGTTCTTAATTTTTGAACTAAATATAAGGTCCCTCCATTAATGTGGGAGATGTGGAAATGGATATTTACAGATACCCTAATCTTATTCACACTGTAATGACCAAGATGTTCCGATTAAAGAATAACCGGATGAAAGGGCAACATCATCCGTTATTAGGATTAGTATTTCCATTTATACCCATACGATAAGCTTCATTGGACCAATAATTATAACCACGTAGAAACAAATGAAATTCCTTATTCAATGGATTTAATAAATATAGAATATAATACCATCACATTAAATGGATTTTGGAAAGCACGTGTACGTGGTGTAGAGTAAATTATTGATGGTTAATTATAAGTAGACAAAGGCTTATTTGGTAGAAGTTGTCTGGGAGAAGTTTCTATGGGATCACACCTGTTATGTAATCATTCTCGATGATTATAAGTTTTACCAAGGAAGGAAAAGTAGATACCTTTCGGTATGGACCGGTTTACGATTTTACATCCACGACTGGGTAAAGTTATCAATTTTTGAACTAAATATAAGGTCCCTCTACTAATATGGGAGATGTGGAAATGAAAATTTAGAGATACCGTAATCTCATTCACACTTTCATGACCAAGTTGTTCCGATTTACGAATGACCGGAAGAAAGTGCAACGTCGTCCGTCATTAGTATTAGTATTTTAATTTATACCCTTATAGTAAGCTTCATTGGACAGATGATTTCCAACACATAGAATTAAATTAAATTCCTTATTTTACTATTTTATTGAAATTAGAATAGAATATAATCACGTCTAACGGATTTTAGGAAGCGCATGTACGTGGTGTAGAGTAAATTATAGATGGTTACTTATAAGTAGACAAAGGCTTATATGGTAGAAGTTGATTGGGAGAAGTTTCAATGGGATTACACCGGTTATGTAATTATTCTCGATGATTATAAGTTTGCACAAGGATGGAAAAGTAGGTACCTTTTGGTTTGGACCGGTTTATGATTTTACATCCACGAACGGGTCATGTTCTTAATTATTGAACTAAATATAAGGTCCCTCCACTAATGTGGGAGATGTGGAAATGGATATTTACAGATACTCTAATCTTATTCACACTGTCATGACCAAGATGTTCCGATTTAGGAATGACCGGATGAAAGGGCAACGTCGTCCGTCATTAGGATTAGTGTTTCCATTTATACCCATATAATAAGCTTCATTGGACCAATAATTTCAACCACGTTGAAACAAATGAAATTTTTTATTCTATTGTTTTAATGAAAATAGAATATAATATAATCACGTCAAATGGATTTGAGAAAGCACATGTACGTGGTGTAGAGTAAATTATAGATGGTTAATTATAATTAGACAAAGGCTTATTTGGTAGAAGTTGACTAGGAGAAGTTTGAAGGGGATTACACTCGTTATGTAATCATTCTCGATGATTATAAGTTTTAACAAGGATGGAAAAGTAGGTACCTTTTGGTTTGTACCTGTTTACGATTTTATATCCACGAACGGGTCAGGTTCTTAATTTTTGAATTAAATATACAGTCCCTCCACTAATGTGGGAGATGTGGAAATGCAAATTTAGAGATAACCTAATCATATTCACACTGTCATGACAAAGATGTTCCAATTTACGAATGACCGGAAGAAAGGGCAACGCCATTCGTCAGTATTAGTATTTCCACTTATACCCTTACGATAAGCTTCATCGGACCAATGATTTCAACCACGTAGAATCAAATGAAATTCCTTATTGAATAATTTTAATGAAAATAGAATATAATATAATCGCGTTCATCGGATTTGAGAAAGCACATATACGTGGTGAAGAGTAAATTATAGATGGTTAATTATAAGTAGACAAAGGCTTATTTAGTAGAAGTTGACTGGAAGAAGTTTCCATGGGATCATGCCTGTTATGTAATCATTCCTGATGATTATAAGTTTTACCAAGGATTGAAAAGTAGATACCTTTCAGTATGGACCGGTTTACGATTTTACATCCACGAACGGGTCATGTTCTTAAATTTTGAGCTAAATATAAGGTCCCTCCACTAATGTGGGAGACGTGGAAATGAAAATTTTAAAGATACCCAGATTTTATTCACATTGTTAGGACCAAGATGTTCCAATTTAGGAATGACGGAATGAAGGGGCAATGTCGCCAGTCATTAGAATTAGTTTTTCCATTTATACCCTTTTGATAAGCTTCATTGGACCGATGATTTCAACCACGTAGAATAAAATGAAATTCCTTAATCTATGGTTTTAATGAAAATAGAATATGATATAATCAAGTCCATCATATTTTAGAAATTGCATGTACGTGGTGTAAAGTAAATTATAGATGGTTAATCTTAGGTTGACAAAGGCTTATTTGGTAGAAGTTGACTGGGAGAAGTTTCCATGGGATTACTCCTGTTATGTAGTCATTCTCGATGATTATAAGTTTGACCGAGGATAGAAATGTAGGTACTTTTGGGTATGGACCGGTTTACGATTTTATATCTGTGAACGAGTCATGTTTTTAATTTTTGAACTAAATATAAGGTCCCTCTACTAATGTGGGAGATGTGGAAATGCAAATTTAGAGATACCCTAATCTTATTCACACTGTCATGACCAAGATGTTCCGATTTACGAATGACCAGACGAAAGGGCAACGTCGTCCGTCATTAGTATTAGTATTTTCATTTATACCCTTATGGTAAGCTTCATCGGACAGATGATTTCCGACACATAGAATTAAATTAAATTCCTTATTCTACTATTTTAAAGAAAATAGAATATAATATAATCACGTCTAACAGATTTTAGAAAGCGCATGTACGTGGTGTAGAGTAAATTATAGATGGTTACTTATAAGTAGACAAAGGCTTATATGGTAGAAGTTGACTGGGAGAAGTTTCAATGGGATTACATTGGTTATGTAATCATTCTCGATGATTATAAGTTTGACCAAGGATGGAAAAGTAGGTACCTTTATGTTTGGACCGGTTTACAATTTTACATCCACGAAAGGGTCATGTCTTAATTTTTGAACTAAATATAAGGTCCCTCCACTAATGTGGGAGATGTGGAAATGGATATTTATAGATACCCTAATCTTATTCACACTATCATGACCAGGATGTTCCGATTTAGGAATGACCGGATGAAAGGGCAACGTCGTCCGTCATTGAGTTTAGTATTTCCATTTATACTCATATGATAAGCTTCATTGGACCAATAATTTCAACCACGTAGAAACAAATAAAATTCCTTATTCCATGGTTTTAATTAAAATAGAATATAATATAATCACGTCAAATGGATTTTAGAAAGCGCATATACGTGGTGTAAAGGAAATTATAGATGTTTAATTATAAGTAGACAAAGGTGTATTAGGTACAAGTTGACTGGGAGAAGTTTCTATGGGATCACGCCTGTTATGTAATCATTCTCGATGATTATAAGTTTTACCAAGGATGGAAAAGTAGGTACCTTTTGGTATGGACTGGTTTACGATTTTACATACACGACCGGGTAAAGTTCTTAATTTTTGAACAAAATATAAGGTCCCTCCACTAATGTGGGAGATGTGGAAATGCAAATTTATAGATACCCTGATCTTATTTACATTGTCAGGACCAAGATGTTCCAATTTAGGAATGACGGAATGAAGGGGAATGTCGTCCGTCATTGGAATCTGTATTTCCATTTATACCCTTCTGATAAGCTTCATTGTACCGATGATTTCAACCAAGTAGAATAAAATGAAATTCCTTAATCTATGGTATTAATGAAAAGAGAATATGATATAATCAAGTCCATCGTATTTCAGAAATTGCATGAACGTGGTGTAGAGTAAATTATAGATGGTTAATTATAAGTGGACAAAGGCTTATTAGGTAGAAGTTGACTGGGAAAAGTTTCCATGGGATTACTCCTGTTATTTAGTCATTCTCGATGATTATAAGTTTGGCCGAGGATAGAAATGTAGGTACCTTGTGATATGGACCGGTTTATGATTTTACATCTGCGAACGGGTCAAGTTCCTAAATTTTGAACTAAATATAAGGCCCCTCTACTAATGTGGGGGATGTGGAAATGCAAATTTAGAGACACCCTAATCTTAATCACACTGTCATGATCAAGATATTCCGATTTACGAATGATTGGACTAAAGGGCAACGTCGTTCGTCATTAGTATTAGTATTTTCATTTATACCCTTATGGTAAGCTTCATTGTCTGATGATACCCTAATCTTATTCACACTGCCATGACCAAGATGTTCCGATATAGGAATGCCGGATGAAAGGCTAATGTCGTCAATCATTATTAATAGTATTTCTGTTTATACCCTTTTGATAAGCTTCATCGGAGCGATGATTTCAACCATATAGAATCTAATAAAATCCCTTATTATATAGTTTTAATTTAAATAGAATATATTATGATCGTGCCATCGGATTTCAGAAAGTGCATGTACGTGGTGTAGAGTAAACTATAGATGGTTATTTATAAGTAGGCATAGGCTTATTTGGTAGATGGTATAGACATAGTAGACATAGGCTTATTTCAGAAAGTGCATGTACATGGTATAGAGTAAATTATAGATGGTTACTTATAAGTAGACAAAGCCATATTTGGTAGATGGTTACTTATAAGTAGACAAAGGCTTATTTGGTAGATGTTGACTGGGAGAAATTTCCATGGGATATCGCCTGTTATGTAATCATTCTCGGTGATTATAAAATTGACCGAGGATCGAAAAGTAGGTACCTTTTTGTATGGACCTGTACACGGTTTTACGTCCAAGTACGGGTCAAGTTCTTAATTTTTGAACTAAATATAAGGTCCCTCCACTAATTTGAGAGATGTGGAAATGCAAATTTAGAGATACCGTAATCTTATTCACACTGTCATGACCAAGATGTTTTGAGTTAGGAATTACCGGATGAAAGGGCAACGTCGTTAGTCATTAGTATTAGTATTTCCATTTATACCCTTATGATAAGCTTGATCGGACAGATGATTTCCACAACATAGAATTAAATAAAATTCCTTATTCTATGGTATTAATGAAAATAGAATATAATATAATCACGTCCATCATATTTTTAGAAGCGCATGTACGGGGTGCAGAGTAAATTATAAATGGTAACTTATAAGTAGATAAAGGCTTATTTGGTAGAATTTGACTTGGAGAAGTTTCCATGGGATCACGCCTGTTATGTAATCATTCTCGATGGTTATAAGTTTGACCGAGGATGGAAAAGTAGGTACCTTTTGCTATGGACCGGTTCACGACTTTACGTCCAAGTAAGGAAAAAGTTCATAATTTTCAAACTAAATATAAGGTCTCTCCGCTAATGTGGGAGATGTGGAAATGCAAATTTAAAGATGCCTAATCTTATTCACACTTTCATGACCAAGATGTTCCAATTTAGGAATGAAAAAGAGCAACTTCGTCCGTCATTAGTATCAATATTTCCATTTATATCTTTATGGTAAGCTTCACCAGACCGATGATTTTCACCCCGAGAATCAAATGAAATTCCTTATTCTATGGATTCAATAAAAATAGAATATAATATAATCACGTCCATCAGATTTTAGAAAGTGCATGTACGTGGTGTGGAGTAAATTATAGATGGTTAATTTTAAGTAGACCAAGGCTTATTTGTTAGAAGTTTGCAGGGAGAAGTTTCCATGGGATCACGCCTGTTATGTAATCATTCTCGGTGATTATATGTTTGACAAAGGATGGAAAAGTGGGTACCTTTTGGTATGGACTAGTTCACAATTATACATCCACGTACGGACCAAGTTCTTAATTGTTGAACTACATAAAGGGTCCCTCCACTAATGTGGAAAATGTTAAAATGCAAATTTAGAGATACCCTAATCTTTTTCACACTGTCATAACCACGATGTTCTAATCTGGAAAATGACCGGATGAAAGGGCAACATCATCCGTCATTATTATTAGTATATCCATTTATACCCTTCTGATATACTTCATCAGACCGATGATTTCAACTACGTATAATCAAATGAAATCCCTTATTCTATGGTTTTAATGAAATTATAACTAATATAATCGCATCCATCAGATTTTAGAAAGCGCATGTACATGGTGTAGAATAAATTTTAGATGGTTACTTATTTGGAAGATGTTGATTGGGAGAAATTTCCATGGGATAATGCATGTTATGTAATCATTCTCGATTATTATAAGATTGACCGAGGATCAAATTGTAGGTACCTTTTGGTATGGACTTGTTCACGATTTTACGTCCGAATACGGGTCAAGTTCTTGATTTTTAAACTAAATATAAGGTCCCTCCGCTAATTTGGGAGATGTGGAAATGCAAATTTAAAGATACCCTAATCTTATTCACACGATCATGACCAAGATGTTCCGAGTTAGGAATGACCGGATGAAAGGGCAACGTCGCCAGGCATTAGTATTAGTATTTTCACTTATACCCTTATGATAAGCTTCATCAGACAGATGATTTCCACTACATAGAATTAAATAAAATTTCTAATTCTACGGTTTTAATGAAAATAGAACATAATATAATCACGTCCGTCGGATTTTTGAAATTGCATGTACGTGGTGTATAAATAGATAAAGGCTTATTTGGTCGAAGTTGAAAGGGAGAAGTTTCCATGGGATCAAACATGTTATGTAATCATTCTCGATGATTATAATTTTGACCGAGGATGGAAAATAGGTACCTTTTGGTATGGACCGGTTCACGATTTTACGTCCAAGTACGGGTTAAGTTCATAATTTTTAAACTAAATATAAGGTCCCTCCGCTAATGTGGGAGATGTGGAAATGCAAATTTAAATATACCCTAATCTTATTCACACTGTAATGACCAAGATGTTCCAATTTAGGAATGGAAAAGGGCAACGTCGTCCGTCATTAGTATTAGTATTTCCATTTATACCTTTATGATAAGCTTCATCGGACCGATGATTTTCACCACGTAGAATCAAATGAAATTATTTATTCTACGGTTTTAATGAAATTAGAATATAATATAATCGCATCCATATGATTTTAGAAAGCATATGTACATAGTGTAGAGTAAATTATAGATGGTTACTTATAAGTAGAGAAAGGCTTATTTGGTAGAAGTTAACCGGGAGAAGTTTCCATCGGATCACCTCTGTTATGTAATAATTCTCGATGATTATAAGTTTGACCGAGGATGGAAAAGTAGGTACTTTCAGTTTGTACCGGTTCACGATTTTACATCCACAGACATGTCAAGTTCTGGATTTTTTTAACTAAATACTGGGTCCCTCCACTAATGTGGAAGATGTAGAAATGCAAATTTAGAGATTAGAACATTTTTATAATAAGCTTCATGAGACAGAAGATTTCAACCACATAGAATTAAATAAAATTCCTTCTATGGTTTTAATGAAAATAGAATATAATATAATCACATCCATCAAATTTTATAAAGCGCATGTACGTGGTGTAGAGTAAATTATATTTGGTTAATTTTAAGTAGACAATGGCTTATTTGGTAGAAGTTGACTGGGAGAAGTTTCCATGGGATCACTCCTGTTATGTAATCATTCTCAATGATTATTTGTTTGACCAAGGATGGAAAAGTGGGTACCTTTCGGTATAGACCGGTTCACGATTTTACATCCACGCGGATCAAGTGCTTAATTTTTGAACTAAATATAAGGTCCCTCTACTAATGTGGGAGATGTGGAAATGCAAATTTAGAGATGCCCTAATCGTATTCACACTATCATGACCAAATCTTCCGATATAGGAATGACCGGAAGAAAGGGCAACACCATCCGTCATTATTTTTAGTATTTCCATTTATACCCTTATGATATGCTTCATCAGAACGATGATTTCAACCATGTAGAATAAAATGAAATCCCTTATTCTATGGTTTTAATGAAAATATAATTAATATAATCACGCCCATCGAATTTTAGAAAGCGCATGTACCTGGTGTAGAATAAATTATAGATGGTTACTTAAAAGTAGACAAAGGATTATTTGGTAGATGTTTACTGGGAGGAATTTCCACGGGATAATGCTAGTTATCTAATCATTCTCGATGGTTATATTTTTGACCGAGGATGGAAAAGTAGCTTCCTTTTGGTATGGACCGGTTCATGATTTTACATCCACGTACGGGTCGAGTTCTTAATTTTTGAACTCAATATAAGGTCCCTCCACTAATGTGGGAGATGTGGAAATACAAATTTAAAGATAACCTAATCTTATTCACACTGTCCTGACAAGGATGTTCGGATTTAGGAATGACCGGATGAAAGGGATATGTCGTCCTTCATTAGTATTAGTATTTCCATTTATACCCTTATGATAAGCTTCATCGGATAGAAGATTTCCACCACATAGAATTAAATAAAATTACTCGTTCTATGGTTTTAATGAAAATTGAATATAATATAATCACGTCCATTGGATTTTAGAAAGCGCATGTACATGGTGCAGAGTAATTTATATATGGTTACTTTTAAGTAAACAAAGGCTTATTTGGTAGAAGTTGACTGGGAGAAGTTTCCATTGGATCACCTCTGTTATGTAATCATTTTCGATGATTATAAGTTTTACCAAGGATGGAAAAATAGGTACCTTTTGGTATGGACCGGTTCACAATTTTACGTCCAAGTATGGGTCAAGTTCATTATTTTTGAACTATACATAAGGTCCCTCTGCTAATATGGCAGATGTGGAAGTTAAAATTTAGAGATACCCTAATTTTATTCACACTGTTATGACTAAGATGTTCCGATTTAGGAATAACCGGATGAAAGGGCAACATCATCAGTTATTAGTATTTCAATTTATACTCTTATGATAAGCTTCATCAAACAAGTTATTTCCACCACATAGAAGAAAATAAAATTCCTTATTCTATGGTTTTGATGAAAATAGAATATAATATAATCACGTACATCAGATTTTAGAAAGTGAATGTACCTGGTGTAGAGTAAATTATAGGTGGTTAATTTTAAGTAGACCATGGCTTATTTGGTAGAAGTTGACTGGGAGAAGTTTCCATGGGATCACTCCTGTTATGTAATCATTTTGATGATTATATGTTTGACCAAGGATGGAAAAGTTGGTACCTTTTGGTATAGACCGGTTCACGATTTTACATCCACACGGATCAAGTTCTTAATTTTTGAACGAAATATAAGGTCCCTCCACTAATGTGGGAGATGTGGAAATGCAAGTTTGGAGATACCCTAATCTCATTCACACTATCATGACCAAATGTTCGGATCTAGGAATGGCCAGATGAAAGGGCAACGTTATCCATCATTATTATTAGTATTTCCATTTATACCTTTCTGATATGCTTCATCGGAACAATGATTTCAACAACGTAGAATCAAATGAAATCCCTTATTATATGGTTTTAATGAAAATAAAATTAATATAATCGCGCACATCAGACTTTAGAAAGCGCATGTACATGGTGTAGAGAAAATTATAGATGGTTACTTATAAGTAGACAAAGGCTTATTTGGTAGATGTTTACTGGGAGAAATTTCCATGGGATCACCTCTGTTATGTAATCATTCTCAATGATTATAAGTTTTACCGAGGATGGAAAAGTAGGTACCTTTTGGTATAGACCGGTTCACAATTTTACGACCAAGTACGGGTCAAGTTCTTAATTTTTGAACTAAGTATAAGGCCCCCCTGCTAATGTGGCAGATGTGGAAATGAAAATTTAGACATATCCTAATCTTATTCACACTGTCATGACCAAGATGTTCCGATTTAGGAATGACCGGATGAAAGGGCAACATCGTCAGTTATTAGTATTAGTATTTAAATTTATACCCTTATGATAAGCTTCATCAAATAGATGATTTCAACCACATAGAATTATATAAAATTCCATATTCTATGGTTTTAATGAAAATAGAATATAATATAATTGCGTCCATTGGATTTTAGAAAGCGCATGTACATGGTGTAGAGTAAATTATAGATGGTTACTTATAAGTAGACAAAGGCTTATATGGTAGAAGTTGACTGGGAGAAGTTTCCATTGGATCACCTCTGTTATGTAATCATTCTCGATGACTATAAATTTTATAGAGGATGGAAAAGTAGGTACCTTTTTGTATGGACCGGTTCACAATTTTACGTCCAAGTACGGGTCATGTTCTTAATTTTTTATCTAAATATACGGTCCCTCCGCTAATGTGGCAGATGCGGAAATGAAAATTTATAGATACCCTAATCTTATTTACACTGTCATGACCAAGATGTTCCAATTTAGGAATGACCGGATGAAAGGCCAACATCGTTAGTTATTAGTATTAGTATTTCAATTTATACCCTTATGATAAGCTTCTTCATATAGATGATTTCCACCACATAGAATAAAATGAAATTCCTTATTCTATGGTTTTAATGAAAATAGAATATAATATATTACATCCATCGGATTTTAAAAAGCGCATGTACATGGTGTAAAGTAATTTATAGATGGCTACTTATTAGTAGACAAAGGCTTGTTTAGTAGAAGTTGACTGGGAGAGGTTTCCATTGGATCACTTCTGTTATGTAATCATTCTTGATGATTATAAGTTTGACCGAGGATGGAAAAGTTGGTACCTTTTGGTATCGACCAGCTCATAATTTTACGTCCAAGTATGGGTCATGTTCTGAATTTTTGAACTACATATAAGGTCCCTCCACTAATGTGGGAGATGTGGAAATGAAAATTTAGAGATATTTTAATCTTATGCACACTGTCATAACCAATATGTTTTAATTTTGGAATGACCAGATGAAAGGGCAACGTCGTCCGACATTAGTATTAGTATTTCAATTTATACCCTTATGATAAGCTTCATTAGACAGATGATTTCCACCATATAGAATTAAATAAAATTCCTTATTCTATGGTTTTAATTGAAATAGTATATAATATAATCACGTCCATCATATTTTAGAAAGCGCATGTACGTGGTGTAGAGTAGATTATAGATGGTAAGTTATAAGTAGACAAGGGCTTACTTGGTTGAAGTTGACTGGGAAAAGCTTCCACGGGATCTTGCCTTTCGGCATAGACCGGGTACCTTTCGGCATAGACCGGTTCTCGATTTTACGTCCAAGTACGGGTCAACTTCTTAATTTTTGAAGTAAATATAAGGTCCCCCAGCTAATGTGGTAGATATGGAAATGCAAATTTAGAGATACTCTAATCTTATTCATAATATCATGACCAACATGTTCCAATTTAGGAATGACCGGATGAAAGGGCAACGTCGTCCGTCATTTGTATTAGTATTACCATTTATACCCTTCTGATAAACTTCATCAGACCGATGATTTCAATCACATAGAATCAAATGAAATCCCTTATTCTATGTTTTTAATGAAAATAGAATATAATATAATCGCGTCTATCGGATTTAAGAAAGCGCATGTAGGAGGTAAAAAGTAAATTATAGATGGTTACTTATGAGTAGACAAAGACTTATTTGGTAGAGGTTTATTGGGAGAGGTTTCAATGGGATCACACCTGTTATGTAATCATTTTTTATGATTATAAGTTTGACCAAGGATGGAAAAGTAGGTACCTTTCGGTATGGACCGGTTCACGATTTTACATCTACATACAGGTCAAGCTCTTAAGTTTGAACTAAATATATGGTCCCTCCACTATTGTAGGAGATGTTAAAAAGAAAATTTAGAGATGCCCTAATCTTATTCACACTGTCATGACCTTGATGTTCAAATTTAGGAATGACCAGATGAAAGGGCCACATCGTCCGTCATTAGTACTGATATTTCCATTTATACCCTTCTAATAAGCTTCATTGAACCAAATATTTTCACCAAGAAGAATCAAATGAAATTCCTTATTCTATGGTTTTAATGAATATCGAATATAAGATAATCGCGTCCATCGGATTCTAGAAAGCGCATGTACATGATGTAGAGTAAATTATAGATGGTTACTTATAAGTAGACAAAGGCTTGTTTGGTAAAAGTTGATTGGGAGAAGTTTCTGTTGGATCACCTCTGTTATGTAATCATTCTTGATGATTATAAGTTTGACCGAGGATGGAAAAGTAGGTACCTTTTGGTATGGGCCGGTTCACGATTTTACGGCCAAGTACGGGTCAAGTTCTAAAAATTTGAACTAAACATAAGGTCCCTCCGCTAATTTGGGAGATGTGGAAATGAAAATTTAGAAATACTCTAATCTTACTCACAATGTAATGACCAAGATGTTCCGATTTAGGAATGACCGGATGAAAGGGCAACATCGTCTGTCATTAGTATTAGTATTTCATATTATACCCCTATGATAAGCTTCAAGAGACAGACGATTTCCACCACATAGAATTAAATAAAATTCCTTTAACTATGGTTTTAATGAAAATAGAATATAATATAATCAAGTCCATCAGATTTTAGAAAGCGCATAAAGCGCATGTACGTGGTGTAGAGTAAATTATAGATTGTAACTTATAAGTAGACAAATGCTTATTTGGTAGAAGTTTATTGGGAGAAACTTCCATAGGATCACACCCGTTATTTAATCATTCTCAATGATTATGAGTTTGACTAAGGATTGAAAAGTGGGTACCTTTCGGTATAGACCGGTTATCAATTTTAAGTCAATGTTCGGGTCAAGTTCTTAATTTTAAACTAAATATAAGGTCCCTTCACTAATGTGGGTGATGTGGAAATGAAAATTTAGAGATACCCTAATCTTATTCACAATATCATGACCAAGATGTTCCCATTTAGGAATGACCGGATGAAAGGGCAACGTTGTCCATCCTTAGTATTAGTATTTCCATTTTTACCCTTGTGATAAAATTCATCGGACCGATGATCTCAACCACGTAGAATCAAATGAAATCCCTTATTCTATATTTTTAAGGAAAATAGAATACAATATAGTCGCATCCATCGAATTTTGGAAAGCGCATGTACATGGCGTAGAGTAAATTATAGATGGTTACTTATAAGTAGAAAAAGGCTTGTTTGGTAGATGTTGACTGGAAGAAGTTTCCATGGGATAACGCCTATTGTGTAAACGTTCTGAGTGATTATAAGTTTGACAAATGATAAAAAAGTAGGTACCTTTGGGTATAGACCAGTCTCGATGTTACGTCCAAATACTGGTCAATTTCTAAAATTTTAAACTAAATATAAGGTCCCTCCACTAGTGGGAGATGTGGGAATGAAAATTTAGAGATACCCTAATCTTATTCGAACTGTCAAGACCAAGATGTTCCGATTTAGGAATGACTAGATGAAAGGGCAACGTCATCTGTCATTAGTGTTAGTATTTCCATTTATACCCTTATGATAAGCTTCATCGAAAAGATGACTTCCACCACATAGAATCAAATTAAATTTATTATTCTATGGTTTTTATGAAAATATAATATAATAAAATTGCGTCTATCGGATTTTCAAAAGCGCATGAATGTGGTTTAGAATAAATTATAGATGGTTACTCATATGTAGACAAAGGCTTATTTGGTAGAAGTTGACTGTAAGAAGTTTCCATGAGATCACGCCTGTTAAATAATCGTTCTCAATGATTATAAGTTTGACCGAGGATTGAAAAGTTGGTAACTTTTGGAATGGACCGGTTCATGATTTTACATCCACGTACGGGTCAAGTTCTTAATTTTTGAACTAAATATAAGGTCCTTTCGCTAATGTGGGAGATATGGAAATGCAAATTTAGAGATACCCCAATCATATTCACAATATCAAGACCAAGATGTTCTGATTTAGGAATAACCGGATGAAAGGGCATCGCCATCCGTCATTAGTATTAGTATTTCCATTTATATCCTTATACAGATAATTTCCCCCACATAGAATTAAATAAAATTCATTATTCTATGGTTTTAATAAAATAGAATATAATATACATAATCACATCCATCGTATTTTAGAAAGCGCATGAACGTGATGTGGGGTAAATTATAGATGGTTAGTTATAAGTTGACAAAGGCCTTTCTGGGTAGAAGTTGATTGGGAAAAGTTTCCATGGGATCACGCCAGTTATGTAATCATTCTTGTTAATTATATGTTTGACCAAGGATGGAAAAGTAGGTACCTTTCAGTATGGACCGGTTCATGATTTTACATCCACGTACGGATCAAGTTCTTAAATTTTGAACAAAATAAAAGGTCCCTCCGCTAATGTGGGAGATGTGGAATTAAAATTTGGAGATACCCTAATCTTATTCACACTGTCATGACCAAGATGTTCCGAGTTAGGAATGACCGGATGAAAGGGCAACGTCGTCCGTCATTAGTATTAGTATTTCCATTTATACCCTTATGATAAGCTTCATCGAACATATGATTTTCACCACGTAGAATCAAATAAAATTCTTTATTCTATGGTTTACATGAAAATAGAATATAATATAATTGCGTCGATCAAATTTTGGAAAGTGTGTGTGCATGGTGTAGAGTAAATTATAGATGGTTACTTATAAGTAGACAGAGAGCTTATCATGTAGAAGTTGAATGGGAGAATTTTCCATGGGATCACTTCTGTTATGTAATCATTCTCGATGATTATAAGTTTGACCGAGGATGGAAAAGTAGGTACCTTTTGGTATGGACAGTTTCACGATTTTAAGTCCAAGTACGGGTCAAGTTCTTAATTTTTGAACTAAATATAAGGTCCCTCCGCTAATGTGGGAGATGTGGAAATGCAAATTTAGAGATACCCTAATCTTATTCACACTATCATAACCAAGGTGTTCTGATTTGGGAATTACTGGATGAAAGGGCAACGTCGTCCGTCATTAGTATTCGTATTTGAATTTTTACCCTTACAACAAGCTTCATTAGACAGATGATTTCCACCACATAGAATTCAATAAAATTCCTTATTCTATGGTTTAAATGAAAATAGAATATAATTTAATCATGTCCATTGGATTTTAGAAAGCTCATATACGTGGTGTAGAACAAATAATAGTTGGTAACTTAAAAGTAGATAAAGGTTTCTTTGGTAGATGTTGACTGGGAAAGGTTTCCATGGGGTCATGCCTGTTATGTAATCATTCTCGATGATTATAAGTTTGACCAAGGATTGATAAGTGGGTACCTTTCGGTATGGACCGGTTCATGATTTTACATCCACGTACGGTTAAGTTCTTAATTTTTGAATTAAATATAAGGTTACTCCAAAAATGTGGAAGATGTGGAAATACAAATTTAGAGATACCCTAATCTTATTCACACTGTCATGACCAAGATGTTCCAATTTAGGAATGATCAGATGAATGAGCAGCGTCGTCCGTAATTAGTATTAGTATTTTCTGATAGGCTTCATCGGACCGATGATTTCAACCACTTAGAATTAAATGAAATTCCTTATTCTATGTTTTCAATGAAAATAAAATATAATATAATCGCGTCCATCGGATTTTAGAAACCGAAAGTACATGGTGTAGAGTATATTATAGATGGTTACATATAAGTAGACTAAGACATATTTGGTAGAAGTTGATTAGGAGAAGTTTCCATGATTCACGCCTGTAATGTAATCATTCACGATGATTATAAGTTTGACTGAGGATGGAAAAGTAGGTAACTTTCGGTATGCACTGGATCACGATTTTACGTCCCCGTGTTGGTCCGATTCTTAATTTTTGAATTAAATATAAGGTCCCTCCGCTAATGTGGGAGAAGTGGAAATGCAAATTTAGAGATACCCTAATCTAGTTTACACTATCATGACCAAGATTTTCTAATTTAGGAATGACTAGGTGAAAGGGCAACGTCGTCCGTCATTAGTATTAGTATTTCAATTTATACCCTTATGATAAGCTTCATATGACAAATTATTTCCACCACAAAGAATTAAATGAAATTCCTTATTCTATGGTTTTATAGAAATAGAGAATTTAATATCGTGTCATTCGGATTTTAAAATATGCATGTTTGTGGTGTAGAGTAAATTATAGATAGTTACTTAAAAGTACACAAAGGCTTATTTAGTAGAAGTTGACTGGAAGAAGTTTCCATGGGATCATGACTGTTATGTAATCATTCTCGATGATTATATGCTTGACCGTGGATGGAAAAGTAGGAAACTTTCGTACTCACCGGTTCACGATTTTTACGTCCACATACGCGGTAAGTTCTTAATTTTTGAACTCAATAGAAGTAACCTCCACTAATGTGGGAGATTTTGAAAGGGCAACTCATCCGTCATTAGTATTAGTATTTCCAATTATAACCTTATGATAAGCTTCATCGGACAAATAATTTCCACCGCATAAAATTAAATGAAATTCCTTATTTTATTGTTTTAACGAAAAAAGAATATAATATAATCGCGTCCATTGGGTTTTAGAAAGCGCATGTACGTTGTGTATAGTAATTTATAGATGGTTACTTATAAATCGAAAAAGGCTTATTTGGTAGAAGTTGACTGGGAGAAGTTTCCATGGGATCATGCATGTTATGTAATCATTCTCGATAATTTTAAGTTCGACCGTGGATAGAAAAGTAGGAACCTTTCGTATGGACTGGCTCACTATTTTACGCCCACGTACGGGTCAAGCTCTCAATTTTTTAACTCAATATAAGGTCCCTCCGCTAATGTGGGAGATGTGAAAATGAAAATTTAGTGATAACCTATTCTTATTCACACTATCATAACCAAGATGTTCCGATTTTGGAATGACCGGATGAATGGGAAACAACGTTCGCCATTAGTATTAGTATTTCGGTTTTTACCCTGGCGATAAGCTTCATCGGAAAAACGATTTCCACCACATAATATTATATAAAATTCCTTATTCTATGGTTTTATGGAAACTAAAATATAATATAATCGCCTTTATCAGATTTTAGAAAGCACGCGTACGTGGTGTATAATAAATTATAGATGGTTACATATAAGTAGACAAAGGCTTATTTAGTAAAAGTTGAATGGGAGAAGTTTCCATGGGATCATGCATGTAATGTAATCATTCTCGATGATTATAAGTTTGACAAAGGATGAAAAAGTAGGTACCTTTCGGTATGCACTGGTTTATGATTTTACGTACATGTACGAGTCAAGTTCTTAATTTTTGAACTAAATATAAGGTCCTTCCGCTAAAGTGAGAGTTGTGGAAATTTAAATTCAGAGATACCCTAATCTTATTCACACTTTCATGACCAAGATGTTCCGATTTAGGAATGACCAGATGAAAGGGTAACGTCGTCCGTCATTAGTATTAGTATTTCCTTTTGTACCCTTATAGTAAGCTTCATCACTCAAATAATTTCCACCACAAAAAATTAAATGAAATTCCTTATTCTATAGTTTTAATGAAAATAGAATATAATATGATCGCGTCTATTGGATTTTAAAGAGCGCATGTACATGGTGTAGAGTAAATTATAGATGGGTACTTATAAGTAGACAAATTCTTATTTGGTAGAAGTTGACTGGGAAAAGTTTCGATGGGATCACACCTATTATGTAATCATTCTCGATGATTATAAGTTTGACCGAGGATGGAAAAGTAGGTACCTTTTGGTATGCTCTGGTTTATGATTTTACGTCCACGTACGGGTCAAGTTCTTATTTTTTGAACTAAATATAAGGTCCCTCCGCTAATGTGGGAAATGTAGAAATGCAAATTTAAAGATACCCTTATCTAATTCACACTGTCATGACCTTAATTTTCCGATTTAGGAATGACCGGATGAAAGGTTAACATCATCCGTCATTACGATTAGTATTTCAATTTATACCTTATGATAAGCTTCATCAGACAAATGATTTCCACCACAAAGAATTAAATGAAATTTCTTATTCTATGATTTTAATGAAAACAGAATATAAAGAATCGCATCTATCGGATTTTAAAAAACACATGTATGTGGTGTAGAGTAAACTATAGATGGTTACTTGTAAGTAGACAATGGCTTATTTGATACAAGTTGACTAGGAGAAGTTTCCATGGGATCACACCTGTTATGTAATCATTCTCGAGGATTATAAGTTTGACCGAGGATCAAAAAGTAGGTACCTTTCGGTTTGGACTAGTTTACTATTTTACATCCACGTACAAGTCAAGTTCTTAATTTTGGAGATGTGGAAATGAAAATTTAGAGATACCATAATCTTATTTACACTATCATGACCAAAATGTTCCGATTTAGGAATGACTAGATAAAAGGGCAACGTTGTCCGTCATTAGTATTAGTATTCCTATATATACCCTTATGATAAGCTTCATCGGAAAATGATTTCCACGACAAAAAATTAAATAAAATTCCTTATTCTATGGTTTTAATGAAAATAGAATATAATATGTTTGCCTTCATCAGATTTTAGAAAGCGCATGTACGTGGTGTATAGTAAATTATATATGGTTACTAATAAGTAGACAAAGGCTTATTTGTTAGAAGTTGACTGGAAGAAGTTTCCATGGGATCATGCCTGTAATGTAATCAATCTCGATAATTATAAGTTTGTCTGAGAATGGAAAAGTAGGTACCCTCCGGTAAGGACTGATTCACGATTTTACGTCTACGTACGGGTCAAGTTCTTAATTTTTGAACTAAATATTATGTCCCTCCGATAATGTGGGAGATGTGTAAAATCAATTTAGAAATACCCTAACCGTATTCACTCAGTCATGACAAAGATGTTCCAATTCAGGAATGACCGGATGAAATGGCAACGACGCCCGTCATTAGTATTAGCCCGTCCATTTTTACCCTTATGATAAGCTTCATCGGAAAATGATTTCCACCACATAAATTTGAATGAAATTTCTTATTATATGGTTTTATGGAAAATATAATATAATATAATTACCTTCATCGGATTTTAGAAAGTGCACGTACGTGGTGTATAGTATATTATAGATGGTTACTTATAAGTAGACAAAGGCATATTTGGTGGAAGTTGAATGGGAGAACTTTCCATGGGATCACGCCTGTAATGTAATTATTCTTGATAATTCTAAGTTTGTCCGAGGATGGAAAAGTAGGTACCTTCCGGTAAGGACCGATTCACGATTTTATATCTACGTACGGATCTAGTTCTTAATTTTTGAACGAAGTATTATGTCCCTCCGCTAATATGGGAGATGTGGAAAAAAAATTGAGATACCCTAATCATATTCACACGGTCATGACCAAGATGTTCCGATTTAGGAATTACCAGATGAAAGGGCAACATCGCCCGTTATTAATATTAGTATTTCCATTTATACCCTTATGATAAGCTTAATCAGACAGATGATTTCCACCACATAAAATTCCTTATTCTATGGTTTTAATGAAAATAGAACATAATATAATCACGTCCATCGTATTTTAGAAAGCGCATGTACGTGGTGTAGAGTAAATTATAGATGGTTAGTTATAAGTAGACAAAGGCCTTTTTGGTAGAAGTTTACTAGAAGAAGTTTCCATGTGATCATGCCTAGTATGTAATCATTCTCGATGATTATAAGTTTGACCGAGAATGGAAAAGTAGGTACCTTTCATATTGACCGGTTAAGGATTTTTATGTCCACGTACGGGGTAAGTTCTTAATTTTTGACTAAATATAAGGACCCTCCGCTAATTTGAGAGATGTTGAAAGGGCAACGTCATCCATAATTAGTATTAGTATTTCCATTTATATCCTTACGATAAACTTCATCAGGCCGACGATTTCCAACACATAGAATTAAATGAAATTTATTATTCTATGGTTTTAATGATAATAGAATATAACAAAACCGTGTCCATCAAATTTTAGAAAGCACATGTACTTGGTGTAGAGTACATTATATATGGTTACTTATAAGTATACAAAGGCTTATTTGGTAGAAGTTGACTGTGATAAATTTCCGTGGGATCACGCCTATTATGAATCATTCTCAATGATTATAAGTTTGACCAAAGATGGATAAGTAGGTACTTTCCGGTGTAGACTGATTAATGATTTTTTGTTTACTTACAGGTCAAGTTCTTGATAGTTGAACTATGTATAAGGTCCCTCCGCTAATGTGGGAGACATGGTAATGCAAATTTAGAGATGCCCTAATTTTATTCACACGGTCATGACCAAGATGTTCCAATTTATGAATGACCGGATGAAAAGGCAGCATCTTCCGTAATTTGCATTAGTATTTCAATTTATACCCTTATGATAAGCTTCATATGACAAATGATTTCCACCAAAAAGAATTAAATGAAATTCCTTATTCTATGGTTTTAAAGAAAAATAGAATATAGTATAATCGTGTCTATCGGATTTTTAAAAATGCATGTACGTGTTGTAGAGTAAATTATAGATGGCTACTTGTAATTAGACAAAGGCTTATTCAGTAGAAGTTGACTGGGAGAGGTTTCCATGGGATCACGACTGTTATGTAATCATTCTCGGTGATTATAAGTTTGACAGAGGATGGAAAAGTAGGTACCTTTCGGTATGCATCGGTTCACAATTTTACGTCCACGTACGAGTCAAGTTCTTAACTTTTAAACTAAATATAAGGCCCTTCAACTAATATGGGAGATGTGGAAATATAAATTTAGAGATATCCTAATCTTATTCACACTTTAATGACCAAGATGTTCCAATTTAGGAATGACCAGATGAAAGGGCAACGTCATCCGTCATTTGTATTAGTATTTCCATTTATAACCTTATGATAAGCTGCATCAGAAAAATAACTTTCATCACATAAAATTTAATGAAATCCCTTATTTTATGGTTTTAATGAAAAAAGAATATAATATAATCGCGTCCATTAGGTTTTAGAAAGCGCATGTACGTGGTGTATAGTAATTTATAGATGGTTACTTATAAGTTGAAAAAGGCTTATTTGTTAGAAGTTGACTTGGAGATGTTTCCATGTGATCACTCCTATTATGTAATCATTATCGAGGATTATTAGTTTGTCCAAGGATGGAAAAGTTGGTAGCTTTTGGTATGCACCGGTTCACGATTTTACATCCACATACGGGTCAAGTTCTTAATTTTTGAACTAAATATAAGGTCCCTACGCTAACTTGGGAGATGTAGAAATTCAAATATAGGGATACCCTAATATAATTCACACTTCCATGACCAAGATTTTCCGATTTAGGAATGACCGAATGAAAGGGCAACGTCGTCCGTGATTAGTATTAGTATTTCTATTTATACCCTTATGATAAGCTTCAACGGACAAATTATTTTCACCACAAAGAATTAAATGAAATTCCTTATTCTATGGTTTTAATGAAAATATAATATAATATAATCGCGTCTATTGGATTTTAAAAAGCGTCTGTACGTGGTGTAGAGTAAATTATAAATGGTTATTTATAAATAGACAAAGGCTTATTTGGTACAATTTGGCTGGGAGAAGTTTCTATGGGATCATGCATGTTATGTAATCATTCTGGATGATTATAAGTTTTACCTGGGATTGGAAAAGTAGGTACCTTTCGGTATGCACTGGTTCACAATTTTACGTCCGCGTACGGGTCAAGTTCTTAATTTTTGAGCTAAATATAGGGTCCTTCCGCTAATGTGGGAGATGTGGAAATGCAAATTTAGAGATACCCTAATCTAATTCACATTGTCATGAAAAATATTTTTCAATTTAGGAATGACCGGATTAAAGGCAATGTCGTCCATCATTAGTATTAGTATTTCAATTTATACCCTTGTCATAAGCTTCATCAGACAAATGATTTCCACCACGAAGAATGAAATGATATTCCTTATTCTATGGTTTTAATGAAAATAGAATATAATATAATCGCGTCTATCAAATTTCAAAAAATGCATGTACTTGGTGTACAATAATTTATATATGGTTATTTATAAGCCGACAAAGGTTTATTTGTTAGAAGTTGACCATGAGATGTTTTCATGGGATCATGCCTATTATGTAATCATTCTCGATGATTATTACTTCGACCTCGGATGGAAAAGTAGGTACCTTTTGGTATGCACCTGTTCAAGATTTTACGTCCATGCACGTGTCAAGTTCTTAATTTCTGAAATAAATATAAGGTCCCTCCGCTAATGTGGGAGATGTAGAAATGTAAATTTAGAGATACCCTATTCTCATTCACATTCCGATTTAGGAATAATCGGATGAAAGGGCAACATCGTCCGTCATTAGTATTAGTATTTCAATTTATACCCTTATGATAAGCTTCATCGGACAAGTGATTTCCACAACAAAGAATTAAATGAAATTAATTATTCTATTGTTTTAATGAAAATATAATATAATACAATCGCGCCTAATTTTAAAAAGCGCTTGTACGTGGTCTAGAAAAATTATAGATGGTTATTTATAAAATAAACAAAGGCTTATTCTGTAGAAGTTGACTTGCAGAAGTTTCAATGGGATCACACCTGTTAGGTAATCATTCTCGATAATTATATGTTTGACCGTGGATCAAAAAGTAGGTACCTTTCGTATTGACTGGCTCACTATTTTACGTCCACGTACGGGTCAAGTTCTTAATTTTTAAACTCAACATAAGGTCCCTCCGCTAATGTGGGAGATGTGGAAATGTAAATTTAGAGATACCCTAATCTTATTCACACTATCATAACCAAGATATTCCGATTTTGGAATGACCAGATGAAAGGGCAACAACGTTCACCATTAGTATTAGTATTTCAATTTTTATCCTTACGATAAGCTTCATCGGAAAAATGATTTCCACCACATAAAATTTTTAAAAAAAATCCTTATTCTATGGTTTTATGGAAAATAAAATATAATATAATCACCTTCATTGGATTTCAGAAAGCGCACATACGTGGTGTATAGTAAATTACAGATGGTTACATATAAGTAGACAAATGCTTATTTGGTAAAAGTTGAATTGAAGAAGTTTCCATGGAATCACGCCTGTGATGTAATCATTCTCGATGATTATAAGTTTTACCAAGGATGGAAAAGTAGGTACCTTTCGATATGCACCGGTTCGTGATTTTACGTCCACGAACGGGTCAAGTTCTTAATTTTTGAACTAAATATAAGGTCCTTCCACTAATGTGAGAGATGTGGAAATTCAAATTTAGAGATACCCTAATCTTATTCACAATATCATGACCAGGATGTTCCGATTTAGGAATGATTTAGAAATGACCAGATGAAAGGGCAACGTCGTACGTTCTTAGTATTAGTATTTCCTTTTATGCCCTTATAGTAAGCTTCATCGGACAAATAATTTCCACCACAAAAAATTAAATGAAACTCCTTATTCTATAATTTTAATGAAAATAAAATATAACATAATCACGTCTATTGGATTTTAAAAAGCGCATGTACGTTGTGTAGAGTAAATTTAAAAGATGGTTACTTATAAGTAGACAGATTCTTATTTGGTAGAATTTGACTGGGAAAAGTTTCTATGGGATCACACCTGTTATGTAATCATTCTCGATGATTATAAGTTTGACCGAGGATGGAAAAGTAGGTACCTTTGTGTATGCTCTGGTTCACAATTTTACGTCCACGTATGGGTCAAGTTCTTAATGTTTGAACTAAATATAAGGTACCTCCGCTAATGTGGGAATTGTAGAAGTGCAAATGTAAAGATACCCTATTCTAATTCACACTGTCATGACCTTAATTTTCCGATTTAGGAATGATCGGATGAAAGGGCAACATCGTCCGTCATTACGATTAGTATTTCAATTTATACCCTTATGATAAAATTCATCGGACAAATGATTTCCACCACAAAGAATTAAATGAAATTACTTATTCTATGATTTTAAAAAATGGAATATAATAGAATCGCATCTATCGGATTTTTAAAAACACGTTTACGTGGTGTAGAGTAAATTATAGATGGTTACATATAAGTAGACAAAGGCTTATTTGGTAGAAGTTGACTAGGAGAATTTTCCATGGGATCACGGCTGTTATGTAATCATTCTCGATGATTATAAGTTTGACCGAGGATCGAAAAGTACGTACATTTCGGTTTGGACTGGTTTACTATTTTACGTCCAAGTACAGGTCAAGTTCTAAATTTTGGAGATGTGGAAATGAAAATTTAGAGATACCATAATCTTATTCACACTATCATGACCAAAATGTTCCGATTTAGGAATGACCAAATAAAAGGGCAGCGACGTCCGTCATTAGTATTTATATTCCCATTTATACCCTTATGATAAGCTTCATCGGAAAATGATTTCCACCACATAAAATTAAATGAAATTCCTTATTCTATGGTTTTAATGAAAATAGAATATGATATCTTTGCCTTCATCAGATTTTAAAAAGCACATGTATGTGGTTTATAGTAAATTATATATGGTTACTAATAAATAGACAAAGGCTTATTTGGTAGAAGTTGATTGGAAGAAGTTTCCATGGGATCACGCCTGTAATGTAATCTTTCTCGATAATTAGAAGTTTGCCCGAGGATGGAAAAGTAGGTACCTTCCGGTAAGGACCAATTCACGATTTTATGTTTACGTACGGGTCAAGTTCTTAATTTTTGAACGAAATATTATGTCCCTCCGCTAATGTGGCAGAAGTGGAAAAATAATTTTGAGATACCCTAATCATATTCACACAGTCATGACGAAGATGTTCTGATTTAGGAATGAGCGGATGAAAGGACAACATCGCCCGTCACTAATATTAGTATTTCCATTTATAACCTTATGATAAGCTTCATTAGACAGATGATTTCCACCACATAGAATGAAATAAAAATCCTTATTCTATGGTTTTAAGGAAAATAGAATATAATATAATCACATCCATCTTATTTTAGAAAGCGCATGTACGTGGTGTAAAGTAAACTATGGATGGTTAATTATAAGTAGAAAAAGTTTTTTTGGTAGAAGTTTACTTGGAGAAGTTTCCATGTGATCACGCCTAGTATGTAATCATTCTCGGTGATTATAAGTTTGACCGAGGATAGAAAAGTAGGTACCTTTCGTATTGACCGGTTGACAATTTTTACGTCCACGTACGGGGTAAGTTCTTAATTTTTGAACTAAATATAAGGACCCTCCGCTAATGTGGAAGATTAAGAAAATGAAAATTTAGAGATACCCTAAACCAATTCACGCTGTCATGACCAAGATGTTCCAATTTAGGAATGATCAGATGAAAGTGCCATGTTGTCTGTCATTAGTATTAGTATTTCCATTTATACCCTTATGATAAGCTTCATCGGACCGATGATTTCCACCACATAGAATCAAATGAAATTCCTTATTCTATGGTTTTAATTAAAATAGAATGTAATAAATTCACGTCCATCAGATTTTCGAAAGCAAATGTACGTGGTGTAGAGTAAACTATAGATGGTTACTTATAAGTAGACAAAGGCTTATCTGGTAGAAGTTGACTGGGAGAAGTTTCCCTGGGATCACGTCAGTTATGTTATCATTCTCAATGATTATAAGTTTGACCGAGGATTGAAAAGTAGGTACATTTCAGTATGGACTGGTTCACGATTTTACATGTACGTACGTGTCAAATCCTTAATTTTTGAACTAAATATAAGGTCTCTCCGCTAATGTGGGAGATGTGGAAATGTAAGTTTAGAGATATCCTAATGTTATTCACACTGTCATGACCAAAATGTTTTAATTTGGGAATGGACGGATGAAAGTGCAACGTCTCCGTCATTAGTATTAGTATTTCCATTTATACCCTTACGATAATCTTCATTGGACCGATGATTTTCCCCACATAGAATCAAATGAAATTCCTTATTCTATGGTTTTAATGAAAATAGAATGTAATAAAAAAGTATCCATCAGATTTTAGAAAGCGCATGTACGTTGTGTAGAGTAAATTATAAATGGTTATTTATAATTAGACAAAGGCTTATTTGGTAGAAGTTGACAGGGATAAGTTTCTATGGGATCATGCCTATTACGTAATCATTTTCGATGATTATAAGTTTGATCGAGGATGGAAACGTTAGTACCTTCCGGTATGAACCGGTTCATAATTTTACGTCTACGTACGGGTCAAGTTCTTAATTATTGAACTAAATATTATGTACCTCTGCTAACGTGGGAGATGTGGAAATATAAATTTAGAGATACCCTAATCATATTCACATTGTCATCACCAAGATGTGTCAATTTAGGAATGATCGGATGAAAGGGCAACATTGTCCGTTATTAGTATTAGTATTTTCATTTATACCCTTATGATATGCTTCATCGGACCTATGATTTCCACCACATATGTCCCTCCGCGGTTGTTGGGGATGTGGAAATGCAAATATAGAGATACCATTACCATGGAGAATTTTACAACACTATTAAAAAAAACCAATTTGCCCCTTTGTCCGAGGTCGCTGGTATGTCGCCTTGTACCGAATCATGACCGAATAGATACCGACATCGGATATAATGAAATTTCCACCGGGAAACAAAATTTGCAGGCGCAAATTTTAAGCTGAATTCCCCCCCCCCCACCCAAAATTTAAAATAAATACCATTACCATTTTTCATCTATAGCACACTTTCTTCAAACCCTACCTTCACCACAACATCTTCTCCATCTACGCCTTTAACACAAAAATTGAAGAGGTCAATCAATTTGTTTTTCCCACATATGAAACAATGATCGATGATGGTGCACCTCCGTGTTCAAATTAGCTGAGGTAGTTTTCCATACATTCAATGTTAGTTTAGAAATTTAATTACCACACATTCTACATGCTCTTTTTCTCATAGATCGAAGCTTGTATATTTTCGTAATGTATGATGATTGTGTTTCATGTTGTATATTGTATATTGTTTTTTTACACAGATGATACCATGTTTGTATATAGTGTAAAAAATTAATAATTTGTATGAACACTGTATGAATGTACGACGTCGGTATCAGTATGTCAGCCATCGTGACGTACGCCCGAATTCAAACCGACATCGCACATGTCAATGAAAATCGTGAAATTAGTTGAATGTGCGACTTCATAGTGAGGTCGGCCTTAACGATATCAATTACTTTAATATGTGACGTCGCTTCTACCCATATTCGTTCATTTGAAGTTTTAATTGTGTTTTAATATAGTGTAATTCTCACTATACTATATTGTGTTTTATTATAGTGTCTACGCAATTATAACTCCAACTTTGTTTGTTGTGTATTTGGTGTAACAGGACAACAAGAGTTATGATGGACTGTAGATGGATGACTTGTCATTTCAATAGTCACCCTAACAGTGTTTATGCATTTAAATGTAGCCAATTTGGAGGTTCAATACGTTTAATGTTACTAGAAACCTTATGTAATATTATATATTGTAACATGCATTTGTAATTTATGATATAGCTAGGGTTTAGGGTAATTCAAAAGTCATTTTTCATTTTCCCACACATTTGTAATGACAGTTGATTGATGTATGATGTTTAACAATGAATCGGGTAATCCAATACTAAATAACAAGTAATGGATATCGACTAAAACCATTTTTTGACTAAAACCATTTTTCTGTATCGAATATTAAAAATTATTTTATTTTTACAAAATGTCCTCTCCACAAATGATCTGCGATGTCACACATACTGGAAAACACACGACACATATGCGACTACGCATATAGAACCACTCTGTGTTTTTTTTTGCAATATCGCCAATGCAAAATGATGTTGTAATGTTCACTTTTCCACATCAGCATGGACACATCATCGTCTCTCCCAATCTGTGATGTCATTGTTATTTGGAACGATGCCTACTGGAATAACATCACAGACATTCCTATCTGATCTCGTGTCTTGTTTTTACAACCGACGTTGACCATCTCACATCCCAACTTTAGCCTTGTTGGTATGCCTTGAATATGTATTAGCCGCTTCGACAGGCTAAACGGGGGTCTCGCTGCCCAGTCAGCGAGTCGGGGGGTCCAGGGGGGCAGAGCGCACCCTAGCCTGGGGGTCCGGGGGGCGGAGACGCCCCCGGTCCGATGGTATAGCTTGTCTCTTTATTGGGCTGCTATTGATTTGGGCCGAATTGTGTTTTGGCCCAGTTTGTTAGGGTTTAGTGGAGATAGCATATAAAGTGTCTCTCTTCTCTCTGTAAACATTAATTTCTGATATAGTGAATCCGTCTCCCGTGGATGTAGCCAAAATTTGGTGAACCACGTAAATCTTGTGTCTTGTTATTTTCATTCATATTTTCTGTTCTTTCTCCATTCCGCACAACAAACTGGTATCAGAGCGGTTTCTTTTCCCGGTGAGATCCGTAGTGGGTGTATCGGATTCTGGGCTCATCAGATCGGGGCTGATCAGGGAGAAAGATGTCTGGGTTGAATGTGAAGATCGACAAGTTTACTGGGAGAAATAGTTGCAGTTTATGGCAGATCAAGATGCGAGCTTTGCTGAAACAGCAAGGTTTGTGGACTCCGCTGACGAAGGATTTCACGAGCAGTTCTGGCGATGTAGTGGGTCTGGAAGAAAAGGCACACTCGACAATTATGCTGTGTCTCGCAGACGAAATCATCACTGAGGTCTCAGATCAGGAGACTGCTGCACAACTGTGGCTGAAGTTGGAGAGTTTGTATATGACGAAATCTCTAACCAACAAGCTGCTTCTGAAACAACGCCTCTTCGGTCTTCGAATGCAGGAAGGTACGCAACTCAGAGACCATCTAGAGCAATTGAATACTTTGTTATTAGAATTGCGAAATATAGATGTGAAAATTGAAGATGAAGATGCTGCTTTGATTTTGCTAGTGTCTTTACCACTTTCGTATGAGAATTTTTTCAGTCATTTATTGTTGGTAAAGATTTCGTGTCTCTGGAGGAAGTTAGATCCTCTCTCCAAAGTAGAGAGTTGCGACATAAGGCAAACAGTACAGGTACAGAAAGTCAGGCCTCTGGCTTGTTTGCTACTGGCGGAAACACAAAAGGCAAGGGAACCGGAAGTAAGAAGAAGGGCAAGAAGTTATCTTCAAAGGGTCCCAAGGCCAATGATGTTTGTAACTACTGTAAGGAGAAGGGGCATTGGAAAAAGGAGTGTCCGAAGAAGGCTAGTAAATTTGGGAGTACATCTGGTACTGCTGCTGTGGCTGAAGGGGATTTCAGTTCTGAAGATGATTTTGCTGTAGCTGCTACTGGGCAAAATAATCATCCTAATGCGTGGTTTCATGATTCTGGGGCATCTTACCATATATGCCCAAGGAGAGATTATTTCTCAACTTATGAGCAAGCTGAGGGCATCATTACTACAACAAATGGTGTTGCGTGCAAGGTAGTTGGGATTAGTTCAATCAAGATTAGGACGCATGATGGTAGTTTCTGTACTTTGAACAATGTTAGGCATGTTCTATCGATGTCAAAGAATCTAATTTCTCTTCCTACGTTGGATAGAAAGGGTTTCGTCTACTCAGGGAGTGATGGAGTTCTGTGTGTCTGCAAAGGTTCTAAGCTGGCTCTGAAAGGTGTTCTGCATGGTACTTTGTATTTTCTACAAGGTTCAACGGTTATGGATTCTGTTAATGTTGCATCTTCGGAGGTTCACCAGGATGATATGACTAAGTTATGGCATATGAGGCTTGGTCACATGGGTGAAAGAGGGATGAAGATTCTGTCGAAGAATGATCTTCTTGGTGGCCACAAGGTCAAGAGCTTGGACTTCTGTGAGCATTGTGTTTTTGGGAAGCATCACCGCAGCAAGTTTCCTAAGGCGATATATAGAACAAAGGGCACATTGGACTACATCCATTCTGATTGTTGGGGACCTTCCCGAGTTGAGTCACTGGGAGGTCACAGGTACTTTGTTTCTCTGATTGATGATTACTCAAGGATGACTTGGGTTATCATGATGAAACATAAGAGTGAAGCTTTCTCGAAGTTCAAGGAGTGGAAAGCTTTGGTGGAGAATCAGACCGGGAAGAAGATCAAGAGGCTTCAAACTGATAATGGGCTGGAATTCTGCTCGTTTGAGTTTGATCAGTTTTGTAGGGATGAAGGGATTGCTCGTCATCATACAGTCAGGAATACACCACAGCAGAATGGCGTAGCTGAGCGAATGAATCAGACATTGCTGGCGAGAGCAAGGTGCATGCTCTCTAATGCTGGTTTGGAAAGGAGATTCTGGGCAGAGGCGGTGAGTACAGCTTGTTACTTGATCAACCGCGGGCCTCACACGGGTATAGAGTGCAAAATACCTATGGAGTTGTGGTCAGGTAAAGTTTTTGATTACTCAAAGTTAAAAGTTTTTGGTTGTACATCTTATTATCATGTTAGTGATGGTAAGTTAGAGCCCCGAGCCAAGAAGGGTGTCTTTGTGGGTTATGGAGATGGAGTTAAAGGCTCCAGGATATGGTCTCCATCTGAGAAGAGGGTTATTCTGAGCAGGGACGTTGTCTTTGATGAAAATTATTTTCTTAGATCTATGGTGAAACCCACAGTTGTGCCAAAAACTAGTGGAGTTGATAAACAGGTGGAGCTTGAAGTCACTCAAGGTGAAAATAGATTGGAACAATTTGAGGTGGATCAAGAGCCACAGACAGAATCCGAGATACCGGAATCTCCACCACCAGATCCTCAACCATCAGGAGCTACAATCCGGTGTTTAGCTCGGGACCGACCCAGGGCGCCCAAGAGATATGGGTTTGATGATATGGTAGGTTATGCACTGTCAGTTGCCGAGGAAGTGGATACTCAAGAGCCATCAACCTTTAGAGAGGCTACTTCATGTACTGATGCTGATAAATGGCTTGCTGTAATGGGAGACGAGATGGAGTCTCTTCAGAAGAATCAGACATGGGAATTGGTCAAACAGCCTCAAGGGAGAAAGGTAATCAGTTGCAAATGGGTTTTCAAGAAGAAGGAAGGAATATCACCTGCAGAGGGAGTCAAGTATAAGGCAAGAGTTTTTGCAAGAGGTTTCAGTCAAAGGGAGGGGGTAAACTATAATGAGATCTTCTCACCAGTGGTCAGACACACTTCCATCAAAGTGTTGCTAGCCTTGGTGACACATTAGGATTTGGAGCTCGAGAAACTTGATGTGAAGACCGTTTTTCTACATAGAGAGTTGGAGGAAGAGTTGTACCTGACTCAGCCAGATGGTTTCTAGGTTCCTGGCAAGGAAAAGTATGTTTGCAAGTTGAAGAAGTCTTTGTATGGACTTAAGCAGTCTCCGAGGCAGTGGTACAAGAAGTTTGACAGTTATATGCTTGAGTTGGGCTACACAAGGAGTTCATATGATTGTTGTGTCTACTACAGCAAGTTGAGAGATGAGTCATTCATTTATCTGGTGCTTTATGTAGATGACATGTTGATAGCCTCAAAGAGTAAGCATGAGGTTCAGAAGTTGAAAGGACTTCTTAGTGTTGAGTTTGAGATGAAGGATCTGGGTGCAGCTCGGAAGATACTAGGAATGGAGATTCTTAGGGATCGAAGTCAGCGGAAGCTTTTCTTGTCACAGAAAGGCTACATTCAGAAAGTGTTGGCCAGGTTTGGCATGTCTACAGCCAAGCCTATAGACACTCCTAGTGCTGTAAATATTCATCTCACCACCATGTTTGCTCCTCAGTCAGACGAGAAGAAGGAGTATATGTCTCGGGTTCCTTATGCCAGCGCGGTGGGGAGCTTGATGTATGCTATGGTTTGCACGGGGCCAGATTTAGCACAGGCAGTCAGTGTTGTGAGCAGGTTCATGGGGCAACCGGGAAAGGAACATTGGCAAGTTGTGAAGAGGATTTTCAGGTATCTTAGAGGTACGTCTGATGTGGGTCTCATTTATGGGGGTCATACCGAGTGCTTAGTTACAGGCTACTCTAATTCTGATTATGCTGGTGATGTTGACACGAGGAGATCGATGACTGGTTATGTATTCACTTTGGGAGGTTCTGTGGTTAGTTGGAAGGCGACTTTGCAACCTACAGTGACGTTGTCTACTACGGAAGCAGAGTACATGGCTCTGACAGAGGCTGCAAAGGAGGGAATATGGCTGAAAGGGCTGGTTAGTGATCTTGGTCTACATCATGATCAGGCTACTGTGTATTGTGACAGCTTGAGTGCAATCTGCCTAGCCAAGGATCAGATCCATCATGAGAGGACCAAGCATATTGATGTCAGATATCATTTCCTGAGGAGTGAGAGGAGAATCAGGGTGAAGAAAGTGGGAACTGCTGACAACCCCGCTGATATGTTCACCAAACCTGTTCCACATAGCAAGTTTCAACATTGTTTGGACTTACTGAACATCAGAGCTGATTAGGTGCTCTATGGGCAGTCCCGGGAGTGGAGGGATAAGTCTGCTCATCTGGCACTGTAATGGTGCGTCTGGAGTTTCTGCTTTGAGGATTCAAGTCAAGGTGGAGATTTGTTGGTATGCCTTGAATATGTATTAGCCGCTTCGACAGGCTAAACGGGGGTCTCGCTGCCCGGTCAGCGAGTCGGGGGGTCCAGGGGGCCGAGCGCACCCTGGCCTGGGGGTCCGGGGGGCGGAGATGCCTCCAGTCCGACGGTATAGCTTGTCTCTTTATTGGACTGCTGTTGATTTGGGTCAAATTGTGTTTTGGCCCAGTTTGTTAGGGTTTAGTGGAGACAGCATATAAAGTGTCTCTCTTCTCTCTGTAAACATTAATTTATGATATAGTGAATCCATCTCCCGTGGATGTAGCCAAAATTTGGTGAACCACGTAAATCTTGTGTCTTGTTATTTTCGTTCATATTTTCTGTTCTTTCTCCATTCCGCACAACAAGCTTGAACGATGTTGCAGATACCTTATCCGGTAATCGGTCTTCATACTGAGAACAACATTACATATATAATCTACGGACGTCGGTCCAAAACTAAGGTAAAAAAGTACCTTTTACCTCGGTTTCGAACCGAGGTAAGAGGTAAACTTTTTACTTCATCCACATTTACTTTGGTTTTTGAAGGGAAAAAATAGGTAAAAGGGGTTGAAAACCGAGGTAATAGGTGTTCTATGTAATAGTGATGATAAACTTCTCCACAACCGATTGGAGGATAAATTTCTCTCCATTCCTATTAAAATATACTTAAATACCAATTACTTTTGTTCATTTTTAAAACTCGTGTTATGTAGTTAATTTTGAAGTCAATGCTAAGAGTTTTTTTACAAGTCCTTTTCACTATTGCTTCCTATAGATATTGTTTTTTTTATTTTGTTTGGTTGTAATGTACGAAGTGTTATGAAAATGATTCTAGTTTCGAGACGATATAGCCACATCGTTGCAGGCGAACACTGCTTCTAATTTTTTAATTCGCAAAATGACTACAATTTTTTACAGTTGAACCAATTTTGTAACCTACCTCTAATCATAATTTCATGTGCACATTTTGAAAGGAAAGTGGCCTAAGTTCTGATGTCTCAACTACAACTACTAAAACCAAACCGAACAAAAATGATTAACCTTCTAAACTTTGTACCCCTCTTGGCGAATTGAATTCTAATATCGGATGCACTAGTACAGCAGTTCCAAAGACATACTAAATTCTGAAACATGATTCCCTAACAAAGAATAAAGGATAGAACTTCCAACACTATAACATTGGGCGACGTTAAAAAAAGAAAACCACGACGCAAAACACTGCCTAGAATTAACTTTACACGGCGGTTACACACCATCGTGTATAGTGATATGCTTAATAATGGCGGTATTAGGGACGGCATGTCATATTCATCATCCTACGACCACTTTAACTATCGTTGGTAACCCATTCCTACACTAGTGTATACTAATATGTATTTATACTTTTTTATAGATACATAAAAATGCATTATTGTGTATTAGCTTATGATTAAAATGCGTGCTATTTTTATAAGTTATTTTTAAACTATAATACATTTTTAAAGTTAAATATAATATTTTATAAACATGAAGAGTCCGTCTCTTGAAATACTGTCTTCCATAAGTTAGGAAAAGACCAAGGTTTAAACTGTAAATTAGAAGAAATCAAGATAAAATTAGTGATTGTATTAATCGGGTCATAAATGTAAGTAAGTAATTCACCATATCTGGTGTGGCATATATAGATTAAATAAAATACAGTGGGCTAATTACATTGAACCTAGACCGTTCTATATATGTACAATAGCAATCATGATCAATCAAAGATAAATTAAGATATGATTATATCTACTCTATCGCCGCCACTCCCCTCAAGCTAGGCGTAGGACTATAGGATACACAATTTTTTGAATGAAACAAATCAAAAATATTACGAGATAGACCTTTAGTGAAAACATCAGCCACATGTAGTGATGATGGAACATGACTAACACGAAGCCTACCAGAGGCAACAAGTTCACGAACAAAGTGATAGTCAATGTCAATATTCTTGGCCCACTTGTGTGCAATCGGATTTTGAGAAAGAAGGCATTGTTGTCTTCGCAAAGGAGAAGAGGCGACGACGAGAAATGAACCCAAAGTTCCTTAAGCATATTGCACACCCAAGCAAGTTCAGCCGTAGTGTTCACCATAGCACGGTACTCAGACTCTTAGCACTCCAAGAGAAAAGATTACCCCCGAGAACAGTGGCACAGCCATAGGTGGATTGTCGAGTCTCGAGGCAGCAGGCTCATTCATCATCGGAGTAGACCAAAAGTGAAAGACAACTGAGAGATGGCTGAAAGGAGATACCATGGTGGAGTGTGCCACATACATAGCAAAGAATGTGTGTGACAACTTGATAATGATCATCTCGAGCAAATTGGAGAAGCTGGCTGACAGAGTTCACCGCATAGGAAAAATCTGGGTAAGTGATTGTTAAATGCTGTAAGGCACTGACCAACGACCGATAAAGCTTGGGGTTCGAGAACTTGGAACTCGAGGAACTTTAAACCTAAGAGCCACGAACAAAAGATGTGGAGATGGGAGAAACATTTATGACACCAACACGTTGAAGTATCTTCATTGCATACTTTGACTATCTCAGAAAAAGTCAAGATGATGAACGAGGGACCTCAAATCTCAAAAAATAATGAAGTGCATGAAGATCCTTAATGGAAAACTCACGATTAGCGCGAGTGATGAACTGACAAATGAGAAAAGGATCATTGTCAGTAAGAATGATCTCATCCACAGACACTAACAGATATAGAATCTTCAATCCCTGAGAAAGAAAAAAGAGAGAGGTGTCGGTAGAACTGCATCGGAATCCCAGAAGAAGTAAATAGGAGCTGAACCGCTGAACCAAGCCTATGAAGCTTGTTTGAGACCGTACATGGCCTTACAAAAACAGCAAGCATAATCCAGATGAACGGGATCAGTGTTCCATGTACGTTGGCGCATCTAGATACCGTTAAGAAATGCATTCTTAATGTCTAAGTGATAAAGGGGCCAAGAACGAGATGATTTTGAGTGTGGAGGCCTTTGATGATATGACTAAAAGTGTGGGTGAAGTCGAACCTTGGAAACTGATAATATCCCTACGCAACTAGGTGAGTTTTGTATCAATCAATAGTGCCATCCTGGTGATGCTTTGACACCAGTAGGGCATAGAACTAGATCACCAGTGTGTCACTAACAAAGAGTGCCCATTTCTTTATCCACAGCAACTACCCAGTGAGGATCTTTAAAAGTATACCAGAATCACCGAGGTTCATTTTGTGTCATTAATGCCACAATAAATCCTTTCATCACATAGTCTGTATACCATTTTGTTGTGCGACTACATGTCTGAGAATGGGTGGTCATACTATGACTCGGAGTCAGCGGAGGAGGCAGTGGGTCGACAGATGGGGATAGCATAGGAGAGTCATCATAAGGCAGCAGTGAAGAGGCATGTGTCAGAGAACTAGCATATGGTGATGGGGTCTATGTATCATAAAGATCCTGAGTGGGTGGAAAGGAGCTCCAGGGGGGAAGAAAATTCATCCAAGTCAGGATCAATAAATATAGAGACATGCAGAGATTCTGGAGCACTAGGGGCAGTGACTCTAGCAAAAGGGAAAGAAGTTTCATCGAAGCGAGCATGGCCAGTGAGATAAACCTTCTTAGATACTGGATCTAGACAGTGAAAGCCCTTTTATCGAGTGTTATAACCCACAAAAATGCATGGGACACTGCGAGGGCTAGTTTGTAGGGAGCAAACGGCCGGATGAAAGGATATACCCAACATCCAGAGGGGTGGAAATTGGAGTAGTCTGGATGATGACCAAAGAGCAGAGAATATGGTGAGGCATTGCGAAGAAAAAGTGTGGGAAGCATGTTGATGGTGTAGGTAGTTGTGGCGAAAGCAACATCCCAGTAGAAGATTAGAAAGCCAGAAGGAAAAACCATTGATTAACCCATCTCTGCAATGTGGTGGTGTTTACGTTCCGCACTACCATTCCGCTTTGGTGTAGATGGACAAGTAATCTAGTGAAGGATTCCTCTTTCTGAAAAATGGGATTGTAGGTGTGCATTTGTGAATTACGTACCCCATCACTTTGAAACACCTTGATCGAACAAGAAAATTAGTTTCAACTCCCATTTCTAAAACCACAAGCAAGTCTCAAAGAAATCTGATTTCTGCACCAATGGATAATACCAAGTAAATCGCGAGAAATTATCAACAAAAATGACATAATAAGAGAATCCACTATCAGATAAAACTAGAGCAGGACCCCATAAATCATAATGCACTAAATGAAGGACAGCCCATGCCCATCTACGATTGTCCAAAAAAGAAAGTGTTTTACCTTTCGCCATTTCACAAGGCGAGCAAACAGCGGGTTTAGGCAGTAAAGAAACAACTTCAAAAAGGTTCATATTGCTCAACAACGAAATAACTGAAATGGAAATATGGCCTAGTCTAGAATGTCAAATATCAAAAGAAGCTCTATGTTTATTATCTTTAACATGAGCAACAAAAGTAGCACAACCCCTCTCAAGCACATAAAGACCACGATCACATTGACCTTGGCCCACTACCTCCTTTGTGGACCGATTCTGAATCACAAACAAATTATCATCAAAAGAAATCACAGCATTCATCAGCTTTCTAATGAAAATTAGGTTTTTTGAAATGTCAAGAACCGCCAACTCATCAGATAAAGATAAATCACGAGAATACCGACGATGCCCAAGATGAGAAATAGGAATAGAACGACTATTAGCAACAGTGACAGAGCGGTTACCAGTGTAGGGAACAACATTGTCCATGCCAGAAGAAGTGGAAGCCATATTATTTGTCATGCCAAAATCCAAGTACCAATTGGAGGCTGTCTTGTCAAGTGAAACAAAGGACTGGAAATCATCAGCAAGATAAGCCGACTCATAGTGATGAGCTACCGACGAGAGTTTAGAGAACTACGGAGCTGTGTGACCAAAATTGTGGCAGATTTGACACTTCGGGTTCCAACATTTTTACAACCATAATCACCCGAGGAACATGTTGGACGACCAGAACCACCCCCATAATCGTGCAAGGTGATTTATGTGTCTGGGGGCAGCACGTCGGCCTCACGCGCCGGCGAGTGGAACACATAACCGTTGGAGGATGCTGGGGAAGAGACAATGGACGCCACTGGAATGGAGTTCGATTATGTACCTACGTCGAAGGACGTCTAAGTGAAGATCATATGATTGCAAGCTCGGGCGACGACGTCGGGAGTGGCAACTGGGACAATTGGATGCTGGTGAACTCGTTGAAACCAAAGCCTAGACCACGCAAAAAATCATTACGCGATCTCTGGGAGGGACTAGAGTATTCATGGTGGCCAGACCATCAACGACCGCCTTGAAGCGGCGGTGGAAAACCATGACTGAGGAAGAGCCTGATGGATGGTATGAAGCTTGTTCCTGAGTTTCAGTTCACGAGAGGCCAAAAAATTTTCAAAGGCTGCTCCTAAGGAGTCCCACATCTCCTTCACTATAGCATAGTCGATGGCTTCCAACATTACCTCCCCAGTTAGCGATTAATGGAGCAGTGCTTGGAGTCTTTTGTCTTGCACCACCAAAGAGTTGAGCACAACTTGGGATTTAGAGACATCCGGTGTGGCGTCTCCAGTCTGAGAAGAAGCTTTGGGCAAGAATGATTCACCTCCTGCGGAAACGGTAGGCTTTTGAGTCAGGCCATCCAAAAATCCAAAGAAACCCTCAGATTCGAGAAGCAATTGAACTTGCGACTTCCACATATATAGTTGTCGGAATTGAGTTTAATAGGCAACATATGAATAAGGGTGGAATAGTTTAATGGGTTCTCTGCTATTGAAGCAAATGAAGGCACCGGATTTTAGAAATGGCTGAAGAAGGACAAGGATGGAATTTTTTAAAGACGAAGCGAAGAATCGTTTACCCGTCTGATACCATGAAAATAAGTAATTCATCATACCTGGTGTGTCTGTCACAGATAGAATAAATAAAATACAGTGGGCTAATTACATGGAACATACACTATTCGATATATGTAAAGTATCAATCATGATTAATCAAAGATCAATCAAGATATAATTCTATCTACTCTATCAATAAACTTATAACTTTTGCACGTCGCATAATAATTTTTGAGTCCGTCTCTTGAAAGACGGTCTTTCCGTAAGCCATGGAAAAACCAAGGTTTAAAGTGCAAATTAGAAGAAATGAAGATAAAAATTTTGGGTTGCATGAATTGGGTTATAAGTTTTATAACTACTACACGTTGCATAATAAATTTTTAATATTGCAAATAAGACATTTTACCTTTTATTATTCTAATTAAACCTCGTCTTTCCATAAGCCTATGGAAAGACGGTCTTTCTCAAAACTTTGCTATAACTTTTTAATATTGTAACTAAAATATTTTACCTTTTGATAAATGCAATTCAACCGTCATTCTATATGCCTGTGGAAAGACGATATTTCCCAAGAATTTGCCAAACTTGAATGTTGTCTTTGTACTTTAAGCATTATATTCTTTAATATAATACAATTTGTATTTCAATATTAAAACAATTTTATGATTTATTCAAGTAATATTCTACAACTTAAATTTTAATTTATAGTATTTAAGTTTAAAATATTGGAAATGATTTATATTGTTTTTGAAATAAGTCATTCACAAAACGAATCACTAGCATTCATAGATGATTGCATTGTATTATTCAAGAAACAAAAATGAAAAGTATTAAAAAAAAGGAGCAAATGGAATAGATTCCAAAAGCTAAATGGGATCAGAATACAACAATAAACTAATGCCAAAACATCCGAAGGATCAATGGATGAATTATAGAGATTGAGTGGTGATCTGATCCCACATTTCATAAAGTTGGGATTTTCAACACCAAATCCATTATCCAGTAGCTTTATCCATCAAAAAAGAATAATTAAAGTCAGCTTAGCTAGTGCATCCCAAAAAGACTGCAAAAAATGATCGGACTTTGTGTCTCAGCCAACAAGCTAATTAAGATGTAAATGCCAGAAAGCACCAACATTTTCAATTTCTGAGTTCTGTAAGCGCGTCAAACGGTTTCCACAGTAGACATGTTTTTCCTGACTATTTGCACTATTTTCTTTCTGTTCTCACCTTACATTCTTTTTCTGTACCATTTTCTAGGAACAAAGAATCTGCTCCATTTATGTTGGTTTTGGCATGACAAATGGTAGCTACTGGTAGTTGTCCATTTGATTCGAGTGATTTGATTAGCTGTTCTTGTTTCAGTTTAGATTAGCCGTTTAACTAAAGTTTGTGTTTATTAATTGAATGTTAATGGTTCACAATTTTAATACAAGATAGAACATTTAAAATTAAAAAACTAAAAATCAACTCAAAAATCTGCTTTCATCAATTTTTATGTCAATATGGTTAAAGCATCCACAATGCTAGTGGATTTAAAGAGCATTTCTTACGTGTCACATCATCAATTTTGATACAAACTAGATAAGAATCAATTACCAATAATGGAATAATATTTGAAAATCACTTCTTTAGTGCCACATCACCATCTCTAATAAAAAACTATTTAAATTGCCATGTCACTAACACTACAAAAAATATATATATTGTGATGCCTTGTGAAGTGCCCATATTCAGCATGTCACTAAAATATTGTTACGTATTAAAGAATCTTTTTTTTACGCTTTAATATGTAGTTTAATATAGAATTGTCATTACATTTTGTGATATGGATTCAGTTTAGTGACATGTGCACATCTCACAAATGTTTAGTGAAACCTAAAGGTGAAACAAATATTGTGACATTTTCTTACTTGTCACAAAATATGTGCACTACTGGAATATGTTTTTGTAGTGAAACTTTTATTTATATTTTTAGAAAAATCATGTAAATTAAAAATTCCTATATATTATATTGACTATATAAATATAAAACAAATATGTTTATTCTTTCACCCAAAATAATAATTTATATAAAATTTATATAATTTAAAATTATTAATATTAATGTCAATATCATAATATTACTATGTGTTTATCAGAGAATGGATGTTTATTAGATTAAATGTATGTATTTATAAGCCAAGTTTTTTTTACTGCTAGAAGAACTGCTTTTCAGCAAAAGTCCTTTTCATTTTGAATTATAATTATTCAAAAATACAAAACAAGTCATGACAAGTGTTAATAATTGGTTGGTTGGTATTACACAAATAAAGAGAGACACCAGCTTCTTAATTATGGAGAAGCTTTTTATTTACGAGTGATTCTTAAACTCCACAATGGTGCTCCTTAAATAAGGAATGCTCCTTATTAAGAAATGTTGGTTAATGAGTAACCATTGTGGATGCTCTTAGTTCCTTCGAATAATGGCAGTGATTGAAAGTCGATATTTGTCGGTACTTTTTGCCTTGAATCCTGTAATCAAAGTCCCGAAGTGGCTCTGATTAAAGTAAAAAATCTGATATACTCCGTATAAGTTAGACCAAGGGCAGTGGTAGAAACCGCTATCAGTTTCTTACCAATTAAATATATTATTTTTCTCATTCTCTCTCTTCCACATCACTTTAAGAAACCACTTAAGAAACTACTCATTTTATTCTCCACAATGGTAAAAAACCATTTTTTACTATTCATGTACCCCACTTGATTTTCTCTATCTTACTCATTAATTTTATTATTAACATTTAATTTAAATAAATTTGTCTACCCAAAGTGAGTTGAACGTGAAATTTAATAATACATTATAATTTTTAAAATTTAATTTCATTATTTTTCAATAATTATTCCATATTTTTCAATAATTTTCTCAAAAATTATTCCAATTTTTTATTCCAAATCATTCCAGATTTTAATAAAAAATCATCAATATTTTTAATTTTAAAATGTTTTAAAATTAAGTTTTACAAATAAAAAATTCAATTTTTTTTAAAAAAAATTAAAAAACAACGGGGGACACATGACCCAATCAGGGCATGCCACATGTCCCTCTTATGGCAAAAAAACAGGCTGACACAGTTCTTAGTTCTCAATTCTGCCCACACGGTTCTCACAAAGGGTACTCAGTTCTCGCCTCTGCCTACACAGCATCTCACTCTTGCCTATACTCGTAAGTCTAGACGGGGAAATCATTTCACTTTTACCTCGGTCTTTCGACCTATCTGGCCTTTTCCCAATGTTACCCTAGTCGCCCTTTTGGATTTTCTACTTGTTCGGGTTTTTAAATTTTTCAAAATTTTCAAAATGCTCTTAAAAGAGCTATTAGCTATATAAAAACAACTAAAAATCATAAGTGCTATCTAATCTCCTTCCCCACACTTAAAGTTTGCATTGTCCTCAATGCATATACAAAATCAAAGAACACATGTCAATTGAAAGAAATAAGGAAGCACTTATAATGAAAAAGGAACTCTAAAATCTACCCTTGATGGCACAATCATGGAATGTAAAGAACAAAATACCATCACCCTCAATATACTACCCCAAACTTCTAATCAAGAAGGTTCAATCTAACCATTATCATGCATCACTAATCGAATAAGGAATTGATTCACAATGGAAAGTTACCTCTTAGGTCTCGATGTGTGTTATCTCAAGGGTTTTGAGGGTAGGTGGATTTTGGGTGGTACTTTGGTGGTGGTTGGGTGGTGGTAGGGAAGAAATGGTAATTGGGCTGTGTAGGAAAGTATGTGAGCTTCATGGGCCGTGCATGTCTACACGCCCCATGAATTTGGGGTTTGGTTCTCCTTCTTGTCCACCATTTTGAGCGTCACAAACCATGTACGTCTACAAGGTCCATGAGTTGGAATCCCTGATTACTCACCTTCCTCCAAGAACCATATGCTTCCCACAAAACAAACATGCACACCAAGTGTAATAGTGTCCCAAAAAAAGCTACAAATAGATAAACACACCAAAAATGCAGAAATAATCTAATTTTTTTCAAGGCTTGGATTGTCTCCCAAGAAGCTCCACATATTTAAGGTCATCGGCATGACCCTAATGTTATTCATAAGGTGCGGGTTTGTACCCCATCACCTTAGACAACCAAAACATAAGAAGTGGGGGTAAGAATATTCCAAGAGGAAGATATAGTAGAGGAGGAGTCGACCTTAGATGGAATAAATGATATGGAAGCTTAGCATATTCAATTGGCTTCCCTATGGTTTCCTTTATTGTTTCCAAAAATGTGGGAATTGGCTCTATAGGTTGAAGTAGGGGTGAAAATAGGTAATATGAAAAATTAAGTACAGTAACCCCTTCCTCGACTTCTTCACTCTCAACAAACCATTCGTCATCCCCTTTAGATTCATCTATCAAAACTCACTTTCAACTAGGGATGGTTTACTTTTCGGAATATTGGGCTTCTAGTTGGCTCACCCTTTTCATCAAATCAAGCACTTCCCCATCAACTTTCTCAATACTTGAGAATAGTTGAGTTCCCAAATCACTAATCTTGCTAGCACTTATGATTGGAGTAAATCACTACTCTTGATCACATTAACTATAGCCTGCAAAATTTCTACACAATTCGATTTGGGAACCAATCCTAAGGATTGGTTTTGGGGCATGGGGTAAATTAGTGAAATACAACTATCTAACCCAACGTGTTGGTTTCCCAATGCATCTCCATACCAAAAGTTTGAGTTACCACTAAACCTTGAATTTAGAGATTCGTGGTATGGAAAACAATCTCGATCCCATCGGCCTTGGGAGCCAAAAACTCCTACCTCTCTCTCATTTTCCGCTCATCAAAGAGCAAGACTCCATAGGGTGGTCACAATGACATATCCTACAAAATCTTGATCTTTGAGCAATTTTTCTCCCCTACCCACTCAACCTTGGGCAGCACTTTATAGGATGATCGCAATGACACACCCTATAAAGTGCCCTCCATTGAGTGCTTTCCCACATTTGTTTTCATTTCCATTAAGCACCAATAAAGAAAATACACAAAATTCAAATCGTAGTGCAAGAATCCTCGGTTTTCATCAAGAACTCAAGCAATACCTACTCCGGAAAACAAAAACAATAAAAAGATAAAAGCAATAATTACAACTCGCTAACACGCTATGCTCAACTAATAATTGAACTACAAAGCATAGCCAGCAACAGCGTCAAAATTTGACATGCCCTCGACTGGGGCGTCGTTAAAACATGGGCTGGGAGACTTCAGGTCAAAGATAGAGATGTATATTCTACACCCGTTCTCACAGCTAAGCTACCAAGGGATGGTAAGTGGCAATCCCTGGGTTTGTCCACAAGGATGCTAGGGCTCAAGTACTAATTAAAATGCAACCTCTTGTGGGTCGTCAATCCGCACAAGCAAAAGTAACTACTAGTAATGTAGACATGCAAGTGGGGGGTTGGTATTTTCAATTATCAACTACTATGCATAAAATGAACAAACGAGAAACGATTATACCAGGCACTTGATATTCATTTAGCTGCATGGTATTTCTAATGCTTCAACCCTCGATTCATTCACATAAAAGACTTACAAAAGAATTATTAGTGTATTCAAAACACGTGGTGTGGCTGATGGCATACACTTCCCCAACCCTATCACTGTGGGTGCACTTGCAACCCTCCATCAACACCACCATCGTAATTTAGGGAGTAAAACAAGGTCCAACCATCAGTGTAGGTCATTTTCTGCCTCGTGCTATTACGTCTCGGGTTTCCACCACAAATGCAACTACTCCTTCCGGGTCCTGAATATGGTAGGCCCGAGGATCATAGGCATATTATCTGTGAAACTAGGGTTTCAACACAACACCTAACTTGCTACTATTATTTATTTATTATTGTAACCTCTCGGACAAAAATTGTGAAGTTAACTAAGACTGGTGCGACGGTAAATAAGTCAGAGCATTCTCGAATCCCCCTTGCACACACCCACGCGGACTCGTTCTCCCCTACCTATTCTAACATCCAGGTTTCTATTCCCAGGGGGGAATCAATAATTGCACCATACGTGAATATATCCTGAAGTGTGTGCTTATATGTGGTGTAGTATTCATGCATTTATAACATTCAAGAACAATCACAGTAATATCATAAACACAAGGATATGGTGAATCTAATGAATCTCATAAAGCAAATAGAACATACCAAGTGCCAAGATGAATTCCAAGAGAAAAGTATACTCTGCAAAGGTTAGATCCATGGATAATATTAGGTTAGATGCCATGGATCTAGAAAATAAGATGAAAGGAAAAAAGAAAAAGAAAAGAAGAAGGAAGGAGAAGAAGAACTCTCATCTTCCTTCTCTTTAAACTAGAGAGAAAATCTACTCTACATTATGGCTACTTCTATTCTACTTCCTAATATACTTCCTAATATACTTCCTAATGGTTTAGTAAAATACTAAGGATTCTATATATATAATAGTAGGTTATTGGGCCTAAAAATAGGCCAAAATTAGAAAACCCCTAAGTCAGCTAGCAAGACTTCACGGACCCGCACGAATGTAACAGTCCATGAAGCATTCAAACATGGGGTGCGGGATCTGGCATGGTTTGTGAGCATTCATAGCCGTGGGTAATGGGAATTGGGGTGGTCCATGAAGCAGGTCTCGTGCCACGGTCCGTGAAGATTAACACGGACCTTGAACAGTACACGATTTTTACTCAGCATTTTCCCACAGTCCGTGAAGGTTTTCATGGATAGCGAGCAGCCTGTGGTCTTTGCTCAGAACTTTTGTCACGGCCTATGAAGTTTTTTATGCCCCGGCTCCGTACTTAGCCAAATCTTTAATTCTTCATCTCTAAGCTCCATGGTTTGGGATCTTTGTCACGACCCGATGCCTTTTCCTTGTGAAGGTCTCATGCGGGTCTTTACGGATCCTCTGGTGTCCTTCCTATAGTGTGGGCCATTTTCTTTATCACGGGCCGTTGGTGCTTTACCATGTTTGCTCTGTGAAGTTCCACCGGTGCTTCATCAGCTAAATTTTATTTGTTTGCAATGGCAGAACCGTTATTCCAAATCAGGAGTTCTAGTAGTTGATTTAGGAGTACTCAAGATGAAAAATCCAATGGAACCAACCTTGAAGGTTTTTGGATCATTCTCGGACTAAGGCAACACTTCTCGGACCATGATTCTCCATTTTCTCCTTTGGCCGTCCTAAACTTCTTAGCCGCTTATCTTTGGCTTCAATCTCCTTTGACTATGCATTGATGTTTGTGCCCTTCATCTTCTACCATTCTTATGTGAATGGCTTTCGCCTCTTCTGCCGTTAAAAATAAACGGCCTTCAATCTTCTACCGCCCTTGCGAACGGCCTTTACATAGAATGTAAGCAAAAAGTACCCACGGGTGACCTACTAAAGATGATCACAAGGAAGATCAAGGAGCCCGTGGATACAAGATGTCCATTAGTACCAATTAAGTCTATAAAACGTGGGATTTAGATAAGAAAACCAAACATGGCCGTCTAAACCCCTTGTCACGTAAACTCAACTAATACTAGAAATCAACCAACTAAAACTAACCAAAAAGTATGCAAAATGCAATGGTTAACGCACGCAAAATGAAGTAGATCAGACTCCCCACATATAAATCTTTACTCGTTCTGAGTAAATCTAAGACAAAAAAAAGCAAGCGAAATGTAGCATGCTGGCATAAGTTAACTGAGGCATTCAAGTCATCTCAAGCTACCCTAGTTCCCCCAAGGAAGTGAAAATACTCACAACTCTCACACTCCCCGAAGATCTTAAAGTAACCTATCCACCCGAAATAAAATATGGAAAAATGTAAGCCAAAAAGATAAGTGTAAGCTAGCTTACTTTTCCCAAAAGTATCTCAAAGAAATCGAAGAGTCCTCTTCAAAAATAATCCACCGCGGAAGCATGCATTCAACCTAGTTTTTGGTTTTCTCTCAAATTCTCTCATTTTTCCTAGGAGCTCTTTCGGTTTTCTTCCTAGCTTTAACACACAAAGGGTACTCAGTTCTTACCTCTGCCCACACAGCCTCTCACTCTCGTAAGTCTAGCCGGGGAAATCCTCTCACTTACCTAGGTATTTTGACCTATTTGGCCTTTTCCCAATGTTACCCAAGTCGCCCTTTTGGGTTTTCTACTTGTCAGGGTTTTTAAACTTTTAAATTTTTCAAAATTTTCAAAATGCTCTTAGGAGAGCTATCAGCTATAGAAAAACAACTAAAAATCATAAGTGCTATCTACTCCCCTTCCCCACACTTAAAGCTTGCATTGTTCTCAATGCATATACAAAATCAAAGAACACATGTCAAGGGAAAGAAATAAGAAGGCACTTATAATGAAAAAGGAACTCTAAAGTCTACCCTTGATAGCACAATCATGGAATGTAAAGAACAAACTACCATCATCCTCAATATACTACCCCAAACCTCTAATCAAGAAGGTTCAATCTAACTATTGTCATGAATCACAAATCAAATAAGGAATTGAATCACAATGGAAAGTTACCTCTTAGGTCTCAATGTGTGTGTCTCAAGGGTATTGAGGTAGGTGGGTTTTGGGTGGTACTTTGGTGATGATTGGGTGGTAGTAGGGAAGAAATGGAAATTGGACGATATAGGAAAGTATGTGAGTCTCATGGGTCATGCACGTCTACACGCCCAATGAATTTGGGGTTTGGTTCTCCTTCTTGTCCACCATTTTGAGCGCCATAAACAATGTACATCTACATGGTCAATGAGTGGGACTCCCCGGTTGCTCACCTTCCATCAAGAACCATATTCTTATTACAAAACAAACATGCACATCAAGTGTAATAGTGTCCCAAAAACAAAAAGAAGCTACAAATAAAAAACATGCCAAAAATGCTAAACTAAACTAAATTTTTCAAAGCTCGGGTTGCCTCCCGAGAAGGTCCATTATTTTAAGGTCGTTGGCACGACCCTAATGTTATCCATAAGGCGCAGGTTTATACCCCATCACCTTAGACAACCAAAACATAACAGGTGAGGGGTAAGAATCTTCCAAGAGGAAGATATAGTAGAGGAGTAGTCGACCTTAGAGGGAATGAGTGGTATGGAAGCTTAGCATATTCAACTGGCTTCCCTATGGTTTCCTCTATGGCTTCCAAAAAAAGTGAGAATTGGCTCTATAGTTGGAGGTAGGGGTGAAAATAGGTAATATGGAAAATTAAGTATAGATACCCCTTCCTCGACTTCTTCACTCTCTACAAACCATTCCCCATCCCCTTTAGATTCATCTATCAAAACTCACTTTCAACTGGGGATCGTTCATATTCGAAATATTGGGCTTCTAGTTGGTTCATCCTTTTCATCAAATCAAACACTTCCCCTTCAACTTTCTCAATACTTGAGAATAGTTGAGTTCCCAAATTTCTAATCTCGCTAAGCACTTGTGATTGGAGTAAATCACTACTCTTGGTCACATTAGCTATAGCTTGAAAAATTTCTAAACAATTCGATTTGGGAAGGATTAATTTTGGGGCATTGAGTAAGTTAGTGAAATCTAACTATCTAACCCAACGTGTTGGTTTCCCAATGCATCTCTATACCATAAATTTGAGTTACCACTAATCCTCGAATTTAGAGATTCGTGGTATGGAAAACAATCTCAATCCCATCGGCCTTGGGAACCAACAACTCATACCTCTCTTTCATTTTCGGTCATCAAAAAGTAAGACTCCATAGGGTGGTTGCAATGACATATCCTACAAAATCTTTCTCTTTGAGCCATTCTTCACTCAACCTTGGGCAACACTCTATAGGATGATTTCAATGACACACCCTACAAAGTGCCCTCCGTTGAGTGCTTTCCCACATTTTTTTCCTTTTCTTTTAAGCACCAACAAAGAAAACACACAAAATTTGGAATTGTAGTGCAAGAGTCCTCGGTTTTCACCAAGAACTCAAATAATACCTACTCCGGAAAACAAAAACAAGAAAAAGAAAAAATCAATACTAGCTACTCACTAACACGTTATACTCAACTAATACTTGAACTGAAAAGCATCCCCAGTAACGGTGCCAAATTTAAAATGCCCTCGACCCGGGCATCATTAAAACATGAGCCAAAGAACTTACAGGTCAAAGATAGATATTTATATTATGCACCCGTTCTCACTGCTAAGCTACCAAGGGGTAGTAAGCAGCAAGCCCTAGGTTTGTCCACAAGGATGCTAGGGTTCAAGTACTAATTAAAACACAACCTTGTACGGGTCATCAATTTTCATGAGCTAATGAAACAGCTAGTAATGTAGACATTCAACTGGGGGGTGGTATTTTCAACTATCAACTAAAAAGCATAAAATGAACAAACGAGAAACTATTTATACTAGGCTTTTGGGAATCATTTAGCAATATGGTAGTTCTAATACTTCAACCCTCGATGCTTTTAGATAAGGACTTACAAAAGACCTATCAGTGTATTCACAACACGTGATGTGGCCAATGGCATACACTTCCCCAACCCTTTCACAAGTGTGTGCGCTCGCAACTCTCCATCAACACCGTCATCGTAATTAGAGGAGTACAACAAGGTCCGACCATCATTGTAGGTCTGTTTCTCCCCCATGCTATTACGTCATGGACTTCCACCATGAATGCAACTACTCCTTCCATGCCCTATATACGTTAGGCCCAAGGATCATAGGAACTGTATCCCTGATACTAGGGTTTCAACACAACACTTAGCTTACTAATATTATCTATCTCTACCCGCGACCTCTTGGACAATAGTTACAAAGTTAGCTAAGACAGGTGCAATGGAAAATAGGTCAGAGCATTCTATAATCCCCCGTGCACACACCCACGTAGATGCATTCTCCCCTACACTTTCTAACATCCAAGTTTCTCTTCCCAATGGGGCATCAATAATTGCACCATACATGAATATAGCCCAAAGTGTGTTCGTATATGTCGTGTAGTATTCATCCATTTATAACATTCAAGAAAAATCACAATAATATCATAAAAACAAGGATAGGGTGAATCTAATGAATCTTTTAAAGAAAGTAGAACATACCAAGTGCCAAGATGAATCCCAAGCAAAAAAATATTCTCTAAAAAGGCTAGATCCATGGAAAATATTAGGTTAGATGTCATGGATATAGAAAATAAGATGAAAGGAAAAAAGAAAAAGAAAAGAAGAAGGAATGAGAAGAAGAACTCTCTTCTTCCTTCTCTCTAAACTAGAGAGAGAATCTACCCTACATTATGCCTACTTCTATTCTACTTCATAATATACTTCCTAATGGTTTTGTAGAAGACTAAGGCTTCTATATATATAGTAGTAGGAGATTTGGCCTAAAAATAGGCCCAAAATAGGCCAAAATTAGCAAAACCCAAGGTTAGCCGCCAATGCTTCTCGGACCAGCACGAATGGCACGGTCAGTGAAACATTCCAGCACGGGACGTGGGATCTAGCGTAGTTTGTGAACATTCATTGTTGCAGGTCATGGGATCTGGCATGTTCCGTGAACAGGTCTTATGCCACTGCCCGTGAAGATTGTCACAACCGTAAAAACTACATGGTTTTTGCTCTGGGTTTTCCCACGGTCCGTGGAGGTTTTCATAGACCGCAAGTAGCCTGTGGTCTTCACTCAGAACTTTTTTCACGGCCCGTGAAGCTTTTTACGACCCAGCTCCATACTTAGCCAAATTTTCAATTCTTCATCTCTAAGCTCCACGGTCTGGTGTCTTTCTCACGGGCCAGTGCATTTGCCTCATGCAGGTCTTCACGGATCCTATGGGGTCCCTCGTGTAGTGTGGGTTATGTGCTTTTTCACGGGCCACTGGTGTTTTACCATGTACGGACCGTAAAGTGACACTGATGCTTTATCAGCTGAACTTTGTTTGCTTGCAACGGGTGAACCATTAGTCCGAATCAGGATTTCTAGTAGTCGATTTTGTAGTACTCAATAAGAAGAATTCAATGAAACCAAAATTTAAGGCTAGTTATTCCTGGATCATTCTTGGAATAAGGAAACACTCCTCAGACCACGATTCACCATTTTCTTCTTTGGCCATCTTGAACTTCGAAGCTGCGTATCTTTTGCTTCAATCTCCTTCTACCACGCATTGATGTTCGTGGTCTTCATCTTATACCATTCTTATGTGAATGGCCTTCACCTCTTCTACTGTTAAAAACAAACGGCCTTTGATCTTCTATCGTTCTTGTGAATGGCCTTCACAAAGAAAATAACCAAAAGGTACCCATGGGCGACCTACTGAAGATGATCACAAGGAAGATCAAAGAGCCCGTGGATACAAGATGTCCATTAGTATCAATTAAGTCTACAAAATGTGGAATTTAGATAAGAAAACCAAACATGGCCATCTAAAACCCTTTTCACGTAAACTCAACTAATACTAGCAATCCACCAATTAAAACTAACCAAAAAAGTATGGCAAATGCAATGGTTAACGTACGCAAAATGAAGTAGATCAGCATTTAACATCTCTTTTGTCATTTTTTGTTGTAAGATTGCTAGATTTAGGTAGGTTTACATCATAAAGAGTTTAGATGACCATTTTCTTTTTTTATATCTAAATCCTTCATTTTATAACCTATGTTTAGTCTAATGGAGTTTTGGTCCTTACGAGCATCTAGATTTCTTTTTGTGAGCTTAATTTGTAGATTTTTCGTGAGCACTTTGGAGTGGTTTAGTGAAGGCCATGAGCCAAAACAAGGAAGAAAATAGAAAGGTCAAAGTAGGAAGACAAAGAAACAGATGCATTGTGACCCAGAAGTTTGAACCAAGTTCTTAAAATGATCCGAGAATAATTAGCCTAAAAAGGTAGCATCATTGGATTATTCTTCTCAAGCACTATAAGATCGAGTAGAAGAACTCCTAAATTGGAGCAACGGTTCACTGGTAGCGATGCAAAGACCGACCGGTCGGATGATGAAGACTGTGTGTAGGCAGCGCCCTTAACCGTGTGCCCGCACGGTGGAAAATGCCCTTGGCACAGGTCTTCAGGCTGGGCATGCATGGCTAGCGCCTGAGCTCGTGCTCCTATGCACCGGGCCTCGTTAGCACCAACAAGGCATGCAAATTTGTGCCTCCAGCACAGAATCCCACACGCCCGCATGTGAAGAACAAGCCTTGGCATGGGTCTCCAAACCGGGAACATGTGCCCAACGTGGAGTCCAGAGCGCCAGTGCCCCACACCCACGCCTCACACCCATGCCTCGTGCGCATGCCTCGCACCAGTGTTTCTACCCACATCAGCCCGTGCGGGTTCAGCTGTCCCTTACGCTGCCAGCGTGCCTGCTGCTCCTTTTGACTTCTTTTTTACCAACTTGGGCTATAAATAGCCCCTCTTCTTCCCCATTTTTCCAAGCCCAACTTGGGGCTCCAAAACTCTAGTTCCCGCCCCCCCCCCCCCTTTTCTTCCATTTTCTTCTTCTTTCTTTGTAGATTTTTATTCTTTGTTATGGGTTTTGATTATCTAGGTTAGTTTTGTACTTGGGAGCAATTGAAGCTTCCACATCTATGTAGTAAGAACCTCTATTTCACTCTTTCTTGAAGCTTTTGTTATTTAGCATTCATGTTTTCCTAATGTGATGTTTTACTTCATTTATGCCATGGGTTGTTTGAAAATATGAAATTTTTGTATGATTGAAGTGTTAGGATGTTAGGAAGGTTGCAAATTTCTTATCTCATTTGACATGAAAATTCAAGAACATGGAATTAGAACTTCTTGTGTTTAATGTGTTGTGATTCTTGTTAGATAAGTATGTTAACATGGATTGAGTTCATATTTATCCTCTAGAAGCAATAAAAGGTTGAATCTTAAATGTGGTTTGTTTTAGGTTTGGCCTAATGAGTGTTTTGTTTGGTTAAATGGCTATATCTTTGGTAGATGGCTTGTTGTTATCAAATCTATGATTCTTCGTGTGAAATATCGTTGATGAAATACCTTTAGGCGTTGTTTGTCTAAAGTAATTGTCAACGAGGTTTGCAAAATGTCATTGTTTGCATTTTCAAATTACTCTTGAGGAGAAATGATTGTTGATATTCAAAATGGAAGTGATAGCATACCCCATAGGTAATGAATGTGATAGAATGAGTTAATGGTTCAATGATCTAAATTATATTTGGAAGTGGATATTAATTTCCCCCAAGGCTTTTTCATTAGTAGTTTTTATCTCTTTTTCTTAGTTGTTGCATGATTAGCATAGTCACTTGACTTTGCTAGTTATCTTATCTTTAATTTCATAACTTAGGACAAAACCAACCAACCCCCTCCCTCCTATTTACTTTATTATATATATATATATATATCTAGTCTAGTTTCCACCATATATGTTTAAACTCTTGAGAAAATCCATCTTCTTTGTGGACGGCATCGATTTCCACTATCTACTTAGTTGTAGTTAGTAAGCATTAAGGGCTTATAAATATTAACTTTGAGAGGTACGGTGATGACCTCCCAATTTTTTGTGCCGCTGTCGGGGAAGAAACGTTTATTTTTTAAGTGTTTGGCCATATTTGGTTGCTTATTAGCTAGTTGTTTTTTTTCCACTTCTTTGTGGTTGTTTTTCTTGGAGTAGGTATTGTATGAGTTCTTGGTGAATTTTTATTGAGAATCCTTGAAATATGATTCTGGACTTTTGAAAAAGAGAAAAATGAAAAAATGAAACATCTCTGATGTGCCCATTTTTACGGTTATATTAGGACCTGTAGAATTCACTTTTGTACACTTTTGCGCTCTAAATGTGGTATTTTTCCTTGAAATTCTCTACGGAGAGTTAAAAGCGACTTTTACGCTTTTATTACTTTTCTAGAGGATTTTGTGTGACAAGGCAATTTGTTTGAAGACTTTGAAGAATACCTTTGAAGATTTGAAGACTTGTATTTGAGCTTTTGAAGATTTGAAGAATTGAAGAAGTGAAGCGAAGAGGAGGATATGAAACAAAAAGGAGAGAGAAGAAATGGTGCTAGAACTAGAGTCCGTCGCGAGGTCATCGCGAGTCGCGACTCGCGATGGACAAACGGCTATAAATTCTTCTAGCTTTTTGTACTATAAATACTCACCTTATCATTTCCTCTTCAGAACACGAATCTAGCTTCTTCTTTCTGCGGTTTTTCTGGGTTCAAACCCTAATTTTTCTTTCTTTCTTTTCTTAGTTTTTGTAGGTCAATCATGTCTTTTAATTATCTAGCTTAGTTTTATCTTTGGAGCAATGGATTGAAGCTTCCATTTCTATGTAGTTAGAACCATATCTATCTATTTAATGCTTTTGCTATTGTGCATTTATTGAGCTTTAATTGTGAATTGTTAATGGCCTTAATGTTATTGGAAGCTTGAGTATATGAATTGCTTGTATTATTACTTGTTAGGGTTGGGAGAAAGTAGCTAATTATCCCCTCTTTTAATGTGGAATCAAAGAGCATGAATTAGAGCTTCTTAAATGATGAGTTAGAGCTTCTTAAATGGTTTTAATGTGGAATCCAAGACCACAAAGATATCACCACAATCCACTACCAAAAACCACCATCTAGGAGTACTACTAGTTATTTTTTATGAGTGTTAATCAAGACTTGCATAGTTATGAATTCGCAGTGGATGGTTCAAAGTTGCATATTGGGCGGAGTTCGAGAACATGGAGGAGAGAACAATCATTGGGAAGTGAGCATTCCCACCATCGGGAAGGACCACCAAGGTCTTAGTTGTGAGTATTTTTTCTTTCTCCATTATTTCTTTATCTTGTCCTTTTCAGATTGAGGACAATGTGAGTTTCAAGTGTGGGCAGGTGAAGAGAAATACATCTCATTGTACTGTATTGTAGTGTGCATATGCTCCACTTTGATTTTTTTTTTGAAAAAAAATGAAATGAAAAGAATTTCCATCTAAGTTGAAATTCCGAGAGAGCAACTTAGGCAAAAGTGGGAGGTCCGGATAGGTCGAAAACCCGAAAGGGCAACCTATGCAAAAATGAGAAGCCAAATGGTGTGGAAAAAGGTGAGTGTGAGCATTGAAAATGAAAAATGTGTGAAGGTAGGATGAAAACTCGAGAGGACTCCAAGGCAAAATAAGAGAAAAGAGAAGTTGAAAATTTGTGTTTCTCTTAATTTGTCTATTGGGTGGCTTTTTGGGTAGAATAAGTTAGTTTGACATTACATGTATACCTCACTTTTGTTATGGTTTGTTGGTTGTTTGGTTTATCTTAGGGTTTGGGATGTGAGAGCGTGAGAGATTCTTATGTCTTGGGGCTCGGATAATCTAGGAATACGATGTTGGATGGTTTGGGAAAACTTTGGCATGCTAGTTTACACATAGATCTTTACTTTTTCTTGTTTAACATCCCACATATTTTGATGATATCAGAAGATCAACTCACTTTCAACTGCTGCTAAGGAGGGATTTTTTTTTTTTAATAAGGAGGGATCTCTTGTTTCCTCACTTCAGAAAGGTTATTACAACATGCTAGTCCATTCATGTAATACACGGGGAATGAGGCTTCTGTTAAAGTTCTAGGTCTGATAGCATGGTTGTGGAATAAGAACTGTCTAGCCATTTTTAATAAGAACTCTGTGGCGAATGCAATTGCGAAACATCATTCTTCTCATAACCAGCCTCTTAACCTGCATAATTTGCCACCACAGATTAGGGGACTCATTTCCTTGGATATGCAGCAGGTTCCTCATATTAGAAGTATAAAATAGGGCTTTCAAAGGACATGATGCTGCTGATTGTTATTACATTTTTATGCAGATCTGTACACCACATGAACTGTACTCCTGCGGAACCAGTTTACATCGAAGTGGATGCTCACAGCCTCGCAGCAAACCTGTACAAGAACTTCATCACATTTTGTGACTTTTACACCACAACCTAGATGCTGCTAGTACTATTCAGCTCTAAGTTCTCTTTTTCTCTGATCTCCGAAAGATTCAAGTTCTCTTTTGGAATTCCTTGTGGTTGCCTGGCCAAAGGAGAGAATTAACACGAGGGGTGGAGATTCTCCCCTTTGGATCGCAACAACAAAACAGTTAGGATCTTCGTTGTATAGTCATCCGTAATTATAGTTAGTTCTTAGGACTTTTGGAGGCAACGATGCTGCCTCAATGGACACGAATCAAACTCTGGATGTAAAAATTGCTTTTGCGGTTATTCAAAAGGCCTGGGGAACCTAATATAAATCCCCCACCTTAGGGTGCTCATTATTTAAAAAAAAATTAATGAAATGGAAACACAATTCTTAAGATTCCATAACCAATTTAAATCTATCTAACTTCTTGTAATACACAGTTTGGTCAGTGTTATTGGTCTTTTGTAAACCCCAACTGGGGATTTAGCTGATTTTGGGGATCCACTAAATAACCCCACCTCATCAAACAATGAGGCTTCATAATTAAAATAATAATAATTAGTGTTCAGTAACTTAACAGAAAGTGCCCGTCTCTTAAAAGACGATTTTTCCAAAAGTTATGAAAATACTAAGATTTAAAATGTAAATTAGAAGAAATACAGATAAATTTTCAAGTTGCATTAATTGCGTCATAAAATTATAACTATTCCTAATTGCATAATACATTTTAATTTTACAACTCAAACCTTTTAACTTTTTATAATTTAACTTCAACCCATCTTTCCATATGCCTATTAAAAGACATTTTTTTCCCAATACTTTACCTAACATAAATGTTTAAATTACAAAATCCAACAAATGACAACTAATATACATATATCATCTTTTAATTGATGCATAATAACCCTATATCAAAACAAACAATTCTGATGAATATGATTTTAAAATTATTTATGAAACATCCAGTTATGTAAAGATTCGTTACATATCATAGGTACTATTACTCGATAAATTTCTTGTTATCTGTTACATAATAATCTTATTTAGCAAGTAACTAATTAGATATAGGTCAATTTTACTATCGTGAAGTAGTATTTGTAAGAATAGTATGGTTCTATCATAAAATCAAATGGCACTACCACAGAGACCCCCTGAAATTTGGTTTTACCAATTTTTGCAGTCCTTACTAGTATGTTCCAAAACTACTAATTTAACTAAGTGCATAATAAAATAAAACATAAAAAACACACGACTTGGTTACACAGTTCGGTGTAATCCACCTACATCTGCGGGGTCTGGCCCAGTTCAGAATGAATCCACTAATTAGAAAGATACAGTACAAAGTACAGTTTACAAAATACTTATCTTTTACTAATTATAACGTGTGAACTCTGCTAGCTCCCCTAGCTACCAATCCGCCTTGATCAAACTCCCTCTGATCTCGAACTCCGTCGACGCAAGATCTCCTCCTCCCGAGGAATTAAGGTTTATGATTCTGAACTTTGTGCAGCAGGTCAGATATGTTGGAACACAGTAATCTGACTCTTTGCAATTCTCGAAAGTCTCAAAAATCTGTATGCAGATTTTTGCTCTATTAAATCCGTGAGTATGCAGTCGCGTTGGTCCCAATTTATATCACGAACAGATTGGAATACTCCTTGATTCTCTCCACAATATTCCTATTCCAAATCTGCTTCTTGAAGCATATCCAAATCCCATAAATAAAGGGATTTACCTTATATTAATCTATCCCATATATTTTAATATATCACCTCCTTATAAGTAGGGATTTTTATAAATCAATTAGGCTTCCCACGCCTGATATACTTAGCCGAATATACGAATTCCATAAGTTACAAAATACTACAATATTCTGACTTCAATTTCCATAATACCTTGGCGTTAATATGCTACATACAGCATGTTCTAACATGGAAAGTTTTTTGGTTCAAAATAAGTTCACACAAACTGCCAATTAAATATGCACTGCAAATCTCTTGACTTTACAATCTCCCCTTTGGCATTTTTGTGGACCCATAACATTTTGGACATGTAATTCACAACAAAAAACTTTCAGCATCATACACATAGGCTTTCATCATAATACCAACTCTAAACAACAAAACAATACCAGAATTCCCATAAACATGAATGCCAAAATCTGAAAACCAGAAATCCAAGAAATCCAAAACCTAAATGTCATTACAGCCATATTGAACAAAATATTCCAAAATCTAAAATCCAAAATTACTCCTCCTGGGACCACACAGAGGCCAAAGGAAACAAAATCAGCAAAACAGTAGCAACCAGTATGCTCCCCCTGCATCAGACTTCCAACCGAGCCAAAAAAATTCAGGCTTCCAACCGAGCCTTCTCTGGCTCCAGAGTAGTTTTCTCTGCCTCCAGCGCAGCCATTTGAATAACAATGGCACCAAGTCTAGCATTTAGAACAATCAGTCTAGCCTCATTTTCTGCTGCTGCTGATGTAGAAGTCGATCCAGATGGACTCCATGGGAGATCATGCACATGCCTTAACCCAAATGTCTTCTTGTTTGGCCTCAGAAATTCTGTATCAATTACCACATCCGAGACCTTTCCTTTCACTTTGGCACTCTTGGCTAGTGCAGATATCAGCGCAGGATAAATAATGGCATCATTGACCTTGGGGGCAGTAGCTTGTCTGACCAAATGTTGCTGAATGAGGAGTCCAAGATTGACAGCCTTCTGTGTTCCAACACAGTATAGCAATTTGGCCATTTCCCTTGTCAATGCAGTGGTATTAGTTGAGGGCAACCAACAATGTACACCAACCTGATATAAACCAAAGAATCTCGAGGACAAGCAAGATGCTTGTGAATACCCCGTTGCTGGCCACTCAACCTTATACCCACCCGAGATAGTAGCTAATATTTGATCATCAGAAACTTCCAAATCTTCAGGAAAAACTCCCTCTATCTCTGGTGTCTTAAGACCCAATACTTTGTTAATCCTGGCAGCAGACACATCAATTATCTTCCCCCGCACGTAAACCCTTCCATATCATGGAGAACTTATCTCCAGATTTCCAGTCATGAGGTTAGAATATACCTCAAGTACAACCTGCCGATTGTACTGTAGTTGGACCGTGGCTGCAGTTGACATCCCAATTACTTTTAGATAGTCTGAGAAACCACTCTCCTTGTAAGCTTTTAAGTCCACGGGTCTTTCAGGGGTAAACTTCCTTTCAGAGAAAAACTCTCCCATTTCTTCTCCTTTTGAATCAAAATACAAGAAGGAAACTGTCTTACTTACAGCGAGGGGGAGGTAATATTTTCTTCTCCTTGCATTCCTGGCTTTTCTTGCTCCTTTTTGCTTGAGCAGAAACCTTAGCTTTAGCAGCCTTCCTCTTGCCTTTAGCTATCTAGTAAAATTCATCAAGCACCTCATCACTCGAGTATGCCAAATCAGGAATGTCCTGTGTTGGAACATTCCCTGAACCTTCAGCTTCATTCTTCTTCTCAAATTCCCTTTCAGACTGATCATTTTGATCCAAGTCCTCATCAGTTTCCTCATCACACTCAGCCACATCATTCTGGTTAGAAAAATCGTCATCAGGTGCCTCATCATTCAGATTACCATGCATATCACCATGATCTTCACCCCCAGATCAGCATCAGAATCCAAATCCATATCATCTTCCTGTTAACACTTCTGTGTTGGAACACTGTCCTCCTCATCACGATCTGACAGCTCAATTATAACAGGATTTCTTAATTCTTCCATTCTTTTAACAGAATTCAAGTCATAGAATCCAACCTGTAGTTTGTCTCCATACTTCACAACTTCCCTTCCAACCACTTCTCTTTCATTTATCTCTCTTAAAGAAACATAACTCGGCAAGGGAATACAACAATACACATAGAATCTGTCCTTTTCTCTGAATTCAACATATTTTCCAAGCAGAAATTGCACATTATAATTCTCAAGCCTCCTTATTCCACCTATATTACCCGTCACTAGCTCCTTAACCTTAACATTCAGATATTTTCCTTTTATGCTTTTAATCTTTGTTAAATCTATGGCAACTCTGTTTGCCTCTAGCCATTCAAAGATTTCATCCAAAACTCTTAACTTCTATGCCCATGAATTTCAAGGGAGAAGGACCAGGACCGGTTACCTTATGATTCTTCTTCTTGGCACCAGTGACATGTTCTTGTTTATTGGGTTCAACATCAGAGTCCCCATTCATTTTACCGTTTCCGGTCACCTCTTCCTTTTCCCCTTGTTCTTCAGCTTGACCAGATTCTACTTCAGATGCCTCTTCGACCTTAACTTGATCCGTGCTTACACCAACCTCATCTTGATTTTCTTTCAATACTAATTCTCTTCTAGTTCGGTCATCACATTGTTTATTCCCGTCGAGCAATACCAATTCAAAATTGGTTGAACATTGGTCTTCTTCCATATCTTCTAATGATTGGTTAATTTCTGGAACCTCTACTTCTTGTGTGGGAGTGTTTGGGATTGACATTCTCTAGCACAACGTTGTGGTGGAGAAAGATCGTGAAGAGAGAAAAAAATTTGGCAAAGATTCTAAGAATGCCAGAGCTACCAACTGTAGAAGGATACGAAGGGATTTTGGGCAATTTGAATTCAACTTTAACTCTTCAACTTTTCACCTCTTTTCCCTCAAAACACTTTTTAGATTTCCCAAGCTTATAATGATGATACTTTCTCCTCTTGTCAAATCAAGTTGTCATACCCGAAATAACTTCCAACATGCCATACGCACCATCTCCTATTTTTGTACAACTTTCTACCTTCCATTTTTTTTTCCGATTTTCTAAACAAAAATAACCAAACTATTTACAAGGGAAAAAATTATGGTAAAAATTACCTCAGATTTGACAAACACCTAAGTGTTGTCGAAGGCTTTCAAAAGAGGTGAAATACAACGGCTTTGTAAATATATCAGCAAATTGCTCGTGTGTTGGAACATAGACTACTTCCACTTCCTTCCTTTCAACCAGATCTCTAATAAAGTGATGTCGTATGTCAATGTGTTTGGTTCTCAAGTGCTAAACTGGATTCTTCAAAATATCAATAGCACTTGTGTTGTCACATACAATCTTTAAGGGGCCTTGATGAATTCCATAGTCTTTCAACATTTGTTTCATCCATAATAATTGTGCACAACAACTCCCTGCTGCAAGATACTCAGCTTCTGCAGTAGATAGAGAAATCAAGTTCTGTTTCTTGCTATACCAAGACACCAAATTTGTTCCAATAAAGAAACATCCACCTTTGTTACTTTTTCGATCATCGGCATTACCAGCCCAATCAGAATCACTGTACCCAATCAACTCTGAATCTTGACTCTTAGAATACCAAACACCATACTTAGAAGTCCCACTTATATATCGAATAACTCTTTTAAGTGCAGTGAGATGAGACTCCTTAGGATCAGCTTGAAATATTGCACATATCCCAACACTGAAACATATATCTGGTCTGCTTGCGGTTAAATACAATAAGCTTCCAATCATGCCTCTGTATAATTTTTGATCGACCGTAACTCCTTTTTCATCCTTCACCAATTTATCAGAAACACCCATAGGAGTTCGAACTGCTCGAGCACTACTCAGACCAAACTTCTTAACCAGATTCAAGGCATACTTACTTTGATTTATGAATAAACCATTCCTTCCTTGCTTGACTTGCAATCCCAGAAAGTAAGTGAGTTCTCCAACCATGCTCATTTCGCATTCAGCTTGCATAATGGTGACAAAGTCCTGTACCATAGATGGTGAAGTAGAACCAAATACTAAATCATCAACATAAATTTGAGCAATCAGAAACGTTGAAGCCTTGTCAAGCACGAACAAAGTTCGATCTACCCCTCCCCCCCCCTCGACGATAACCTTTCTGAAGAAGAAAGGTAGTAAGTCGTTCATACCATGCCCTGGATGCTCGCTTTAGTCCATATAAAGCCTTCTTAAGGCGATATACATGATGTGGATAGTGAAGATCTTCAAATCATTTAGGTTGTTCCACATATACTTCTTCATTCACCACTCCATTTAGAAAAGCACTCTTGACATCCATTTGATACAAAGTAAAGTTCATAGAGTAGGCAATAGCAAGTAAAATTCGGATAGATTCTAACCTAGCGACCGGCGTGAATATTTCATCGAAGTCAACACCTTCCACTTGTGTATATCCTTGAGCGACAAGTCTGGCTTTGTTTCGAGTGACTAAGCCATTCGCATCTGATTTATTCTTGAAGATCCACTTCGTACCAATGAAATTAATGCCTTTGGGGCGAGGAGTAAGGTACCAAACATCATTTTGTGTAAACTGACCAAGTTCATCTTGCATTGCAGCAATCCAATACTCATCAAGTAAGGCTTCTTTGTAGTTCTTGGGTTCAATGAGAGAGACAAAGCAATGTAATCCAGCTAGCCATCGGTAATCAACTTGAGGCACCGATCGAGTACTTCTCATGGTGGATCCAGGTTGGTCATGTGTTGGAACATAGGAGTCGGTAGTGGGGGACGATATTTCAACATACTCAGCTTCGACAGTTTCAGTACTCATCTGCTTAGAAGTGCCAGTAGGCGGACGAGATTCAGTTTCAACCAATGGAGCTGCCTTGTCAGGTTGATGCAGTTGTGTTGGAACATGAGAGTTACCAGGTTCTTCTTCGACAGCATTAGACTTTTGTTCTTCCTCCGAATCATCCACAATAACATTTATGGATTCCATGAGAGTGTTAGTTCGATGATTAAAAAACTCTATAGGCACGGCTGTTGATAGAATACCCGAGAAAAATTCTTGTATCACTCCGATTGTCAAATTTTGCCAACTGTTCTCTATCTCTGAGAATATAGCATTTGCTTCCAAACACATGAAAATATGAAACATTTGGTTTCCTACCCTTCCAAATCTCGTAGGATGTCTTGCTGGTGAATGGTCGAAGATACACTCGATTGATTGTATAACATGCTGTATTGACCGCTTCTGCCCACCATTTCTTATGAATATCTTTCTCCGCCAACACAAAGCGAGCCATCTCCTGCAAGGTTCTGTTCTTACGTTCTACAATACCATTCTGCTGAGGGGTGATGGGAGCCAAAAATTCATGTTGGATTCCAAGCTCATCACAGAAATCACTGAATTGTGCATTCTCAAATTCTCTACCATGATCACTTCGAATTCGAATTATCTTCCCTACTGGACCCCCCTTTTGAGTTTGTAACTTCACTACAAGGTTTCTAAATACTTCTAACGTATCAGACTTTTCTTTCAAAAAGGCTACCCATGTAAATCTGGAGAAATCATCAACACATACAAAGATATATTTCTTTCCCCCTATACTAGGTGTATTGACTGGACCCATCAAATCCATATGCAATAATTCCAGATTTCTAGATGTAGTAATATACTGAACTGAAGAGTGAGGAGATTGAATTTGTTTACCTTGTTGACATGGCCCACATACAATTCCTTCCTTGCTGGTTAAGGTAGGCATTCCTCGTACAGCTTTCACATTTGTGATTTTCACCAATGTTTTATAATTGATGTGGCCAAGCTTCATGTGCCACAGAACTCCTTCATCTTGCTTCGAAATCATGCACCTAACTCTTTGTTCCAGCAGATAGCAATTGTCTGAGGATCTTATTCCTGAAAGAACCTTGTTTTCTCCATGCTTTACTATACATATGTCCTTCTGGAATTCCACCACCATATTGTCGTCACACAGCTGGCTTATACTTAACAAGTTTGCCTTTAGATCTTCAACAAATAATACACTTGTGAATACTGGAAAACCTTCAATTCTCAATTCGCCTTTTCCAATTACTCTGCTTTTCTTTCCATCACCAAAGGTTACATATCTGCCATCATATGGAGTAATATTCGTGAGATATTCTGGAGTGCCAGTCATGTGGCGAGAACACCTGCTATCAAAGTACCACAAATCTCTGGAATAAGCTGTGAGAGAAGTGTGTGCCACCAGACACATGCTAGATCTTTTAACAATCCATACCTTTCTAATCGATTTTACTTTCTAGATATTGCCTATGTTGGAACATGGCAGAGGTTGTCGTCCTATCATTTGATCTCTGATCAGTCTTCTGCACTGCTTTTCAGCATGTCCTTGATACATACAGTATCTACAAATGAGTGGATTTCTTTGATGAGGCATACCATACTTCCATTTCACTTCTCGGATCTTAGCCTTGAGGGTTACTGAATTTTCATGTGGTTCAGTCTTGGGTACATTCCCATATCCAATCCCATTTTGATCACCAAAGTTTCTTCCTATATCCAGAATATCATCAAGCTTTGCCTTTCCGGAATTTAATTTGGAAATAGTTGCTTCAGACATCTCGGCCCTCTTGATTGCTGCTATCAGTTTTCCATTCAGTTCTTCATTAATCTTTTCAAGTTCTGCAACCGTGAATCGTAATTCTCTTTCACTTTCTATTAACTTCCTTTTTTCTTCGTTCAGCTCTTTTTTGTGTCGGCTACTTGGACCCACATAGCATACATTTTTTCAAAGGTACTGTAGATATCTTCATCACTTACAGATAGATCATCATCTTCATTGTTGTGTGCATAATCCAGATCTATGTTGGAACATACAGCTTTACCTTTGTTCAGTGTGTTGGAACATCCATCCTCCGATGTATCATGAACCTTTGCTCCAAACTCTACGTAGTTACTGGTAAGCTCCTCTCCGTCCTTCTCGTCTCCTTCATCTTCACTCCAAGAGGTGACATATAAGTTTCCTTGTTTCTTACGGGTGTTAGCACATTCAGCCTGAATATTACCATATCCTTCACATTCTCTGCATTGAATTCGTCCAGCTTGTTATGGTTCATTGTTTTGATTTCTCAAGAACTGCTGATTTCCTTGTTCAAATCTCATTCCACGATTATTACCCGAGTCTTGTTGTCTTTGTCTATTTCTGCCAAACCTTTCCTGAGATTTCTTGTTGACCACCTTCTTTAGCATTCTCGAGAAATTCTTCGTGATAAGTGCAAGTTTTTCAATCTCATCATCACTGTCAGACTCGTGATTGTCCTTTGATGAAGACATTTTGAACGCCAATTCCTTAGAGACCCTTTTTGTAGCTTGTTGGAATGTCATCTCATATGTCTGTAACGAACCCATTAGTTCATCTAGGCTCATGGTGGCTACGTCTCTTGCTTCTTCTATTGCTGCTACTTTGATTGCAAATCATTTGGGAAGTGATCTCAAGGGCTTTTTCACCAGCTTTGTTTCTTTGTAAACCTTTCCAAGTTGATATGCCATAATGGAGATGTCCCTGAGTTTTCCATTGAATATAGAAATAGTGTCATCCTCCTCCATTTTAAGTTCCTCGAACTTAGTGGCCAGCATCTATAGTTTAGATTCAAGAACTCGACTGGTTCCTTCGTGAACAGTTTGTAGAATATCCCATGATTTCTTTGCTTGATGACATGTAGAGATAAGTTTGAACTGATTTTCTTCAACTGCAGTGAAGATTGCATTAAGTGCCTTCAAATTTGCCAGAGATTCTTCGAGGCCATCTGAAGTCCATCTAGCTTTATCTTTGGGTTTCTGCTTCCTTTGACTTGACTCTCCTTCTACCGCCTTAGAACTTGTATCAGCATCTTCTGTAGGGTGATTCCATTCATTCTCAACATAGAACCATGCAAGTTCATCTAGTGAATTGATGAAGACTCTCACGCATGCCTTCCAATAGTTGTAGTTGTTGCCTTCCAACAGGGGTGGTCGAGAGACTGAAGCTCCTTCTCTTATCGCCATGGTAAAAACCGGATCTCACTTTCCTTGAAACAACCAAGGGAATGACAAGTGACCAAGCTCTGATACCAATTGAAATTTGGTTTTACCAATTTTTGTAGTCCTTACTAGTATGTTCCAACCCTACTAATTTAACCAAGTGCATAATAAATTAAAACATAAAAAACACATGACTTCGTTACGTAGTTCGGTGTAATCCACCTACATCTGCGGGGCCTAGCCCAGTTCAGAATGAATCCACTAATTAGAAAGATACAGTGCAGAGTACAGTTTACAAAATACTTATCTTTTACTAATTATAACATGTGAACTCTGCTAGCTACCAATCCACCTTGATCAAACTCCCTCTGATCTCGAACTCTGTCGACGCAGGATCTCCTCCTCCCGAGGAATTAAGGTTTATGATTCTGAACTTTGTGCAGCAGGTCAGGTATGTTGGAACACAATAATCTGACTCTTTGCAATTCTCGAAAGTCTCAAAAATCTGTATGCAGATTTTTGCTCTATTAAATCCGTGAGTATGCAGTCGCGTTGGTCCCAATTTATATCACGAACAGATTGGAATACTCCTTGATTCTCTCCACAATATTCCTATTCCAAATCTGCTTCTTGAAGCATATCCAAATCCCATAAATAAAGGGATTTACCTTATATTAATCTATCCCATATATTTTAATATATCACCTCCTTATAAGTAGGGATTTTTATAAATCAATTATGCTTCCCACGCCTGATATACTTAGCCGAATATACGAATTCCATAAGTTACAAAATAATACAATACTGTGACTTCGATTTCCATAATTCCTTGGCATTAATATGCTCCATACAGCATGTTCCAACATGGAAAGTTTTTCGGTTCAAAATAAGTTTACACAAACTGCCAATTAAATATGCACTGCAAACTCTTGACTTTACACCCCCTTCTAGCATCGGTTTTTTAGCACCAGTTTTTAAAACCGGTGCTAAAAATCTAATAGCACGGGGTTTTTTAAATTTTAACACCGGTTTTTAAAACGGTGTTAATTTAACACCGGTTTTTAAATTTTAACACTGAATATTTAAAAATTGGTGCAAAATTTTACAATAGCACCGGTTTTGGAATAAATTAGCACCGGTTTTTAAAAATCGGTGCTAAAAATTTGAACATTTCACTTTTCCACCAAAGAAATAGTCAAAAAATTTAAAATAGGACCGGTTTTGGAAATATTAGCACCAATTTTTAAAAACCGGTGCTAAATATTTGTAAAATTCTATCTTCCTGCCAAAAGATTTAAAATAGCACCAGTTTAGTAAAATATAGCACCGATTTTAATAATCAGTGCTAAAAATTAAAAAATAGCAGCGGAATTTGCAAAAATTAGCACCGACTTTAAAAACCGGTGCTAGAAATTATAACTTAGCACCAGTTTTTTGTAAAATATAGCACCGATTTTAAAAACCGGTGCTAAAATTAAAAAATAGCCATGGTTTTTTAAAATATAGCACCGGTTTTTAAAAACCAGTGCTAAAAATTTTCAATACCCATTTTCCCGCCTAAGAAATAACCCAAAATTTTAAAATAGCACCGGTTTTGGAAATATTAACACCGATTTTAAAAATTGGTGCTAAAAATGAAAAAATAGCACTGGCTTTGGAAGAAAATCGCACCGGTTTAAACTGGTGCTAAAAAATTTTTAAATTTTAAATTTCTCCACCAAAGAAATTGGCAAAAACAATTTCCGGCCAAAGAAATCGCCAAAATTTCAATACTAATTTTTCCGCCAAAGAAATAGCCCAAAATTTAAAAATAGCACCGGCTTTGGAAAAATTAGCACCGGTTTTAAAAACCCGTGCTAAAAATGAAAAAATAGCACCGGTTTAAACCGGTACTAAAAATTTTAAATTTTTAAAATTTTCCCACCAAAGAAATTGGTAAAATAAAAATTCCCGCCAAAGAAATCGCCAAATTTATTTAAAATAGCACCGGTTTTGCAAAAAATAGTACCGGTTTCAAAAATCGGTGCTAAAAATTTTGAATGCCCATTTTCCCACCCAAGAAAGAGTCCAAAATTTTTAAATAATACCGGTTTTGGAAAATTTAGCACCGGTTTTGGAAGAAAATAGCACCGGTGTAAACCGGTGCTAAAGTTTTTAAATTTTCCCGCCAAAAATTGCCAAAAATATTTTCCCGCCAAAGAAATCGCCAGAAAAATTTTAAAATAGCACCGGTTTTTGAAATATTAGCACCGATTTTAAAAATCGGAGCTAAAAATGGAAAAATAGCAGTGGTTTTGGAAGAAAATAGCACCAGTTTAAACCGGTGCTAAAAAATTTTTAATTTTTCCTGCCAAAAAAATTTCCCTCCCAAAGAAATTGCCAAAAACTTTTAAATATTTGTCGAAATTTTTTAAAGTTCATTATTTCCGTCAAAGAATTCAAAAAAATTGCAAAAAATTTCAAATAATCTTCGCAGAAATTTCATGAGGTTGAAGTACGCAGCCGCTCTAAGCTATTTTTTTAACTTTCAAAATCGTCCACTTCTTTTGTTGACTTTAACTAGTGACTAAGTTAAGTTAAATTAATCAACTATCAACCTTTACTTACCTCATATGTACAAATAAGAACTAAATTTGTTTAAATTAGCACCGGTTGATTTAGTATACTCCCTCCATCCTGGATTAAATTGCACAAGATCAAAGATTCAGTCAAACTAAGAAACTTTTGACTACATATTTGAATAGATATATAAACAATCGTTCAAACTAATTAATGGTCAAATTTTATTTGAATTAGTATATAATAAATACTAATAAAAATGTTTGACTTTGTCTAATCAACGGCCAAAGCTTACTTGACTTTCTATAGTGATTAAGTTAACTTTAACTAATCAACGATAAAACTTTATTGACTCTCTCTCTGTATAGAAACACTAGTGACTAAAAGCTTTTACTTGACTTTTGAAAAGGAGAGCTGTGAGGCAAAAATAGGGTGCAGCCCTGCACTGTTCATCGTGTTAGGTTTTCGCCGGGTCTCTCTTCCACAGCTCCCCTTCTCCAGCGAGGAGCCCGACATTATTGTTGGGCTCCTCGCTGGGAGTGTTTCCATGTATGGTTTGCCTTGGTTGTGGATGAATTGAATTCGGGATCTGGGTCCCCGTTATACAAAAGAAAGCTTGACCCTTGAACTCTTGGAGGAAGATCCGCAGTCCGAACGTGGATTTGGAAAACCCATAGCCTCTTTAAGGGTTTTCTGGGATGAAGACTTGCTCTTCGATCTTCAAGCTAGGAGCTTTTGGGTTCTTGAAGTTCGAATATCGGACTTTTCGAACTGGAATTCGAAGACCCATGGATTTATGATGGGTTTTAATGGAAGAGGACCTGCCCACCGGTCCTGATGAGTGGAATTTTTATGCCGGATGAGGAAGACCCGTACCCGATGCAAACATGGAGAGCTTGGCGAACACACATGTAAGTCTTGCACTATATAAATTTGTGTGGACTTTAATGAATGAATTTCTTGTGCGGATTCTCTGGGGATTTAGTTGTGCAAATATTTGAAGAGGAACTTGTCGTCTGGGAAGCTGTTTGGTTTCATTTAGTGCTATTTGTATAGAGATTATTTTTTGTGAGGCCTCGTATGGAAAGAAGTAATTCGTACGCTAAACCCGTGGGGATTACGGTGGTACTCTGTTTTGAGTAGTTTTGCTGGGAACGGGAGAAGCTTTGCATATCTAATTTTGTAGAATGTGTGGATTGCCGATGCATGTTGGGAAGGTATGGTAGGAAAAGAATGGTTGTTTATGAGAATCTGTGCAAGTTAGTGCGCCACTCCTACTGAAAGTGGCCTGTAAATATGATGTTCATAGGAGATTAAAATTAATGAAGGGTCTCAGGCATGGAAATTGTTAGCATTACAGTCAGTTCTAATCGATTCGGGTAAACTTATGCTCAAATCTCGAGCCCGAATGGCCTAGCTTGTGACCAAACCCCGGCCTTGTCCCCCGGCCTTGCTAGTGCCCAGATCCCAGTCACCTTTAGGCCTTGCTTGTGTTCAAAACCTGGGCAACCTCCGGCCTTGCAAGTGATCAAAACCCGGCCTGCCCGCCCGGCCTTGCTCCCAAAAACCCACTCAGCCTTGCTCGTGCTCAGAACCCAGAAAATATCGACCTTATTTACTCGAATTCAAATTGGAGCTTAGACCAATAGGCTACCCAAACTGATTCAGGGGACCTTGTGTTCAAACCCCGGGCACCCGACCGGTCTAGCTTGTGTTCAAAACTCGGACTAATCATCCGGCCTCACTAATGCTTAGAACCCGGCCATCTTCCAGCCAAGTGTGTGTTCAAATCCTGGGAAACCTCCGGCCTTGCAAGTGAACAGAACCCGGTTCTTTTCCCGACCTTGCTTGTGCTCAGAACCCGGTAAACTCTCAGCCTCGCTTGTGTTTAGAACCCGGACAACCCCTGGCCTTGTGTTCCCTAACCTAGTCTGCACTTAGACGCTCTATGCTAAAAACACTGATTTAAAATTTTCTCTCACTCATGAACATTCATACGGTTCGGATTCATCATAGATGCCATGAGATGTTTCACTGTGTGTTGGTTGGTCCGGTGGCCGGCCATGGTGGATTGTTTTAATTGGAATCATAAAGAATAGCATTCTCAATTTGTTGGCCCTGTTTCTCAGTTTCATAAGAATTCCCGGAAGAAAAGGAACGGAAGAGCAGATTCTCGTAATTGGTAGTTTTCTCAATTTTTTCCCAGATTCCGGTGACTCAACAATGCCGAAAAATATAGTCCGGCAATCACATCTATCAGTTGGCAGTGGAACCTCGAACAGTATGCTGAACAGTAACCCTTCGAGGGATGGAGGTTCGAGTACTCGAAGGGAAGTTGAAGGTTGGAAGGATGGTCTAAGTGCTGAAGGAGTTTTTGATGGATTCGAGTGCTGAAGGCATTCGAGTGCTGGATATGCTCGAAAATTTGAGGATGGTTCGAGGAGAGATGGATTGAGGTATTCGAGTTTAAGGATTGGTTCGAGGATGGAAGGATTAAGCTGAAGGTGTTCTTGGGCTCATTGGGGGCATTCAAGGGCTGAAGGTGTTCTTCTGCTCTGTCCTTGAGGTGGTCCTAGTGGTGCTCGAGATCTCGAGGGGGAAATTCGTGTGTTAGAAGCTTTCGGGTGCACCGGGGAGGCACTCAAGGGCTGAAGGTGTTCGAGTGCTTTGTCCTCGAGGTGGTGCTGGTGGTGCTCGAGTACTCGAGTACTCGAGGTAGCTATTCGAGTGTCGTAAGCTCCTGAGTGCTTATGGGGGGGCATTCGAGGGCTGAAGGTGTTCGAGTGCTCTGTCCTCGAGGGGGGACTCGTGAAGAAACCTCGAGGGATGGCTACTATTGGATTGAAAAAAAAACCCCAGTAGCTTCTCCCCAGATGGTTGAAAGGATTTCCCATGGCAGCAGCATGGCCATGTAGGTTGGGTAGGGTCAAACTTCTCGGTCTCTTATTCCTAGGAGGTCTATCCGCGGGGAACACTTGGGAGCACAATGGACTACGGTTAAACTGCTCCCAACCCCAGAGAAAAAGCCTCGGCCCTTATCCAGAGACTGTTATCAAAGGCCAATAACACCTCTTTATCTTCATCTTAGAGGTGTACATGGCAGAAGCGGTGTGCAAGCCCTTTTAGGAGGACAGGTCATACTACTTCACTCATTGGAAGACCGAGACCACTCTTGGAGTTGAAGACACCCGTGGGGAGCAAACCACGGCACAAGAGCCGGTTCACACCACCGGTAGCATGGATGTAACATGGAGCGAGGAGGCTAGTTAGTTTGTTCTCCTACCCCTCTGTTTTTTCAGGGATGGCTTATACAGGCCCCGGTCACCACGAAGGGACTCTGTTGAAGGGATGGCTCATACAGGCCCCGGTCACCATGACGGGTTGTAAGATTTTCCATGGATGGTTCCCCACAGGCCCCGGTTATCACGATGAGACTATCTTCTTTTGGTCACCTGGTTGCAACATTTAGATCAAGGGTAGTATTTTAGGTAACATGCACTAATGGAGTGGGCCAATATCCCCACTCCCGTACATTCCCACGGCATTTTTTGGGGCCACCTGATTGTACCATCTAGATCAGGGGTAGTTTAGTAGGTTTCATAGTATAACGGGAGTGGGACAATGTTCCCACTCCCGTACATCTCACGGTTTCTTTTTATTTACCATTACCTTCGACTAGTGACTAAAAGCTGAGGGCGAGGGCGAAAATAGGGTGCAGCCATGCACTATTCATCGTGTTCGATTTTTGCCATGTTTCTCTTCTGCAGCTCTTCTTCTACGACGAGGAGTCCGACATCAATGTTGGGCTCCTCGCCGGGAATATTTTAATGTAGGGTTTACTTCAGTTTTCGAAGTTATGAATTCTAGATCTGGGTTTCCTTTTGAAGCTATGAAGTTCGTATCTCGCAATTTTGGGAAAAGATCTCACTTTTGATCTTGGATTCTGAAAACCCATACCTCAAATATGGGTTTTCTTGGAGGAAGAAATGCTTCTCGATCTTGAAGAGCGGAAATTTATGGATGAGCATTAAGGCGCATCAAAGAGACGGAAGGATTCTGTCGAATCTTGGATTTCTGGAGGAGAACGTGCTTCCTCAAACTTGGAGGAGGAGGATTTACAGTTCAGACCATGACCCAGACACAAATCCAATGCAACTTTGGGTTAACCACAATCTGGGTTGCTGACAAATAGTGTTTGGCGAAAATCTATCACTGCACAAGTAAGTTTTCAACCTTCCATTGATAGATCCGATCCGGACAAGTGACGAAATTGAACTTGTATTTTCTGAATTTGTGTGGATTTGTGTGGACTGTTGTGGTAGGGTGTGGCATGGATAGATGGGATGTTTATGAGAATCTGCGTGGGTATGAAAGTGGATTGTCAATATGATGTTCATAGGGGATAAATATTATTGACGGTTCTCACGCATAGAAGTTATTAGCACCGGTGTGAATTCTGATCTGATTTGGGTAAACTTGTGTTCAAATCTCGAGCCCCGGCCGACCTAGCTTGTGTCCAAACCCCGACCTTGTCACCCGGCCTTGCTAGTGCCCAGAACCAGATCACCATCCAGCCTTGCTTGTGTCCAAAACCTAGGAAACTTATGGCCTTGCAAGTGTTCAAACCCCAGTCTGCCCACCCGGCCTCACTCCCGGTAACTCACCCAGCCTTGCTTGTGCTCAGAACCGAGACAATGCTCGACCTTGTTTACCCGATTTAATTGTAACTTACACCAATAGGCTACCTCAACTGATTCAGGAGAACTTGTGTTCAAACCCCGGACACCCGATCGGCCTAGCTTGTGTTCAAATCCTGGACTGGTCATCCGGCCTCGCTAGTGCTCAGAACCCAGCCACCTTCCGGCCAAGTGCGTGTTCAAAACCTGAGAAACCTCCGGCCTTGCAAGTGAACAGAAGCTGGTACCTTTCACGGCCTTGCTTGTGATCAGAACCCGGTAAAATCTCAGCCTCGCTTGTGCTCAGAACCCGGACATCGCTCGGCCTTGTTTTATCAGAACTAGTTGGTACTTAAACACTCTATGCTGAGAACGTGGATTTAAATTTTTCTCACTCATGAACATTCATACGGTGATCTTCATTCTGGGTGTACTAGAATACTATAGGGGGAAGATGCACATACTTTGGGGCTATTCGGAGTCATCATAGATGTTATGAGATGTTTCACTGTGTGTTGGTTGGATCTAGCCGATTAGCGGTCGGCCATGGTGGATTGTTTTAATCGGAATCATCAAGAATGGTACTCCCACATTTTGGCCTAGCTCCTCAGTTTCATAAAAATCCCCGGAAGAAGAGGAATGGAAGAGCAGATTCTCGTAATTGGTGGTGTTCTCAATCTGCCTAGATTCCGGTGACTCAGCAACGCCGGTAAAATATGGTTCGACAACCCATCTAGTAGCTGGAAATGGCAACTCGAATGGTATGCAGGAGAGTAACCCCTTGAGGGGTGGAGGTTCGAGTACTTGAAGGGAAGTTGAGAGATGGTTCGAGGATGGAAGGATGGTTCGAGGGCTGAAGGAGATCTCGACTTAAATGGGGTTCGAATCCTGGAGGATTCGAGATCTCAGGGGTGGTTCAAGGATTTATGGATTGAAGTATACGAGTGCTGGAAGTGCTCAAGTACTCGAGGGGGCCATTCGAGTGTTGGAAACTTTAGAGTGCTCGATGGGGGGCATTCGAGGGTTGAAGGTGTTCGAGTGCTTTGCCCTCGAGGGGGGAATAGTGCAGTACCCTCGAGGGATGGCCTCTTTACCCTCGAGGGGTGATTCGTATTCGAGGGATGGCTACTGCTAAAAAAATATTTATGGAAATGTGGAGAGTTTCAACCTCCCCTTTTGGGCTGAAATTGTGGATCATGGGTGAGGGAGTTCTCATTTTCCCTATCTAGTGAGGTGTAACCTTTCATCATTTGGTTGCACAACTACTTGAATTGGGTAGTGGATTAATTAATTAGCGTACGCGAAATTAATTAACCCATTGCTAGTTGAGATACTTGGATTTGACGGTTGAGTGATTTGCCTGCGCTACACTGAAAAGTGTAAAATGGCATAGGGCTGTCCATTTTTCAAAAATGGAGAGAACGGTTACAAAACCGTTATGCGGGGTGTGCGCGGTAGAAGTCTTGCCCGGTCTCTTATCATTAGGAGATCTATCTGCAGGGAGCAACTGGCAGTCAACTAGCTCCCATCTCCAAAGAAAAAAACCTCAACACCCACATAGAGATCGTTACCGAAGGCCAATAACACCCCTTTATCTTCATCTTAGGGGTGTACATGGTAGAAGCGGTGTACCAGCTCCACCCGGAGAGGACACATTGATTCATTCATTGGAAGGCCGAGATCACTCTCGGTTTCGAAGGCCGTCGCCGCACTAGCGATGGTTGGGATTACACCTGTGGGGAACAAACCATGGGTAAAGAGCCGGTTACCACTCCCGGTTGGATGGAGGTTCCATAGAGGAGGGGCTAGTGAGTTTGTTCTCATGCCCTTCTGTTCTTTTTTCTTTTGGTCACCTGGTTGTAACATTTAGATCAGGGGTACTATTTTAGGTAACATATATAAAGGGAGTGGGCTAATGTCCTCACTCCCGTTTATTCCCACGGCATTTTGTTTGGGCCACCTGATTGTACCACCTAGATCAGGGGTAGTTTAGTAGGTTTCATTGTATCACGGGAGTGGGGCAATGTTCCCACTCCCGTAGACTCTCACGGTTTCTTTTTATTTACCATTACCTTCGACAAGTGACTAAGCTGAATTTAACTAATCAACGATCAAACTTTACTCGACTTTTAATATATAAACACTAATAACTAAATTGACTTTGACTAATTAATGGTCAAACCTTACTTTGCGCAGTATATAATAAATAAAAATAAAAATGTTTGACTTTGTCTAATCAACGGTCAAACCTTACTTGACTTTCAATAAATAAACACTAATAATATGTTTGACTTTAACTAATTAACGGTCAAACTTTATTTGAATTAGTATATAATAAATACTAATAACTAGATTGACACTGACTAATCAACGGTCAATCCTTACTTGACTTTCAATATATAAACACTAATAACTAGGTTGACTTTAACTAATTAACGGTCAAACTTTATTTGAATTAGTAAATAATAAATACTAATAACTAGGTTAACTTTGACTAATCAACGGTCAATCCTTACTTGACTTTCAATATATAAACACTAATAACTAGGCTGACTTTAACTAATGAACAGTCAAACTTTATTTGAATTAGTATATAATAAATACCAATAACTAGGTTGACTTTGTCTAATCAACGGTCAAACCTGCCTTGACTTTCCTTAAATGAACACTAATAACAAAGTTGACTTTAAGTAATTAACGGTCAAACTTTATTTGAATTAGTATATAATAAACACTAATAACTAGGTTGATATAATAAATACTAATAACTAGGTTGACTTCAATTAATTAAAGGTCAAACTGTACTTGACTTTGAATATATAAACACTAATAACTAGATTAATTTTCACTAATCAACAGTCAAACCTTACTTGACTTTCAATATATAAACACTTATAACTAGGTTGACTTTGGCTAATCAACGGTCAAACTTTACTCGACTTTCCATATATAAACACTCTAACAAGGTTGACTTTGTCTAATCAACGGTCAAACTTTACTTGACTTTCAATATATAAACAGTAATAACAAAGTTGACTTTAACTAATCAACGGTCAAACTCTACTCGACTCTCAATTTATAAACATTGATAACTATGTTGACTTTGTTTAAACAACGGTCAAACTTTACTTGAGTTTCAATAAATAAACACTAATAACAAAGTTGACTTTAACTAATTAACGGTAAGAATTTATTTGAATTAGTATATAATAAATACTAATAAAAATGTTTGACTTGACTAATCAATGGTCAACCCTTACTTGACTTTCAATATATAAACACTAATAACTAAGTTGATTTTAACTAATTAACTGTCAAACTTTATTTGATTTTAGCTAATGAAAACTATAATGGACTCAAACTCATAATCTTGGCCCAAACTCCATGTCCTCATTTCATACACTTAGCCTTCCTTCTCCCTTGCCCTAATTACATACACTTAGCCTTCCTTCTCCCTTGCCCCAATTTCATTCGATAAAACCCTGGATGCAACTCTCCCACACCCACCGTCCCTCCGCCTCTTCTGGTTTTCTCCGCCAATCAGCCATCGGTCACACATCATCTGAAGAAGTTGACGGAAGGGCACCGGCGCCGATGAGGGAGGCAATCTTCCCGATCGTCTTCCCGGTGAAGGACCCCTTCGCCCGCGCCTGGACTCCACCATTACCCGCGCTTGGAATCCTCCTTCCTCCACCACCATCTCCCTGCTACAGAGACTCCACCACCGCGGTGGAGGGGCTTGCATAACCGCTTTGGAATGTTCCTCGTTTCTTTGACCAAGGTATTCGGTTATCCCCTCTCTTATTGTCCTTAATTTCAGTTTTCTCATGCGAAAAGCCCAGCCGGATTTAAGGAAAAAGTGACAATTTCTAACGAAAATGAAAAATGTAACCGTGGAATGAACATTGTGCCATATTTTCTTTTATTTGTTGTCCGCATTAGCTCTGTATTTTTTGTAGTTGATGAAATAGTCTTGTTTTCTGAGAAATAAGTTATGCTGTTAGTGTTGTGCATAACTTTGCCGAGTGGGTTGCTTTTGTGAAAATGCTTTGATGGGCTGACTTTTTTTTTTAATATGATGGTATTTTTGTGATGAAATGTAGTCATGCGATCATTTTTTGGAGCCAAAGACGAAGGCAGAGCTTGCATTTGTGGATCGCCGGAGCAGCTCGTAGTGGTGCCTGGCGTTTGTGGTTCATCGGAGCAACTTGCAATGTTGGGTCTCGCAGCTCTGGTCAAATTTTAATTAAATTCAATTAATTTGTAGTGATTAAATTCAAATAATTTGTGTGAGCACTAGCGTTTTTAAGGCATTATTTGACTGTTGAATTGTACTTGTAAATTTATTTTACATATTAGATGATGATTCTTAATTCTGAGACATGCTCTTAACATTTTCTATTGTCCTATCTCGTTTAAATAATATTCCTGTTCGTCTTACGAATTAAACGTATGTACCTTGTTTACTGGAAACTATGAAACTGTATTTGCTTAGTCTACAGGGGAAATGGGTGTCTAGATATGGAATACTTCACATTTTCATCGAGCATATGTAGCCGATCACCTGAGATCTACATCTCTAGTTATAAGCCATGCATGTTAGTTTCTAGTTAATTTGAATGATACCTTCTAATCATCTAGTATTAGTCTCAAGAGGGGTTTCTCTTCCTTGTTGAGGTATGATGCAATGGTTAGAGGTGATGAGAGAATTTTTTTGGAAACAAAAGAAAGTTGACTAGCAGATAAATAGTTAGTTTAAGAAGCCTGATTGCGCATTGTACGTCATGATTGCGCATTGTGTTCTCCTCTGGTTCGCTGCTCTCCACAATTTTGTCTGGTCTTCTCTTCAGGTATCCTAACTCCTAAGCGCGCACGCATGTTTTCTGTGTGTGTGTGTGTGTTGAAATTTTTATGCTAGTTTGTTGTTCTAATTACTTAGCTGAGAAGCTTTAGAATACTGTGGCATTTGCAACTGCTGTGTCTGGTGTAGCTTATCTGGAAGAATATGATTGTTTAAGTAGCTGCAGCATCGGATGATAACTCAAAATATCATTAGTTTGTATTTTTCAGTTGTGTGATTTGATCTTCTAATTTAGTTATTAAAACTCCTTGTTACAGAATTATTGCATTGTTGCTCTTATTTGCGCAAGGTGGATAAACAAGTCTTTCCATGGGTGTTTCCTTATACAATTGTCTTCAACGCTACTCTTCAACTTTCTTGAACACTGCTTGCTACGAAGCAATTCACTTTTTGTAATCGATGTAGCTACCTTGGTTATAAGCACTTTTTTTATATTTGTGTAGATTGATACGAGTTATTTTTAGCTACCTTAGTTGAAGAGTAGTGTTGAGTAGTCATTGAATTCAATTCACATTTTAAAAAATATATTTTGTGCAATTTTTGTTTTCTAATAAACATTATGATTTCTAAATGTTTTATTAAAAATGAGCACTGGTAAAACTGTTGCTCATTTTCTTTATTGCTCATTTTCATTTTCTTTATTAATCACCAGGGGCAATTGCACCATTTGTTATGAATGCTACAAGTTAAATGATGACTTTTGAGGGAAAAGCAAACATATTTTGAGTCCCACTTAAATGAAGTTTCTGTTCATGCTTATGATATGTTTCACTTTGGCATTTAATGTTGTATTTTACTTAAAACGTTTTTTTTGCTCTGTAGCATATGATTTATGTGAGTAATATTTTTATAGTTATTTCATTAATGTTATGAATCAGCATAGGAAGAATATGGCAGATATGTGTTTACCTTGGTGGATTATTTTGTGCTTTACTTTACCGAATGTTGATGTGTGACTGAATCAAATTGAGTTATGTAGCCTCGTTAAGTACTCAAGATTGATATACTGATATGAATGTCTTTATTCTAGTATAAACTTCTGGCATAATCTTCTGGCATGGTTTACAGTGATCTATTGAATAAGCTTCTGGCATGGTGAGATTGATTCCTCTCCAAGTCTTCGCCGCAATGTTTAGTCTCATTGATTATTAGTTTTGTATCATAATTTTTTTGGTTTTATTTCTATATTATCAATTTTGTGAAGTTAATTTTATTATTAAATTCATGTCCTATTAAATTGTTAGTTTCAGGTCTTTTTCGCTTCCTCTGAAAGCTGCAGCGTGCTGCCGCTTCCTCTGTTTTAGGTCTTTTTCTCTTCCTCTGAAAGTTGCAGCGCGCCAGAGGAAGGGATTTTTTTTATTCGTCGTAAATATTTTAGCACCGGTTGGAAAACCAGTGCTAACAAAAAAACCGGTGCTAACTAAAAAACCGGTGCTAAAAGTTGGGATTTAGCACCAGTTTTTTTCCAACCGGTGCTAAAGTTTCATCGGTTACTTAGGAACCGGTTTTTTGGCAAAAAAACCGGTGCTAGAACATAAAAAAACCGGTGCTAAAGGGGGGTTCTTGTGATAGTGTGGTACTGTGTTGGGGTGATCCAGAATCTTATAGACTAAGCAATTTTTTTGTCAACCACCAATCGAAAACTCTCAACATGCCCCCTCACATGCAGCGGTATTATTCATTGCGTTGATACAGACAGAAAGGGGTCACGGACCTATCAATGGGAATATATGTCACTGGGCCGATCAGGACAACTTTGGGCTCTGATACCATTACTCTGTCTGGTATTTGGATTCCTGAGCTACCTCACACATGATTCATCATGATGGTAATCTATTTATTATGCTTCGTTATAATGGGTCAAGTTCGGTTGTTGTTGGTGATGGTACCTCTGTCCCTATTAAAAAAATTGGCAAAAATGAATATTAAGACAGCTAGTCGTCCCCTCACCTTGTCCTCCGTTTGTCATGTGCCTAAACATAAACATAATTTGTTATCGGTTAATAACTTATGTAAAGAAAATTATTGTATCGTTGTTTCTATGATTCTCATGTTTGGGTAAAGGACAAGAGCACGAAGGAAGTACTACTTTGGGTTTACAATAAGCATGGTTTATATCCTATTCAACCTACCATAGTCAATCCTCCGTCATCTGTACTTGCATTTTTAGCTACTAAGGAGTCGGGAAACATATGACATGATCGTCTTGGTCACACCTCTTTTAAATTTATTAGGCCTTTAGTTCCAATAAAAGTATTTCATGTACTTAAAAAACATGACGATTGTATTTGTTGCGAATTGGGCAAGGTTCATCGATTTCCTTTTAAAACACTTCAACATTATGCTCCATATCCCTTTTATTTCATTCATGACAGTCACCAGTTTTATCAAATCAGTTTTACTCCATTATGCCATTTTTGTTGATGATTTTTCACATTAACATGGATTTATCCTTTGCGTCTAAAATTGGAATTTTACTCACAAATTTTAAACTTCCAAACTATGGTTGAAAATATTTTTAATTGCAAAATAGAAATTTTCAAAGTGATGGTGAACAGAAATTTGATAATTCTACTCTTACTTAACATTTTCAAAAATCAGGAATAGTTTTTCAGAAATCTTGTTCAGGCACCCATACTCATAATGGTGTTGTTGAGCATAAACATAGGCATATTACTGGAGACTCATACCGTGCTAATTCAATCTGACTTGCATTCCCAGTCCTAAGTTGATGTCACTTTTCAGGCAGTGTTTATCATAAGTTTCCTACCGAGCTAAGTTCTAGGGGTGTTTCACCTTTCAAAATTATTTCTCTATCCACCATCTTATGGTTTTTTGAAAGTTTTTGGTTGAGCATGTTTTCCACTTCTGGTGGATTCTAAATAACTAAATTACAACCTAAATCAAAACATTGTGTCTTTATTGGTTATGCTTCTAACTACAAGGTTTATAAGTATTTTGATCTTGTTAAGTCGTGTTTATATTAGTCATCATGTTCTTTTTCACGAGAAACAATTTTCCTATCGTAGTTCTCTCTCTACCAAGTCGAATTTACCACATTTTTCTCCTCTTACTATAAATTTGGGTTGGTGTCCTATAGTGGTCTCCTCGAGTTCAAAGTTGTCTCCAAGTGTCGTTGGAAATGTTCCTTCCCATGCAATTTTTGAGGCAGTGTCCCAACCTTCGAGTTTTGGAACCACATCTTTGTCGTCGACCGTGGTTTTTCCAGCGGTGTCGCCTTTCTTACATACCCCTGTCAGCTCGAAATTATCCTCATCGCACGGATATGATTTATCCTACTGACGCCAAACTATAGTCATAGTCTAGGTCTCCTATGTCTTTATTTTCGAAGAGTGCTTCCTTGAGTCCAGTCTCATCTCCACCTACCCTCTCTCCCAAGTCAGCTCCAAGTCCCTTGTCGCATGCTCTCTTGGTTCAACTTCCCCATTTATTTTACCACATGTTCTGAATGCTCATCTCATGGTTACTCGTCTAAAACATGGTAATTGTAAACCTTGTCACCTAATGAATCTAAAAATATATGACTTAGAATCAGAACCTTTTCAAACAGGCATCTAAAGATCCCATTGGCATCAGACTATACTTTACGAGCATACGAATTTAATTAAAAATGATACTTGGGAGTTGGTACCTCACGACTACGATCGTTATGTACTTGGTTGTAAATGGGTATAAAAAATCAAATACAATTATGATGGGTATGTGTAACAGTTCAAGGCCAGGCTTGTTATTTTCAGAAATCACCGACAGACATGTACTTGTTCTTATGAAACTTTTAGTCTTGAGAAATCTACAACCGTGCGTTTAGTTTTTACCATTTTTGTCTCTCTTAATTTAATTGTTCGTCAGTTAGATGTTAAAAGGCCATTTTGCATGATTTTTTTAAAATAGAATGATTGTTGCTTACCTAGTTAATAACCTCGGCACTCTTTATAGGCAAATTTCTGAAAAGAATTGTCTTCTATATGCATATGTAAAGATAGGGTTCAATTAGAGTTATAGAAAGGTATGGGTTGTTAAACGCACAAGTACTTGCCTTGTTGCTAATACGTCTCTTATTGCACATTCTAGAGACTCGAGGTACTTTGATAGTGGTTGCTCTTACCACATGACTAGAATCATGAATTACTAGCAAACATCCAGCCATATGATGGTGGTTTTGTTACGTTTGGCGATGGAAAGAACAATCGAGTGGTTGGAAAAGGTGAACTGCATATTGAAGGATTCCCTATATTCACTGGTGTTTTGTTGGTGGAAGATCTAAAGGCTAATCTCCTAAGTATCATCCATCTATGTGATGATAATATGACCGTGGAATTCCATAAATAAAAGTACATAGTGAAACATGGGAACAACAAAGTGCTTACTGGTATTCGGTTATCAGACAAATATTACTCATTGGAACAAGAAGTGAATTGCTTGAGTGTCAAATATGATGAAGTAGATCGTACGGCTGACCATGTTGCAACATCAGTTGATTTCACAAATCAGGGACGTAATGATGTTGGAACATCAGATGAGGCAAATCTTAAAGAGGAAGCTGATGACTCTTATAACTTCAGCAATGTTGGAACATCGTCCTCTCCAAAACTCTCCCATGTTCTGTGCAGGCTGAATCAAGCAGAAGAAGGACTTGATTGATCCCCGGATTAGGGAACTTTCTGATCTACAATATTTTCTCTCCCTCATTGAACCTAAGAATTACAAAGAGGCTCTTCTTGATAAGTATTGGATTGCAGCAATGCAAGAAGAACTTGAGCAATTCAAACTCAATCGTAATAAAAGCAAATTTAGTTTCTCAGGACTACACTCAGGATGAAGGAATTAATTTTGATGAGATATTTGCATCAGTTTCCAAGTTAGAATCTATTCGCATTCCCCTTGTTATGGCTTACACTATAAATTTTACGATGTACCAAAAAGCTGTCAAGAGTGCTCCCCTACATGGTGTGGTTAATGAGGAAGTATATCATCGACTCAAGAAGGTTTTGTATGATTCAAAACAAGCACCAAGGGTGTGGTATAAGCGACTCACTACCTTTCCTGTTCAGAAAGGTTATTGTCGAGGGGGAGAAGATCGCACCTTGCTTGTTTTTCGAGAATCATCAAATACACTAATTGCTCAAATCTATATTCATGATATGATCTTTGGGTCTACTTCACCATCCTTGGTACAAGATAGTGTAACTTTAATACAGGCCAAATTTGAGATGAGTATGGTGGGAGTATTTGCAAGATTTTAGGCTATCCTAAGGAATCTCACATGATTGCAGTCAAAAGGATATTTCTATATGTTAGTAGGACTTATGAGTATGCAATCTGGTATTCTAAGAATCAAGACTCTCATCTAGTTGTTTATAGTGATTCTGATTGGAGCGGTAATGAAGATGATCATAAAAGCACTACATGTGGATGTCTATATATTGGTGGAAGTTATTATGCACAAGTATTATTGATGAAGCAAAGGTTGAGTGATTATTGAATTAAAGAAGGGCTTCCAATAGTGTTATGTGACAACAAAAGTGCTATTGACATCTCAAAGAATTCAATACAGCGTTCTCGGGCAAAGCTCATTAATATAATCCTTCATTGTATTCGAGAACTAGTTGAGAGGAAAGAAGCGATATTTGACTATGTTCCAACATCGGACACTTTTAAGCCTTTGTTGAACTGGTTGGACTCTACAACTTTTGTGCTCCTCAGACAACTCTTAGGTGTTTGTTGAAATTGAGGTATTTATTATTTTTCTCAAGCTTTGTGTGATTTTATTTTTTTTACATACTTCAGAAAAAATACAAAAAAATGAAAAGGAGAAAAAATTGGGCATAGTTGGACATGTTAGAAGGTGGTGTTTAAGACATTATGGTGATTGATGAGATGCATAGATTAGAGAAATGGCTACTTCTGGTATTCTAGTTTAGTATGATGAGGAGTTTGGAAGGCAGTGATGATGGTCATGTTCCAACATGGAGTATGAAGACAGGTAGATAAGATGTGGACATGGTAATAAATGAGCCTGGTGTGATTAGAGATTCAGATGCTGAAGCATCGGTAAATGTGTGATCAAGTCTATGTTCTAACACCAAACATTGAGATAGGGGGAGAAAGTACTGAGGGAGTGAAGGAAGTTGAGTATGTGATGTTCCAACATCGATACAGACCGGAGGTGTTGATTCTGAAGCAATGAAAGGATCTAATGTTCCAATATCAGAGAAAGCAGGTGAAGCAGAGAGCTGCTATGTTCCAACATCGGTGAGTGATGTTCCAACACAAGGTGAGCAGATTATGGAAGGCACTACTAATCAGACTGCAGAATCAGTGAAAGAAGCACATTCACCAAGAAGAAGATTAAATTAGAAGGAGGACATCATTCAAGAGCATCTCTCTCTATCAAAGATGCACTCAACTCTTTATTCTTTGATGCAGACAGCCATGAGAGATATGCTATTGTGTGTCAGAGGAGGATTTTAGCCAAAAGAACAACTAATCTGGGTGTATATGAGGAGTGTGGATTTACAGCCTACCTGGACTATTTGGGTCTCAAGACTGCTGCGTCAATCTACAAGTAGTACAACCAAGAGATTGTAGAAGAATTCTATGGGAGGCAACATTGATCCATAAATTTGAGTGGTATAATAAAGTTTACATGAGAAGCAAGAAATTACTGGAGGATTTCAGTCTCAGTGGCCACTCAAGGGAACGCTACTTCATCTAGCTTGACTACCAGGTGCATGATCTGCCCTGGAATTCTGAGGTTACAACTACTGAAGTTGATAAGAAAAAGGTCAATTGTGTGGCCATTAATGTGAAGTTGAGAGCTCTATCCATTTAGATGGTAACTTTGAAGGCAGAAAAGGCTAGGTTAAATGTGGTACAGATAGCTACTCCTGAAGAGGTTTAAAGGTTTTGTTATGGTTATGTTTAAACATAAGCCAGATATTTGCTACATGGGTAGCTGCATTTATTGGATATTTTGGTTTTATGTGTCTATTGCGTTTGGCATGTTTATGGTCCCAAAGCATGGCATTGAAAGAAGCATAGTTGGTTTATGGAAAACCCTACAAATATGGCATTGATATTATCGAATATATTTGAGATATTGTGATGAGGAAAATTCATTTATTTATGGGATTTGGATATGCTTCAGAAGCAGATAAGGAATAGGAATATTATGGAGATAATCATTGAGAGTTCCGATCTGCTCGTGGCTTTAAAAGGGGACACCACGGCTGCATTAAACTCACAATTTTTATAGAGAAAATCTGCACACATATTTTTTTATTCTTCCGAGGGACTTGCAAAGAGCCAGATCTATATGTTCCAACATACGTAACCTATTGTTCAAAGTTCATAACCGTATACCTTAATTCCTCGGGAGGAGGAGATCCAGCATCCACGAGTTTCGAGGTCAGAAGGAATCTGATCAAGGTTGATCGGTAGCATTGGGATCTTGCAGGATTCACGTTATAGTTAGATAAGATAAGTATAATTGTATGGTGTACTTTGTACAGTATCTTTTTGATTAGTGGATTCATTCTGAATTGGGCCAGACCCCGCAGATGTAGGTGGATTTCACCGAACTGCATAACCAAGTCTTGTGTCTTTATACTTTATTTTATTGCATACTTGGTTAGATAGGTTATATTGGAACACAGCAATGATAATTGAATTAATTAGATAAAATCAAATTTCACTTTGTTTTTTCTATAACTTATGAACGACCGTGTTTCGAAAGATAGTCTTCTCTTTATCTATGAATTGTATTTACATAAAAAGTTTATTCTAATCTTATATTCCTACTAGAATTTAGACGGTCTAGCTCACCTCACACGAGTGGATTAATCTGTAATCGGTTGTAACATGATAGATTATGTTTATGCTCAAAACCTTATCAAAACTACTTTCTTCTTGCTCGCGATACATCTGGTGGATTAAAGTGATTGAAGAAAATCAAAGAACGATCAATTAGCAGCCTATTTAAGATCATGTTTTTCAATAGATACATGTGTACATAAACACAAGTGCGGGCACCAGATGACGACTACGCCGAGATCTCAGAGTCAGACCCACGAACGCGTTTTAGTATGATTGTTTGCTCTAAAATCTTTTTGTTCAATCAATTTACCCCTTAATCAACAATTATTGCTACAATTTAACATCAAAATCCAGCACAATAGCGGACGAATATTTAATGCAGTGATTAGAAGCACAACCATCAATATTTATTTCTTAAGTTATTGCGTCCGTGGATTCAGATTTTCACACAGACTATACTATTATAGGGAGAATGAATGAAGTCAAAAATTGCTGAAAAAGTGTACCAATAAAGATTATATATCGACTACAACTGAAGGAACATTCCATTTCACGTTGTATTCCTATTGAATTGATGTATTAAACATTCGATAAAATGGGTAGGAGGAATTAAATAGGTGGTATACCAGTTCAGAAGATGAAGGCAATATATGCCCACCCTATTTAAAATTATTGTCTGCATGATTAATAAATATGATATGGATATGTTAGTGGGCTTTTTTTCTCTTTCACATACATGGCCGTTTGTTCACATTCCGCTCCAACCCACTAAAATCAATGCACCAATATCTATTTCCTAGGAAGAAAATTTCATACACCCACGGGTGTACCCAGCGGTTGGGAGTTGGGTTCCTCATCGAGAGGTCTCTGGTTCGAAGCTCGGCAGCTATCATGTGGGAGTGACCAATTCAAAGCAAGGCTTTGGGCCTTGTGGCGGATGGGCCTCCTGATGAGCATCGAGTGTGGACGGCCCAATGGTTCTGGCGTTGGGCTACCGTGACTTACCCCCTTACCGGGTCTGTGGTGTCTGGTGGTCGGGGCGGCCCAGGGCTAGCCGTAATAGCCTAAGAAGAAAATTTCATGCTACACCAACTGACATTTGAACTAATCATTAAAAGTTTTGTTTTAATAATTTTTAGGCTTAAACTATAATTATTTATGCATAAATGTACTTTTTAAAAGTTTTTCAAAGTTACAAGAAACTCATTGCAATAAATAAAATCAAATATCAAATCACCGCATCTGTTACATCTATTATAAAATGACCGTATCTAATGATTTATCGGTCTAAAAATAAGACTTTGTGATTTTCTAAATTATAATTATAGTATTTCATTTTCAACACCTAATAGTACCATTATATGTAAGGTATTTTGGGATTACATCGTAAAATAAATGAAGATGAAAAATCAAGATACATTGAAATTTAACTAATATTAGAATAGTTTCGGTCTGGAACCTCCTCTTAGTTTATTCTAAGGTCAACTAATCTTTGACCATATCAACCGCCTGGCACCTTGGCAATAGCCCATTCCACATCATGATAATTAGCTAATGTGTTGATTATTCTCTACTTGTTTTTATCTACTTCGAAATACTACTCTACCATTACTTCTAATGCTTACGAAGTTGAATTTCGTTCTACCACAGCTACTACTGTAGTTGTTGCTAAGGCTGCTGCTACTGAAGACCAATCTCATTCCTTGAAAAACTTGTTCACCAAAACATTTTAACAATCCGCAATTTCAAAATGTTATTTACAAATTGGCCATTTTTAATCATCATTTTCCAACTTAAGTACATAGATGACATCTTTTCTGTTGGGAAACTAAAATCTACGAGGAATGTACCTTAGAAACTACTTCCACAAATGGCTTTTTCTACAAGAAAAAAATTTTCATTTATATCCTTAATAAAACATCTTCCTGAAGATTTTCAAAAAATTCAAATTGAGTACTATGTCCGTTAAGCAACTTTAAGTAGACGATGAAGACGACGACTTTGACATTAACAAACTTGGTTTGTTGGCATATCCTACTGCGGTCCGTTGAGTAATGTATACTTTTTAATTCCAGGTACAGTATATAAACAAGAAAAAGTGGATAAATTTCGCAAAGTGCTAGTTGTGGAAAATTAAGGCTATATTTGTCGTACAAACTAAAATGTCTACGGTAACATCGATCCTTTCCAATTTAAGCTCCACTCTTATAAATTTCACAGTCTTCCACATATATTTTATTATGAGTGGGTCTCCTGACAGACGGTCTATCCATAAGCTTATGGACAGGTCACTTATTTCTTACCTTATACACTGTATTTTTTAAATTATATACAAAATTTAAAATTTTTGAAAATAACTTTTTATATCATATATTTTTGTGTTTTCACCTCCAAATACATATTATTACTTGTTTTAACTTATAAAATGCAATATTTAAATTTTATAAAAAATTACAACATTTAAGGCAAATGCCCCTGAGGACTGTCCTTAATCTTATGGAAATGCCGTCTTTCCTGAGACTTTCCCTTTTATTATATTTTTAATTTTGTGTAACTAAGATTATAGAAAAAAATTATATACGTGTTACAAAAAAAATCTCAAATAATAATATTATTTTTCATTTTAAAAAAATTAAATTAAAATTAATTAACATCAAGTAAGTAAATAGTGAAAGTAAACATTAAATTGAAACATAAAAATTGCATTTTATATAAAAAAAAATTAATGAGTAAGATAAAAACTATTTTAAAAAATAATGATATTACATTTTCATATAATAAAAAAATCATCATTTCAAATAATACTAAAAATAAACATACTCATCATCCTAACTAAAGTTGTTTAGTTAACATTATAAAATCAAAAATATGAATATCCAATTATTATTTAATTACTTAATTACTTAATATGTAAATTATGAAAAATAATTTAAAATTTACTTTCTGATGACACAAGTTCCTACATGATATAATATCAATATAAGTTAATGTAATTTAGATCGTTTAAAATCAAATCAGTCAATTAAATAATTTTACCAGAAATGTAGTGAGTATATATTATTAAGTATTAATCAGAGATACATGAAGAAGTAGTATACTTTGTTGTCTGAAAAATTAGAACAGAAAATTGTGACCCCAAATTTCCGACTGGAAAATTATGTAGAACCATTTCCTTAAGTCTAGCGAAAAAGAGTGAATTATGTCTGGTTTAGTGGTAAGTCACGCTTTCTATAACTGAGAAATCCAGGGTTCAAAACACACCCCTAAAAAGAATTGTGAATATTAGAGCAATTTCTCGATAGGGATGAAGTTTCAGAACTCCAGAGTTTCAATAGATTCAATGGTGGTGTTTGCTAATTAGGTACTACGTTAGGATGTTAATATGTAATTTGATTGTTTGTATGTAATCTTTTAAAGGAAAAAAAAATTAAAAGTCTAGCGAAAAAGAACGATTGACTGCGTGCTTGACTACTTGGTGCTATCGAGTTACTCCCCTCTCCAATTACGACTTGACTCGATCTCTTCTTCACTGAGTCTAGGACCGGTGGCTTGAGATTTATTCAAATTCTTCAATGTCATTAGTGTAGGAATGTACTATTAAAAGTAATTTTATTGGTAATTTAAACTCATTTTTGAGGTGTCTTTGCTGAGCTTATCTTTAATCAACAAGAAAATAATGTGGTTTTGAGAATCGCCTTTAAAATTGCAATTAAAAGCAGTTAAAAACTGCTTTTAATTTGTACCTCGGAACCGTCTTTAATTTATTTCCGAACTCTGAAACTCATTGCTTTCCCTCGTTCCATTGTAACAATTCCGAACTCGGAAACTCATTGCTTTCCCTCGTTCCATTGTAACAATTCCAAACTAGGAATGTACATACCATTTCCAAACTCGGAAACTCTTAGCTTTCCCTCCTGCCATCAAACAATTCCAAACTCGGAATTTGCATACATCCCCTAACTCGAAAACTCTAGGCTTTCCTCGTGCCGTTGAAACTATTCCGAGCTCGGAAAGTATATACATTTTCCGAACTCAAAAAGTATATATCATTTCCGAGCTCGGAAATTTGAATCTTCTCTTTATAAAATGATGATCTATTTCTAAGCTCTTATCTACTTTCCGGTCTCAAACTGTAAGGTTGCTTAAGAGCATTTTTTGTTGCTATTTTTTTCTGAGTTCCTAAACTGTGTTTCCAAGATCGGAATATGTGTCGCATCCAAGCATTCCGAGTTCGTAAAACCTTTTCTTTCCTATGGAAATTGAGCATGATAGGTTTCCGAAATTGGAAACCTTTTCCTGTCCCATGGTAAAATTTTGTTTTTTTAATATTACCAGCATAAGAAAAGCCTTAATACACAGGCACAATTCCAAAATAATACAAGATAGTATATTTCTCCTAAACAAAAATCTATATATAATGCTCAACAAGAAATAATCTATAGATAGGAATAGAAATCACTACAAATCTATTCCAACATTTCTAAGGTTATTTTTTTACCTTACTTGAGTTTCCCAACCAGTGTTAGGATTTTCCAATGTGTGTAACCAATTGAGAATCAGATGCCTAGCCAATGAATTCTGCGCATTGTTGATATATTCTTGCGAGTGGGGTTTCCAATCATCTTTGAAAATCTGAAAATAATAATATAGTATTAATTATTTCGAAGTCTATTTAGAAACATTACCACTACGGATATGCACAATTACCTTGTCAAGTTCAAGTACATGTTCCTGGACTATGTCTATGCACTCGGACGGTTGGATGTGGAGGGGATCCATCCAATACATTTGCTTCTCTGTGGGTACTATCAATATTAGTCTCCAATGGTCTCTGAAAAAAATATTGATTATTTGAAATTTGTGGAAACAATGTTGGTCAAGTAATTGAATTTAGTAAATAACCCCTTGATGTATGGCGCAACGAAAAGCGTCTTACCATTCCGGCTTAGGCATTTGCGAATGTAGTCGATCCAGTCGTGTTTTACACAACCAATTTCTTATATCATCATCGGGCACATGCATCCAATCTGTCCTTTCTTTTTATTACTTGTAAAATACATGTAACTGAACAAATTCATTGTAATAACGGTTAGCGAAATTTAAATTAAATTTTGAAATTAAATTAATAAAAAAACTCACAGGGTGTGGATCGATATGATCGCCTGATCAACTTGCTCACATCTGCATGGGTCTTCAAAATTACTCAATAACGCCATGATTTCACATTAGCATCCGAATACGCATTCATTTCCTGAGAATGTGAATGTGGCATTTTGAACATGGGGCTGTATCAAATTATAAAGGACACGTATGAAGCCAAGTCTCGAGGGACGTTGGATCTTGCCAATGGAGGTCTAACCCTAGTTGGTGTTGTTGGCACAATTTTAGTCGTATATTTGACATGTTTTGGTGTTGTCATCACCGGTTTTGGTGAGAGAGGCATTGTTTTCTTCAAACGTCCATCCTTGATTGGATCAACGTATATTAGTCTACGAGGCCAAGTAAGGAACATTACCCGGTAAGGTCCAAATTTCTTGTATTCTCCTTCTGGGATTGGCAAAGGGGCGCCCATCACCAAAGGATTCTCCAAGGAAACCCTCAAAAGACCTTCCACAATTTTTTATGGAGTGATGATGTTTCATTGACTCATACAAAACTCCATCGGCTACATGTAGCGGCTTACCATCTACACCTTGATCAATGTATAGTTCACACGAACATGATCTCTAAAACAGAGGCAAAATAAATATTAAATATAAAAATTTAATCAAAGCGACATAATTTATTATATGATCGTTCGCCCTTTTTTCAATTGCTAGGGTGGCATTGTTGAGGTTGTCGGGCATGAACAATTGTCTATCAATTTTTAGATTCTCCACGATTTCCCCTCGATTTACCTCAACATCCTGCGGATAATGTCGTGAACCCCTAGATGGCGGTGTCAAATCGGGCGTTAAGTCCTCTAAATTGTCCGGAAGAACTAGCCCGATGTGTTGGACCAACCTCCGAATTATAATTTCTTTTTGCTCGATTTGTTTATCTTGGACTTGGGCTTTTTTTGCAATGAATGGACTCTCAAGGGTTCCGCTCCATCATAGGGCCGTAACACCCTGAATGCTTGCCGGTGTGTCACGAAATTACCCATTCCCTATCCCGGCTCGAATGGTCCAGTTTTTGCATGGCTTCACAAAAGATGTCATGTTTATCCTTTGGAATAAATTACCCCTACAGTTGGTCATTTTTCAACTTCGTCTAAGTGGGCAAACGAATAGAAAAACCATTGTTAATTCGATATAACATGTATATAGTTCAATTTAATGAAGTAATTTTCAAAAAATTTACATACCACTCTTTCCACAAGTAGTTTCTCTTCGGGCTTAACATGCTTGCCCTTCTTGTATTGTCATCCTTTGAGAAATAAATTGCACCTCTCAGTGTCTTCCACACAAATCAGTTGCACAGATGACCTTGCCTCATTCTCTGCCATCTCCCACGCTATTGCCGCTTACACATGTTCTTCTTGACGTTCCTTGACTGGCTCGATTGCCACTTTGCAATAACCCCCACGACTCAATCGGTGAAGAATTTTATTCTCCCTGGCAACACATTGATTTACTCCCCTTGTACCCTACGCGAGATGTTAGGTTATTTTTAACACTATAGACATTTCAATGTAATCAATCACAGTTCAATCAATTTTTTATATTATTTTACTTACATTTTCACTATTCTCCAATGCCCTTTTCTTGTGGATCTCCCAGCTTTCGGGTTGAATTTGCGTATAAGTTACCCATGGTCGATCACCTTTCTTATAGCTAAATATGTAATCTCTGGACAAAGTGTATTTATGTTCACTCCAACTCTTTGACATAATGGACTTTCTTTCTCAAAGCAGCAACATCTTGTGCCTCGATTTCAAAAGGCCTCTACGGGGATTACAAAACAAAGTGGTTTGAGGATAGGGAGTATGTGTGACCATAAATTGAAGAAGGGGTATGTAGGAAAAATGATTCACTAGAGGTACCTTGCACTCCCACCACAAAGTGTCCTTGTTGTCGTTTGGGACATCATGCCAAGTATCGTACTTAATATTTACCTTTGTTCTACCAAACCAGATTATTTGGCATGTTGCTCGGATATGCAATTTCCGTTTTTGTCAAAAAATGACGTCAACTCTTTCCTAGTCATTCTACGTTCTAATGCCCTAAAATGAGTATGGTGCTTTCCTACATCTTCTGTATCGTCATCTTCATCCCATGTTGTGTTCATTATTGGTGGGTTGACATTACCGGGCAGTGATAAATCATTACGAGTCTGTTTCCTAGTTTCCATTTTCAATGCGAAATACCCAAATATGAAGATAAAAATACCTTAATCTCGGAATGTAATAAGTTACTAACATTTATAGGAAAATATGTACTCACCCTTAGGAAAATGAACAAATTCGATTGTAGTTAAATTCACCACTATAGTTTTACTGGGGAAAAAATTGTCTATTTGAACATAAATTTATCGCCTCCAACCTCCAAGGCAACAAAACCCTAATTGTATAAAAAATTATCATTAATTGCCAAACCTCACTAAAAATAGAAATCATAACATTCACAAAATCCAAACCCTAGGTATCAATGAGCATAAAAATTTTATGATAGTTCATTAATGACAGTAAGTAATAAACACTAACTATTGATTGAAAAGTACATTTACTCTAGGTAATCAAAATAGAATGCATAACAATTGACAAAATCTAAACCCTAGGTAGCAAGATACCAAAAATACAAAGTGCTTCCTCATGTATGATAGAAAACTATAAACCCAAGCTACATATTGAAGAGGACATTTACCTTGACATGTTATACCTGCATTTTACCAAAAACCTTATTGAAATTTGAAAATCATAGTATGAATTTGGATATGAAGAGATGTAGACCTTGTTGAAATCTTCAAACTTTGAAATGGAATATTAGAAGATGGAAGGATTGATGAAATGGGTTTGGAAGGGTTTTTGGTGGGGAGGAATAGAGGTTTGGTGGGGTTTTTAAATGGGAGTAAATGCCCATTTGAAAACCCTTTATCCCTTTTTTCCCGCGAGACAGGGTTTCCGAGTTTGGAAACTATATTTTGAACTCGTAAATGGTTCCACTCTTATTTGTAGGAGCGGAGCTATTTCCAAACTCATAAACCCTTTTTTACCCTAAAAAAATACAAAAGCAGCAGATTGAAAAGCCCCAATTCATATGCTCACAATTCACAAACCCTCACATCCAAACCCACATTTCCAAACTCGGCACACCAAAACCCTACACCCAAATATCTCCCCCACAATGACCAAGAAGAGTCCAGCCGCTAAGTCGAAGGCTAGCGAACGGAGCCATTGTCCTCTCACTCATTTGGATGCCTCTACGAAGTTTTTTAGTGGCAAAGCCGAGGAAAGGTATGTTACCTTATTGAAGAGAAAAGTTATCAATTCTAAGGCTATATTAGCGTTGGATATTGAGCCATTAGGTTTGGGATATATGCTTGCACATTTTAAAACCCAACATCTTGAGAAATTTCTATGTATGGATGAGCCAGTTTATTTTGAAGAAACAATTCAATTTTATGTAAATTTGGGTCAAAATAGAAAAAAAAATAGGGAAGCGACTAGGGTTAATGGGAAAGATGTTTTTCTTACTATGTATACAATTAACGCAGCCTTAGAATGCCCTTGCATCATCATCGAGAAATTAAGGCCCGAGACCCCAACGGTCCACTCGATATTTATCACACTCATGTTTGGCCGAGCGTTAGCGATATTTATCCTCTTTGTCCAATTGGCATGGCTAAGAAATATTTTAAGAGGGTGGGAACTGATGCCGATAAAGCGGAGAGTTTTGACATAGGTGTTTCAACTTAGAAACGACGTCTCGTGTATGAGTGAATATGTCTTAATGTTTTCCCCACTGGAGGCCATACTAGTGAGCCTACTATAGCTAACCTCATGATGTTTTACTACATCATGGAGGGTAGGAAAATTAACCCTGGTTTCGCCATCATATCATTCATGTTGAATGCCGTGCAAACGAAGAAAAAAGGTCTTCCCTTCGATGGTTTGATAAAGTGTATGCTGAAGAAAACGGGCCTCATTCCTCAAGATGAGCCTCGTCATCAAGAGTTCTACAACAACAGTTGGTTCCAACACAAAGGTCTCCATCTTGGCTTTGAGGGAAAATGGTCACTCCGTCCTATCGGTCAGAAAGCTAAAATTGCCAAGAGGGCCAGTGAAGCAGAAGAAGATAGAGAAGAGGCATCGAGCTCACGTAAGTTACTCATTAAATTCACAATTACTTATAGAACTGTAATGTTGATATCACTACTATTAATTTCTAATATCAATATTATTATAGGTACTGGCAGCGGATGGAAAGCTAGATTGAGCAAGTACTTTGATTGTCTATGTGATGACATGACTGAGACACATGACATGTTAATCTGCGCTTGTTCTCAGCGGGTCGCCTTCATGGAAGCTCAAGGCCTCCACTTGGAATTGAGAGAGAATGATAAGCTGCCAAATTACGAGCCGGACTTCTCGGAGAGTGAAGATGAGAATGAGGATGGCGTCAAGAGTGATCATGGCAAAGACGGTGAGGGGGAGAACATGAGGAGATTTGGATATATGAATGTAATGCAACAATTTTGTACAATTTCTAGTTTTACGCTACAATGTTTTGCTACAATGTTAAATCAGATACTTTTGTGCTAAAATATTTTACTTAATATTTTTATTGATGTCTCGGATTTTACTGTACATAGAAGCTTAAAAAAGGTATTAGTTAAAATGTTTTCACTTTTGAAAATGACCAAAAGGGAAGAACTATTTTCAAGCTCAGAAATAAATCGCCTCTTTGCAGAAATAAGGAGCTGTAACATTTCCGAGCTCGTAGATTATGATGGCTTGGAACCTTTAATAGATAACGATGACTTTCTGAACTCAGAAACATGGTTTCTGAGCTTGTGTTCCTAATCTAGGCCTATGCTGGTGAAACAGCTTGATTTTTTTAAGGGCCAAAATATTTCCGAGGTCAAAAACATGTGTCTTCGATGCAATCTCAGACAAGAAACATTTCCGAGCTTGGAAAAATTTTACCCCTTCGAATTGCAAACCCAAGACCCACTTCCCGAGTGAGGAAATGTGCTTTTCGAGCTCGTAAACTATGAAGTCTCTAGCCTTTCATAGGGAAGGTAGAGTTTCTGAGCTTGAAAAGATAATTTCCGAGCTCGAAAAGATAGTTTCCAAGCTCGTGTCATGTTTCTGGGCCAAAGCTGGTGAAGCTGCATGTTTTTTAAGGGACAAAATTTTTTCCAAATATTAAAGAGACGATGTTACCTTTCCAAACTCATAAAGTTCTCCCTATTTAAAAAATAGGGGTTCATTTAAAACAAAATCCCTAAATCCACATACCCTACTCCATTTTCGAACTCGCAATCGCCCTTCCTTTTCTTTCCTTCTAAACAAATCCCACCAAAAAATCCCAGAAACATCTTTTTCTATGGCTAAAGGAGGTTCCAAACATGGTGGTTCTAGGCCTAGTTCAACCGGAAACAACAAAGGATACAATGCTACAAGGTTTGTATCCCAATTCACTCAAAATAGGTATGATGCTTTTCGTGAGAAAGGGAAGTTATTGAATACATTTCTTGTTGAATTTGATTCCTACTTAAATTTAGGGTTGGATGTGACCCTTAAACCTTATAATGAGAAATATGTAGAGAATGTGCTATCGCGCAATGAAAAAGCATATTTCGATTTAGTTTGTCAATTTTATGCTAATTTGCGCAAAATTGGGAATAGGGATTATGCTACTAGGGTTGGGGGTATTGAAATCCCACTTAGCGAATGGATTGTCAATAAGGTAATAGAATGATCATACTTGCACCCAGCAAATGTTTATCCGAATAGTAATGATGGACCTTTAGATGATTGCTACTATCGTGAGAAATGGTCTCTTGAGGTTAACCCTCCATACATTGACCCGGTTGAGTGTAGTGTGAGGTACTTTGGGCGCCAGATGTTGAGTTTAGGAAAACCCGAGTTGTTCGATCTCAAACTTTTGCCCATGGATCAATGTATTACATATAAGATCATAAATAGGGTTTTGGTCCCCTCAGGCACACACTTAACCGAGCCTAATTATGCAACCCTTATGCTGTTCTATTTAATCATAGAGGGTAGGAAAATCAATCCAGGGGAATTCATTTTTAGGCATGTTTTGCATTTTGCAACGTCGACTAAGGTCATGACTTAGCTGCCTTATAGGAGTTTGATTACTCGAATTTTGAGAAGCGTTGAGGGGTTGGCTATAGAAGGGGATGAAAAGGCCCCAAAGTATCATGACAAGATGTACTTCGAGAACAAGGGTTAGGTGTTGCGCGATGGGAAGTGGTATCATAAGCCTGAGGGGGGGCAGAGTCGAGAAAGAGGCCACATATTGAGCAAGGTTAGTTACAAATATATTTTTTTGTATATGTTGTTTATCATTAACTCATTGTTTACATAATTAATCTCTTTGTCGGTATATAAACTTTGTAGGACAAGAAAAGTCTTACCTAAGAGGTTTCAAAGATTGCTACAAATAGATGTGCACGGAATTTTGCGCTATGAAGGCGGAAATACGGTCCATGGCAAAGACTCACCGAGCTTATGAGTGAAATCTCACATTAGGCTCTTGAGACAGAATCAACCAATCGACAACAAGTACTACCATTGAAGAACATGAAGACTAAGATTTGTAGACTTGATTAGGTTGATGTTATTTGACTTTATTGTAGCCTTTTGGAGATTCAAGTATGGGAATTTGTCAAATGATTTCTACTTTCCAAGTACTAAATTATTATGAACTCTAAGTTGTTAATGTTCACGTTTTTATCCGGACATGGTTTTTTCACTGAATTTTCATCGAATGAATGAACAATCTTACAATGACTTGTTAATCACAAAATTACTACTTATGCTTCTTTTTCTTGATCATGACCTTCTTTTTCGTACCCTTCCTTCGTGTGATCTTCCCCTTACCATCGATTCACATCCCTTCATCATAGTCATCACGGCAAAGGAAACTATGAAGACTACGATCATCCTCCTCTAGCAACATAACTTCTTCAAACCCACAACTTACGGTTTGAGATCTAAATCCAATTACCTCCACTAACTCATTTTCTTTGGTAAAATTATGTTTCCCTTCAACAACAATCTCCTACCTAGGATCAATAGAATCCCTCACATAGAAAACCTAGTGCACTTGAGATGCCAATATGAAAGGATCGTTCTTCCATCCAACACAACTTCTATACACAAGCCCAAATCATCGATGCGCTACTTGTTAATATTGGCCCACTGACATTTAAAAACTAGGACACGCATACTACATAGTCAAGTTCCAAATTTCTGAGATCATACCAAAGTAGCTCTTTGAAGCGTGCATAGGATTTTCATCACCACCACTTCAAATATGCAATACTTCAGAGACAAGGGACACTCCACTGTTTTGAGTGACACTCTTATCATTCATTGATTTCGTTGCAAACATAAAACCAATTAATGTCATATCCTCCATAGGAAAGAATGGTCCCCAATGGTCTTCGAGCCAACCATTTAACTGTCGCTCAATGTTCGGTGATATGTATGTGCTCCCGAGATCATGGTGCAAATATCAAAGTGTTCAATTGAAGAACCCGAGCCTCATTGAAATTGGGGTGTCTCACTTGTATGGCATCCATATGAATCTCGATATACAGAACTATATCCTGGTGGTTGCGGAGAATATAAAGATAGGTGGCACATAAATCTTAAGCATGAGGTCTAAATAATTTTCCCTTTCTAATCCATATGCCTTCCAACCTCCCCTCATGTCTACCGATTTGAACTCCATCAGAGTCAATTTTCTTCATATAATCAATGTAAAACTCAATGGCCTCTTCAGTCATATATTGTTGCACAATACTAGCATATGGCATGTACCAATTTTCACAAAATGCTTGGCGATTTTCATGTATCTTTCAAACGGGTACATCCATCTTAGAAATACCAGGCCACATTTCTTTATCTCACACACCAAATGGACGATCAAGTGGACCATAATGTCAAAAAAGAGGGAGGTAAATACATTTCCATACAGCATATAACTTCAACAATCATAACTTGAAACCGATCCAACTTTGAAAAACTAATACTTTTGCAACATATAGATTTGAAAAACAAACAAGGCTTTGTAATGCACAATCTTACATGAGAAGGAAATGAAGAACGAATGGCAATGGCATTAAATTCTTGCATTAGATTGTGACAACCGTGTGACTTCAACCCACCCAACCTCAACTTCTCCACTGACACACAACTGCTTATATTAGACGAGTAGGCACTGGGCACTTTCACACTGCTAAGGTTCTCATAAAAATATTTCTTCCCTGATTGCGACATTGAATAGCAAGCGGGGGGAGGGGAATAAAAATCATCACCCGTAGTCACTGGTGCAACATTATCCCGAATACCCAACTCAAAAAAATCTAGCCTAGCCTTCAATCTGCCCTTTGTTTTCCCAGGGGTATTTAATAACGTCCCTACCAAAGAATCACAAATATTCTTCTCAATGTGTGGGACGTCAAGACAATGTCTAACTTCCAAATGCTGACAATATGGTAGCTTGAAGAAGATTGAGCATTTTTTCCAACTTCCTTCAACGGAAAATTTTCTTTTCTTCTTCCCAAAGTCATTGGGCACATTCTTGACACTTTCATAAATCTGTGTACCTGACCATGGTACCGGTGCAACTCGTGCATCTATTTTCCCGTTAAACCATTTTTGGGCCAATCTCCATGGGTGCCCCTCGGGAAAAAATAGCATGTGCCCCTAGTAAACTGTCCTACAACTGTGTTTTAATTGACAATAATCAATGTCCTTCTCACACACTGGACATGCAAAGTGGTCTTTCATAGAATACCCACAAAAATTTCCATAAGCACAAAAATCATTAATTGTTCAAAATAACATCACCTTGAGAGTGAAGAATTCATCAACCAACCCATCAAACACTCTAACACCATCATCAAACAAAGTCAACATATCATCTACTAGAGGATAAATATATACATCAAAATCATTACCAGGTTGCTTCGAACCTGATATCATTAAAAATAGCAACACATACTTACGTTTCATGGTCAACCAAGACGAGAGGTTGTATATGACCAATATAATAGGCCAAGAGCTATGTGTGCTACTCATGTTACCAAAAGGATTCATACCGTCTGTACACAACCCTAGCCTCAAATGCCAAGAATCTTTGCCAAACTCAGGGTACATGGCATCGACTTTCTTCCTTTGCTCCCCGCCTGAAGTATGTCTTATGACATCATCCGTCGGTCGGTCTCTATTTGTGTGCTAATGCAACAACTTGGCATCTTCCTTACAAAAATACAACTTCTTCAATCGGGGAATGATCGAGAGGTACCATAAAAATTTTACTTTGTTCTTTTCTTCGATTTCAATGGAACTTTCGCACCCACCGCAATCGCAACTCTCTTCAACTTGTACCGAGACTCACCACATACCTAAAACTTTTCTCGATCTTTATCTAATTCTCATCTATACAACATACGATCGTTCGAGCATGCATGATTTTTTTCAATTCCAGTCCCATTGGGCATAGTATTTTTTTCCAGCATACAACCTATCGGGCATTAAATTTCCCTCTGGAAGCAAATCCCTAAACAACTCCAGAGCCTCTGTCATCGACTTGTCTATCCATCCAAACTTTGCCTTCAAGTTCATTATCCGCAAAGTTGCATTTAGGACTGAGATTTTCAAACCATTGTACAAAGGTGTCCCTTTGTCGTCAATCAAAGCTTGTAACAACTCTGGTTTACCTTTGAATTCCCTCACAATATGTTCAACCATTTTGTCAAACTAGCTGTTACCATCTAATTCATCAACTGCCGTCATGTCCTCCAATTCATTGGAAGGAGAGGCTTCCACTACTTCCCCATGACATACCCAACGAGTGTAGCTAGTTTGGAATCCACTCATTATGAGGTATTCCCGCAAATTTTTCCTCCCTAAATATGCATCATTTTTACAATCCTTACAAGGGCATCTTGCCCGCGAAGAACCATTTTTAGAAGCATGTTCAAAAGCAAACAAAACAAATGATTCAACCAATGGCACGTACTCGGGTGATTTCCTACGGTTATTACTAATTAGTTGGTCTCAATCAATTCTCCTAAAAGTCAATTAATATGCAACACATGAGGATCCATTCAACAATAAGCATAAACCTAGTTAATCTCAAAACCTAATTGTAAATATGGATGCATAAGAAGCATCAAATACACATTCAACTATTTCATGAAATTGAAAAATAATATAGTTTGGATTGAACTAACCTTCTCCAAACCGATTTGATAATTTCTCAAGCACCACAATGGGTAATGAATAATGGGTGTTGAATTAATAAGCTTCTTCTTCAAAGTTTTTAGTGGCATTTAATGAAAATGACAGGATTTTTTTTCCATATACAAGGTCATTTCCGAGCACAGAACTGGGTCCCCCAATTTCAAAAGACAAGATTGATAATATTCTGAACTCGAAAATAGGACACTACGCATTTCCACATTTGGAAAATGTTTCTTTTCTTATCAGTGCACACATTATGGGGTTTTCGAATTCATAAATCCTATCTTTCCACATTTTTGAGTTTGAAAGTATCATATTTAAAGGCGGTTAGACATAACCGTCTTTAATTAGGGCTAATTAAAGGAGGTTATGCCTTGAACCGCCTTTAATTAAAGGCGGTTCAAAAACCGCCTTTAAAATTTCTTAGGGGATACGATTGGTAGTTCATGAATTCAAAAATACAAATTAAAAGCGGTTTTACTTGTGCTGCCTTCCCTTGCTGCCTTTAGTAGGGATCTCTCTACTATTGTGCGCATGTTAATAATCATTATGAAGTCATTTCATAAGTGATATAATTAATGGGGTAATTTGATTATTTATTTATTTATTTAAACTAGGTTCCCATAACTTTGAAAAACTTTTTAAATATATCTCAATTTATAAATAGTTATAATTTAACCCAAAAAATATTAAAATGAGATTTTTCATGATTATTAACCCTTAGTCGGACGAACAGAAGAATTTCTCTGATAAAATACAGTAGTTGTTTAATTCAATTAAGAAAAATGAAGATCATGCACATATAAACTAAAATAAAATTAAAAATAAACAAAGGAAAATCGAAAAACACACTATTTATGTTTATAATGTTCTTTCCATTTTTTACAAACTCTTAAAGTACATTTGATCATCTATAACTTTAATTACACATAATTAAGGAACATATAAATTTAATATTCAGGACACACATGTTATTATATAGAGCAAATGACTTCTCTGTCCCTTGAACTATCACAATCGTCCATCTTTGGCTCTCCAATTTTTTTCCAACACTTATGGTCATGAACTTACAAAACTGGTGAATTGTGGCCCTTCCGTAAGGTCGGGCGTTACGCTATGCTTTCAGCATTAATTTTAAGGGCAAAAATGACATTTTTGTATTTTATATTCTTTTTTTTTATTTTTTCCCCTTTCCCTTCCCAACCCCTTCCCCCTTCCCCGATGTCATCACCCTCTTCTTTTCCCCCGCATTCCACCGCCCCGCTTGAAATTGCCACCTTCCATCACTGAAACCCACCGCCCTTCACCCCTGAATCTCGCCGCCCTCCACCCCTGAAACCTAGGTAAAATCCCAGCTCGATGAAAAACCATAGGTGAGGAAGAAGATGATGCGCCGCCCAAGTAGTAGTCGGCGTCACCAGAATCGTCGGTGGGTTGAGGCCACCCCCAATTCCATTAAAACCCTAGCTTCTTCCCATTATCTAGCTTATTTTGATAGAAAATTGAGTGAAGGAATGTATTTGGTTGGGCGGGAGAAGTGTGCAGTAGTGGTGAGTGGCTGGGCGCCACTATGAACTGTACGCGTGGTGGCTGGCAGTGGTGGGTAGAAGATTCGGTGATAGAGAGTGTATATGGATGGTAGTGCTCATCATTGATGTTTTAGAGAATAACTGCATCAGAGAGAAGGTCGGTAATGGTGTTGATGTCGTCGTTGATGTTGCTAGCTACAATCCCAACTCACGCTCTGGTAGTGCTCACTGTTAATGCCAGAGAAAAGGACCAAATCAGAGAGAAGGTCCGACGGTGGCGTCGCTAGCATATGTAATTGAATGGGACCAAATCGAACAAAAGGAATTGTCAGCGGAAAGGGCACAAGGGAGGGAGGGCTATGTTGTAATTTTAAAAATCAGGGGCTAAGTTTGTAAATAAAAAAGGTGAAAAGTTAATTTTACCCTCAACTAACGGAAGACATTTTTAAGTTAACGGTTTGACCCAGCGGAAGGGTCACAATTCACCAGTTTTGTAAGTTTAGGGGCCAAAAGTGTTGAAAAATAATTGGAGGGCCAAAGGTGGACAATGGTGATAGTTCGAGGGCCACATAAGTCGTTTGCTCTATTATAAATATAAAATGAAAGAATGATTTCCCACAATGAATATCGTATAACTTATGAGAATAAGTAGAGTACAAAAGAAGGCTAGTACTAGTATAACTCTAGTCTAGTAAAAAACTCTATCTATAACGATATCAAATTTAATCAACAACTTAACTTATTCTAACACCCCCCCTCAAGCAAAGCATCATATGTTCAGCTACGCAAAGCTTGGATTTGAAGAGCTTGAATAGCGGACGAGAGAGCCATTTGGTGAAAATGTCTACAATCTGAAGAGCCGTGGGAACATGAGCAACATGTAGCTTGCCAGAAGTAACCAACTCTCGAACAAAACGATCGTCGATGTCGATATGCTTTGACCACTTGTGAGAAACTGGATTCTGGAGCCAAGAAGATGGCGATAGTATTGTCACATAAAAGTAGCGGAGATCTAACAAGCGGGACACGAAGATCACGAAGCAAATAAGTCTGCCAAACAACCTCAGAAGTGGTGTTAGCAAGGGCACGATACTTGTACTCCGTACTCGAACGAGAAACAGTGGGTTATTTCTTGGCATTCCAGGAAACAAGGTTTCCACAAAGAAAGATAGCATAACCATAAGTGGATTGTCGGTTCTCCGAAAAATGAGCTCAATCAGCATTAGAGTAACTCAGAACCTTAGGAGAACTAGCTGATCGAAATGCAAGGCCAAAATGAAGAGTTCCATGAATATATCGAAGAATCCAAGTAACTGCTGCAAAGTGATCGTCGCGAGGATCGTGAAGATACTGACTAACTGTGTTGACTACAAAGGCTAAATCAGGATGAGTGATCGTCAGATACTGCAGAGCCCCAATAAGAGAACAATAAAGTGTTGGATTCCGAAAAGCAAGACTGGTGAAGCTTTGTAACTGCAATCCCAGCACAAATGGAGTAGAGATTGGTGTAGCATCTGACATACCGACTCGAGTAAGAATATCCCTGGCATACTTAGCTTGGCCAAGAAGTAAAGCGAGGCTGAGGGTGTAACTTCCAAGCCAAGAAAGTAGTGAAGAGTGCCCAAGTTCTCGATAGCAAACTCTCGATGTGTCCGATCAATGAACTTCTGGAGCAGAGTCAGGTTGTTGTCTGTAAGGATGATGCCATTGATGTAGACCAACGGATACAATAATGATGATCCCCGAGACAAAACAAATAGTGAAGTATCAGCATAACAGCAAACAAAACCAAGTTGAACCAGATGAGTACTGAAATGCTAGAATAGGGATGGCAATGGGGTGGGGAAGGTACGGATTATGGTACCTCTATGCTCACGGCCACCTAAAATTTTCATACCCATACCCGCCCCATCACACATGGCAGGTACAAAATTAAAATCCACCCCCGCCCCATCACCCACTTGGGTCTCCATACCCACTAAAAATCTATTTTACTCACCCCATTTATATCTCCAAAAAAACACTTAAATTTTACTTTAAAATTAATAATTTTAATATTAAAAGTTTAATAATATTTTCATGAAAATATTATAAGTAAAACATGTGCATTATGGATAAATAATAGTTTATTGTATGATAAATTAGTGTGTACATAGCGGGTATAGTGGGGCGGATATTAACTAATATTAATGCCCGACCCACTACCTTTGACGGGTACAATTTTCATACGAACGCCCACCCCACCCCCATAAAAACTACATTCATACCTGCCCCATTGGGCTGGATGTGGGTCGAACCTCCACCAAAACCCGCCCCACTGCCATCCCTACGCTGTAACCAAGCCCGCTGAGCTTGTTTAAGACCATAAATGGCCTTCCACAAGCGACAAACATACTCTGGATGAAGCGGATCCTTGAAACCAACATATTGTGCCATATAGACTAGAGCATCAAGAACGCCATTAAGAAAGGCATTCTTGACATCCAACTGATGAAGAGGCCATGAGCGCATCATTGTAATAGCTAGAACAGCATGAACTATGGACGCTTTGACCACTGGACTGAAGGTAAGGTCAAAGTCAAACTCCAAAAAGAATCTGCGAGAAACCATGTGCCACAAGCCTAACTTTATGACGCTTAATAATGTCATTTGGTTGATACTTCATTCGATAAACCCATTTGGATCCAACAATGTTAACATCCGATGGGCGAGGCACCAAATCCCAAGTGTGTTGTCCACAAAGGGCAACCATCTCATCATCCATGGCAGAAACCCAAGCCGGATCGTGAAGAGTAGTGTGGCAATCCATGGGCTCTAATTAAGCAAGTAGGGTAGGAGTAAGAACATGAGCAATTATATCAAAATAATCTTTGCGCTGAATAGCCCTTGTCACCGATCAAGTAGACATACGATGAGTTCAAGGTCAAGGTGGAGAGAGCGGAGAAGAAATCGCAGCTGGCAAAGGGACCGATGAGGTGGCCGGTGAACCAAATGTGCAGGTCAGCAAGCCAGGTGTGCTGGTCAGCAAACCAGGTGTGCTGGTCGATGGCTAGATAGGCAGAGCATAATGCGTCTGAGCAAACACTGGATGGTCTAACTAGGTAGAGCAGATAGAACAGGGTGTCATAGTCAGTGAGGACGATAGGATCGATTAGCCAGGAGGGCTAGCAACCAAAGTGACAAGACGAGCAGGAAGAGATGCTACCGTGGAAGAAGCAGGAATATCGGCTGGTGTATCAGTGGGATCCAAAAAAGTAGACACATCCAGAGAGAACGGAGATACTTAAGTAGAACCAATATAAGGGAAGAAAGTATCGTCAAACTGAGCATGTTTGGTGACATCTATCTTTCCAGACTTAGCATCCAAACATCGATATCCCTTGTACTGGGAGTCGTACCCAAGAGATATATAGGGAAAATTGCGAGGAACGAGTTTATGAGCTGCATACGGCTGAAGATAAGGGTACACACGACAACCAAATACATGAAAGTTCATGTATATGGGAACCCAGCCATTGACAACATATGGTGAACGTCCACTAAGAACCAGAGTGGGCAGCCGATTTATGGTATAAGCGGATGCAGCAAAGGCGTGAGGCCAGTGGGAGAGAGGGACATAAGAGTGGTACAACATAGATAAGCCCATCTAAAAAATGTGGCGGTGCTTACGCTCAGCTCGACCATTCTTCTCAAGAGTATATGGGCAAGAAATCTGATGACAAATACCCTTTGTCTGAAAGTGAGAACATAAGCTACCATTTACGTGCTAAGTCCCCACATCACTCTGAAACACTTTAATGGTGGAAGAAAATTGGTTCTCCACAAAAGCCTCAAACTGGCGATAAACATCCCAAAAATCATATTTGCGGCAAAGTGGGTAAAACCACAAGAGTTGGGAATGATAATCAAGTAAATGGCATAGTAGGAGAAACCATCAATAGAAAAAATAGGAGAGGCCCCCCATAAATCACAATGAACTAAATCAAGTGCCCTAGTAGCACAATTATCATTTGAATGAAAAGATAAATGTTTCCCTTCAGCCTTTTCAAACGCATCACAAAGGGTAGTTTTTGGCAAAACCGATGAAACAGATAAAGATCCAGAAGCACGCAAACCTGAAATAACATAATGCAGAACATGACCAAGTGTAGCATGCCAGATTTCAAAAGACGCACGCGACTTATTTGATTCCACGGTAGACAACAAAGCAGATGCACCATAATCTAAAACATAAAGCTCATTTTCACTATAACTGTGACCCAAGGTTTCACTAGTGATTTTATGTCAAATAATAAATGAGCATTCATCAAAACAGACAGTAACATTTAAATCCCGAATCAATTTTCTAATTGAAAGAAAATTTTATAGTGATATCAGGCACAATAAGCACATAAAAAAGAGATAAGGATTTAGAAATCCGAGAATCACCAACATGAGTAATAGGGGTTGAGAACCATTACCAACATAGACGCATGCAAAACCATTATAAGGTGTCACATGACCAACAACAGTGGGGGACGATGCCATATGTTTTGTGGCGCCGAAATCCACAATCCACTTCGAGCCATGGTGCTTACACTTTGGGAAGCGGCGAACGAGAAATTAAAATTTTAGGGTTTAGGGTTTAGGATCATAACTTGTTCTGATACCATGAAAAAATAATTTCCCGTAATAAATATAAAAAAAAGTATTAATATTATTGTAGTATAGTCAACAAATCTATCTATAAAAGAATCAAATCTAATCAAGCACTTGAATTATTCTAACAATAACAGTTTCTCACGTCATACTGATATTACTTACTATACTAATTAATCCAGAGCACATACCATCATTCAGTCTAAAAACACAAATGAATTCAAGAGCACTACTCTTTAAATATCTGGAATGTCCAATAATCACTGGAAGATATAAAATCTCACATTTTCTGAGCATGGTCGCAGCCATAAACTCCAGAGTTTAGCATTGCATAATAAGCTTTAATTTGTTCCCAGCAGGAAACATTGTCCTAATTAATCATGTTCTTTCCTCAATTTTTCTCCATTTAATCAGAGTCGTAAGACCAATCAAAACAATTATTAACATGATCCATAAAACTCTAGCATATAAAATTTTCCTCTTTAGAAAATAGGTGTTAGCATGAAATATAATCACATCTCACATAACAGCATTATTAATTATATACTAATTGAAATTTGTGGTTGAAAAGTTGAACAAAAAATTGGAAAGCTTTTTTGGGACGAAGGTAGTATTAAATTTAAAATTTTCAAAATGTATTTTTTATATTATGTATTTTTTGTATTTTTACATTGAAATACTTATTATTACTTGTTTTAACTTATAAATATAATATTTAATTTTTATTAAAATACAACTTTAATTAAAGGTAAAAAAATTAGAGGATAACCATACGAATAGACCATGTTTTCTAAAACTTCCTCTTACAAATATATTAATTTAAGAGTAAAAAGTACTCTCTGCTATTCACAGACATTAACTTACTTTCTTTATTATGATGAGTTTTTAATATTGGTTCATTCTCTATTTGATAAATTTTAGATTGCTTTCATCCATTCAATGTATTTTTTACATTTTTAGTACATTCTCTACCACTTATTCTAATTTTTCTAAATTCAAATATTAAAAATAAGTAACTTAATATTAGTGAACCGGAGTTCGGAGGATATCAATGGCGGTTTTCACCTAGCATAATAGCAGCCGACATGCATAACTAACCGAGGAAATGAATGCTACTGCAGTGCTGCGTTATATTTAGGTGTTAGCACACAGTACATTTGCAGTACACACCACTGATAGAAATGTACGGGGCAGAATTCTCTCACATAAAATGAAAAGGAAAGGAAACCACATGCATGGATGCTCCCTTCATTTTACTATTTTTGACAAAAGAAAACGTACCAACTGCTTTATTTTATGAGTTGAAATATATGGGGGAAATTAAGTTAAAAGAGTAAATTATTTAATAAAGTAAATTATTTAATAAGTGGTTAAAAATAATTTATTTTTCTATAAAAGGAAATAATTTATTTTGCTATCAGAATGCCCTCGTCGGAAAGTTTAATCGAGGGAAACCCCCTATGGATGCTCTACAGCTGGCTTTCAAATCAATCGGTTTCAAATCAAAATTTCAATTAGGTTCCATTGATTATCGCCATGTTCTTATCCGCTTTCAGGAAAGCGAGGATTATCAAAGATGCTGGATGAAAGGACAATGGATGATTCAAGGATCGACTATGAAGGTTCAGAAGTGGTCTCCGAACTTCTCACCAACCGTGGAATCTTCCATTGTTCCTGCTTGGGTAACAGTACACAAACTACCTATTCATTTTTATGATACTTCTGCAATTATTGGTATTAGTAGCCAGATAGGTAGATACCTTAAGATGGATGCAGCCACAAAAGCCTTAACTAGACCCTCTGCCATCAAAGTATGTGTCGAGATTGATCTATTATCCCAGCTCCCTCCTACTATTGTGGTAGGAATTGGTAACAAGGTAGCGGAATATCCTATTGAATATGATGACTTGCCAACATACTGCTCTCATTGTAGGATAATAGGTCACAGTCAGACTAATTGTAATTTCCTGCATCCAGAGTTGAGAAAAAAGAATACCAACAAATCTGAAGTCAATGAGCATAAGGAGAGTAAACTTCCAGTACATGTTGACACTCAGACAGGCTCAGAATCCCCTCCAAAAGAAAGAAATAACATAGAGGGATCCTCAACTCTATCTGTCTCACAAAAAGAGAGATTTTCAAACTCAAAAAGTGACTACAGGGTTTCAACATGAAAATAACCTCAACTCTTATAATGTTAGTCATAAGAAAAGAAATGCTCCTTTCTACTCTCTGGATGACATTTCTAAACCAATAACCACATCTTTCTGGAGAAAAAAGAATCAACTTTCTGAACTTGCTCCTATTCGGGAAGATGTAACTAAAAATAATACAGTCACAATATCAAATGCTTTTCAAACCCTAGATGATTTACAGGATGATCAGGAGGGTGAAGTGGTTGAGATTTATCATGAATCTTTGGAATCACAGGAAGTTTCAGTGCACTCTACTTCTGATGACATTTTAACAACTATAACAGCTCCTTTGTCTATTCTTGAGCATGCACAAACAGGTTCCACAGAGCAAATTACCATCCAAGTGGTCAATGAAGGAGATCAGGCTACTGAATCATCTGAACTGATTTCAAATGTGCAGCATACCTGTCAGATCAAGGTAAGTAATCCTGAACAGATTTCTACCTCGGTTAATATTAAGAATAGTAGTGGCAAGTCTGGTAACAAAAGTAAGAATTCTGCCAAGACAATTAGAAACCTAAGATCTTCACAAAAAGCAACCCCTTCAGTTTTTAAATGATAAAACATACCAAAATAGGGAACATATTAGTCTGGAATGTTAGAGGTTTTGGAACATCTCTAGATAGACTAAAGGCTTTAAAATTTAAGCATAAGATTGACATTCTGTGTTTAATAGAACCCTGGCATGACAAATAGAAATTAAATGTTTTGATGCATGACCTTGGATACAAATATGCTCTTCCTGCTCAATGTGCTAAAATCTGGATCTTATGGAATCATGTCTTCAGTATAACAACCTTAAGGGAGACAGATCAATTTTTACAAGTCAAAATATCAGATACTGCCTCCTCTGTTAGTTGGAATTGTTTTTTCATATATGCTAGTGTACATAGACAAATCAGGGAGGCATTATGGAATGATTTACAGACTACAACACCTGATCCATCCATATATATTGGAGATTTTAATACTGTTGCATTTGTATCTGAATATAAAGGAAGGAAATCAACACAAAAAAAAGCATGAAACAGTTTATTGAGTTTATAAACAATATGGACCTGCATGATATCCCTACAGTAGGAAACTCCTTCACTTGGAGCAATAATAGATATCGGGATAAATGTAAGGACTTAATGTTTCAGAGGCTAGATAGGGGTATTGCTACCTTAGATTGGTTGGATTTATTTCCTAATAGCTCCATTCATGTGCTAAATAGAATGACTTCGGACCATTCCCCTTTATTTTTATCTGTTCAATCAGCCGAAGAACAAGTCCCTATGCCTTTTCGATACCAAGAAATGTGGTCAAATAGACAGGAATTTCAGGCTCTAGTTGTCTCAAACTGGGAATTAGTTTCTCCATTCAGTGGGATGCATAGGCTGGTTTTTAAATTAAAGAGGCTAAAGATGGAAATCAAACAATGGAATAAATTACACTTTGGTAATGTCAATCAGAATTTGCTACAATCTAAAAATACAGTTAATGAACTGGAAATCTCATTCCAGCAAACACAAGATGAATTGATCCTATCTGAGCTGATTAAATCAAAAGATTTGCTTATGAGAGCTCAAAAAGAAAAAAAATATCTACTTGAAGCAAAAGGCTAGTTTAAATTGGTTTAAATATGGGGATGCAAACACTAGTTACTTTCATCACTCCATTAGGGAAAGGAGAGCAAGATCTAGAATCAGTAAAATCAAGGATGGTAGTGGTAATTGGATTTCAGAACCACAATTGATTAAAGAAGAAGGTGTGAGATTTTACAGGGAATTACTTAATGAAGAGGCCCCCCAAAAAATGGGAACTTATCTATATCACTTCCTCAAAGAAATTCCTAAAGTGATCACTGATCAACAAAATCACATTCTTCTGTCACCCTTTAATATACAGGAACTCAAATTTACAGTATTTGACCTAAATAAATCTAGTGCTCCAGGACCTGATGGTTATTCTGGAGCGTTTTACACTACTTTCTGGGACACTATTAAGGGAGACCTCCTTGATGCTGCCAATGAATTCCTAAACAGTGGTAATATTCCTAAGGCCATCTCTAGCACTTAGCTTACTTTAATCCCCAAAAAAACCAATTCCAATCACCTTTTCAGACATCAGACCCATAAGCCTATCAAACTTTGTGAATAAAGTTTTCTCTAAGATGATAATGGAAAGGATTAAACCTCTAATGACTTTACTCATATCCCCTGAACAGAGTGCATTTATAAAAGGCAGGGATATATCCGATAACGTTATCTTAATGCAAGAGATGTCCAGAATTCTTTCTAGAAAATCTAAGGTTTCAAATCTCATAGTTAAATTAGACATGCAAAAGGCTTTTGATAGGGTCTCATGGTCTTTCCTTAACTCAATCCTCCTTCAATTTGGTTTTCATGGTAAATTTGTGCATCGCATTATGCATAATATAGCTGCAGCTCACTTTTCAGTTTTAATTAATGGAATTATTTCAGGTTTCTTTGCCTCTACTAGAGGTATTAAACAGGGTGATCCACTTTCACCTTTCCTGTACAATATTCTGTCTGAAGCTTTCTCCCGAGGTTTAAAAAAATTGTTCAGTATAGGATATCTGCAATACTTTTATTTGCCAAGGCCCTGTTCCCCTATTACCCACCTCATGTATGCTGACGATATGGCTTTTTTTTGAATGCTAACCACAAAAACTTAAAAAGGTTTAAAAGCTTTCTGAAAGCATATGAGCAAACATCAGGTCAAAAGGTAAATTTTACCAAATCTGAGTTCTTTGTTGCTCCAAACACCTCTGTGGCAAGGGTTCAAACTGTGCGCAGGATTTTAGGTATGGTGAAAGGCACTTTTCCTTTTAAGTATCTAGGGGTCCCTATCTTTCCAGGTCGTAATTTACAGATTCATTACCATCCTATCTTGGAAAGAATGGAGAAATCCATTAATAATTGGAAGAACAAATGGCTAAGCACTGCAGGTAAGATCATTCTGATTAACCATTGCTTTCTTTCAATTCCCACACACATGTTTGCAGCTTTAAGTCCTCCAAAGTTAGTCTTAAGAAAAATGGAAAAACTAGCTTCTGGCCTTTTCTGGGGGAATTGTGATAACACAGAAAGGAAAAAATGGAGATCCTGGAAAAAAATGAGTCTACCTGTAGAGGAGAATGGTATAGGCTTTAGAGACCTAAATGCTATTGTAGATGCCTTCTCTTGTAAACTATGGTGGAAACTGCAAATAAATAACACTCACTGGTCTGAGTATTTGTGGTCACTCCCTGCATCTTACAAAAAATCACACACATGGAATAGGATCTGCAAGATCACTGCTAAGGCTAATAGTCTCACTAGAGTTATTTATGGTATAGGTGAATGTTCATTCTGGAATGCTAACTGGACAGGTGATGGAGCTTTGTGTTATGAATGGCCCCAGGAGATGGATATCCCATTTCCGGATATCTCTCTAAGGTCATTCATTTTTAACAAAGTTTCTTACCTTCCAAATCTGGAGCCTCACCTGGCTACCAATACTATTCATTTCTTGCAGGAAGTCAAACTGGATAACTCTCATGCTACCAGGCTTGTCTGGACTCCTGCACTGGACGGGAATTTCTCCATTAGCTCTGCTTACAAATTATTCAGACAGAAAAGAACAACCATCAGACACCTACACAAGGTATGGTCCCCTTTCATTCCTACAAAGATGTCTGTTCTTACCTGGAGAGCTCTAAATGGAATTTTTCCATTTGATAATATCTTGTGTAAGCTTGGTTTCTCTTTAGCCTCTAAGTGTCCTCTATGCATGAACCATTCTGATTCTCTGGATCATTTCTTTAACTCCTGCCCTTCTTCAATTGCTATTTGGCTTAGAGTTAATAATCTGTTACACTTTCAACAACCAGTTTTTGGAAGCTTCAGGAACAGAGTAGAATTCTTTCTCTCCTTCAGGGCTGACTCTAAGATAATGTCCAACTTGTTTACGGCTGCCCTAATAGTTACAACATGGTCTCTCTGGATTCACAGAAATAAAATCATCTTTGATAATATATCCTTCTCAATTGATGCATGTTTTCAGAATGTCAAAGAACTGATATACCTAATTTTCTCAGCTTACCAATTGAAAGGTAATATTGACAAGCATAAGGATTTGATACAAGCTAGAATCATACCAAAAATCCTTCCAAAAAAGAAAAAACTGATTACTGCGGTCAGTTGGGAAAAACCACAAATTGGTTTCAAAATAAATACAGATGCTACATGGAAAATTGGTGGTCATTCCTCATCTGCAGTTATAGTGAGGAATTGGAAGGGAGAGGTGATTAAAATGAGAGTTAACAATTTTCAATCTGCTTCTCCTTTACATGCTGAACTAACTGCCATTCAGAGTGGATATCAATTATGCTCAGATCTGGATCTTCACTGTTGTGTGATTGAGTCTGACTATTTATTAGCTGTTAAAGGAATTCAATATCCAATGTGCTGCCCGTGGAGAGTTTTCTCTATATGTAGCAAACTAAACCTAGGACACATAGTGAATCCAATCCAACACACTCCCATGGAAGCTAACACTGCTGCTGATTTCTTGGCAAAATTTGCTATGGAAAATAACTTGCAGGGAGATTTACATATTGATATTGTTACACCATTTCTTAGGGGTCTTTTACTACTTGACAAAAATGGTTTTCCTGGGGTGCGAATTGGTTCCCCTTCGGGCGGTAGTTTCGCCCAGGTTTAGGTTTGCTGTGATCTTATTTTTGCTATAGTGCATCCACTAGTAAATCATATATTTTCCCTTCTTGGTTAGAATGGAAACTGCTGTTCTCTCTTCTCTTCTTTGCAGGCCTGTTGCTGTGATGCCTTCTCCTTCTTCCCAGCTGATATCCTCAGCCGATGTCAATGATGACTGCAAACAACACCAAATTTCCAGAGATGATGCTCGAGAAAGGATTGCACGGACATCAGGGATGATTCTCCACTGATTGCAACAATCCTCGGATTCTTAGGTTGGTTACGCAAGCTTCTGGATGGCCTGTGGATCATTTCTTGGACTCGGATACCACTATCCTATCACTGACCAACAAGCGACTTCACTCAAGCCTATAATTTTGACCTACTGCTTTCTCGCACGTTACCTATGCTGATCGGTTCTCCACATAACTACTCTAATTGTTCTTTTATGGGACTTTTTTTTCTATATTCATTTCGGCTGGCTTTCTACGGACATACAGGGGCTTCGATTTTTCGATTCGCCGACCTGTCCATGGAAAACAGCGACATGGTATATAAAGAAAGTACCCTTTCTTCGATCTCTGATGACCATTAGCTTAGTTCAGGCACTTATTCGGTTTCCATCCTCTTTTGGAAGCAAGTGCTCTATTGCTTCAGGAGCTTTTTTCAACTCTTGGACCATCAAATGGATGAACTTTTGTAATCATATATGAATCTTCAGGCCTAATTGCCACTTCTTTAGGTTAGGGGAGCCTAATACATATTCCCCCCATCCTCGGATGGTTTAATTAAAAAAATGTGAGAATCCTAAAAAAACTTATGAAAATAAAAAATGTATCAAACATAATAAAATAGATAGAGTATCGTGAACTGTGTCTTGATTCAGTGGTAATCCACACTCTTTATAACAGAGATTAGTAAAGAAAGCTCTATTAAACACAGCGTTAGAAGGCGTTTCCTTCAGAACCGCCTTTAATTGATGGTAGGAAACATTTCCGAGTTCAAAAATCACTTTAAAAGCAGTTTGAATTTAATTAAAGGCAATTCCGCCTTTAATTGCAATCGATTAAAGGTGATTCCACCTTTGAAACCGCCTTTATTTGAGGTCCGGAAGCATTTTCGAGTTCAAAAATGGGGTTTCCGAGTTCGGAAATGCTTTCGTAGGTCAAATTTTCATTTCAAAGACGATTCTACGCCTAGAACCGCCTTTAATGGGCTTAGCCCAACCCACTTCATTTTTCCCCTTATTTTCTTTTTTCTTAGGGTTTTCAGCCGCTAATCTCATTTTTCTTCCGCCTTTGTCTAATTTTTTCTCTCCGCCTTGGTCTTTTTTCTCTTCGATCGATCGGCTATCTCTGGTCTCTTTTCTCTCTCTTTCTCTCTCTATCTCTCTCTCTCCGGCCATCTCTCTTTTCTCACTGGCCGCCATTTTTCCGGCCGCTCCAGCGACTCCACTACCACTCATTCTCCGGCCACTCCAACGCATCTACCACCACGCCAGATCGAGCTCCCCTACCGCCACCTCTCTTCTCTCTCCCCCTCTAGAGCTTCCACCAGAGCCCCTCCACCTCTCTTCTCTCTCCCCTCCAGTGCCTCCACCACAGGCCAACCGCCTCTCTTCTCTCTCCCCATCTAGTGCCTCCACCACCACCATCGATTCGAGCTCCGCCGCTTCTGGGTCCTCTGCCATTGCGCCGCTCCAGCACCTGGGTTGACGCCTATGCTCAATTCCCCGCCGCTGCTGGAGTTGTTCTTTGTCGCCGGATATCGATGCTGCCACTAGAGTTGTTGTTTTTGCGTTAATTGTTGTCATCGTATTTTTTAACATTAGGGTTTCCAGATCTGGTTTGCGCTGCCGGAAACCAATCAGTTTTCTGGAAGCTATTTTTTTGGAAGGTAAGAAAGAGTTTCCGAGTTCGGAAACTATTTTTGGTCCTATTAAAGGCAGTTATTTGAACCGCCTTATTTTCTAACTGATTAAAGGCTGGTCCATTAAAGGAGGTTCTAAAGTGCCTTTAATTTGCCGATAGAACTGCCTTTAATAGGCCTATCCTACACTAGTGAGAGGCCCATGATTCAAATCACACCCCTATCAAGAATTGTGAATATTAGAGAAATTTCAGATAGGTATTACCCAACATTTTAGGATTTTATCGGTGGTCCCGCTTTGATTTCCCAACCTGCAGGTAGTCGATGATGGTGAGATCGTGGTGGTTCTGGCTCCAGTGGTTGTGGTTCGTTGGTGGTGCAGCATATGAGTGTTCTCAAGAGGGTGTCTCTAGTAATTCAAATAGAGTGATGGTCGATGGTGGTGAGAGCATGGTGGCTCCGGCTCCAGTGGCCGTGGTTCGTTAGAGGTGCAACATTTGAGTGTTCTTAGGAGGGCGTCCCTAACTATCCAAATGGATGGTGTTTTAGCCTCCACTAGACTTCAATAGATGCAATTATGGTGACTTCTAGTTTAGTCCTACGGTAAGATGTTTATATGTAATTTTGTTGTTTGTATGTAATATTTAAAAAAAATAGGGGGAGTATCTTTCCACTAGGAAATTAACTATTCTAAATAGAGGAGGCCTTCTTAAGTTATTGACAGCCCATTTTTTTTAAATAAAAATTATACACTACATTTCTAAAAATTAGTGCATGCTTGTAATCCATTACTTTTCTGTAATCGTTTTTTGTTCCTTTGATCTTGAATGACTTCTTGAATTCTTGATTACACATATGTCAATATTTTCATAAGAAGTTGATCCATAAAAGCGTCTTATTCTTGATCCTTTTGATCTTGAATACCCTAAAGTTCATTTGAATAGAGGGAAAATTTCCTCAGTTTATGAATATGTTGTAATGTTCTTTTCCTATTCCGACTAGGATTTGAAGTTTCAATTTTCATGTAATTCTCTGAATATGAAATTTCCTTCTTTCACAACACCAAATCAATAATATTTCATCAATGTATCCTTTCCCAAACCAAATTATTATCCTCAAGCAAGTAGAATTCAAATACAACCTAAACTTTAGCAAAACATCCCCCAAACTTTCAAAAATTACAAAACAACCCCAAAAACCCATGATTTAAACTCTTACCCTCGGTTTTTAAAGCTCTAAACCCACTGATAAAAACCCTACCCACATATAAAATCCCTAAAACTCAATTGGATTTAAACCTAATTTCCGAAACCCAAAAAACAATTTGTACTTTTTCAAAAATTTTGAATATCAAATCTAAAGTTGCCACTCTAATATGTTTTGGATAAAGAAAAGTGAGAAAACTTCCCCTCTATTCAAATACCCTTTAGGGTATTCAAGATCATAAGGTTCAAGAGCAAGACGCTTTTCTGGATCAACTTTTTATAAAAATATTGACACATGTGAAATCAAGAATTCAAGAGGTAATTCAAGATTAAAGTCATTGAGACTTGGCCGACCCCTACCAACGCAAATCAAGTGCATTCTTTTCATGGTTTAGCAAGTCTTCTTGGAAGGTATGTGCACAATTTATCTACTATTGTTGCACCTTTAAATGAACTGGTTAAAAAGGATATTAAATTTGAATTGGGTGAGAGAGTCAAGAGAATGCTTATAATGAACTTAAACTGCGGTTATTCAATGCTCGTGTTCTTGCTTTACCTAATTTTGAACGTACTTTTGAGATTCATTATGATGTTACTGGCATAGAAATTGGTGTTTTTCTTATGCAAGAGAATCGACCTATAACTTACTTTAGTAAAAACCTTAAGGGAGGTGCTCTTAATTACCTTGTTTATGACAAGGAATTTTATGATGTCATAAGAGCTTTAGAAACGTGGAAAAATTGTTTGCTACCTCGTGATTTTGTTATTCACGGTGATCATGATTCGTTGAAATATTTCAAGAGTCAGTTAAAGTTGAATAAACATCATGGTAAATGGGTTAACTTTATTGAAACTTTTCCATTTTCACTTAAGTATAAGAAAGGTAAAGATAATGTGGTGGGTGATGCTTTGAGTCGTAGACATGCTTTGATTACACGTATTGATTATGTTCTTCTAGGTTTTACATTGTGAAGGATTTATATGCGACTGATCCCGACTTTTCATCTGTTTATAATGCATGCAAAAATGGTGCTTTTAATAAGTTCTATAGGCATGATGTATTCTTGTTTCGTGGTAATAGACTATATGTTCCTAAGTATTCTATGCGTGAATTACTTGTTTTGTGAAGCTCATTCTGGGGCATTTATAAGTGATTTTGGTGCACTTAAAACTTATAATCTATTGCACGAGCACTTATTTTGGTCTAAGATGGCACTGTCTGTTGATCTGATTTGTACGAATTGTATTGATTGCTAGAAAGCTAAGTCGACTACTAAGCCTCGTGGATTTTACACGTCTCTACCTATTCCTACTCATCTCTAGGTTGATATTTACATGGATTTTATCCTTGGTATTCCAAGATATCAATCAGGTAACGATTCTATCTTTGTTGTGGTTGATATATAGATTTTTTAAAATGGCACATTTTATTCCTTGTAGGAAAACCGATGATGCAAACCATGTGGCAGACTTATTCTTTAAAAAAGTGGTTTGTCTACATGGAATCCCTGCAAGCATAGTGTCAGATCGCAATGTTAAGTTCTTATCCTACTCCTGGAATACACTATGGCGCATGTTAGGGACGAAATTGTTATTTTCAACTCCAAGTCACCCACAAACTGATGTGCAAAGAGAGGTCACCAACTGTACTCTCCTAACTCTTCTTCGTTCCTTAGTAAAAAATAATTTGAAAGCGTGCATTCTGATAGTAGATTTTTATTATAATCGCACTACTCATTCTACTACTTCTTTATATTTGAAGTTTTTTATGGTTTCCTGCCAATTACTCTTCTAGATCTTATTCCTTTAAATTTCAAACATGTTCGGAACCTTGATGGAGAAAAGAAGGCTAATTTTTTGAAGAAGATACATGAGAAAGTTTGGCAAAGGATTGAACTGACAAATACTTAAAATGCAAATAAGGCTAACCATGGCCGCTGGGTAATAATTATCGAACCAGGTGACTGGGTTTAGTTGCATCTTCTCAAGGAAAGGTTTCCTAAATCTTAATCTAAATTAAGTCCATAAGGTGATGGTTCTTTTCAAGTGTTGGAATGTGTGAATGACAATGCTTGGCAACTATGGTGTTAGTGCTACGTTCAATGTTGCTGATTTATCTCCATTTACTTTTGAGGATGGTTCAATTTTGAGAACAGAACCTTTCGACCACGGGGGGGGGGGGGGGGGGGGGGGGAATGATACAAATATCAAGGATGACACCATATATGAAGATATTCCAATGCTTGATAAAACATTCAAAGGTCATATACATGATCCTCTAAGTAATTTGGCTAGGTCAAGGAAGAAACTTAGAGATGCGGCCCTTGAATGCTTATATTAAAAAGATTCATTTAGGAAGATTCAAAGAATAATAGGATCGTATGTTGGATTGATGTCACTCTTATTTCCTAGGATTAAGGTCATGAAGATGAAGACAAATGAAACGTCTTAAAAGAATCGGCTAGACCTTCATTTAGTGGGCTAGTTCAAAAATAGTTTACTGTTTTCTTAATCTAGTTTTATTTAAAATAAAGCCATGAAATCTTGGCCATGTTTGCTACGAATAGATCACTTTTGGCCATGCTTAATTTAGGTCTTAGAAGATCAATTCAAATCTGACTGGACTTGGAAAAATTAGATTTAATCAAATTTGAAAAGATTAGATAAGATTTTATAGGTTTGGATACGGCATAATTCAGCTAGGAAGAGATGATAACTTCAGCCATAATATTGGTTATATTAGGAAGTTTTGTTTGATATGGTTTTATCTTCTTAAAACTGCCAAAAGTCATTCCAATTTTTGTCAGAATTTACCAAATCCTGTTTTCTTTTTGTTTGATGAGGTCGAACCTATACCCTATAAATAAGGGATGGTTTCCACAAATTTATTACACTTTTATCAATAAATTATATATATATATATATATATGAATATATCATGTTTTGAGTTTTAAATTATTTCTTATTCAAACATTTAAACGGTTAGGTTTGTGATTTCAAAATTAGTGCTTAGAACTTTGATTTCTTTGTGTTAATTCATGCCACTAGTGTTTGGCTTGTGGAATAGGCCTTGTTTTAGTGAAGTCTACATTGTGCTCTTCAAGAGACTTTGAGTGTGTCTTCTTGATTTCAAGGAGGTGTTTCAATCAACCTATTGACGAGTTGTTTAAATCATTCTGCATCTAGAGTCTTCCTAATGAGATTTACACCTGATGCTATCATTTAGGTCACGCTCATATGAATCTAGTAACTTGGCATTATCTCACATAGCATTGCACACCTTTGAGAAGCCGCGAGAGGCACGAACCTCGTAGCATCAAAATCTTGTTCCCTCATCATCCTCAGTGTCGTTTGCTTTGTTCTCCTAGTAGTTCCATCACGGGAAATGGAGGTGGATGCCATGGTTTAGTAGTATAAATTTAGTTGAAGGGTTTCCTTGGTTAAAGGCGAGGGGAAACTTGTGTGTGGTACCCCCAAATACGGAGTTTTTTGCCCTCAATCAATTATGAGTTTGAAGGGCTCATTGCCCAGGTATTTCTATTTAATCTACTTAAATTATGACACCATAAGATGTATACGAATTATTTGACTTACTTATTTTGGGGTTTTAAAAGTTGACTAGTGCCTTTTTCAAAATGGGTACCAAATACATAACATATGGAATCCAATTTAGGAACATTATTGCAGAATGTGTATCTTGTCAGTTGAGTATGATTCGAAATCGGAACCTATTTCATAATCATTAGTATTTTTCTAGGTCGCAATAGCTGGAGATGGTGACACATAATCACACCAAACTTGATACCGAATTTGTTGACAAGTACACATTTGTCATGTTATAACCACGTAATATAACAATACCACAATTCGTATTGTGACTTTACAATCCAGTCATCAATCCCAAATAAATAAATAAAAATTGTTGGAGATCTTCACAAATTCTTTAGTTTTTAACATAAACATATTCAAGGAGTCTGGAGGTATAATGTGAGATTTTCCTCATGTTCGTCCTCTTCACCACTTCTAGATGAGGAAACGTGTCTGAATCTAACTCCTATTCGTCTTCATTTATCTCTATCTCAATCCATTTCTCCCGGTGGTAAGCTTCTTACTTGGCCCTCAATTCCTTCACCTCTATCTCTAGGGCTTCCATTTGGCTATTGAAGTACACAAACCATTTCTTCCACTTCTACATAAACCCTTTGTTGAAAACTAAATGGATACACCATAGAATTCAACTAATTACATTAAAGCCCCCCACCCCGATGGAAGCACATACATAGATAACCACTCAAACTGTTGCTACACACTCAAAACTGACATGTCATATTTGCTTGCCCAACCTTGTAACCTAAAATAATTATTTTTTATTCTAATGATAGTTTATTTCCTTTTTCTGTAATAATTCTTATTTCAAGAACTCTTATTTTTTTTTCTATTTTAGGTAGGTTCTTGATTTTGCAGGAATATATTTCTTTTTAATTTTAGAATAATTAGATTTACATTAGGATTCCGTCTCTTGAAAGACAATCTTTCCATAAGTTATGAAAAGACCAAGGTTTAAATTGTAAATTAAAAGAAATCAAGATAAAATTTCTGGGTTGCATTAATCGGGTCATAAACTTATAACTACTACATGTTGCATGATAAATTTTTGATATTGCAACTAAAATATTTTACTTTTCTATATTTATAATTCAACCTCGTCTTCTCATAGGTATATGGAAAGATGATTTTTGCCAAGGCTCTGCCTTGCATTAGGGGAATACTTTTATTTCTATTTTACTTACCTGCCTACACAAATTATATCCTACATGGGGGATAGCTTCCGCATCGTACTCATACCCCCGGATTGGGAGTAATTGTAGCTCCTTAAAACATCGCTAATTAATTGAGGCTAAAATTATGGATAGTGGATTAGGTTTAATATTAAGTACGTGCATATATATGAGTTAGAGCAAGTGCAGTGGGGGTTTCTTAAATTTAAAAAACCGCTCTAAAAACCAAAAATGCCCACAGCGGTGGTTTCTAGGCCGGTTTCTTGTTAAGAAACCGGCCCATAGTTGCCAAGTAGGGTACCGATTAAGAAACCAGTCTGTGTCAGCGTGAGTACATGGCAAAGGGGCCGCCTGCTGCGGCCAATTTTTCTTTGCCTCAATGGGACACGTGTCACCCATGCATTGGGCCACGTGTCCCACATGCAAAAAAAATTTTAAAAAATTCATTGACACGTGGTGCCTTCTGGTTAAGCCACGTGTCCAATGAATTTTAAAAATCGAAAGTTTGATTCAGCAAAAATGAGTGGGACACGTGTCCCACTTATATGGCGACATGTGTCTCATCCCAACGGAAAAATCTGATGTACATATTTAAATGGGACACGTGTCCCAACCGTATGGTGATACATGTCCCAATGGCTATTTTTTAAAAAAAAATCAAATTTAATTTTTAAAAATTGAATTTCAGATCTGTAAATTTGTTCAACGGCTATTTTTTTTTACTTATAAATAGAGCCAATTTACCCAATTTAATCACACCACTTTCAATTCCAACACTTCTACCTCAATCTTTCATCTCCTAAATTTGTCTCCAATATTCACTTTGGAAGTCAATTTTTGAAATGGATTCGCGAAGACCGTCGAATGGGAAAGATAAGGTAATTCCAAATTCTTCTAATTCCAAAAATTCATCCCAAAATCCGAATATTCGTCCAATTTCAAATTCGGATTTTTATGAAAATTTGCCAAACATCCCGCCCAATTTTTATATGAATTCCTCACATTCGTACATGAATTTCCAAAATCAATATAACTCTTCCCAAAATGCATACACGAACTCTCCTTACCCAAACCACTATTCCCAAATCCTGACGCACAATCGCAAAATTCCTACCCAAACTTTTATAGTCCAAACTTTCATTCTCCACAATTTGATGCAATTTTTGAATCGGGATCATTTTGCTACCAAGGAGGTCGGGGTTCACCGGGTCAAAATTTTGCAAATGACCATGAGCGTCAATTTGGAAGTCACGAAGTTCCGAATGGTAAACCCTATCTTAATGTGTTATATTTTAATTATGAAGAATCCAGTTCATCATTAATTTTTATTGCCGTTATTTATTTATGTTATATTTTAAAATTAGTATATTCGATATATTATTCAAATGGATAAAAGTATTTATTAAATGTAAAATAGTTCATGTGCTTATATGTAAACATATGTAAAATACATCAATATTTATTATACATGTTCATTTATGTGTGGACAATTTTTGTTAACTCACATGTAGTATTTATTTTAAAGTATTTAAATTACAATATATTAAATAGTATTATTTTTATTTTATTTAAATTATGAAATGTACATAATTTATTTTTGTTGGCTTTATTTAACAATGTGGTATATTTAATTCAACAACGTTGCATCTCTTTTTACTTTATATATACAAATTCGTATATTTAATTTTTTTGTATATTATAATAGAATTTGAAGAAAGCGATGACCTTGCACTAGTGTGCAGAGTAAGGATACGAAGAAGAAAAGTAACCGGGAGAAGTAGACTGTAGAAGCTGATAATATTCTATGCAGCGCTTGGTTTGATAATTCCATCGATTGTATAATGGGTACGAAGCAGAATGCTGATGTGTTTTGGCATAAAATTACATTTGATTTGAATAAGTATGCAAAATGCAACCGGACAATGAAGTCGTGCAAGGCTAGGTGGCAAAAACTTTCTCACGATATCGCCAAATATGTGGGATGTGAAAGTAAAGCCGCACGGCACTACAGTCGGATTGGGAGTGGCTCTAGCCAAGGAGATATGAAGTCATGGGCCATGAATTTGTATGCAGATGAAAATGATAGCCAATAATTTCTATTCTTTCATTGCTATGAATTGTCCAAGACTAACCCTAAATTTATGGCATAATATGGCCCAAAGGACACAAATAGAGGGGAATATTCATCACCGGTGCCATCAATACCCCATAGTAGCGATGATGCTCAGACAGCGCAATATCCATCCAGGCATATTGGTGTGAAAGCCGCAAAATGCAAGGCAATGGGAAGGGAAAGGCAACGCGAAGAACAAAAGATGATGAGCAATCAAAAGAATCATAACAAATGCAGTGTATGGCCACAATCGAAGAAGCTTCTAAGAATGCTGAAAAAATTGCAGATAGCGAAAGAGCTAAATTGGAGTATAACATAGCGCAACGGGAGTTCGTCCAAATATAATCAGAGCGTGAAGTTTGTGTAGCTAACACTAGACTCCTTAATACTCTGATGCAAAGGGAAGATTTGAGCACAGCAGAGGAAGCACTACGAGATAAATTAATTGGGGCAGTCTATGGTCGGAATTGATTGTAATAATTTATTTGTAATAATTGGTCAGACTAGATAATACAAAATCAATGTGAGAGAGTCATTGACAAATCCCATCGAGAAATAGTGGGTCGAATTCATCAATTTCAAAGAATCCTACATACAAATTCAATGGGGTTTTCGCATGTGATGGTTCTATATAAAGGGCTCATTCGCTTATGTTTCATTTCATTCCCAAATTCCTATCAACCCAATTTTCCTTCTTCTACACAACTATGTCTTCCTCTACCTCCCCAACAACAATGATGACCTTCACTTTGGAGAATCATCAAACACAAATACTTATGATATTCCAAGTTTTCTACCCGATACCGATCCGAAAACGATTAACTTTGTCATGAATTTGCCAGAAATGGCAAGAAAATTGTACACAACCTTTGAGGATGAGAGTGCTCAAACTTCTTCAACCTTATTAAAGAAAACCAGAAATCATATAAGAAAAGACCGTCTCGGAGCACAGGAAGTACTCCAGAGGCAATATTTTTCTCCATCCCCTGAAAAAATGTACGATGATCAACATTTTTGTACTAGGTTTTGTATGCGGCAAAATGTATTCGAGTGCATACTGGAAGATATCACCAACCACGATCCCTATTTCAGACAAAGGGTCGATGCAACCGGTTATCAAGGATTTTTGCCACTCCACAAGTGCACTGTGGCAATGCGCCATTTGGCATATGGTTGTGCATAGGACCAACTGGATGAAAGCTTACAGATGGGAAAAACAACGGTCAGAGAAACGATGGCTCATTTTGTCAAAGCAATTATTGTCGTGTACCATCCAACATACCTCCGACCAGCAAACCCAGACGATATTGCACGGCTTATGCATGTAGCTTGTGGACGTGGATTTCCAGGTATGTTAGGAAGTATTGATTGTATGCATTGAGAATGAAAAAACTGCCCCGTGGGTTGGAAAGGACAATTTCAGGGTAGAAATAGCTGTGCCTTAATTATATTAAAAACAGTGCCTTATACGATACGTGGATTTGGCATACATTTTTTGGCATGGCAGGGTCATATAATGACATCAACGTCCTAGACAAGTCATCTTTGTTTGATGACGTATGTGAAGGATGGGCTCCACGTTTTCCACATGAAGTCAATGGTCGCAGCTACGATCAAGGGTACTATCTTATAGATGGAATCTATCCTAAGTGTGCGACCTTCATGCCAGAGTATACGGCTCCAAATGACCCCAAGAAACAGCTGTTCACAAAGCGTCAAGAGAGTTACAGGAAAGACGTCGAACGTGCTTTTGGTATTTTACAGGCCCGGTTCTCCGTGATCCGTAACCCAGCCAAGTACTAGAACATAGAAACATTGGGCAAAATTATGATAGCTTGTATCATACTGCACAACATGACAGTCGAAAATGAAAGAGATACTTATGGGTTGCGGGTTCAACCAGGTGATTATGACCAAATCGATGACCCTCCTTGGCATTACAACGCAGAGCGGCATGCTGATCTACCGACTTTTAGACAAAATTGGAGGGAAGTACGCAACAGAGCTAAACATGACCAATATAAAAATGACCTAACTGAACATCTGTACCAATATTTGGGTGGTCAAAATTAGCATTTCGGTATGGTTCTGTCATCCATATTTTTTGTTTTGTATTATTAATAATTAGTCAGACTAGATCAATATTTCAGGTGCATATTTGTAATAATTGGTCAGACTAGATTTCTATTTTCAATTCGTAATAATTGGTCGGACTAGATCTAATATTTTATTATTTAAGTATTTATTGTAATGTGTCTTCTCGTTATAATTGGTCTTTCTAATGTCATGTTTTTAATTTATTTTTATAAAATCAATATATCTTATTCTTTATTATAGATAGCAAAATATTTAACAATTTCATGACAAGAAAAAAGAAATTTAATTTTTGACGAAATTTAAAAAATTTAAAAAAGAATTATTTTATACTTTTTTTAAAATAAAATGAAATTATATTAATAAAAATTATAATGTATTATTAAATTGGCAAAGTCTTGGGAAAGACGGTCTTTCCATAGGCTTATGGAAAGACGGGGTTTAATTCGAATAATAAAAGATAAAAGGTCTTAGTTGCAACATTAAAAATTTAGTATGCAACATGTAGTAGTTATAAAATTTATAACTCGGTTCATGTAACCCAAAAATTTTATCTTAATTTCTTCTAATTTACACTTTAAACCTTGGTTTTTCCATGACTTATGGAAAGACCGTCTTTCAAGAGACGCACTCTATTAAATTTCACATTTAACTTATTTTGGGTGAACAAATTAAATTAAATTAAATGTTAATGGTCAAATTAATGAGTAGGATAGAGAAAATCAAGTTGGGTCAATAAATAGTCAAAAGTGGTTTCTTACCATTGTGGGGGATAAAAAATGGTGGTTTCTTAAAATTAGGTGAAAGAGAAAGAATGAGAGAAATAATATATTTAATTGGTAAGAAACCGATTACGGTTTCTACCATTTCACATGCTCTTAGTGGGGATATGATTTTCACCGTACAGGAACACCATATACGGATTGTGTACCGAGAACAGAATTAAATGAATGAAATGCACACGACTTTCTTTTTCTTACAGTTATTCTATCTAACGCATTAGAACTCCGGAAGTTGATATAAATTATATCAAAGATCTCGTACTAACTCTTAGTCGTAATCAAACGTAAGTGCGAAGATTAATTCATACATGATGCCTGTACTAAATCTACTCTTATTTCGTATATCATCTCATTGCATGCGCTAGACATATTTTTTATGTCAACACTTGCAATTCGACCACTTCCAATAGAAGTAACTGAATAATTAATGTCGATCTTTCCCCAATCTGGTAATGATCATGTCCAAAGTGGCTCCCAAGAAGAATATAGGTTTTCATCATCAAGGAAGAAGTCTGCATTATCAACAGCATTAGCTTGATCATCTGATGACATGGGTTGATGCTCCATTCCCCTGCAAAGTATGAAAGACCTCAGGTTTTCATTCTGGCATTGCAGGTTTAGCATCTCGGCTTGTGACTTGGCCAGTGCTGCTTGAAGCTCGTTGATCTGCTTCTGCAGCTGACAGATCGCTCCCGCGCTACCATACACCGGATCCCTGATCCTCGAGTTTGCCTCGTATACCATGCTGTTTACAGCATCTGCTCGTTGTTCCTCTGGCAGTTCCTAAGTACGAACCACTCACAATGTTACAAAAATGACAATATTGGAAACGGAACTCTTAAAGTCTGAATCATGATTTGACACGTTTCATACTTCAAACTTGCTAAATTATGCTGCAGAATCTGTGGAATGGTTGGATTGGGATATCGGATCTGGCAGTGCACCTTACTGGCTTATTAAAGTCAGATGCTTTTGAAAATTAATCCGGTGTTTAAAAATCAGAAGTAGGTTAGTCAAGTAATAGTCAATAAACTGGTCAAGAACGTGTAAAGTGAATGATGCACAGTACTATCACCAACCGAAAATAAGATTCCACTCATTAGAGAGTTAAATACCTTTCACATCTTTCTAATCTTCAAGTCAAACAATTTGGTTCTCTTTTTCTAGAGTGCATGTTTGACATTAATCATAATTTTAAAAGTCACGAAAAATTGATATACAAAAAACTCTGACCAATCAACCAAGATTCCATGCGATTGAACATTATAACTGTAATTTATGGATTCAGTTCACTAATTAGGACAATTAGAAGCAATTCAGTTCAGGCTTTTCGTATTAATGAGTGTACCCAATTTAATTTTTAGCACATTTAAAAATCGTAAACTCAATTCAAACCCAATAATCCCAGTTCAGGTTTATTCTAAGCACATCAGTAAACGACAAGCCTAACTTTGAGCATCAGTAAACACAATTTAGCACCAAATAAACCCGGGGCACAATTACCTGCAGCATCTTGATAATGTTGCTAGCGCCGAAGACTTTGTGCGCAATGGTGAATTTGATGGGCTCCGTGGGAGGGAAGTAGGGAGCCAGGACGCATCTGTCCACGCATCTACGCCGCAGGATCTTGCATGCAGCGCAGGGGCTCACAACCACCGCCGCCACCGGAGAAGTTGCGGCGGTTTTGGGAGATCCGGCGGCGGCGGCGGGAGATAAAGGACCGGTGGGGGATGAAGAGCAGGGAGAACTGTGTTGGGGTGAAGAGGCGGTGGCGGTGGCGGTGACGCAAACCATTTTTGCGGGCTGCTGTGTGTAAATTGTGTTCAAACTGTTTTCTTGTAATGGAATTTGGAAGAATTGGATCACAGTGCGAATGCAAAAGCAGCGTGTGTGTGTATATATACTGTCATGGAGGCCCCGGATGTATCATGCGGGCCCCGCATACATGTGTCGGGCGTTATTTTTATTATTTACTGATGAAGAAGGATGGATGGTTAGAGTAAAAAATCATCATCAAATATCCCATTATTAGTTTTAAAAATGGCAATTGGCAACCAAACTTTTATTGACTTATTTATTGGGTCAATTTTTTCTTTATTTCTAAAAGTATGGTGTTATTTTTTTGAACTTGACATATTTTGTATTTCAAGTCTCTAGGAGGTTGTGCAAATTAAATGTCTAAAAAAGTTAATTGTACTTCAATTTAGTTTTATTTAATTTGTTTAGTTTTAATGTAACCGATTTTTACTAAATTTAATTAATTATTAAATTAATTAAATTATCATTTATTCAGTTTAATTAAATTTAGATTATGTTAAAATACCGAAACTTTATTCTTAAAATGATAAAAGCAAAACAAATATTAATATGATCATACATGTAATTTTGTATTATTCACGACGATCTCAATTATAGTGTCGCAGATTTATTTCAACGAAGAAAATCAAACACTTCATTTATTATTCCGATATATAGACTAGTTTGAATCAAACACTTAATGAATATTAGTTTACCATTATCTTTTTACGTATAGATTGACTTCTATTCATACCAAACTAAACCATATCCCATCAAAGCTATGTGGGCTCTAAATTTGGTACAAGCCTATTCTCGTATATTGGATTGGTCAATAGAATTAGGATTCTACTAACATATCCGACTGATATATTATAAGATAATTTAGCATACAAATTAATTAAAGAGTTCTTATCTCGAGAGGCGATCTTTCCATAATTCATAGAAAAACCAAGATTTAAAGTGCAAATTAGAAGAAATGAAGATAAAAATTTCGAATTGTATGAATCGAGTTATAAACTTTATAACTACTAAACGTTGCATAATAAATTTTTGATATTGCAACTAAGACATTTTACCTCTTATTATTCTAATTAAACCCGTATTTTCATAAGCATATGGAAAGACGATCTTTCCCCAGACTTTGCCTTGATAAAAATAAATAATTTAAAATGATTGACAAATACAATAAATATATGATCCAATATAATATATATATATATATATATATATATATATATATATATATATATTTGCGAACTTTAAGTTATGTTGTTATATTGCAGAAGTAAAAGTTTAAACTGAATTCTTAAAACAATGAACAAATATTTTAAATATATGAACTAATTTACACATTTGATAGATGTGACTTATATAACTATCTTGCGGGACGGAAAAAAAATTCTGAAAAAAGTCCATTGATCCACATTTTAAACATGAACCAACTGGTATACATATATAAGTCTTGTAGAAAAAAGAAGTTGAACTAAAAACTATTAACAAATATTTTAAACACACGAAATAATATGTCTTTGATAGTTTTAAATTTTGTATTATAGTCTCACACAAGTTAGACTTGTATTTAATCTACCTATAAAGTCAATTTTAATATTAAAATGCAATAAATTTAAATAAATAATTAATTTAATTACAGTTTGAAATCCAATGAAACGAACAGCTTGTAATGATTGTTGATGTCATGATGTGTCAGAAGACTAGTTAGATGAGATCACCAAAATGATGTGGTTAGAGAGTTTTTTTTTTTTTTTTTTTTGCCCTTTTCATTTTCTTTGCAAGAATGTGCTCCACTTACTGTTGACTCTTGTCGTCCACAATGAAAACCGAGCGATACGCCTTTTCTAGTAGGAAGGATGATTAATTATAATTCACTTTTGGTTGGGATTATGGCTTTGCTAATTAAGAGTAATTGATGGAGTTTAACTAAAAGGGAAACGGGACCCTAAACTACTTATTCTTTTGACACAACAAAATCATTAGATATACTGTACTAAAAGGCGATCACTGCTCGCACTCAGCAGCCCACACCAGTTGACACCACAGCCATCATGTGAGAGGTAAGTCACAGTAGCCTAGCACCAGGACCATTGGGCCGGCCCGTACTCGGTGCCCACTAGGAGGCCCAGTCTGCCACATGGCCCGAGAGCCATGCTTATAAACCAGGTCACTCCCACACGGTGGCTGCCGAGCCTCGAACCGAGGATGCCTTCAAGAGAACCCAACTTCCAACCACTGGGGTGTAACCCGCGGGTGTAATATACTGTACTATTTACCATAGTTGATTACCCCCTGATATGATTGTACGGAGTAAATTACTAATATTGATTTCTTAGTTTTTAAAATTACAACAATCATAAAATTGCTGAAGAAAAATGATCAACAATTATAATAAATGAAACTAATATGAAATTTAAGTAGATTACATATTAATTATATTGATCATTTGTACTATGTTAGATTAAAAGTTTTGTAAAAAAATCGTATATATTTCTAGAGATATTAACTTACTTTCTTCAAAAAATTATACTCTCTCTGTTTCTTTATTAGTGGCACCATAGGTTTAAATGTTTGGATTTATGTAAAGAAAATGAGTTGATGAAATTGAATGTAGAAAATAAAAAGTATAATTGACGGATGAAATTAAAATAATCTTACCACCGGGAGTAACAGTTTAGTAGAGTTGAGCAACTCACAAGTTAATATCATTATGCAAAATATAAAAATATGAATACATGATTAGATGTAGGGCACAAAATGATTAAATTTAGATCCAAATCATGAGCAAACAACGAAATTACAAACGCAATAAGAGAAAAAACTTTACAATTATGCAAGGTGAAATAGACATCACACTTATCAAGGAAAAACATTCTACACTTATTAATCTGGAGTTATACGGTTTTTTTTTCATCTCTAATAGTATAAAAAAAGTGGGAAAAGAAGAAGAAGATTATGAATGGAGATTAAGGTTTGGGAGTGGGTATTAATATTGATTTCTTAGTTAGTTTTGATAATTATATATGGCGAACTAGAAAAAATAGGGAGAAACCATCATGATTTAGATGGATTCAGATTTTAGATAGCACAATAAATCGAAGTAGTGTACAATTTTGATGTTGACTCAGGCGAAAAATTGGACCTGGTGTCTAAACGCCAAAAAGTTGCGAGTACAAAATCAGCTTTAAAAACAATATCCACACTATTTTATTCGTGCTTAACTCCATAGAATTTGTACTAATAACTTCATTATAACGTTTGCATAAATAAAGTTTAAAATGAATTCATATTTACAGTTTTTAAATAGAGAAAAGTGTGTTTTAAATTTAATTATGTTTTGTTTGAAAGTGCATACATAATTTTGTAAAATTTGAAAGTGCAAATGTAACCCTGGAAATTGTTGACCAAAATTTCAACAGCCAAATTGGCTGGAAATTGTCAAAATGATCGTGTATCCTTCTGTTAAAATAAATATATAGCTAAAAAATAGTAAAAGACATTAATGCACTCCCTGCTTTCGAACAAAACCTTTTTTTTTCAAATTTCCTTCTTTCGACTTCTTTCCCATTTTCTTTCTTTCGACCTAAAAATTTCAAGCTCTCAGTGGCGGAGGGGTGGGCGACGGGGCTAGGGTGGCGGGTTAGGGTTTAGGGCGGTGGTGGTGAGCGGCGCAGTTGGCGAGATTAGTGTTTCTAGGTGACGAGGGTGTGCAACACAACCGGTGGGGGTGGGCGACGGGACTAGGGTGGCAGGGTTAGGGTATAGGGCGGCAGTGGTTGGCTGCTCCGCTAGTGGAGCTAGGGTGGCCGACATATTCCGTACGCCACCGAAGGTTAGCTAAATTCCAATCACAATTACATTTCATTCGAAACCTAATTTATGCAATTGCAATTGCATTGTATCCTGTGTTTGTGTGCCCTGGCATTTTATTGTTGTAAAGTCTAGATTTATCTAGTTGACAATTTGTGGAAATTATGCAAATATGGTATTATAAAGTTGCAACATCAAAGAAGGAATTTTGGTGAAATAAGGAAAGGTTGAAGACTGAATCCGAGAAGGATACATCTTTTCCAGTTGTATTTGAGTTGGAAAATATATCAATTCCTAACTTAAAGGGATTAGATTTGGTAATTCTTATCTCCAAGAGATTTGATTGTAATCAGAATATTATGTGGAGAAGGAATTACATTTGCACAAGACATACATGCGAATTAGCAGTATATTCACGCAAAGATGTTTACGGAAAAAGAAGACAGAATATTATGGTATTTGTAAGTTATGGAAATCTAAATATTTTGTTATATGTTTAGGCGTGTGAAGCATAATTGGTTTATGGAAAATCCCTACTTATATGGAGAAGATTTATTCGAATATATGAGATAGAATGATATAAGGTAAATCCCTTTATTTATGGGATTTGGATATTCTTCAAGAATCAGATTTGGAATAGGAATATTGTGGAGATAATCAAGGAGTATTCAGATCTGATTCGTGGATATAAATTGGGGACAAACACGGCTGCATACTCACGGACTTAATAGAAAAAATCTGCACACGGATTTTTTATCTTTCGAGAATTGCAAAGAGTCAAAATACTGTGTTCCAACACACCTGCTGCACAAAGTTCAGAATCATATGCCTTAATTCCTCGGGAGGAGGAGATCCAGCGTCAACAAGTTTCGAGGTCAGAGGGAGTCTGATCAAGGCGGATCGGTAGCAAGGGGAGCTTGCAGGATTCGCGTTATAGTTAGATAAGATAAGTATAATTGTATGATGTACTTTGTACTGTATCTTTCTGATTAGTGGATTCATTCTGAATTGGGCCAGGCCCCGCAGTTATAGGTGGATTTCACCGAACTGCGTAACCAAGTCGTGTGTCTTTTACGTTTTACGTTATTATGCACTTGGATAATGTTGGAACACACCAGTAGTGATAATTGAATTAATTAGGTAAAAGTGTGAATTTTTTGAGGTTGTTTGGGGGCGTATTCGGACTTGGATTGGTTTAAGGAGACGAACTAATTCAATTCCAAGTTCCATGACTTGGGTGAAGAGGCAAATTAAAGGCTCAAAGTTGCGAAAGAAATTTGGTATTCTAGCCTTGATCACCACGGTTTATCGCCTTTGGAGGGAAAGGAACAATGTGGTTATGGATGGTGCTCAACCTAGTTCGGAAAGAGTGGTGAAAATCATCATGAAGGATTGCTACATGGTGATGAATAGGCTATTTCCGGATGAGCACTTATTCTAGATGAAGAGGCTGTTGGGCGGGTGTTTGGTGCTTCCTGCCTAGCACCCGGTGCTTCATTTGCAGGGCGAGGCGCTCCGTTCCTGGCGCTGTACTAGGCGCCAGGCGTTGTGCTGGATCGTGCACCATGCAGCGATGGTTTACGGAGACTGGTTGCTGGATAACGGCATCATGACTAGGGGCTTTTGGCGCCGGTTTTGAAGTTTTGGGGGCAGATTGTCGCGATTTCCAGCGCCAAGAAGGGGTTGCTCTCGGCCCAATGGATTCCGAAATCAGTTTGGTTTTCTCGGTTTTCTAGAGGCTGGGGCAATTTCATTGCACGGAGAGGCAATAGGTTTTAGAGTATGGATTTACACTCCGATGCTCTTTAACCTAAGCCTAGTTTGTTACTTATGAATTAACGGTTACTTTGCGCTTTATGCTCGCGCTACACTCTTTGGTGTTAAATTAGCATATAGCTGTCCATTTGCTCAAAATGGAGTGGGCGAGTACACACTCGCCACGCTTGGTGCACGCGGTACAAGTGCATCCATTCTCACATCTTTAGGAGGTTAATCCGACTGGGAGTCCCAAAGCTTGGAGGGGTGTATATGGTAGAAGCTGATCCTCATTCGTACCAGACGGTGCCACTTGAAGACAGCTCCAAATTTAGGCGACATCCAAGACCCGAGACACCCTCGGCTGCACTAGGAGATTTTCATTCATCAAGCCTTTGGATCACGGTACCTTCATTGACATTCCAGTTACTCAAGACCCGAGTACCACAAACCTCGGCTGCACTATGGAACTCAAATGAAGAAGGCCCCATTTGTTAGGGGTAGAAGCGGATTGTTTGTTGATGGGCAGTGAGTTTGTTCTCACCCCATTTCCTTGGGTTTTATAGCCTGTGTTTTTCCAGGTTGTGTTGCTTCTCCCTTTGCATTATCATGCTTAGGGTTCGTAGATCTTTACTTAGCAAAAGGGGGGGGATGGGGGAGAGCTAACTTTTAGTTTTGCACTCTCCCGTCCCCCCCTACTTTTCTTGGTTGACTTACTCCATAGGATTACATACTTATCCTATGGTTGGACGCTTTTGTATTTGGTGGGGTCCTTTTCGGGCTCCACTGCAGGTTCCACCGTTTATACTATTTACCTATTTACACGTGAATTAATTAGGTAAAACTAAATTTCAATTGGTATCAGATCTTGGTCACTTATTATTCCCTTGGTTGTGTCAAGGAAAATGAGATCCGGTTTTACCAATGGAGACCAGAGAAGGAGCTTCTGTGTCTCGGCCACCACTGCTGGAAGGAACAAATTACAACTACTGGAAGGCTCGCATGCGGGTGTTCATAAATTCACTGGATGAATTAGCTTGGTACTATGTTGAAACAGAATGGAAACCCCCTGTTGTTGGAAGTTCTGAAGGAGGAGAACCTAAGCCTAAAGAGTCGTGGACACCAGGTGAAAGAATGGGAAGCTTGGCGAATTCTAGAGCATTAAATGCCATATTTACTGCAGTAGATGAAGATCAGTTCAAACTCATCTCTACGTGCCAACAAGCAAAGAAAGCATGGGATATTCTGCAAACTGTGCATGAAGGAACCAGTAGAGTTCGAGAATCTAAATTACAAATGTTGGCCACAAAGTTTGAGGAACTCAAGATGGAGGAAGATGACACCATTGCTATATTCAATGGAAAACTCAGGGATATCTCCAACATGGCATACCAACTTGGAAAAGTATACAAAGAGGCGAAACTGGTGAAAAAGGCCTTGAGATCTCTTCCTAAAAGATTTGCTATGAAAGTTGCAGCAATAGAAGAAGCAAGAGATGTAGCCAGCATGACCTTAGATGAACTAATGGGATCACTACAGACCTATGAGATGACAATGCAACAACCTGCAAAGAAAGTCCAGAAGGAGTTGGCCTTCAAATCCTCTACATCAAGGGTCATCCATGAATCTGATAGTGATGATGAAATTGAAGAACTTGCTCCTATCACCAAGAGCTTATCAAGAATGCTGAAGAAGGTGGTAAACAAGAATTCACATGAAAGATCTGGTGGAAACAAAACTCATCCTCAAGATTTTGGTAATCGTGGAACTCAGATGGAACAAGGAAGTCAGCAATTCTCTAAAAATCAAAGTGGTGAAGGAAGGCAGTTTGAAAAAATTCAATGTCGAGAATGTGGAGGATACGGCCACATCCAGGCTGAATGTGCTAATATCCTAAAGAAGCAAGGAAAATCATATGTCACCTCATAGAGTGAAGATGATGAAGAAGACGAAGAGGAACACACAAGCAATTATATGGCATTTGGAGCAAAATTTCACAGTGGATCAGTTGAGGTATGTTCCAACATGTCAGAGAAAGACGAAGCTGTATGTTCCAACATGTCAGAGAAAGACGAAGCTGTATGTTCCAACACAGGTTCTGATAGCACGTCCAGTGATGATGACAGACTAGTTGTGAGTGATGAGGATATCTATAGTACATATGAGCAGATGTATGCCATGTGTCTTCAAGTTGTTGATACAAATAGAGTGTTGAAGGAAGAGAAAACTCATCTGGGCGAGAAGGAGAAGGAGTTGCGAGTTTTAGTTGGTGAACTCAGAAGAGAGATTGAAGAATTAAATTTGAATCTAAGTTCAACAACTAAGAGAGCTGAGATGGCCGAAGCAACTATTACCAAGTTAAACACTGGAATGACAAAACTTGATGACATTCTAATCATGGGAAAACACTTTGGAGATCGACATGGAATCGGGTTTGACAATTTATCAGGGAGCAAGGTCAGTCTCAAGTCAAAGGTTCGAGAGGTGAAAAGAAAGTTTATCAAGACCCATCAAAGGAAACCTCTCATCTGTAGCTACTGCATGTATCAAGGTTATACAGAGGAACAATACCGAAAACTGCTCAGAGATATCATGACAGGGCTACAACTCTCAGTATGTTCCAACATAGACGATGTGCAGCGATCAGGAATGGTCAGAAAGGTATGGGTTGTTAAACGCACGAGTACTTGCCTTATTGCTCACACGTCTCCTATTGCACATTCTAGAGACTCGTGGTACTTTGATAGTGGTTGCTCTTGCCACATGACTGGAACTCAGGAATTACTAACAAACATCCAGCCATATGATGGTGGTTTTGTTACGTTTGGCGATGGAAAGAAGAGTCGAGTGGTTGGAAAAGGTGAACTGCATATTGAAGGATTCCCCATATTCACTGGTGTTTTGTTGGTGGAAGACCTAAAGTCTAATCTCCTGAGTATCAGCCAGCTATGTGATGATAATATGACCGTGGAATTCCATAAAGAAAAGTGCATAGTGAAACATGGCAACAACAAAGTGCTTTCTGGTATTCGGTCATCAGACAAATGTTACTTATTGGAACAAGAAGTGAACTGCTGCAGTGTCAAATGTGATGAAGTAGATCGTACGGCTGACCATGTTCCGACATCGGTTGATTTCTCAGATCAAGGACGTAATGATGTTGGAACATCGGATGAGACAAATCTTAAAGATAAAGCTGGTGATTCTTATATCTTCAACAATGTTGGAATATCATCCTCTCTAGAACTCTCCCATGTTCCAACATCGGTGAAGGCTGAATCAAGCGAAAGAATGACTCGATCGATCCCTTGGGTTAATTATAGGGAACTTTCTGGTCTACAATATTTTCTCTCCCTCATTGTTGTTTCCTCAGTTTCTAGGTTAGAATCTATTCGCATTCTCCTTGTTATGGTGTGCACTATGAATTTTATGATGTATCAAAAAGCTGTCAAGAGTGCTCCCCTACATGGTGTGGTTAATGAGGAAGTATATCATCGACTTAAGAAGGCTTTGTATGGTTCAAAATAAGCACCATGGGCGTGGTATAAGCGACTCACTACCTTTCCTATTCAGAACGGTTCTCGTCGAGGGGGAGAAGATCGCATCTTGCTTGTTTTTCGAGAATCATCAAATACACTGATTGCGCAAATCTATATTGATGATATGATCTTTGGGTCTAATTCACCATACTTGGTACAAGATTTTATTTAGCAGTAGAAGTTTTGTTTATTTATTTTGTGTACAGAAAATTAGAAAAACACAAAAAAAATTAGAAAGAAGAAAAAGGTGAAAAAAATGATGGTCGAATATATTAGAAAGGTGGTTCTTCCTGGTATTCTGGTTTATGATGATAAGGAGTTGGAAGACAGTGATGCTGGTCATGTTCCAACACAGAGTATGGAGACAGGTTGAGAGGATGTGGAAATGGATTAGAGATTCAGATGTTCAAACATCAGTAACTGTGGCTGGAGAAGATTATTATCTGGATGGTGAACAAGTCTATGTTCCAACACCAGATAGGGGGAGAAAGTACTGATGAAGTGAAGGAAGCTGAGTAGGAGATGTGTTGGTTCTGAAACAATGAGATCTGTTATGTTCCAACATTGGTGACTGTGTTCCAACACAAGGTGAGCAGATTATTGAAGGCACTTCTGATCAAACTGCCATGAGAGATAATTTTAGCCGAAAGGACAACTGATCTGGGTGTATATGAGGAGTGTGGATTTACAGCTTACCTGGACTATTTGGGTCTCAAGACTGCCGCCTCAATCTACAAGAAGTACAATCGGGAGATTTTACAAGAATTATAAGGGAGGCAACATTGATCCAGATTTTGAGTGGTACAATGGTGTGAAGTAGAGAGCTCAATCCATTCAGATGTTGACTTTGGAGGTAGAAGATGCCAGATTAGATGAGGCACAGATAGTTGCTCTTGAAGAAGTTTAAAGGTTCTGTTATGGCTATGTTACAACATAGGCCAGAGATTTGCTTCAGGGGGAGCTGCATTTAATGGAGATTTTGGTTTTCTGTGTCTATTGCGTGTGGCATGTTTACGGTCCCAAGGGGGAGATGTTTTGGATTTCTTGGATGACTTTATTGGCTCCGTTGGGTTGATGTTCCAACATGGTTATTATTCCTGGATGTTGAAGGAATGCGGAATTCAGGGGGAGATACTATGTTTCTATGTTCCAAGATCCAGAGTGGTTTTCAAGGTTGATGTCTTTATTTGCATAAGCACTTGTGATGAAATGCCAAAAGGTGATTGGTCCACAAAATGCCAAAGGGAGAGATTGTAAAGTCTAGATTTATCTAGTTGGCAATTTGTGGAAATTATGCAAATATGGTATTATTGAGTTGCAACGTCAAAGAAGGAATTTTGGTGAAATAAGGAAAGGTTGAAGACTGAATCCGAGAAGGATACATCTTGTCCAGTTGTGTTTGAGTTGGAAAATATATCAATTCCTTACTTAAAGGGATTGGATTTGGTAATTCTTATCTCCAAGAGATTTGATTGTAATCAGAATATTATGTGGAGAAGGAATTACATTTGCACAAGACATACATGCGAATTAGCAGTATATTCACGCAAAGATGTTTACGGAAAAATAAGACAGAATATTATGGTATTTGTGAGTTATGGAAATCTAAATATTCTGTTATATGTTTAGGCGTGTGAAGCATAATTGGTTTATGGAAAATTCCTACTTATATGGAGAAGATTTATTCGAATGTATGGGATAGAATGATATAAGGTAAATCCCTTTATTTATGGGATTTGGATATGCTTCAAGAATTAGATTTGGAATACGAATATTGTGGAGATAATCAAGGAGTATTCAGATCTGATTCGTGGATATAAATTGGGGACAAACACGGTACAGACTTAATAGAAAAAATCCGCACACGGATTTTTTATCTTTCGAGAATTGCAAAGAGTCAAAATACTGTGTTCCAACACACCTACTGCACAAAGTTCAGAATCATATGCCTTAATTCCTCAGGAGGAGGAGATCCAGCGTCGACGAGTTTCGAGGTCAGAGGGAGTCTGATCAAGGCGGATCGGTAGCAAGGGGAACTTGCAGGATTCACGTTATAGTTAGATAAGATAAGTATAATTGTATGGTGTCCTTTGTACTGTATCTTTCTGATTAGTGGATTCATTCTGAACTGGGCCAGGCCCCGCAGATGTAGGTTGATTTCACCGAACTGCATAACCAAGTCGTGTGTCTTTTACGTTTTACGTTATTATGCACTTGGTTAATGTTGGAACACACCAGTAGTGATAATTGAATCAATTAGGTAAAACCAAATTTCAATTGTTAATCATTTTTTTGGCTCATAAACTGAAGATTGATTGTGTTTTGAATATGACTCACTGGTTTTATTTTTGATAACTTACAGTGGGATCTACTAATTGGAATGATTGTTTTTGTTGCTCCGATTTAGAGAAGAAAGGTGAGTGGTAGGTTTGACGTGTTGAAGCAATTTGGGATCTGCGAGAGCCATTAGGGGCTTGCTTCTGGTAGGGAGCGTGAGATGGTGGTTTTTGGGAGGCGGCAGATCGTCGGCTGCTGATGCGTCCACTTTATATGCTTATTTTAGTACTATTTAGGATCCATTTTGTACTCTTTCATTACAACAGATTGTGTTTTACCATGAAATCCTCTTAGGAGGGGTAAGAGCAACTTTGCGCTCTTTTACCTCTTTTAAGTAGATGTTTTGTGTAACGAAGTAATGAAGACCGGAGGCCATTGAAGACTACACTTTCGAAGATTTTGAAGACTTGCTTCGAAGACGTGAAGACCGGAGGCCACTGAAGATCATTTTTGAAACCGTTGAAGACTTAGAAGTTGAGAAGAGTGACTATGGAGATGACTACATGCCACAAGGAGGAGAAGAAGAAATAATGAAAAAATTCTGGTTACCGTCGCGAGTCGCGACGGACTCGTCGCGACCAACATGTTCGTCGCGAGTCGCGACGAACTTCGTCGCGAGTCGCGACGGCCACTGACCAGAATCCTACTTTCTTTTCCTTCCACTATAAATACCATTTTTCTCTCCTCTCATTCTACTTCTTCTTCAGCTGCGAATTTGTACTGTTCTAAACCCTATTTCTCCATTTTTCTTCTTTGATTCATCTAGTTGCTTTGATTTGTTGTTTTAGATAGATTAGCATGAACTCTATTAGCTAATCTCATCTCTTGGGAGCAATTGATCTAAGCTTCCAAACCTATGTCCTAAGAACACTTTGTAGCTTGTTTATTACTCTTGCTATTATGCATTTGTGGGAATTTAATGTGTTTGTTGATTTCATCATAGTGGTTGAAAGCTTGAGTATATGAAATGCTTGTATTAATTGCTAGCTAGGGTTTGGGGAAATTGGGTTAAATTTCCCCCTGTTCTTGTTAGGAATCTATAAGTATGATTTAGAGCTTTTGATTATGTTGATGAATTGATGATTGCTAGATAAATATGCAATGTTGAACTCTTTGCCATGTTTATCAATTGTAGCAAATGGGAGAGGTCTATGAGTGGTCGCTCTTGATCAATCCCGTGTAAATGCATAGGTCGGTTAAATGCTTAGTCACGGTGTAGTGGTTATAAGTGTTGCCGAGTTTGTTGATCCTTCGTGCTAAATGCCATTAATGGGATACCTTGAGTCGTGGTCGCGACTCGGGAGTCATTGGTGAGGTTTGACAAGAGATGTTGAACTCACTCTTGCAAACTACTATCTAAGAAGGATAGAAGTTTAGTCTTCACAGCAAGTAGTGAAAGTAGTAAATAAGTCACATGTTCAATGATGGAAACATGGTTTGGAAGTGAAAGTCGATTGCGCCCAAGGCTCCGTAATTATATTTTCATCACATCTCTATTTGCACTTACATGATTAGCATCATCCTCTTGATTTGCTAATTGTTGTATTTCAACTTGCTAATTTAGGAACCATCCAACCAACTTTCCCCCCCCCTTGTTTACATGTTTTTATATATATATATATATATATATATATATATATATATCTCAGTATGTATATGCTTAGTATGTTTTCTCATATAGGTGTTTAAGTACTTAGAAAAATCCCTTTTCCTGTGGACGACCCCATCTTGCCACTATTTACATTATTGTGGATAGGACGCATTAAGGGCTTAAAAATATTAACTTTGAGAGGTACGGCGACGACCTCCCAAATTTTGGCGCCGCTGCCGGGGAAGAGGCGTTCATTTTTAAAGTGCTTTAGCATATTGTGTGTGATTATGTGCTACTTGTGAATATTTGTTAGTTTGATTTTATCTTATTTTGATTTTATCTTATTTTGATTTCTTGGTAGATTTGCCATTTTCGCTTGGCTTGGAGACGTATTGTTTGTGTTCTTGGTGTATGGTTCGCACGCGATCCTCTTCACGAGAGCCCTTACACTACGACCCCGAGTTGGAGTTGAATTTGAGACGGGCTAGGAGGCTTTCTTTGGAAAGTGTGAATAACACCCCTCCTAGTGACCATTTTGTGAACACATCTTCTTCAATGGACCCCCGAATTGAGATTGAAGATGAGCAAAGGGAAGAAGAAGCCTACAATCCCCATCCCCACCAAAGAGGGATCCCTTTGGGACAGCCCTTGTTGAGAGAAATCATGGCGCCCAATCTGGAGCAACAACCGATGTGCATTGAATACCCAGTGGTTGGACCAAATAAGCATTTCGAGCTGAAAACCGGGTTCATCAATATGCTACCCGCATTCCTTGGAAGGCAAGGGGAGAATGCCAACAAGCATCTCACCGAGTTTCACTTCTTGTGTAGCGGAACGGTTCCTCACGGAGTGGATGAAGATTTTTACAAGTTGAAGGCATTCCCTTTCACTCTTAAGGATGGTGCTAGAGATTGGCTCCATTACCTACCACCAAGGAGCATAAAGAGTTGGCTTGATTTGAAGACAAAATTTCTCGCCAAATATTTCCCGGCCTCGAGGTCCGCTGCTTTGAAGAAGGATATAAGCAACATTCTGCAGTGGCATGAAGAGTCTCTCTTCGAGTATTGGGAGAGATTTAAGATGCTCCTCGCAAGTTGTCCCTACCATGGTTATTCGGAGGGAGATTTGGTGTATTACTTTTATAATGGCCTTCTGGATGAAGACCAAAGGCTGGTTAGAAGTTCTTGTGGTGGCACCCTCGGAAACAAAACATCTGCTGAAGCCATGCAACTATATGAAGAGCTAGCGGAAGAGTCGAGGAATTTTAGCTCAAGGGCTGATTTGAGGAGGAGAAACCAAAGGCCTGTAAGTGATTTTGCCAACAGTGGGAAATTGGAGGATCAAGTCACGACCCTCACATCCATGGTGAAGACCTTGATGACCCACCCCGGAGGAAGTGCGCCACATGTTAAGTCATGCGAAATCTGCTATTTGGCGCACCCTACGGACACATGCCCCACTCTACAAGAGGATTACGTTGAGGAAGTAAGTGCTATGGGGTATCAGGGAAATCAAGGATACCAAGGTACCTATGGGTATCAAGGTGGTCAAGGCTACCAAGGTGGTCAAGGCTACCAAGGTGGTCAAGGCTACCAAGGTGGTCAAGGCTACCAAGGTGGTCAAGGCTACCAAGGTAACCAAGGCTACCCAGGTAACCAAGGATACCAAAGATACCCAGGATACCAAAGCCGGCCATATAATGCGGGAAATCGTGATCAACCGAACCTCCGGTATGGAAACCCTCAAGGAGGCCAGAACTCCCAACCGTACAGGCTACCCCCTCAACAATACCGGCCACCTCAACAACAGTTCCAAAGATTTGAAGACAAATCCCGAAACCAAGGGGAAGGTTCGGGGTTATCCAAAGATGAGGTAATGCGAGCTATTCACCGATTAGGCATGAATGCTGAAAAGGGCAAACAATTCCAAGATGAAGCTAAAGCAAGTATCAAAAACTTGGAAACTCAAGTGGGCCAAATAGCTCAAATGGTGAACCGGATGGAAGCCCGTGAAAAGGGTAAACTACCTGCCCAACCAGAGATCAACCCGAGGCAAAATGCAAGTGCTATTGCTTTGAGAAGTGGTAGAGAGGTCGGTGTTTCACCGGAGGCTGAAAATGTTGAGAAGGGGCCAACGAGAACTGAAGAGTTTGAGAAGGGAGTTGAGGAAGAGGTAATCCATGAGAAGGAGTCAACGAGAATTGGAGAGTTTGTGAAGGGAGTTGAGGAAGAGGCAATCCATGAGAAGGAGTCAACGAGAATTGAAGAGTTTGAGAAGGGAGTTGAGGAAGAGGCAATCCATGAGAATGTGACCAAGGAGCTAGCCAACAAAGATAAGGAGGAAGAAATCAAGTTGGAGACATTGCCACCAAAACCGGAGTTAACCTCCACCCCGGAACCATCCTCTCCTCCACACAAGAAAGCAAAGATGGTGGAGACCCCCCCATATGTTCCGGAACCCCCATTTCCAGAGGCCTTGAAAGACAGGACGAGGATGGAGGATAACAAAGACATCTACGAAGTCTTTCGTAGGTGTGAGGTAAACATTCCTCTCTTGAATGCAATTGAACAAATCCCTAGATATGCCAAATTTCTCAAAGAATTATGTGTTGTGAATAGGAAACAAAGGGCCAAAAATAAATTGAAAAGTGGAAAAAGTGAGCATGTTTCTGCATTGTGTCAAAAAGAGCTACCCCCTAAATGTAGCGATCCCGGTATGTTCACAATCCCGTGCATAATAGGAAATACTCGTTTTGAAAAAGCTATGCTTGATTTAGGTGCATCCATAAATGTTCTTCCTTATTCTTTGTTTGAAAATCTCAACTTGGGAACATTGCATAAAACCGGGGTGGTAATCCAATTGGCCGATCGTTCTAGTGCATACCCTAAGGGTATTGTCGAGGATGTGTTGGTTAAGGTGGATTCCTTAATTTTCCCCGCAGATTTTTATGTCCTTGACATGGAGCATGATAAACATGCCGCCCCAATTTTGTTGGGGAGGCCATTTTTGAAAACATCTAGGACGATGATTGATGTGCATAAGGGTACCCTCACCATGGAATTTGATGGAATGAAAGTAGAGTTTAATATAAATGATTCTATGAAATATCCTAGTGAAGAACATTCTTGCCATGCCATAGATATTGTTGAAGAAGTTGTGCAAGATGTTTTTGAACTAAATGGTGAGGATTCTTTATTGGTTGCTTTGCAATGTGATGTTGATGATGCCCACAATGTATATTCTATGAGCACTAACTTGAAAGGCAGCTTTGAAGATTTGAACTTGCTTGAAAAGATGACACCGAGTATCTCAACACCTTCTCCTCTACTCTTAGAGGAACTCGAGGAACCGGAATTCCTCCCCTCGCTTGTGAAAGCCCCGGTGCTTGACCTTAAACCTTTGCCAGATGATCTTAAGTATGCATTTCTTGGGGAAAGCGAGACGCTTCCAGTCATCATTTCGAGCAAGCTCACCAAGGAGCAAGAAGAAAAGTTGATGGTGGTGTTGCGGGAGAACAAGGAAGCAATTGGATGGACTATTGCCGACATCAAAGGCATAAGTCCATCCACTTGTATGCACAGAATCTTGTTGGAAGAAGGTGCGAGACCCGTCCGACAACCCCAACGCCGTTTGAACCCGCCTATGATGGATGTGGTGAAGGCGGAGATCCTCAAATTGCTTCAAGCGGGCATGATTTACCCAATCTCGGATAGCAAGTGGGTGAGCCCAACTCAGGTGGTACCAAAGAAGAGTGGAATGACAGTCGTTGAAAATGGGAAGGGTGAAATGGTGCCCACCCGAGTTCAAAATGGGTGGCGAGTTTGCATTGATTACCGGAGATTGAATACAGAAACCCGGAAGGATCACTTTCCCTTACCGTTCATTGATCAAATGCTTGAGAGGTTAGCAAGTCACCCCTACTATTGTTTCTTGGATGGATACTCGGGATATTTTCAAGTGGCTATCGCTCCAGAAGACCAAGAGAAGACCACCTTCACATGCCCTTTCGGTACATTTGCTTACCGACGCATGCCTTTCGGGCTATGTAACGCCCCCGCGACCTTCCAAAGGTGTATGGTAAGCATTTTCTCAGAATTTGTTGAAAATTTTGTCGAGGTATTTATGGATGATTTCACCGTTCATGGTAATTCCTTTGATAATTGTTTAGCAAATTTAGCACAAGTCCTTAACCGTTGTATTGAAACTAATCTGGTGCTAAATTCTGAGAAATGTCACTTTATGGTTGAGAGAGGTATTGTCTTAGGCCATGTTGTCTCCTCTAAGGGTATTGAGGTTGACAAGGCCAAGATAGACACAATTCAAACTCTGCCTTATCCTACTAATGTGCGCGAAGTGCGTTCTTTCCTTGGCCATGCAGGATTCTATCGCCGGTTCATCAAGGACTTCTCAAAGATAGCATCTCCTCTATGCAAATTGTTGCAAAAGGAGGTGGAATTTGTAGTGGATGAGAGATGTCAAGGGGCCTTCGATACATTGAAGGGAAGGTTGGTCTCGGCCCCTATCATACAACCCCCAGATTGGGCGTTGCCTTTTGAGATAATGTGCGATGCGAGTGACTACGCCGTTGGAGCAGTGCTTGGTCAAAGAGTGGGAAGAGTACCTCACGCCATCTATTACGCATCCATGTCCCTCAATGAAGCCCAAAGGAACTACTCCACCACTGAAAAGGAGTTGCTAGCAGTGGTATTCTCTTTAGAAAAATTTAGATCTTATTTGCTTGGTACTAAAGTTATTGTATACACTGATCATGCAGCACTTCGTCATTTAATGGCGAAGAAAGAATCCAAGCCGAGGTTGATTAGGTGGATCTTGCTTTTGAGCGAATTCAATTTGGAGGTGCGGGATAAGAAGGGCGCTGAAAACCTGGTGGCCGATCATTTGAGCCGGTTGACTCCGGGGGCAGACATTGAGGTAAGCCCAGCAATGAAGGAGCAACTACGGGAGGAATTCCCTGATGAACAATTGTTCACCATTAATCGCATTAGGGATCTCCAACCGTGGTATGCCGACATTGTCAACTTTCTCGTCACTGGTAAATTTCCTCATCATTTTTCCACAGCCCAAAAGGATAAGTTAAGGAGTGATGCAAAATATTATGTGTGGGATGATCCCTTTTTGTGGAGACATTGTGCGGATCAAGTTGTTAGGAGATGCATCCCTGATAGTGAAATACACTCAATACTTGAATTTTGTCATTCTCATGCATGTGGCGGTCATTTTGGAGCCAAGAGAACCGCTAGGAAAGTTTTAGAGAGTGGGTTTTATTGGCCTACGATGAATAAACATGCATACACTTTTTGCAAATCTTGTGATGAATGCCAGAGGGTAGGAAATATCTCCACTAGGAATGAAATGCCCCAAAAACCTCTTTTATATTGTGAAATCTTTGATGTTTGGGGTATTGACTTTATGGGGCCTTTTCCTAGTTCTTATGGCTTTACGTACATTCTTCTTGCTGTTGATTATGTATCGAAGTGGGTTGAAGCAAAACCCACTAGGACTGACGATTCTAAAGTGGTTGCAGAATTCTTGAAAGATAACATCTTTTCTAGGTTTGGGGTACCCCGAGCCTTGATTAGTGACCGGGGCACCCATTTCTGCAATCGGACCATAGCCGCACTCTTGAAGAAGTATGGAGTCACTCACAAGACATCTACCGCCTATCACCCACAAACCAACGGGCAAGCCGAAGTTTCCAATCGGGAAATCAAGTCCATCCTTCAAAAAACGGTTAATCCTAACCGGAAGGATTGGAGTTCTCGGTTGAATGATGCCCTGTGGGCGTATAGGACGGCTTACAAAACACCAATCGGTATGTCCCCATACCGGTTAGTGTTTGGTAAGCCCTGTCACCTACCGGTAGAAATTCAGCACAAGGCTTATTGGGCGGTAAAACAGTTTAATCTTGCTATAGATGAAGCCGGTTTGCATAGGAAGTTACAATTAGAGGAATTGGATGAAATCAGGAGGGAGTCCTATGAGAACGCCGAGATATACAAAGAGAAGACAAAGGCATGGCACGACAAGATGATCATCAGAAAGGACTTTGACGTTGGTCAGAAGGTCCTCTTATTCCAATCTCGCCTTCGCCTATTCCCAGGTAAGTTACGGTCCCGATGGATCGGTCCTTTTGAGGTGGTTAAGGTCTTCCCGCATGGGGCGGTGGAAATTTTAGATCAAGCTAAGTCCAATACCTTCAAGGTTAATGGACAACGTTTGAAGCCTTACCATGAGACTTTTGTACCGGAAAAAGGGGAGGACGTTCATCTCCTCGATCCGATTTGCGAGTAAGCTCCAAGGAGGGAAGTAAGTCGTGCCGACGACGTTAAATAAACTTGGTTTTGATCATCCGGATCGTCATTCGTGACTTTCTGTTGATGTTGTTTAGTTTTAAGCTTTCATTGTTTTGCTTTATGCTTTTCACGGGTTGTTTTCTCCATGATTTTGTAGATATTTTGAAGCCAAAGCATTGGATTTTGGAAGGGGGAACTACTTCAATTCGAAAAGGAAGAACTTGGACAAGAGAAAGCATCAAAAAAATTTTTTCTAGGGGCCAGGTTAGTTGCCCGTCGCGAGTCGCGATGAGCTTCGTCGCGAGTCGCGACGGGCTCAGAAATTTTGTGAAAAATTTTTGGGCTTCGGATCCCACTTTCCGCGAATCGTGACTTCCTCGCGACGCCCGTCGCGAGTCGCGATGAGCCTCGTCGCGAGTCGCGACGGACTCAGAGATTTTTGCGAAAATTGACCCTTTTCGGATTCCACTTTCCGCGAGTCGCGGCTACCTCGCGACGTCCGTCGCGAGTCGCGATGAGCGTTGTCGCGAGTCGCGACGGACTCAGAGATTTTTGCGGATTTTAACCCTTTCGGATCCCACTTTCCGCGAGTCGCGACTGCCTCGCGACATACATCGCGAGTCGCGATGCGCGTGGTCGCGAGTCGCGACGTACTCAGAGATTTTTGCGGATTTTAACCCTTTCGGATCCCACTTTCCGCGAGTCGCGACTACCTCGCGACATCCATCGCGACTCGCGATGAGCGAGGTCGCGAGTCGCGACGTACTCAGGACATTTTTGCTTACAGGTTTCACTTTCCGCGACTCGCGATGAGAGTAGTCGCGAGTCGCGACGGTCGAGCGTGCAGAAATTTCTCTTTGGTTCTGATTTAAATAGCGGGGGAACACATCTCTTCCACATCTCTTCCTCACCCGATACCTCTTCCACTTCCTCATCTTCCACGCCGCCGCCATCTCGCCGCCGCCGCCACCTTCTCGCCGCCGCCGCATCTCGTCGCCGCCGCCGCCTCGTTGCCGCCCCGCCTCTTTGACGCGCCACGCCTAACCGAAGCCCTAGCTTTTTGACGCCGTGGCCGATTTGAGCCCCGATTCATTGTGGGCTTCCGATTTTTCCCTTTCTCCCCTAGTCCTAAGCGGTATCGGTACACCTCTTAACCCTATTGATCTATGTTTATGATTTTGCATATAGTCTATGTGTTCAATTTGGTTACCATTGTGTTGTAGTATGATTCCGATTTTTAGTCTCGGTTCTGGTCGATCGAAATTTTATAGTGTGGGTATGCTGTAATGCTGGTTAATGCTGGTCGGTTCTGGTTACCATTGTGATTCCATTTTGTAGTGTGGGTATGCTGTAATGCTGCAGAAATTTTATCTTGTGGATGTTGTTTACATATTTTCATTCTTGCCATAGACTGTCTGTATTATGCTTCGGCATCCTCGGTTTGGAAATCGTGCAGTTGGAATGGTTTTAGATTTGTACCCTCGTGTTCGCTGCACATAGTTGTTCGCAGCTTCAAGAATATGTGCCAACTTCAATGTTAACATGTATCTATTGACTATGTGCCAACTTCTTGAATTTGATGATATATGCTTCTGGACAAACAAAATGTAGATTGTACATTCTATTGTGCATCCGATGTGACCTAGTTAAACTGTTTTCGTTTCAGCCGGTCATTATAAACTCATTTGAGATTGGTCACAGACTTGCCATATTGCATATACATCTATTTTTCACATTTAACCTGTTTGTTCTGTTTGCTGGTGATTGATAGATATGGCCCCCAGAAAGAGGTCCAGGGCGATGACTAGGGATGATCACACTCCCGCTCCACCTCCTCCGGCTTCAGGATCTGGTTCTGCGCCTCCGCCTCCGGATAGATACATGGGCTTGACCCGGATCACCGGGTCTTATGCCGACAGATGGGAAGTCCTAGAGAGACGCCTGCTCAAGGAAACCAGTTTTGTTGATATTCCCACGTTGGACACCCTCGACCTTGTACAACCTGTCAGATGCCTCCTTGCCAAAGGGGGATTGGAGGGATTCATGAACAAGAGCGCGCCCACTTACCGGAGGTACACGCTGGAGTTCTTGTCCACCGTCCGTATTCGCAGTATGAGGGACGATCAACCGTGTGAGAAGTATATCGCTTTTCACCTAGATGACATCTCCTGGCAGATGACCGTCTCCGAGGTGGAGGAGGCCTTCGGTTTTGCCACGGCTGACATTCGGGCCAGACTAAATCCTGATGCCCCAGAGCGGTCAATTGAAGATGACATGCACTTCTGGAATGTCATCAACATGAGGCCCAAGAACTCACATGACAAGAGCAGCTCCATCATCCACCCCGCGCTTCGTTATGTGCACAGGCTCCTAGCTGGCACACTCTTCTGCTCCGCGGAGCCGACGAATGTGCCAGACAACGACATTCATTTCTTATGGCACTTAACGAGCGACGGGCAGGGATATGGTATGTGGGCCGAGCTCTGGATGAAGAGGGTTGTGGATTTGGCAGACAAGGTCAAGGGGAAAATCATGGTCGGAGGAATGATAAGTATTCTAGCGGAGTACTTGGGATTGGTCCCTTCGACCGACTTCCCACGCCTGGGGAAGCGAACGTCTTATCTGATCACCGTCGAGCGACTGGTTCGATTTGAGATGCTCAGTGTCACTCGGACCACTGGACTCTTCCTTTGGTTATACGGTGCCAGAAAGATTACCTTCATGGCCCTCCCTCAGCACAGCCGGACCAGACTGGAATTCGACACACCCTTGGGGGATTTAGCAATCTCCCCAGATTCTTCATGCTCAGCCGAATTCCAGCGTGCGCTCCACGACCTTGGCCCAGCCCCGGTCCAGCCGGATGACAGCACCCTACCTCCTCCTCAGCATCATCAGCAGCAGCACCATCAGCACCAGCATCATCAGCAGCAGCAGCAGCACTCTCCACAGCCCCCACCTCCGACAGATGAGACCACATCTCACTTCCCCCAGCCTCCGCCAGACTTCTATGAGCGGATGATGCGGACCATGCACGAGGGTTTCCACCGCCAGGAAAGCATGATTCTCGAGCACAACAGGTTTGTCTCCCGGGCTTTGATAGATATGGATGAGGAGATTGAACACCTGTCCGCTCGCATCCATGACATGCAGTCCCAGTCGGCTGGTACATCAGGCACCGATCCTAGAGTGGAGCAGCGGAGAGCACGGAGGCAGCGGAACGAGGAGTGGCTGACTCAGTATCAGCAGCATTACTCCGGCAGCGGCCCTTCCTCTTCACCGCATTGATAAAGTGAGCATCACGCTTTACCCCTTTTCCATACTTTGCTTTGTACAGTTTTGCCCTAGTCTACATTGAGGGCAATGTAGTGTTTTAAGTGTGGGGAGGGGTATCTACTATTGATAGGCGAGTTGGGATTTGGAGATACTTTTACTTTTTGTTTTGGATATTGTTTTGCTTTTGATGTACTTGGATAATGTTGGTTTTGATACTTTTCTTAACCTTCACATTTGGAAGCAATTTGCTACTTTTCGGATGGGGAACAACAACAATTTAAAAAAAAAAAAAAAAAGAAAAAAAAATAAAAAAAAAAGAAAGAAAGAAAGAATCCCGCTAAGTTGAAAACCCGAGAGGGCAACTTAGGCAACATTGGGGCCCGGATAGGTCGAAAACCCGAAAGGGCGGCCTAGGTAAAAATGAGAGGTCAAATGTGTGGAAAAAGGTGAGGTGTGAGCTAAAAGAAAAATGATTGTGTGGCTAGGATGAAAACCTGAAAGGGCTCCTAGGCAAAATGAGAGAAAGCGAGAGAAATTGAAAGACAGTAAGTGTTTACTCATTTGCCGGCGATGGAGACATAAGGTTGAGGTGACCACACGGAGGGATCGGGTAGCTCGACATCTTGAGAATCTTTTGGGGATGGGTAATTTAGCGGGGACAAGACGGAGTAAGTTGTGAAATTCTTGATCATTAATAGACTTCGTTTTTAGGTTGATACATTGATATAGGATGAAGCATGTGCTTTGAACTTTATGCATACCTTTGGTTTCATCTTTTATCATTGGATTTGGGATTGTCAGTTCTGGATTTGGAGATGTCCTAGGGAAATTAATGAATTGACGGAGTGATATGGTTTAGGTAGATTTAGGAATAGGGGTTGTGGAAAAGTCTCATTTGATCTTAATCTTGGGATGTGCGGTATTGAGAGTTTTGTGAGGTAGTGAATTGGGGGATTAGTAGTAGGATGTGGAGGTATCATCCCTTTCGTATACTTGGATCTTTTCTTACTCGAGAGCGAGTAAGGTTCAAGTGTGGGGAGGTTTGATGCGTCCACTTTATATGCTTATTTTAGTACTATTTAGGATCCATTTTGTACTCTTTCATTACAACAGATTGTGTTTTACCATGAAATCCTCTTAGGAGGGGTAAGAGCAACTTTGCGCTCTTTTACCTCTTTTAAGTAGATGTTTTGTGTAACGAAGTAATGAAGACCGGAGGCCATTGAAGACTACACTTTCGAAGATTTTGAAGACTTGCTTCGAAGACGTGAAGACCGGAGGCCACTGAAGATCATTTTTGAAACCGTTGAAGACTTAGAAGTTGAGAAGAGTGACTATGGAGATGACTACATGCCACAAGGAGGAGAAGAAGAAATAATGAAAAAATTCTGGTTACCGTCGCGAGTCGCGACGGACTCGTCGCGACCAACATGTTCGTCGCGAGTCGCGACGAACTTCGTCGCGAGTCGCGACGGCCACTGACCAGAATCCTACTTTCTTTTCCTTCCACTATAAATACCATTTTTCTCTCCTCTCATTCTACTTCTTCTTCAGCTGCGAATTTGTACTGTTCTAAACCCTATTTCTCCATTTTTCTTCTTTGATTCATCTAGTTGCTTTGATTTGTTGTTTTAGATAGATTAGCATGAACTCTATTAGCTAATCTCATCTCTTGGGAGCAATTGATCTAAGCTTCCAAACCTATGTCCTAAGAACACTTTGTAGCTTGTTTATTACTCTTGCTATTATGCATTTGTGGGAATTTAATGTGTTTGTTGATTTCATCATAGTGGTTGAAAGCTTGAGTATATGAAATGCTTGTATTAATTGCTAGCTAGGGTTTGGGGAAATTGGGTTAAATTTCCCCCTGTTCTTGTTAGGAATCTATAAGTATGATTTAGAGCTTTTGATTATGTTGATGAATTGATGATTGCTAGATAAATATGCAATGTTGAACTCTTTGCCATGTTTATCAATTGTAGCAAATGGGAGAGGTCTATGAGTGGTCGCTCTTGATCAATCCCGTGTAAATGCATAGGTCGGTTAAATGCTTAGTCACGGTGTAGTGGTTATAAGTGTTGCCGAGTTTGTTGATCCTTCGTGCTAAATGCCATTAATGGGATACCTTGAGTCGTGGTCGCGACTCGGGAGTCATTGGTGAGGTTTGACAAGAGATGTTGAACTCACTCTTGCAAACTACTATCTAAGAAGGATAGAAGTTTAGTCTTCACAGCAAGTAGTGAAAGTAGTAAATAAGTCACATGTTCAATGATGGAAACATGGTTTGGAAGTGAAAGTCGATTGCGCCCAAGGCTCCGTAATTATATTTTCATCACATCTCTATTTGCACTTACATGATTAGCATCATCCTCTTGATTTGCTAATTGTTGTATTTCAACTTGCTAATTTAGGAACCATCCAACCAACTTTCCCCCCCCCCCTTGTTTACATGTTTTTATATACATATATATATATATATATATATATATCTCAGTATGTATATGCTTAGTATGTTTTCTCATATAGGTGTTTAAGTACTTAGAAAAATCCCTTTTCCTGTGGACGACCCCATCTTGCCACTATTTACATTATTGTGGATAGGACGCATTAAGGGCTTAAAAATATTAACTTTGAGAGGTACGGCGACGACCTCCCAGCTGCGGCGACAGAGCAGTTGCAGATGGTGGTCATGGGTGTGAAGATGAAGAAGAAGAAGAAGTTTGGGGTAGAATTGTTATTACATTTTCAATTTTGAGTCCAGGGTAATTTTACCTTTTCATTGTTTTGGTCAATCATTAACTTCATTGAGTTAACGCCGGAATTAAGGAAAATGGGTATAACTGCACAATTTTACAAAATCTTAGAGTTAGTTTCACACTTTCAGATTTTACAGGATTATATGTGTGCTTTCAAAATTTAATAGGGTTATTTGTGCACTTTACTCTTTTTAATAGTGTTAATTTATTATGTCTTTTATTCTAGTAATTGGAAACTTTATTTCAATTTTTATTTTACTCTACATTATATAACGACATAATTATTAAGTCTACATTTGGTATTTAGCTTGGATCATGATTCCACCTTCTTGGGCTTGATAGATACTTACAAAACACAGAGACAAGGGTCAAGCAGGTCGACGCTGAGCAGTGCTTGCTCCAACGATCAAGTCAATCGAGAGAGCTATTCTAGGGTTTCTAAGAAGCGTGATTGAGAAGTAGGATAATGATCATACCTTTTCCCCAAGTTGCATTCTAGGTATATAAGTTGATGGCTTGTGGGACAACGCTAGTCATGTCTTCTTTTGCCCGTTGGTTTATTGGGTTAATCCCACGTGTGTCTGTCAAAATGGGAACCAGGCTCGCTGGGCTTTGCCTCGGCCTTGGGTCTTTTTGCCCATATATTATTAAGTCCCCCCAACCCAAGGTTTTGCGTCTGCTCGGCGTAGGTCGCTGGGCTGGGCATCTCGCTGCGTCTGTTTGGATTTTTGCAAGGGAAATTGCTATTAGTGCGATTTTGAAAAGTCGCACCTTTTTGAGGTGCCGACGTTTGCTGTTCCAACAATCGCGTCCTGTGTCTTTAATTTGCCACGTGTGCACATTCAGTGCGATGCTGTGTTTCTTTGGGATGAAAAGTCGTGCAGCTCCAGCGCCTTAATTGTTTTGGCGCCGTGTCTCTTTGGTTTCCCAATAGTGCACCTCGAATGTGGCGTTGAAGTTTATTTACTTCTCTTTCCTATTCATTTTCTTCATTCTCCATCATCGTTTTCTCCATTTTGCAGATTCCCCACTTTGTTTTCTACGTTTCCAGGTACTGTCTCTCTATCTCACTATTTTCTTCTTGCATTCCTTTTCTGGGAAATTTTTAGTGTAAGCCCCTAGGTAAACATGGTGTCCACCATAGGTTCTCCTAAGTCTGAATCCTTTTGTGATACTACTACGGCAGAATATGGCCTCGTTTGCTCCTGGGTGAGGGTTATGTTTGTCGCTCAGCATAAGAAAATTGGGGATCTAGAAACTATGGTTCTGCATCCTACCGACGACCAAATGGTTCTGGATGTCCCTGAGGGGATGGCGATAGTTTATCTCAAAACCTTAGAGTCTAGTGGCCTATGTTTCCCTCTGTCATCCCTTTCCCAATCTGTCGTAGGCTGTTTCAAGCTTATCCTCATTGATCTGCCTCTGAATTCCATTTGCATGTTGTTAGGCTTCGAGGTTCTCTGCCACTCCTTAAATATTCCTCCCACCATGTCTCTATTCCGGGTCTATTGTCATTCTGCCGAGATGCCTCCGGATCGGACCTTCCTAAATTTTAGGCTGGGTGGGTCCAAATTGTTAGTATGATTTCCCTCGCCCGTGGAGTGGAAACGTAGGTTTGTTTTTGTTGATTATCGTTTGGTGCTACGGGGATCGGCCCTGCCTGGTAGCTTCCCAGCTGGGAAATAGATCCCCTTCTCCCTTTCACCTCTGTTTTGTCAAAATTCTCCGTCCAAACTGACATGATTTTACTTAATTCTGTTCTTGGCACTGTCGGCAATCCTTACCCACCTGTCGGGGTCATCCCGGTGGGTGGCCCTAGTGATCTTCGGGGTACATAATTAAACTGTATTCGTGCTGCTTTCCTACATGCATTTCATTTTTTATGGTGTTTGACCAGCTTTCTGACTGCTTATTTTTCTACAGATATGTCGTTGGTTGACATGATCGGGGACCTGTCCCGCCTGTTTTACCAAGCTATCTCATCCCATCCCGTTCATCCTGTCGACAAGGGGGGAGGTTAATCGTCCCCACCATGCTATTACTATCACCGACAGTTCTATCGCTTCTGTTACTAGTATGGAAGAAATGCCTCTGCAAAATTTGTACATCGATGCCCCGTGCCTGCTCAAGTGAAGCTCTCCCTGGAAAGCATTCCTGAAATTCATTTTGCCAATCCCGTGTCTGCCGTTATTTTTGCTACTTCAATCCCGCCACATGCTGTCTTGGTTCCCGTTCACCGTTCGACTCCTACTCCTCATGCGAGCTTCACTCCCCCCATGTTGGCCGCTTTGAGCTCATGAGTGGCCGTAGAGGGGGAACTGCTCCAGGGGCCTCTCCCCAGAACAACTTCCTATCTTGGACCTTCCCCTTGAGGCACTACAATGCCTGGCTCAAGAGGTGACGCTCAGAGCATGGTTTGAATATGGCTGGCTCCACGAGCATCCCTGATCGTTGTGTTTCCTCTTTGATTGAGGTGATATTCTTAATGTTTTTTGCTTCTTGCTTTTCTCTGAACTTTCCTTTTGTCTAACTTCGATGTTTGCTTATTTCCCCATCATATGTGTTCTGCTTTCACTATGCAGCTTGAGCAAGAGGAGCTTCACTCTGACCTTTCTGTCGCACATGGGGATTTGGAGCAGGTCCACTAGTCTGGCTGAGATCTAACTGCCAACTTGCAGCGCAGCCATGCTCATGCTGGATCTCAGGAAGGTGACTTGAAGTGCTCTCGCTCTTGAGCTGCGTCACTTAAGGGTGACTTGGAGTTTAAGAAAGGGGTTTTTGGCTTGCTGCAAATGACCGTGGGTAAGCTTAAGGCTGAGGTCTCTGTGTTGCGTGCCTTCCGGGAGTGGGTCTTCACTTAGGGCTTCCTTAGTGTTTATTCTAAGATTGTGAATAGTCACTGGGCTTCGGAGTTTCTCATAGGGGCTCTGTTTAAAGCCTTTGATCTGGAGGCCACTATCTCTGATCTTGAGGCACTGAAACGTGCAGTTGGTGAGGTCTTTGTCCCTTTCCTTTAGTACATCTTTTCTGGGTACTTCACTCTTCTCAGTATGGACATGACTACTAGGAAGCTTGAGGCTTGGGATCCTGACTCTGTGGAGGCTCAACCTGCTAGCTCTTCTACTGGCGGCCAGAGCGAATCTAGGCAAGCGGAGCTGATGAGTGGCCAGGCAGCTTAGGGTGATGACGATGCGGGGCAGAACAATGACCAAACGGGGCAGAACGATGACCAAGCGGGGTGGCATGACTGTGGTGCTGATGGTGATTATGCTGACAGCTCTCAGACTGCAACTTAATTTAAATTTATGTATTCTGTTGTATGAGTGTAATTCCCCTAAAGGGCAAAATACTTCGTTTTGTGCGGGGTATCTTCTTCTCTCTGGTTTGTGTAAGTCCCTGGTAGAGGCATATACTTTATCTTGTTGGGGTGCCCTTTTCCCCCCTTTTGGCTATTTTTATTTTAAAACCCTGGGAAAAAGGGTTTGGCTATCTCTTTTTCCTCATTCGCATTGTTTTAATTTCTTTATTCTTCAACCTATTGCAGGTTAGCTAACATCTCCCTAGCTTCTCAGGGCCATGTATGTTTTTCTTCAGCCTGAAAAGGCTGGGTAGCATTCCTCTGGTTGCGTAATACCAATGATGTTTTTGTGCTCGCTAGGCTTATGTTTCCCAACTGCTTATTTTATTGTTGAGATTCTTTGAATGTTTTCCTTTGCCATTCATTGTTGGGAGGAAAAAATTTGTGTGTTTTCATTTTTTCTTGTTGCTTGCCTCTCCCTGTTTTTGTAACCGGGAGTGTTTAGCTTTGTGATTTGCATCTTCCAGTTTTTGAAACTGTTTTTGTCTTCTGGTTCTTTTCTTTTTCTATATTATTGCATTTGGAAAAGGAAAATAGAAAGAAAAAAAGGTATGCAGAAAAAACATTAATCGAGAAAACATAGAAGTATAGTACAAGGCTGAGCAAATTATGCTTTAGAATCTCTCCAAGTCATACCCTCTCCGGGCTCACATAGGCTGGGTGTTCATAGATTGGCCCAGCTTCCCAAAAAGACTAAAACAAACAAATTTGTTTTACTATGGAAAAAAACAACTTGGTACCTTATTATGTGTAGTACTTCCTCATATTTGCAATGTTCCATGTTCAGGATATCATCTTTCTGTCCAGGCGTCCATTGTTTCCAGCTTATAATCTCCTTTTCCCAGCACCTCAACCACTTTGTAAGGGCCTTCCCATATTGGGTTAAGCTTTTTCCGTCCCCGCACTCAGCTAGCCTAATATTTTCTCATGGCGAGGTTACCTTGCCTTAGGTTTCTAGCCATCTCCCTATTATTGTAGTGCTGGTCCATCCATGATTTGTATGCTACTTCTTTTACGACTGTCTTCTCCCTTAGTTCTTCTAGCTCTTCTAGATTCATTTTCATGGCTTCATCATTTTCTACCAGTGGTAATGAGGCTGCAACTCTCCTGCTGGGGACCGCAATCTTGGGTGGGATGATTGCTTCACTCCCGATACACAACCTGAAACGGGATTCCCCTGTTGCTATTCTGGGTGTGTTTTGGTATGCCCATAGCACACTCGCCAATTCCTCTTCCCATTCCGTCTTAGGCTAGCCAAGCCTTTTCTTCAAGCCTTAGAGAATGGTCTTTTTTGTCACCTCTGTCTGCCCATTTACTTAAGGATGGGCGACTGAGGTGAACTACTGTCTGATTTTCAGCTCTTTGCACCAGTAGCAAAAAAAGTTGTTCAAAAGCTGCTTCCCGTTATCGGTGATCATGATCTGGAGGATTCCGAACCTGCACGTGATGTTTCTCCATACAAATTTTGTGACTTTCTTCCCCGTTATGGTTGCTACAACTTCAACTTCTACCCACTTGGTGAAATAGTCGATGGCCAACATCAAGAATTTCTTTCTATCTGCTACCTCTAGGAAGGGGTCGACCATGTCAATTCTCCATTTGACAAAGGGCCATGGCGACCTTATGCTGTTCATTTCTTCTATAGGAAATCTCTGCACATTCTCATGCTCTTGGCATCCGTAGCATTCTTTCACAATCTTCTTCACGTCTGCTTTCATTGTGGGCCAGTAGTACCACACACTGCCCGCAGAGCCACCGTCTTTAGTCCCTAATGACTGCCACAACTTCCTTCATGTATTACTCGTAACACTAACTCCGCTTGGTGTGGATCTACACATCTGAGCCATGGCTCCACATAGCCCCATTTATATGGAAAATCATCCTTCATTGCATAGCCCAGGGAATTTCTTTGATTTTTCTAGCTACTGCCTCATCCGGTGGCAGCGTCCTAGTTTTTTATGACTGCCATCAAAATCCTTCCAACTCCCTAATTACACTGATTGTGTCTATGTCTGTGGATCCATTTTCCAGCACTTCTACCAGTACAACCTTGGTAAGGTGTGTGTGGCAGATAAAGCCAACTTGCTTAGGGCGTCTGTGCATGTGTTAAGCGACCTTGTAATCCTTGTGACATCAAATTCTGCAGCCACGCTCCTAACTCTATCACGGTACTACTTCACGGCAGCGTATTGCCCACTTTATTGGTTCACTACCAGCATCGAGTCTCTGTGGCACTGCTGCTTCCTTGCTCCCAATTTTCTAGCTATCTCCATTCCTGCTATTTATGCTTTGTACTCAGCCTCATTGTTTGAGGTATGAAACTTGAAGTGCATGGCGTATGTGGCATCTGCTCTATTCGGACCGGATACTATCAATCTGACCCATGCTCTTTTCACCCTTGAGGCTCCATCGACATACAACTTCCAGACGTCCGGGCATTTCAAGACTCCTTGGTTCGTTGGCTTTTGCTTCTTTGGGTCCTGCATTCCCAGTGTGGCTTCATCTCTTTTTACTGTTATTTGGGTATCTCTGTCTGAAAGTCCATGATAACTTGCCCCTTCACTGCCTTCATAGGTGCGTACTCGATGGTGTGCTCCCCTAACTCTACCGTCCATTTGACCAATCTCCCGGATGATTCCTGGCATGTGAGGATCAATTTCAATAATTTGTTTGTTAGCACCACCACCGGGTGTGCCTGGAAATATGACCTCAACCTTCTTGCTGAGTGAACCAGGGCTAAGGCCAGCTTCTCCAGCCCGGTGTATCCTTGCTCTAGTCCCTACAAGGCTCTGCTGACATAATATACCTGGTGCTGAACCCTATTTTCCTCCTGAACGAATACCGCGCTAACGGCCTTGCTGCTAGCTGCTACATACAAGTGCAGTACTTCCCCTTGCTTTGGGCTGGCTAGCGTAGGTAGTTGTTTAAGGTGTGATTTTAACTCTGCAAATGTTGCTTCCTCTTGTTCTCTCCACTGTACCATCTTCTTTTTGTCCACGCATCCCTTCAACATTTTGAAAAAAGGGAGCGCTCTCTCTCTGCAGCCCTGGAAAGAAAATGATTCATGGCCGCTAACTTCCCATTCAAGCTCTAGATTTTCTTGACGGTCTTGGGGGATTTCATTTCCAAAATTACCCTGACCTTCTTCGAGTTTGCCTACAACCTCTCATTTGACACCATGTGCCCCATGAACTTTCCCGCTCCTACTTCGAATTGGCACTTGGTTGGGTTCAACTTCATGCATGCTTCTTTGAACCGCTTCAAGGTTTGCACTACGTCTCCTACAAAGGTTTTGTACTGGGTGCACTTGATCACATGTCATCAACGTACCTCCAAGTGTTTCCCTATCTGATTCTGAAAAATTTTGTCCACTACTCTCTGATAGGTTGCTCCAGCGTTCCTCAATCCAAATGGCATCATGAGGTACCCAAAAGTACCTTTATATGTGATGAATGCAGTCTTGTTCACATCGCTTTCTAGCATAAGTATTTAGTGGTATCCCTTGTATGTTTCAAGAAAACATTTTATCTAGGAATTGGTTAGGGCATCTACCTTTTGGTCGATGACCGGCAGCTGGTAGCAATCTTTGGGGCATACCTTGTTCAGGTCAATGTAATCTACACACATCCTCCAGCTTCCATATGCTTTATTCACAAGCACCAGGTTTGCCAACCAATCTAGGTACGTGACTTCTCTCAGTATCCCAGCTGCAACCAGCTGCTCCACCTCAATGTTCCCTGCTTCATTTCTCTATCTACATAGCATTCTCCAATTGTGCTTTATCGGCCTGCTCGCTAGCTCCACCCTGAGCTCATGGCATCTTATCTCTTTTGGTACTCCCATCATGTCTTCCAGTTTCCAGACAAACTCATGGGCATTCTCCTTCAAAGCGCTGATCAACTCCTTCTTGACATCCGGCACAAGCATTCTCTGACCTGTATCGACTAGTTCTCTCCCAGCTGAACATTGTGGACCTTAGGACCCAGCTTCGTAGGGTCGCTTCCTCTCCTAACCATTCTTATAGCTCTTGCCTTCTATATTTGATTCTCTGCATTTTTCTCCGTTCCTTCCCTTTTCCTTTTACTTAGCGCTACTCGGTGGCACTCCCTCACCTTCTGCTGGTCTCCCCTCACGGTGGCTATTCCACCTTGGGTAGGGTATTTCAGTAGTAGGTGCAGAGTTGACACAATGCTTTTCAGTAGCGTCGGGGCTGGTATGTCCAAGATCAGGTTGTACAGGCTATTCACCTTTACGATGATGAACTACATATCAACTATCTTGATTCGGTCACCTTCTCCCACTGTTACAGGAAACAGTATGGTCCCTTACAGCTAGAAAGTCTTGCTTGCAAAATCCACAAGTGGGGTATCCATTGGCTCCAACTTTCTCCTTGTATTCTCATCCAGTTTCTCAAAGAAGTGCCAATACATCATCTCTGCCAAGCTTCCGCCATCCACATACTCCCAATGAATTCTTTTATCCATCACCCTTACTGTTACTACTATTACATTACCTCATGCGAACGGGTATGTGATCTTCTACTATGAATGAGATCACCTAGTTGGGCCCTAGCCACCTATCAGTGGGTGTCACATGGGGCATCAACCTGTAGTGGGCCTTTCTCTGTAACTCTGTCCTGCCTCTTGCACTCCTCACCGATGATTGCGTATATGTCTGTGATAGTCAACGCTAGGCTGTCATCTGGAGGGGTGTCCCCTCCGTGTCTCTTCCGATATTCCTTCACCTTGGCTATCTCCTTGCTTTTTATTTTGTTGTGGCCTCCTCTCGTGGACCTATCGCTGCCTCTGCTCTCTGTTTGCCTGTGAGATCTTCCCAGCTTGACGCTCATCTCAGGCTTGGCTTGGTAGGTGGCCTTGTTATATGCCCTGACTTCCTTCGCGAAGTGTGCTAGCTCTCTGCTCTTCACACAATTCTAAATGGTTTACTTCAGGTGCACATAGTCATTTGTGTTGTGGTCGTGATCTCTATGATATTCACATAAAAACGACCTATCTCTTTTGTGTGAACCTGTCTTCATTTTTCTTGCAAGCTCCAGGATGTCCTTGGATACCATCAGAGCAAAAATATCCTTCGGCGTCTTGATGAGTGGTGTGAATTTCTGATCAAGGTTCTGCCTACTGGAGCGGGTATGGTGTTCCGACTTCTTCTTGGAATACTATGCTCGCTTCTACGCGGTGCAGCGCTTCCTGTGCAGTGGGCCTCTTTTCTTCTTCTATCAGCATAGTTTTCCGTGCTGAAGTTCCTGACTCTCCCCATCAGCTTGTCTATAGTTGTTGGTGGGTTGAGGGTACAATCCCTCAGCAATAATTTGTTCCTTAACCCGTTCATAAACGTATCCACAAGAATTGATTGCTTCTCTCCTGTACATGGATGGCTTTGTAATTTAAACTTTCCCAGTACTCATACAGAGTCTCTTCCGACTTCTGCCTGACTGCCAACAACTCCGACCTAGTTTCTTGGAATTTTCTCCTCTGCATGAAGCATGCCGAAAACTTCTACTCCAGTTGGTGAAACTGAAGATAGTCTCATTTTCCAGGTTCTTAAACCAAACCCTCACTGATGTCGAGAGGGTGGTTGCAAACGCTTTGTACCATATGGCCTGCGGGATTGGATATGTTGCCCTGTTGGTGGAGAATGTGTGTAGGTGGTCTTTGCGGTTAGTCTTGCCATTATACTGTCCTAGGTTGGGGGTATTTTCAGCTTAGGATCTTCTGTGTATAGCTGGATTCTCTTCGTGAACAGGGTACCCCTACCCCCCTTTAGACAGCGACTCCTTCTCAGGCCTCTTGCATTCTTTCTCTTCCCTTTTCAAGTTTAAGGGGGGATGCACGGTCACACTCATCTGCAACCTCTCTTTGGGAGTGCTCCGCTCTCTTCGACTCAGGCTTCTTTAGCAGTGGGATAACAATATCCTTGCTCCTTAACACGTTCTGAGTGCCTTCAGCTTCTCATTCTCACCTTTGAGAGCCAATTTCCTGGTCTCTCTGCTCATGGAAGAGCTTCACTGGTTTCATGTTCACTCTCTGCTTAGCTTGACTCTCTGCTTCCCCGACCTTTTCTCCATCTTCCATCTCTTTCAGTCTCTACATCATCTCCTTCTGGGAGGTCATGATGGTCTGCAGGAGCTTTGAGTTGTTGTCTAACTCAGGAGCACTCCGAAGCCAGTGTCTTTCTCCCTTCGGCGTAAGCGTGGGTTCTTCATCGGAATGCGACCCATCCTCTATAAGAATGCCATTGAACTGGTTCCTAGTTGGAGTTTGTCCTTCCATGGTGTTTTTTGAGCTGGGTGAATGCTATGAATAAGTCGATCCCCACAGTCGCCGCCAATGTTAAGTCTATATTTGGTATTTAGCTTGGATTGCGATTCTGCCTTCTTGGGCTTGATAGAAAACCTACAAGACACAGAGACAAGGGTCAGGCAGTCCCGCATAGAGGTGTGCCTGCTCCGACGATCATGTTAGTCGAGAGAGCCATTCTAGGGTTTCTAAGAACCGTGTCTGGGAAGTAGAATAGTGATCATACCTTTTCCCCAAGTTGCATTCTAGGTGTATAAGTTGGTGGCTTGATGAGACAGTGCTAGTCATGTCTCCTTCTGTCAGTTAGTTTACTAGGTCCATCCCACATTCGTTCGACAAAATGGGAACCGGGCTAGCTGGGATTTGCCTCGACCTTGGGCCTTTTGGCCCATATATTACTAATAATAATCATCTTTAAAATGATGTACATATAAATGAAAATGATTTTTCTATAATTTTAAATTTGAAATCATTTTTGAGTTTAATAAATATTTTTTAAAAAAATTTTGTAATTGAAATTTTAATTTTGAAATATTTTATTTATTAATATAAGAGTCCGTCTCATCGAAAATGATCTTTTCACAAGCTATGAAATGGCCAGGGACTCAACTGCATTTTTAAGACAAAGGGCTGAAAATTTGCGGATCTAAAGTAATTAAAATCTAGGTCGAATTCAGGTTATAAGGTATTTGGCTAAACTCACGCATCTATTTAAAGTAAAACCTCATGTTTCTTTACTTTTCCCCAAACCTTCCATCAGCTCAAATTTCATTGTTTTAATGTATATATTTGAACCAAAAGTTAAAACGTGTCATACTAAAATGTCTAAGAAGATATTTGAAAATTACATAACATAGAAGAAAAACCGCAAAAATATTTAACTGAAAACACATATAGGTAATATATAACTATATTTTTTATCCTAAATATGTAATGTTTCTAACCAAAACTCAAATATTTCAATTGCAGTTACTATAGAGTATAACTCTAACTTTATATTATTCTAATTAAGCAATCTAATTAAGCAATGTCTTTCATATGCCTATGGAAAAATGATTTTTTTTTCAAAACTTTGTCTTAATATAATTAATATTAATTCTCTCAAAATATTAAATTATTACAGATTTATATATGTTCATTGGAGTTTAAAATTGAAATGTAAAAAAGGATAAATGTGGGGCAAAAAGACTGCATTTTAAAAAATAATAAACATTAAATGAGTTGGTAAAGTGAAGGCCTCATTTTCACCTTTGGTATATGAAAGGTCTAATAGAATCTCTCAATACACTTGCCATTCACATCATATTGACCATACTACCAAGTTTGCACCACTTCTCTCTCTAAAAACTGAGAGCTCTCAACTTCATACTATTTCTATAATACTCCGATAACCAAGAAGAAACACCTTCAGTTCAAACACCCAATGCACGGAGAGTGCATTCACCAGCAACGGGCCACCTTCAAACATTCTCCCACCAACACCAGCTTGATTCTATGCTCCCGATCCCCATAAAATCCCACACCCGATACACTGAAACTAAGAAAAATAAAATCACCAGTCACCAACCTTCCAATAAAAAACACACATAACCACCTGGACAAATAGTCAACAGGAAAGCAAACACACAAAACCACATCAGCAAGCACAACAAAAGAATAGGAGACACAACAAAGGAAAGCGGACACATGGTCAACAGGGTCCTCGAGGATCATGGGTCGGATGAATCCCGAGATGGTTCAGAAAATTCAGAGGAACACATAGATGTTCTTTTCGGAGACGTTCTCAATAGAGCTATGTACTTACTAGCCATGAGAGGGGTCATTTTCAAGCCCGAAGAAGAGTACCAAAAAGGGCAAAGTATTATTGAGAACTCCCTGGTAGGATACTTCCTCAACTACCGCAATTTTCTCTCTTAAGAATGCAGATGCTCATTGAAAACTACTGGGGTGATGGGGGGTCCAATGCATTGCAAAGAATGGAAAGTTTTATGTCTTCTAATTTGGTCAGAGATTAAAGCTCCTCACGGTGTGTCACAATGGTCCAGTAGCAATATTTGGAGGAATGATGGCTTTGCACAAAATGGTCCAAGAAATGACCCTCTAACACATGACGGCAACCATAGTACTCATTTGGGTCCGAATCTATGGATTCACTCTAGAATATTTATGAATAAATACCATCATAAAGTTTGCCTCGGTGGTCGGAGATACACACAATGTGGATTTTAAAAGCAGACTACTTGAGCATGAAGAGTATCTAAGTGTTCATGTGTGGACACTGATTCACAAAGCTCTGGTCTCTAGTTTCTGGTTGAAACTGAGAAGGGGAGGAATGGTGTAGATAAGAATTGGCTATGAAAGGGTACACAAGATGTGCAAGAGATGTAGAGTTTTGGGATATATATACCCACAGTGTAGATGGCAGGATGAAGAAGCTCTCGAGCGACACATGGATGTGAGGTTTGCAGCCTTAGGGTGGGAACTAAATCTAGAAATTTACAAAAACCTTTCGGTGGAACTCTATCCACCATCAATGAGAGTTCACAAGAATATTCCTATAAGGAGATTCAAAAGATTTCCAACTCACTATTTCCACACCAACGCTTATATGTTTCTCAACATGCCAGATGATGCCTTTGTGAATGGTTTCAAATATGCAGAGGAGATTTATCCCATACCAGGGGAACTGTGGGAGGCTAAACATGAGTATAATCTAGAAAGCCCACAAGAGTTTCACCAACCAGTGGAGGCGGAGACAAAAGCTAACCATTTCACATAAGTTATGACTCAATCAGATGAGGTAAATGAAATCTACCTACAAGGTCTAGCTGAAGCGCGAAAGAGGCTTCAAAATCTACTGGAAGTGCCATACTTTTGGGATGACCAAGAGAAGGATGGCTAATTTGCTCCAAATAGCCTTTTGGACGTGGATATGCAAGTGTTCAACCCCCTCACATAGCCTCATGCAGTTGATCCAAACATGGAATAAGGGGCCCAAAACACCAGAAAAGCCCGAACAAGACACGTAGAAGGCGAAAATGGCAATATCATAATAGAAGAGTGCATTGTGGTCAGAGGCAGGCGATACATTCTCATTGACAAAACACTAATCGACTATCTCCTGGCTAATAAAGTGGAACTAAAGAAATTCACGCTGGTAGACGAAACAGTATCATAGCCCTTTCTCACTATTGAGGCTTTTTCAGAATACCCCAATTTTGGTGATGACTCAGAGCTGGACCGGCTAGATCATACAAGGGTTGGGCTAAATTCTTATATGGTCCTATCAATCTCGTTTGGAGTGCTTGGTGACAAGACAGATTTAATCATGAGCATACATAGCGCCATAAAGCAAGCTTGACATCAACAGCTAACCTGAAGAATAAATGGAAAAGTGATGATGAGCACAAAGGAAAAGGAAAGGAGGAGAAATTGTCAAAGCTAAAAAGAAGGGAAGAAAATACCAAAGCGAGCCCGCGGAGATGGAATATGGGAGTCCAAATTAATGACCATTAACTCATAAGTCTTAATCTTGTCAAGTTCTCACTTCGAACCTGAAGAATTGACCCCAACAACGCCCCTAACAAGGCAAGTGGGAGAATCAAGTGGCTTAAAACAACCATACTGACAGAAAGCCAGGATGATTGGCCAGAAGAAAGAAAGAAGGGAAAGATTGGCGGAGCAGAGTCATCATTCCAACAAAAAAAAGATGGTGGTGCAGGTGGATATGATGGCATCAAAATGCTAGATGGAACAAGATGGAAAAGTCAAGGAGGAGTTAATGAAGACGGGTGGAGGAGTAATGAATGAAGAGGAAAGTGTGGAAGCCATAACTAATGCTAGCTCAGGTACAATTTATAATTTAATCTTGTTTAGTAATGAAATAATGAATGGAGTAGAAGTCAAGCAAAACAATAGACCTATTGACCAAGCCTAAAACCTAGTGGCCTACACCACATTAAGACCACCCCCCCCAACCCACTCAGCCCAATAAATAACACCTTAACCCCAAGCCCCCATAACCAATTCAGCCAAGACAAGACAATAAACTAGCCCAACGTAGCCCAAACACTAGGGATGTCAATGGGGCAGGGCATGTATGGATTATGGCTCCTCCATGCCCATGCCACCTAAAATTTTTATACTCATACCCACCACATTACCCATGGCAGGTACAACATTAAAATCCACCCCACGCCATCGGGTATTATCTAAAATCCACCCTTGTCCCATCACCCACTTGGGTCTTTATATCCACTTTAAATCCATTTTACTCACCCATTTATACCTCCAAAAAATACCTAAATTTTACTTTAAAATAAATAATTTTAATATTAAAAGTTTAATAATATTTACATGAAAATATTATAAGTAAAACATGTGCATTATGGATAAATGATAGTTTATTATATAATAAATTAAGGTGTACATAGCGGGCATAGTGGGGTGGGGCGGGATGAACTAATATTCATGTCCAACCCACTACCCATGATGGGTATCAATTTTTATACCCATACCCGCTCTACCCCCACAAAAATTGCTTCCATACCCACCTCTTTGGGATGGATGCAAGGTAGACCTCCACCAAAACCCGCCTCACTGCTATCCCTACCCAACACACAAAACCCAGACAATAGCCTTGAATAAATTAATCGTGCCCCCACCCACACCAAACAACCCCACACAAACAATTACCTGGTCAATAGATACCATCCCCAAGCCCACCAAAGCCTTGCCAGGATATATAGCACCTATATCAAGAAACAATCAGCCATCTCAACAGCAAGATAAGGCAAAAAATAGTCCAAGGATATAGAGTCACCACCTGGGACAATCATCAAACACGACCCACCTCCCCCACAACACCCTAGACACGGTCCACCCACCCAAACCACCAAAACACAGCCCAAACCCTACCCACCTTACCAGCATACCCACCCAAGGCCTAAGAAATAACTCCATCTGCTACGGGCCAAAACAGAGAGGAGAACAACCTTCCCGTGACCCGGGAAACACCTCCAACAGTGGTGCCAACCATCAGAGACATAGCTCCATCGGCCACGACACTCTCATTGGATACTAATTCAATGAAAATCTAATAAGTCGTGGCTCTGACCAACGACAGCCCCAGCTAGTAGCAACCTCAAGCGAAGATAAACAACCACCAGTGGCGACCACTACTCGGGACACATGTCCACCACCTATAGCCCACTCAATCGGTATTGCCTCAACGACAACTCAACCTGTCGTAACCCACACTATCGAGGTAACATACCTAATCGCAGACAAAGGTCCACTACCGACGGTGGCTACCAAGGATGCAGATCCACAAGCGGCGTCTACAGGTGCCACTGAAATGGTGATCCAACTCCACCCAATCAAAAATCTTCATTGGGGGAGACAATCACAGATATCGGCGGTGCCAGAATCTATAGCAAGCTAATTCCTGCCACTACCAACAGAAGAGGCCAAAACTGGCAGCCGTTCCAATGTCAAACTTGCTGGGGAAACCGTTAGAGGCACAATTGTCCGTCCTGAGCTCCACTGCCTATAACAGATGCTAATATCCTAGTCCCAACCTCTCTTCTCCGACAAGCAAAGAAGCCCAGATGGGGAGGACTACAAAAAGAAAGCATCTTTGGTGGGTGAGCATGGATCCTCTTTAGGAAACAGCATAGCTATCGATGCTAGCATGGGAATTATTTGGGAAAGAAGAAATGGGCCAGAAGAACTTGTATACCCAGATGCATAGGCTATAGAGCAGAAAAGAAATTTGCAGGAAACCCAGGAGACAACTGATATGGGCCAAACCTCGAACACATTCACCACAAATTACTCCAGCACTCTACACCAAGGTGATATGGCAAGGAAACTCAATGCATGTGATGCACATAATTGAAAGAAAAGGCAACATCAAACTCATCCCTACTGAATAGAAAATTGCTACAATGATCCTTATTGAGAAAAATATGGAAAGAGTGAGGCAACTTAACATTGTTAAGGATATCAACTGCAAATAAGTGGCAGAACCCCTAAGCTTCATACAGGAACCATCGGGAACACAACATGTTAGTGGAAACCTGGATCTGGCCAAAACTCAAAGGGAGGAAATCCATTAGGCAATGTCGGAGTTCATACTAGAGGAAAGTGGTCTGGGGTTAAAAGGAAAATAGTGCTAAAGGAGGAAATGGGGGGGATCGCCTTTTGCAAAAAAAAAATGTGCACTAGAAGAAGACGAGTGGCTTGCCAAGACATTGACAAAGTTCCCAGAAATTAACCCAAAACTAAGAGAGGAACAAAGAGGGATGGTCATCATCACATCCAGAACATATGAGACATTTGTCAAGACAGTGATACAAGGCGAAGGTTAAGCACAAAGTTGCGGTATTTAGGTGTTTGGTCCAGAACAACCACCCAGAGGTATATGAATCTACTCAGTTGGAGTTGTAGAGGGCTGATGCACCCTCTGACAGTAAAAGTACTAAACAACCACATCAACATGTATCACCCCAATATCATGTTTTTAATGGAGACTAAGTGTAGCTATAGAAAAATTAGTAAGTGACTAGGTAGATCTTATTTCACCATCTGGGAAGTAGTAGAATCTGTAAGAGTGAGTGGAGGGCTTTGCGTAGCTTGGTCCACAGACATCCTAGTAGCGGTAGTAAAGAGATACCCATATTTTGTATGTTGCAAAATCATGACCGCCCAAGGCGATGAATGGATGTTGATCCTTTTGTATGGGCACCCCGAACAACCTCAACTGAAACTGGTATGGGAGAGTATTGAAGCATTGTTACAAGACAACAATCTGCCTACACCTATCACATGAGACTTCAACTAAGTCCTGGAAGGAGAAGATAAGTCAGGGGAAAACCTGTATCACCAGAAGAGGCGGAAGATCTCAACAAACTACTTGTGGGAGCAGACGTGAATGAGCTCAAGAACAAGGGACAATGGTTCACTTGGTCAAATGGGAGGAGAGGCAGTCAACTGATCTTAGAGCTCCCAGACAGAGCGTTGGCAAACACAACATGGACCAAAATATTAAAGAGACACTGCCTCACAAATCACATGATTATGAGATCAGACCATGGAATCCTTACAATTAACACACACCCGAGGAGAAGAGACCCAAACAAGTCCATGAGAATAATATTCTAATCCTACCGGGTCATATTCAACCACTTAAAGGTGGTGGTAAGACGAATATGGATACCAACAATGAAAACAACAATGCCCTCAACAGGAACAAATGATATGAGGGGGATAGAATACCTGACCAACACAGCAGCAAGTTTCAACGAGAAGCTCCTCCAAACGACAACAAGGCTCCACAACTGGGCAAAAGAAAATGTGGAAAAAACTCGAGTACAGAATAAATTGGGTGGAGGAACAACTGGGTGCAAAATAGAGGCAAATGGATACAGATGGAATGCATGACAAGACTAAAGAGGTGAAAGACCTCTGATCAATGCAGGAAGACTATTGGAAGCAGATGATGAAATCACTATGGCTAAGGGATGTGGATAGAAACACCTGAATCTTCCATAGGTGGGCCCAGAAGAGGAAATGAAGGAACTATATCACTCAGCTCAGGAATGAGACATGAAGGTAGATATAAAAACCATAGGACTTACAATCATTAGTATACAACCATGTAAGCTCAGTATTTGTTATCGAATCAATAATGCCAACAGATACCTTCAGAGAGTCGATCGTGTAGGACATCTTGTACCTCATAAACAAGAGGGTAGAAAGGAATCAGCATGAGAAATTGGAAAGCCCGATAACCCTACATGATATTAAGACATCCATCTTTCAAATGGATAAGTGGAAGGCGGTGGGGTCCGATGGACTACAACTAGGTTTCTACCAGAACTACTGGCCATAAGTGGGGAACAAAGTCACAAAATCAATACAACGGTTCTTCTCAGCATCGTCAATGTTGGCAGAGTGGAACCACACAACACTCACCCTAATCCCAAAAAAGAAGCTGCCGAAGGAACCAGCAGGCCTACGCCCGATCATCCTATGTAATGTCACATACAAAATAATTGCTAAGGTACTGGAAAATAGAATAAAGAAGGTCATGAGCCTACTCATCTCTGGAAACTAATCGGCGTTCATGCATGGTAGATCCATCGTGGAAACTCATTAATAGCCCACGAAGTCATTGAATTCATCTGCAAGAAAAAGAGGGGGAAGCAAGAAACGATGGCCATGAAGATCGACATGAGAAAGGCTTATGATCGGGTGTCATGGAACCTTCCTCGAACAGATGATGAGATGGATGAGCTTGACAAACAAATGGGATAGACTGGGTAATGGAGTGCATCACTACAGTGTCATACTCCATAAAGCTTAATGAGACAACCTTATAACCATTCAAGCAAAAACTAGGGTTTAGGCAAGGGTGATCTTTGTCACCCTTTCTCTTCGTCCTATGTGAGGAAATCTTCTCCTCTATGATTTCGTCAAATAAGTTCCACAGAGTCTATACAAGGGTCAAGATAAGTTGAACGGCCCAACCAGTGTCACACTTAATGTTTGTAGATGACTGGATCCTCCTCTTTGACATCTCAGAACGAGGATAAAAAAAGCTAGCGCAAACTATAAACCTCTTTGCGGCATACTCAGTGCAAAGAATTAACTTCCAAAAATTGGCGGTCCTAGTCAACTCCAACACAGATCCCACAACAAAGGAATAGCTCTGCCAAACTTTCAGAGTCTTCGCATACCTGCTCAAAGAAAACTTCGTAGCCATGACATGGATCTCTTAGGAATAAAGGTCCAGATGTTTGGGAAATTGATGCAGAGAGTGAAAGCAAATATGGAGATTTGGAAGGTAGGAGACGTCTCAGTCATGGGGAGGATTACCCTCAGCAAACATGTCCTTGTATCGATAGAGCAATACACCTTAAACACATTCCAAATATCATCCATAGTCGCAAAAAAAATAACCACATGGCAAGATTCATATAGGTCGGGGATGCAGATGGGAAGGGAATATAGTGGAAGTCATAGGACCCAATGTATCATTCAAAATAGCAAAGAGGACTAGGGATGCGATCCACGGAGCAAATGAACCTAGCCTTGCTAGGAAAACTAGCATGGAAGATAATAACTAACAAGGAGTCATTCTTCTCCAAACTATTCCTCAAGTACTGCAACGAGAACATTCTGAAGGCCAAACCTATGGGGCAGAGATCTAGTGAAGACCGAACTGAAATGGTAAGTGGTAGATAAAAGAGACATAGACATCCAGGAATAGTGGATCCCAAACCACAAAAATTCTATTAGGTATGACAGGTAGCTCTTACCCTTATTGGGATTCAAAGTCAGTGATCTCATAGATAACGCCAAGCAATGGCACATGCCACTGCTAAGGCTGTTCTTCCAGCCAGAGAGTGAAAGACATTGTCGAAATACACATACCCCTCGCCACACTGGGACAGAAGGATTTCAAATTAAAGGAAAATGACTGGCTAGGCAAGTATATGGTCAAAAGAGGGTACCACGTGGCATGACACAAGGTGACCAGCCAGAACCCATCTGCCTCTAGTACATCATTAAGCACTGGAGCCGACCAACACTCGTGGAAGAAACTATGGCACTCAAAGTTACTAGAAAAGGTAAAGTTCCTTGTCTAGAGACTGGTACAGAATGCGGAACCTACAGATCCAACACTAAGATCACAAATATAGAGGTATCACCTTATTGTCAAATGTGCCACACCAAGGTGGAGACAACATCGCATAAGATTCTCGAATGTGACATTGCGAGAAAGGTATGGAGAACATCCGGGCTGGGTTTTGATTTTGGTCAAGGTGCTCCATTGCAACTGGAACCATTGCTTCGACATTGGTTCAAGGTAGTACCATAAAAGGAGGACAAAAATCTCACCTATATAATTATATGGGTGATTCGGTGTGCAAGAAATATGGCAACAATATAACAACAAGCGCCGACGGTTGAGACCGTACTAGTTATTATCAAGACAACTCATGCAGTGGACCTCGAAGGAGATCGGTCAAGCCAAAGAGTAATAGCTAACCCCAACTCGTCGCAGATAGCACTGGAACACATGGCAAACTTGGTGCAACCGGTACAACCGAAACAAGAATAGGTGAGAGACATGCGCCTACTGTGGTACACAGAGAAGAGACATCTGAACCCGAAATGTGATAGTTGGATACACATTAACACAGACGCGGCCTTCTAGGCACAGGACGACAAGGTAGTCACGGCATGGTGTGCTATACAAAGACTCAACGTAACCATTTGGCAGGTATCGCGGATCGTAAAAGTGGAAACAACTCAAGCAGGGCTCATAGCCATACACGAAGCAATGACTCACGCGAGAAACAGAGGTGCAACACACATCTGCATTCGCACCGACTGTGAAATGGCGTTGAACCACATCAACAACTTTCTGAATGTCCTACCATGTCTGAAGGGTCTAGCCGTGAGCGTCATAATGTTAGCAATGATTTTCACAAACATTGTAATGAAAGTATCTAGAACTTTTGTAACAAATGCCCACAATATGACCTAGGATATAATCAGGGATATGATGGTAATTTAGGTGCACCACTCTTTATTTTAAAAAAATATTGACCCTTTTATTAGACTCTCACATTGGGATAAAAATTAGCTTTGGAATATACTAACCTTTTCTGAATTAATTTTTAGATTGGAGATGGTCTCCTAATACGAAAAAACTCCCCCAGCAAAAACATGCATGACCAATATAAATGCTGGCCAATAATTAAATTAAATAGATGGACGATGAGGACCAAAATAAAGAAAAGAATGACACGTGTGTTAAAATGAACTGGAAAATGAACTAGTTGGGTACCGACTATTCACCTTCTTAAAGAGACCACTAAATTGAGTAACAAACGCATTTCAATATCCAACCACCCGTCTCTCTATCTACATTTACAAATTTAATCCAGGCATGCATGCCATGAAAATGAAAGCAGCCAGCACAATGCTTTTAGGGGGGAAATGGAGTAGCTTACATGTGTAAGTTTTAATTTTATCGAAAAATGACTCTTACGTATTGGACATTTTTAAAGTGACAATGGAGTTTAGATTCAATGTAAATGAGTATAAATGATGAATACATAATAAGCGATAACGGTGATGATCGAGTTTCAAATTCGATAGTATTATTTTAGGTGAAGATGGTAATCAAATGATGGTGAATTCAGTTTAGTTTTAATTGAGTTTAGAATTAGTTGCGGTACTTGAACTAATTTAGCTTAAGTTAAGTAAATATTAAAAATTCAGAAAAAAAAAGATTTAAGGTTTTGCTTCAATCTAATAAATGATTTTGAATCAGGATAAAAAATGAAATACCATTTCTGATTGGTTTTTGTACACATCATGTTGCATATTTGTTTAGGTCTTGTATGCCCTTGTACTCACTATATATATATATATATATATATATGTATATATATCAATACACACGGTCACAATCATTTGTGGATTTTATTTTCTATTATTGTATCAGAACAAGGTTGACCAGAAATTAACGGCAAGATGGAATGCTATTTCCGGTGATCAGTGACGCGGCCGACCCAACCGGAGAATAGTGAACCTTGGAGAAGTACCCGATGATGCAAAGCAACCAGATTTAAACGAACGAACAGAGAAATCAGTGGCGGCAATCGGCTCGACGGGCAGCAGAGATTGACTTCAAGCAGCGACGATCCGTCGGCTTCGAGAAGCGGCCGAGCGAGCGGTAGCAGGAGCAGATCAGACGAGATGGTAACTCGCCCGAGAAGAGATGGTCGCCGGAAAACTGAAGAAGGCGGCCAGAACTTTGTACTGGACAGCGGTGATGGGTGGCGACTAACCAGAAAAGGATGGGTTTTTTAAAAACTTTTGGGAAAAGAGTGGTAAAAATCAAGAATTTAAGAATTTTTGAGAGATCTGACTGAAACGAATAGTACACAACAAGTTAACTCGGGATATTCTAAATTAACTATATCTTTATTACACTCCTATTTATTAAAGTAAAAATTTTGGCATGGAGCCATGGAGGGCTGCGGCAAGAAGAGGAAACAGACGGATCCCAGAAAAGGACTCTGATTGTTACAATTCACATGAGCTTCGTTAAAGGGATATGTTGAGATAATAGTAGAGGTACACCTCAATGAGTTTGGTGAGAAGCCGGTGGCTCGTGTGGAACGAGAGTCCGACTAATTTTCCGTCCAGATAACGACCATCATAACTGACTTTAATGACTCATGCAATTACCTGTAATTTCTCTGCTACCCTCGTTAACTGATTATACTTGCACTTAGTTCCCTTTCACTTTCTTTAATTGTTACCCCACCTCACCTCAATTCAATAAAAATAAAACACATGCATGCTAGCACGAAGTACAAAACTAATTTAAAAGGATAACAGGGCAAGCAATTATGGACAATATTTAATGGTTATCCACTGTCAATTTGAGTTTTTGTTTTTCTAAAGAGATGTCGCATTCTTTCTTTGATAATCAATACGGGATGCACCCAGTGGCAAAACTAGAAATTTTATTTAGGGATCAAAAAAATATATATAAAATTTTAACTTTAAATCGATCATTAAAATAACAAAGCATAATAGATTGATTCAATCAAAGGTACACAAAATTATATACCGAAGACAACTAGTGCCAAAGAAAATGTAAAATTGATAATTCAAAAAATGGACAATATTCTTATGTTTATTTAAGTTGTGCTCTCCTCTTTTTGATCATACAAAAATTACTAATAATCATATAGTCTTGCTTTAGACCAACTAACTATTAGACGAATGCATTTTCATAGTTGATGTAACTAATGGAGTAATTTGATGTTTATTTTTTTGCAATGAGGTACCTATATAACTTTGAAATGTTTGAAAATATATTACAATCTATAACTATAAATAATTATAATTTAACCATAAAAGTTATTGAAACGAGATTTTTAATAATTGATTGGTCTAACATGAGACTTTCTCATCAACGATTAATAAAATTGTTATAATCTTTTCAAATATAACTTAGATGAATATTAAAACCAATGTTGGATTAAAAAGATATTCTATTTCTTGTTGGACTCTACATTGAAAAACAAAGAATTTTGTCATTACAAAGTACATCATTTCTACGTTGGTTTATTTCTTGGGGGTGGCCACAAACTTCGTTTTACCCTTAAAAAACAAATAAAGCACTAGATATTTATAAAATTCCTATAGTAAAAAAATAATTGGCAGGGACCAGGCACCCCCGGGTCCCCCCAATGTTATGCCCATGGGTGCAACAATATATCAAAAAACAAAATGAATACTATTATGAAGTCTAAAAAAAAGGTGACATGTCCCTAACTTTAAGAATTGTCACTATATTCTGTTTTACTTAAAATTTGTATTTTTAAAATTTAAATCTTATATTTTATATGTTAAAACATGTAATTAGGTTTGTTTGAACACAAACTACTACAAAGTATAGTTATCGTAATACTTTCATTGTAACACTTATTTAAAATGTTACAATAACTTATAAATTGTTACTTGAACTTTTGAAAAGTGTTGCATGAATATTGAAAGGTATTACCTAAATTTGAAAATGTGTTACGTTAAATCTAATGTAACATCGCCTGGGTAATACTTGCAAAAGTGTTACTTTAGGTGCTATTGTAACACTTTGAACCTAAAGTAACATTTTTACTAGTATTACCTTAGGCGAAGTTACATTGGATCTAACATAACACTTTTTAAAAATTTAGGTAACACTTTTCAATATTTATGTAACACTTTTCAAAAGGTTTAAGTAACATTTTATAAGCCATTGTAACATTTTGAATAAGTATTACAAGGAAAGTGTCACATTAGGCTTTGTTTCTAGTAGTGACTAAGTCTTGTTTTAGACTGACTAACCGTTAGATGAGATCATTTTATAATTGATGTAACTAATATCGTGATTTGGTGTTTTTTATTTATTTATTGCAACGGGGTTCATATAACTTTGAATTTTTAAAAAGTTTCAAAAATAATTGCAATTTGATCATAATAGTTATTGAAACAAGGTTTTTCATAATTAATCTAACTATTAGTCGGTCTAACAAGAGAATTTCTCTTGTTTGAATTTGAAAATATAAGAAATATTACATAAAAAGTACAACATCTGACTTAAAAAAATACTACTTAAATTTAAAAAGTTCGGTGTTTAGTTTAAACGCAATGTATAAGTTGAAAAAAACAACGAATTATCCATAACTTAATACTATGCCACCTGTGAAGACAATTGCTCTATTATGAAAATGAAACTTGCAATACATGTACTCCTTATTAAATTTCTATGTTTACAAGAATTTAAAGAAGTTTTTCCTCTGTCCAAAACCTTTCCGAAGAGAGAAAAAATTTGTATTTTTTTAATTCAAGAAAATGTCTAAAATACCATTCTTCTTCTTCATCCATCCTCTATACCCTCGACACCAACTAGCTACCTCTCTTGCCTTCTTCAACTCGCCTAACATCACCACCCAACACCCCCAACAACAAGCCACACCACCCCTTCTTCCACATATTTTCCATTGTCATTTCTTCAACCTATTCGTTCGACGCTAGCTTGAGCTGCCAACCCTCTTCCAGATCCGTGCCCAAGTTAGAGAATATGAATGCATAGAAATTTTGGTAACATCTCATTTCGTCGAAAGGCCGAGAGTTAGAAAGCTGTGAAGGTTGAAGGAAACCCATATGTTAATGAGTTTAACCCCGTTGGATTCGAGCTTGGTGTTCCATTGGGTCCGCTGCAATCTAAGCTTGATTGGCAGCTTTGTCGCCACTGAAAGCGGAGGCATCTGGGTTTAGAGTGAAGGAATTTTTTTGAGGTTTTGAGAGAAGGTGTGGCACCTAGGTTTAGGGTGAAGGAATTGTTTTGGATATAGTCTCTCGAAATTGTTTTAAGGAATCAAATTTGTACACGGTGCACTACTGGAAAACTGGAAAATAGGTACATAGGCACTAGCTTTAGGGGGAAGAAATTGTTGCTGGAGGGATGATAGGCACCGGTTTTAGGGGGAAAATAGAGAAACTGGTGCCTATTTATATTTTCAGCACAAACAAAGACATTGACGTCAAATACCGGTGCATATGTAGAATTATAGCACCAGGATAAAACGTACCGGTGCCAGAAAATAGTTCTTACACTACTAGAAAACATGTACTATGGCACCGGTCTCTAACCTGGTAGCCTCCAGAACCAGTGCTGAGATCATTAATGGCATTGGTAGTATCATATTATTCCACAAAACCGGTGGTGCAATATTTTTCCAACACCTGTTTTGTAGAAACCGGTGCAGTACATGATAAACAACACCGAATTCATCTAAACTGGTGCCATACATAAAAGATAGACTGGTTTACATGAACCAATGTTGTTAATAGTAATATTCGTGGAAGGTTGAAAACAGAGTATGTGCTATGTTCCATTGTTAGCACCAGTGATTAAAAGGTAAGCATCGGTCCTGATACTGGTGTTGTATACTTAGCCAAAATTTCCTGGATTAGCTCTTGGGTTGAGAAAAAGATTTTAATAAATCATTGAGCACGACCATACGCAGCTGCTTGTTACTCAACAACACCAATTTTTCTCTATTTGAGCATCGGTTACTGAACCGATGTTTTACCCTTAGAATTTATTATCCACGTTTGCTCTCGGGCTGGGAGAAAACTCCAAGAAAATAATTCAACGCAGCCTCAAACAGCTGTGTTTACTTAGTTTAGCTGTGGTTTTCAAGCTTCGTACCAGTGCTAGTAAATTTAAGTTCTTTTTTTTCCTTTTGAGCCACGTGCAGCAGCTCCTCATTTTCAACACATTGAAGAGGAAAACTAAGCCATCTTCCCCATTAGTTCAGACTCCCAAACTCTGTGAAGGATTGAGGTGATTTCTCTTTCAAACATTGCTATTATAGTGTACTAGATTATTAATCATGAAACCAATGATTTTGGAAAAGTAACAACTTTTTTCAATGTTGGTTCATTTTGCTGTCCAAGTTTTTTCGATATTGCAATCATGTACTTATAGTTAATGTGTAAACCTTAATGTATAGATTGGATTTGATTCAGTGGCATTAAGGGTATGTTAATTTTCAAGAAATCAAGTATTGTATAGGTTTTTTTGGTTGCGTGGAAGATGTTTGTTTAAATGCCTCATTTGACATTGTACGATATGGCACCCAAAACTCCCTACAAGAGGACATGCAATGCATCCCCTTCCTCTCCGGAGGTGAAATCCAATGTTGAACAACAGGAGAAAAGGTTCATTTCGGAGCAGGAGAAATTAATGGCAGAAACCTACAAACATAGGCAACATTTCCTAGAGAGATGAATCGAAAATGCTCCCCCTTTGAAGAAACAATCCGGGCACTTCGGTGGGAGAAATTGTGTGACACGCCTCCAATGTTCAACCTCCGCATAGTAAGTGAGTTCTATGCTAATTTCCGGTGTGCTGGAAGGTGGACTGAGGTATTCTGTTGTGGGAAAATGATGAAATTAACTGCAGAATCCATAAATGAGTTGTACAGGTTGCCAAATGTTCCCCCGAGGAGGATGAATTTCTTGCATTCCAATACTATACCAATAAGGGTTAAGATTATAATGATCCTATGGGATAAGAGATCGTGAGGACGGAAACTATGGAGGGAACCGATGTCGAGTCTATTGTTAAACCAGGTTGGAAAAAGATTCCAAAGAAGCTACTGACTCCGAAGATGGGTGGGTGGTACCACTTTGTAGCATCCAAGATTGACCCCATCACAATGAACACTGAGGTTCACAGTATGAGGCTAAGACATCTGTACGCCATTAAAAAAACTCCTGCAGAATTTAGGCAGGTATATAGTGAACAAGTTGAGACATGGTGCAGAGAGAACATGTTGTTATGGTTTCTGTAGCCTAATCTCTGAATTATACACAAAAGCAAGTGTCCCCCACTATCCGCTCGACATATACGTGCATTCAATTGGTAAGATTATAGCATAAGATTTCTTCAAATTCCCTCAGGACATTGTCGGTCCTAGTTTGGAATCTAGAGTCGCGGCATTGGAGGTGGGTGTACAAAGTCTGCTAGTGAATATCAAAGGTCCTGAAGCGATCACATGGGAAAGGTATTTTAATACCAATTCTTGGACGCAATGAAAGCAGTTGGTCCTTTTCCTTCATATCCAGGCCTGGGCGTTGGGGAGAGCAACGTTGGGACAAGCTTTGAAGATGCACACATGTTGGATGAATAGCCGTTTGCTAGATATTATTCATGAATTTTGATCCTCATTTTCCTTCTAATACAATTGTTTTTGAAGTGGTCATTTTATTGACTACGGCTTGAAACAATTCTATGTTATTTTGCTGACGAAATATATTTATTATCAACTACTTAGGTCATTATCATGCTTTTACATTAAAGAAATATGATTTTCTGTTTATATTTATAAACCTTTTTGGACATTTTAGTCTAGGACATGTAGTACCCCATCAAAATTTATACATTAAAAAATTTCATTATTTAGAATTCATATATTTAGGAAGTAAAAACAAGAATCAAGTGTTTTGAATCAATGCCCAAGTTGAAACTTAGTTTTGGGCAACACAACAATTTGTGTAAATGTAGCACTTGTTATCTATGATCCCTTTTGAGGATGTTCCATTCATCTAATCAAGTCGTACTCGCGTAGTTATGATCATACAATACTCAATTTCAGTATTGAATTGCAAATTTTGTGTTTCAACAATTTCAAGATTCTTGGAGGGACCTAAGTGCAAAAGGTAAAAACTTCACTCGGACATCCAAATTCGATTCCGCTCATATTCAATCCTACATTCTTGGAACCATATGTGAATTCATAGAACGAATAAAAAATTAGTTTTTAGAGTAAATAAATAAAAAAGAAAATATCCTGTTAGGACTTCCTAACTTCTAAGTCATCTATAGTCAGATACTCTAGCACATGTACTAGCGTTTTACCAAATTCTAATAAAGCATGACATTCTTTTTATAACATATATTAGCCCAAGAATACCCAATGTGATGTTATTTGGACACAAATAAGGAGTTGTATTTAAGTTTTGGGCAGGTTCTAATCGGAGGGTTTGCGGGTATCCATTGGACATAATTTTGAAACACAAACTCTATTGAGTGTTGAATTGAATTTATTTTGAGCCCAATTGGACATAAAAAATAGTGAACGAAAATTCCCCCCTTCATAGGATCTTCAAATGAATATTTAGGAATAGTTGTCCAAACAAACAGCACCGGCCAAGATTGTTGATTTACCGGTGTTGAAATTTGTTGGATGTACCAAACGAAATAAATTGGTCAGTATTTGGGCGGGAAATTCAAATTCTAACAATGTTAATTTCAGCACCGGTAAGACTATGAAAACAACACCGGTTACAAAATACCTTCCTTGGATTCAACATTGCGTCAGGAATAAGCAGCATCAAGCAGCTGCTTTAGTCTTTTTTTAGCACCGGTATTATCTTCTAGCACGGGTCTTTTAACCGGTGCTCCATAGTTAGAAAAATATTTATGTGTCTGCTCTTGGGTTATAACAAAAAATAATACCAAAGCAGCGCCAGGCAGTTTCTTACCACAAAAGTTAGCACCAATATTCTGTTCTAGCACCGGTCAAATAACTGGTGCTCCATAGTTAGAAAAAAATTAATGTCTGCTCTCAGGTTGTAAAAAAAATAAAACAAAGCATCGTCAGGTAGTTTCTTTACACAAATGTTAGCACCGGTTTCACTAATTCATAGCACCGGTCCACGTCATTAATGATGCACAAAACTTAATAAAATCTGAACCCTTGATTCCCCATATGTTAATTTAATCTCAACCCTTCAAAATTTGTTTATATAAACCAAACTCTAAACCCTAGCTACTCACTCCCTCGTTTACCTCTCATCATCTCATCCTCCTACTCCACCACCTCTCAATTTCCGCCGCAACCAACTCCCTTCTCCATCCACAACCGCCCTTCATCTACCCTACCCCCTGCCGTCTCCTCCCTCCACCACCCAACCATTACCGCCACCGTTTCGCCCCTCCTCCCTCCATAACCGCCACCGTTTCGCCCCTCCTCCCTCCATAACCGCCTTCTTCCATCTGCAACCGCTCCATTCTTTTTGTATGATGTTGGTTTTTTTTGGTTGTGTTAGATTTGTTGTCTAGGTCATTAATTTTTAATATGTCTTTCTTTTTTTCTGTTTTGATGGGTGTGTTGGATTTTCAATCACGTTGTCTTTCAATGGGTGTGTGAGATTTTAGCATTTTCGTACTTTTTAGGTTGTGTGATGTTTTTTAACTTTTTGTGATGAAATTGAAAGTGTATTATATATTTATATATACGCACAGATATAGTTCCTTGTGTATGGTTTGATTGTTGGGTTCTTTTTGGCTGTGAAATAATGTTGATAGATAGATGGTTGTGTCATGTTTAGGGGTTTGTGATAATTATAATTTGTATCATGTTGATTGTTTTTGTACACTAGTATACACTGTGGTATAAACTGTAGATTGGTACTATGTGATTTTAAATTGATGAACCTATACCCTGTGGTACAAACTGTGATTTAAATGTAGAATATGTACCCTATGGTATAAACTATGATTTTCTATGTAACTATGTACGAACAATTGTATAGATTTTTTTGGATTAAGGTTTTTTATGTATTTGATTTAATGATTTCTATTTGAAGTTTAAAATGTTGAGATATTGTAGGCTAACATCGCCGAGGAAACCTGGAGTGTTTGGCACAGTTTGGTTAAACACTCCACGTATCCTCGGTCCTGTAAAACTGTTTCATTTCGACATTTTAAATGAATAAGCATTAGTTATAGGGCACTGCATTCGTTGTCTTCGAATCATATATTGCCCTCTAACTATGTAATGCTTCTTCGATTACAAAAAGTGTTGTAACATTTGTACCCTTTGATTCGATTATTTCTAGTTGATGTTTAAACCGTTGAGATATTGTAGTCTATCAAGGCCAATGAAACTTTGAGTGTTTGACATGGTTTGTTAATACACTCTTTGTTTCCGTGGCCCTAAAAAACTACTTCATTTCGACAATTTAAATGTAACATTTGTAAAATTGTGGAGAATTTGTAGTGTATGAGCACCGAGAAACTTGATGTGTCTACATGTTTAAACAATAGGTATACACACCAAAAGGCTTGGTACTTAAATGCTGCAGCATTTTGACATTTTTAGTCTATTTTCAAGTTCATGTTTAAACTGTGTAGATGTAACAGTCTAGGGGCCACCGGAGCAGGGAGTGTTTAACATGGTTTGTTTAAACACTTCTTGCTTTGGTTCCCCGAGAAATTGATTCATTTCGACATTTTAAATTAATAAGCATTAGTTAAAGGGCACTACCTAGGTTTCCTTTGATTAATGTATTACCCTCTAACTGTGTAATGCTTATAACATTTGTATAACTCTTCCATTTCAAATGTGGAGATTTTTTAGTCTATGAGCACCAAGTAGACTTTGTGTGTTTATCATTAATTGTTTAACATTGTGTGTTTAACATTAAATCATTTTTTATGTTAAATACAATGTTAAAGCATAGTTATAAAAAACACGCCTCCTTGGTGCTTAAATGCTGCTTCATTTCGACATTCTAAATGGTTTTCTATTGTAATTGTTATTGTGAACAATCATAAAGGAGGAAGAATTAGTTTAAGGGCACTACATTGGTTGTTTAGTGCCTTCTAACTAAGTAATGCTTCTTCCATTATGAAAAGGTGCTACAACGTTTGTATAACTCCACAATTTCAAATGTGGCAATTTTGTAGTGTATGAGCACCGAGGAGGCATGGTGTGTCCATCGTTAACTGTGTTTAACATTAAACTGTGTTGATGTTAAATACATTGTTAAAACATATGTATACACACCATGCCGCTTTCAGGGTGCTCAAATGCTGCATCATGTTAACATTTAAAAAAGAATTCTTCTTTAACAATTAATTATTTTGTGTAGGATATATATTTCCACCGGCAAGAGGAGTGTACAATGGCAAGGATGATAAACGTCTTGGACACAAGGTGTGAGGCTTGGGTGAATGTGCGTCTTCCTGACAAACCAAGACTTCGGTAGAGCTAGTGTATTTTCAACATGTATATTATTGGGAGAAAGTTTGACCTTTTGTGTTAAGTTATGTCTTGTTAATGGATACTGGTCTTCCCACTATAGATTCTCATTATTTGAGTATGTTGTAGCTTACAACCAATTTCATTTTCCACGGGTTTCAATTCCGAGAGGGCCAGGTATAATTTAAAAAGGATATTGCAAATTATAAAAAATGAGCACCGGTTTTACAAATATAACGATCGATGCTTAGACATTTATCTCCACAACAACAGCACAAGTAAATAAAAAACAAATCGGTGCTATTTTTTTAAATCTGCCAGATTAAAGACACTGGTTTATGTTACTAACCGGTGCAGTGAAAGAACTTTTGAACCTTAACGAGGAATCAGCGTTCAGCACCGGTATATCAAAAACCAATGTTGTGATATCAAATTTTCAGCACCGATTTTGCTGACCGGTGCCATAGTAACTACATTTCAGCACCACTCTACTTAGGCATCGGTCGGAAGGAGGCACGAATGATCGGTGCCATGGCCCCTAGCGACCGGTGCCATAGGGAGGTGCTCCCAATAGTGCTATGTAAAATAGGTTCGGGGATTTTATTTTTTCTAGCACCGGTAGTGTTAATATTGTCAGAATGCTGGTGCTAAAATTGGTGCATGTGTATGTAATGGTGTTTTTGGCACGTAAACAATTGGTGGGAAAACCCTAGCACCGGTATGTTGGTAGTGTATTGATGCCTGGGTAGAATTATATCATCAAGACACAACATACTAGTGCCACAAAATGGTGCTTGTGTAACGGCCGGGGATTTTATAATCTCCAGCACCGGTAGTGTTTAAGTAAATGGTACCGGTGCTATAACCGGTGCCTATGACTAGAATCGTATTTTTGGCTGGGTAAAAATCGGTGAGAAAAATTCTAACACCAGTATATAGATAGAATACCGGTGCTAGAAGAGCATTTAATGCTCACCTACCACTATTCCTTGGCGGGTAAAAAGTAATGCACGAATTTTTACTACCAGTACTTGATATTTCAACCAAAATTGTAATGAGTTTTCAGTTATTGATGTTTCAACCAAAATTATAATGATTTTTCCGTAAGGCTTTGTTTCACTAAAATCATGTGTTTTAAAGTTTAATTTCGATCTTTAATTGTAAATCTCATGTTTGCATGTTAATTTTTTGACACTTTATACATGTTGACACTAGTTAGTAATATTTTATTCTTTAAACTTCTCATTTCTAATTTATACTTTCATTTGATTAATGTGTTGGTTTTTCAGCGGATCCTTTTAAAAATTGATATTAATGTTTCTTTTTAAAAAATTATTTACATTTTATTTTGTGTATCCTTTGATGTTTCAATGACACGAATTAGTTTTTAAAATTTTAATCTTGATGTTTTTTTATTTTCCGATATTTTAATGTGACACTTGATGTTTTAAACTTTTTGTATATTTAAGTTTCTTATGTGTTTTTAATGTATTAGTTTGATGTTTATATATTCTAATTTGATGTGTATTATAGTCCTTTAATTTTATGTATATTTTAGTGTTTTTATTTGATGTTTCAACTATATTTATTTTGATGTGTTTTCTTAGTGTTATCATTGGATTTTGTTTTCAAAGTGTTTTTAATTTAGGCAAAGTATTGGGAAAGACCGTCTTTCCATAAGCTTATGGAAAAACTTATTTTAATTAGAATAATAAAAAGGTAAAATATAAAAGGTCTTAGTTGCAATATTGAAATTTTATTATGGAACATGTAGTAGTTATAAAATTTATAACCCGATTCATGTAACCCAAAAATTTTATTTTTATTTCTTCTAATTTGCACTTTATACCTTGGTATTTAGGTTATGGAAAGACCATCTTTCAAGAGACGGACTCTTTAATTTAAAGTTATCATTTGATGTTTAATCACTTTAATTTGATGTGAATTTTAGCATTTTTATTTTTCATTTTATTTTTTTAATTAATATATTTTAGTGTATTTACTTGATGTTTAACTATCTTTATTTGATGTGTATATTTGGAATTTATTTTGATGTTTAATTATAATTTAGTGTAATTTTTATATTTTATTTTGATGTTTAACTTTTTTAGATTGATATCTATTTTAGTGTAGTTATTTAATTGATTGGTTTAGAGTTTTTATTTGATGCTGTTTATTTTAAATTTTATGTGTGATTAATAGATATAAATAATAGTATTAAGGCCAATACATATCAGCGCAATAACAATTTTATGTTTTCAACCCAAAATGAACTGATTTCGACCCATTCCCTTCCTACAGCCCAAACTTGAATGCCGTCTTTACCGGATTCGACCTTGACGTCCGACGATGATGACACCTACCAAAAACTGCTTGCGACGCTGTCGTCGACGACTCTACCCATCTGAAACTGATTGGGACGTTGTCGACGAAGCTTTCCTCGCAACCAGCATCCGCAGAACCTGGGTTTTTGACCCGATAATTCAGTCTGAATTCGACCAGCAATGTTTCTTCTCCCTTCGTCGGAGATTTCATTCCCGATGCCGCTATATCCGGCGTTAGTATCCCGTGAATTCGTCGCCTTGATGCCTGAATTTCGACCCCCTTTGTTTCCGATCCAATTTCAACAGAGTTCCGAACGTCTCTGCCAAAATATAGCCGGCGAATTCTCCGATAGGAATCCTTCTTCTGATAAATCCATCGCGACCGAGAAATTCTCCGACCGCGCGAGCCTTCAGCCATCACCGTTGAACCAGAGAACCAAGAAAACTAGAATCCGAGCGGCGGATTCTTAGGATTCCGACGCCGGCGACGAACATATAGCGGAGAAGAAAGAGTATTTTTCAACATTTACAATTCAGCCCCTGCACTTCAAAGCTTCTTTTAAATATGACCCCAACAACATAATACTTCATCTGTCTCTTTTCAAACTGCAATTTAAATATTTATTTAATCAAAACTTCTTAACTTTAACCATAAATTTGAATTGATGTATAAGTATAAATATTATTGTGTAATACCTTGTTAGATTCATTATAACTTATATTTTCAAAATATCAACTTTTCACAAATTTAAATTATCCCAAATAAAATATATTAAAATTTTAATATTTTTCAAATTAACTCCTGAAAGTAAAAAATGCAGATTAAAATGAAATAGAGGTAATAATACTTATTTGACCCCTAAATTTTATGAGTGCGTCTCTTGAAAGACGGGTTTTCCATAAGTCATGGAAAGACCAGGGTTTAAAGTGTAAATTAGAAGAAATTAAGATAAAATTTTCGGGTTGCATGAACCGGGTTATAAATTTTATAACTACTACATGTTGCATACTAAATTTTTAATGTTGCAACTAAGACCTTTTACCTTTTATTATTCGAATTAAATCCCGTCTTTCCATAAGCCTATGGAAAGACCGTCTTTCCCAAGACTTTGCCAAATTTTATTCGCTCTTATTTTATACTCCCTCTGTCCCAGCTATTTCTGCAAATTTTGACTTTTTCAAATTGACCAGAACTAATTTTGACCAGTAATATCTTTAATTATGCATATTTAAAAATGATGAAAAAATAATATTATAAAAATAGATGTTAACACGATTCTAATGATATCATATATGATAATATATTATTTTATACATTGCTTGAAATTTACTTTTCTAAGTAATAAAGTTTGACTAAATGAACAGTGATAAGTGTAAAAATATCTGGGACGGAGGGCATAGTTCTATAATCTTTAATAAGACTCTGATGGGCTGACCATAAGACAATAGACTCCTATAAATTATGTTAAAAAATTGCGTCATCTACTGGAAAATAAATAGATTTCAGACATCCCACATCGATCCGCATTATGAATTAGGAGACGAAAATTGAAGTGGCTGGCCCCTATGATTCCACAGCCCACACGGCTTCATAGCTCACGTTGTCACGTTGCATGTTCATTAGAATGTTTATTGATTTGGGTTACAAATATTTTACTCGCTCCGTCCTATTTACTTTTAAAATTTTACTTTTTACAAGTTATCCAAGAAGGTAAAGTCTTGGGAAAGACGGTCTTTCCATAAACTTATGGAAAGATGGGTTTAATTCGAATAATAAAAGGTAAAATGTCTTAGTTGCAACATTAAAAATTTAGTATACAACATGTAGTAGTTATAAAATTTATAACCCGGTTCATGCAACCCGAAAATTTTATCTTAATTTCTTCTAATTTACACTTTAAACCTTGGTCTTTCCATGACTTATGGGAAAACCGTCTTTCAAGAGACGCACTCATCCAAGAAATGTGTTTGATAGTTAATATCTTTATTCATGTATAATAATAAAAAATAAAATTTTAATATTTAAAAATTACTTATTACGATAATTTAAACAATATCATATACGATAATATTATTGTTCATATATTTATTCAAATATGCAGTCAATCTTTGATAGAGAATAGTGTGCAAAAAGTAAAAGTACAAAAATAAGTGGGACAGAGGGAGTAGTGACAATTACGAATGTAGCCTATAAAATTGAAAATAATGGACCCATATGAATGTCAGGTAGAGTTGTCAATCTCTGATCCGAATTTCTGACCCGACCCTAATCGACTCAACCGAACTCAACCCAAATCCGATCTTGACCCGTAAAATATTCACCCAAACCAAATTTAACCTGAACCCGATCCTGACCCGCAAAATATTGACCCGAACCAAACTCAAATTGAACCCGATCCTGACCCGCAAAATATTGACCCGAACCCAAACCGAACCCCGAACTCAACCTGAAACTCAATTATGACCTGATAATTAGAACCCGACAGAACCCAAACTAAACTCGAAACCCAATTCTAACCTGGTAAAACATTTCTTAATTTTAAAAAAAAATTAAATGCAATCCAAGCACCGATATATTATAACTTATATTGTCGCTAACTATTTTCCCACCACAATTTTATCCGCCAAAATTACTATTCTGGACATAGGCACTAGTATTAGCATTGATATATGTCATTCGGACAAAATCGATGCTGAAAATTATTGAATTCATAACATTTTTTTCTTCACTGAACCGATGCTAAATTTATTCATAGGCACCTTTTTTTGGTTCATTTGCCAGATTGTCGATGCCTGTGAAATTCCTAACACCGGTATTGATCTTCCAGCACTAACATATGAGTGGATGTATACCTTTTTCTAGTAGTGTAACTCAACCCGACCTGACCCGAAAAATATTACAGACCAACAGAACCTAACTTGACATTTACCCGATCCGACCCGACAAATAGATTTCAACATTTTTCAACCCAACCACATTTTGACCCGACCAGACCCAACCCGACATGACTAACAAACTTCGACCTGTTTCAACTCGAACCCATTTCGACCCGACCCGACTTGACAAACAGACTTTGACCCGTTTCGATCCGACCGGACCGGACCCGACTAATAGATTTCGACCTGTTTCAACCCAAACACATTTTGACCCGGCCCAATCCAACAAACATATTTCGACTCGTTTCAATCTAAACCTGTTTGACCCAAACCCAAAACAAACCCAAATAACCAAATCAACAGCTCTAATGTCAAGTACAATGACATACATATATATATATTTATTTATTTATTTCTACGCAATCACTGAGCGTGCGTGCGTAATTACTTTGTTTGCTCCTCCCTCCCACAGTTTATTTATTTTACACATTTTAATTGTTAATTATAATTATTATACATGTAACAACATTGTTGCACAATATAAGTAAATTTATATAATGAGTGGTTTTCAAACATTAATTTTTATGTATTGTTATTGTACAAATTAAAATTATCATTAATTATTCTTCCTCTGGTCCACTAATAATGATCACTCTTTTTTTTCTGACATTTTTTTAAAAATATGTTTGACCACCGATAACTTTAGCTGCTTACGATAATGAACTACAAAGGTTAATTTTTAGAAAATACATGTTGCAGAAACTACAAAGACACACTACAAAAGAAATTTCAGTTGTGACGCTTTTTTGGAGCATCTGTGACTCTCAAAAGCGTCGCTAAAATTATTAGTGATGCCTTGTGAAGTGCATCTATTCAGCGTGTTACTAAAATATTGTAACGTTTTGATGTATCGTTATATATTCTGTGACGCTTTAAGATGCAGTTCAATTTAGAAGTGTGACTAAATTTGTGACATGGATTGATGTAGTCTTTCAGTTTAGTGACATTTCCTTAATTATTACAGAATATGCATTATTACTTGACTCTTTTTTCGTAGTGTCATCCATTTAATGATCAAATATGACATGAAAAATTTTGTGGGTCAAAAGGGATAATTATTAGTGGATAGAAGAGAGTATGTATTTTGAAAATCATAATAAAAAAAATGTGAAATAAACTCTGGGGCAATTGAAGTCTAGGTGTTTCCCTCTTAGTCTAAGAACTTTCTTTTTATCACAACACGCCCAATGCTATTATTACTTGATATAGTCTGTTGGTATGCCTTGAATACTTTAATAGCCGCTTCTGCGACCCTGGCCTGGAATACAACTACATCTACAATTATGATAAGAATATAATTCCAATTTGGACTGATGTTGATTTGGGCCGAATTGTGTTTTGTTCCAATCCCAGTTTGTTAGGGTTTAGTGGAGACAATATATAAAGTGTCTCTCTTCTCTCTATAAACATTAATTCTGTTCTGCACTTAGATAGGTAGAAATCTGGCCAATTTCTTGGCGTCTGTAACCTGCTACCTATTATAGTGAATCTGTCTCCCGTGGATGTAGCCAAATTGGTGAAACACGTAAATCTTGTGTCTTGTTATTTTCGTTCATACTTTCTGTTCTTTCTCCATTCCGCACAACAAACTGGTATCAGAGCCAGGTTTCTTTTTCCGGCGATATCCGTAGTGGGTATATCGGATTCTGGGCTCATCAGATCGGGGCTGATCGGGGAGAAAGATGTCTGGGTTGAACGTGAAGATCGACAAGTTTACCGGGAGAAACAGTTTCAGTTTATGGCAGATCAAGATGCGAGCTTTGCTGAAACAGCAAGGTTTGTGGACTCCGCTGACGAAGGATTTCGCGAGCAGTTCTGGCGATGTTGTGAGTCTGGAAGAAAAGGCACACTCGACGATTATGCTTTGTCTCGCGGACGAAATCATCACTGAGGTCTCAGATCAGGAGACTGCTGCACAACTGTGGCTGAAGTTGGAGAGTTTGTATATGACGAAATCTCTAACCAACAAGCTGCTTCTGAAACAACGCCTCTTCGATCTCCAAATGCAGGAAAGTACACAACTCAGAGACCATCTAGAGCAATTGAATACTTTGTTATTAGAATTGCGAAATATAGATGTGAAAATTGAAGATGAAGATGCTGCTTTGATTTTGCTAGTTTCTTTACCACTTTCGTATGAGAATTTTGTTCAGTCATTTATTGTTGGTAAAGATTCTGTGTCTCTGGAGGAAGTAAGATCCTCTCTCCATAGTAGAGAGTTGCGACATAAGGCAAACAATACAGGTACAGAAAGTCAGGCCACTGGCTTGTTTGCTAGTGACGGAAACACAAAAGGCAAGGAAACCGGCAATAAGAAGAAGGGCAAGAAGTCACCTTCAAAGGGTCCTAAGGCCAATGATGTTTGTAACTACTGTAAGGAGAAGGGGCATTGGAAAAAGGAGTGTCCGAAGAAGGCTAGTAAATCTGGGAGTATATCTGGTACTGCTGCTGTGGCTGAAGGGGATTTCAGTTCTGAAGATGATTTTGCTCTAGCTGTTACTGGGCAAAATAATCATTCTAATGCGTGGTTTCTTGATTCTGGGGCATCTTACCATGTATGCCCAAGGAGAGATTATTTCTCAACTTATGAGCAAGCTGAGGGCATCATTACTACAGCAAATGGTGTTGCGTGCAAGGTAGTTGGGATTGGTTCAATCAAGATCAGGACGCATGATGGTAGTTTCTGTACTTTGAACGATATCAGGCATGTTCCATCGATGACAAAGAATCTGATTTCTCTTCCTACGTTGGATAGAAAGGGTTTCGTCTACTCAGGGAATGATGGAGTTCTGTGTGTCTGCAAAGGTTCTAGGCTGGTTCTGAAAGGTGTTCTGCATGGTACCTTGTATTTTCTACAAGGTTCCACGATTATGGATTCTGTTAATGTTGCATCTTCGGAGGTTCACCAGGATGATATGACTAAGTTATGGCATATGAGGCTTGGTCACATGGGTGAAAGAGGGATGCAGATTCTGTCGAAGTATGATCTTCTTGGTGGCCACAAGATCAAGAGCTTGGACTTCTGTGAGCATTGCGTTTTTGGGAAGCATCACCGCAGCAAGTTTCCTAAGGCGATTCATAGAACAAAGGGCACATTGGATTACATCCATTCTGATTGTTGGGGACCTTCCCGAGTTAAGTCACTGGGAGGTCACAGGTACTTTGTTTCTCTGATTGATGATTACTCAAGGATGACTTGGGTTATCATGATGAAACATAAGAGTGAAGCTTTCTCGAAGTTCAAGGAGTGGAAAGCTTTGGTGGAGAATCAGACCGGGAAGAAGATCAAGAGGCTTCGAACTGATAATGGGCTGGAATTCTGCTCGTCTGAGTTTGATCAGTTTTGTAGGGATGAAGGGATTGCTCGTCATCATACAGTCAGGAATACGCCACAGCAAAATGGCGTAGCTGAGCGGATGAATCAGACATTGCTGGCGAGAGCGAGGTGCATGTTCTCTAATGCTGGTTTGGAAACGAGATTCTGGGCAGAGGCGGTGAGTACAGCTTGTTACCTGATCAACCGCGGGCCTCACACAGGTATAGAGTGCAAAATACCTATGGAGTTGTGGTCAGGTAAAGTTGTTGATTACTCCAAGTTAAAAGTTTTTGGTTGTACATCTTATTATCATGTTAGTGATGGTAAGTTAGAGCCCCGAGCCAAGAAGGGTGTCTTTGTGGGTTATGGAGATGGAGTTAAAGGCTCCAGGATATGGTCTCCATCTGAGAAGAGGGTTATTCTGAGCAGGGACGTTGTCTTTGATGAAAATTCTTTGCTTAGATCTATGGTGAAGCCCACAGTTGTGCCAGAAACTAGTGGAGTTGATAAACAGGTGGAGCTTGAAGTCACTCAAGGTGAAAATAGATTGGAACAATTTGAGGTGAATCAAGAGCCACAGACAGAATCTGAGATACCGGAATCTCCACCACCAGATTCTCAACCATCAGGAGCTACAGTCCGCAGTTTAGCTCAGGATCGACCCAGGAGGGTTGGAGTTGGGGCGCCCAAGAGATATGGGTTTGAGGATATGGTGGGTTATGCACTACAGGTTGCTGAGGAGGTGGATACTCATGAGCCATCCACCTACAGAGAAGCTGTTTCAGGTACTGATGCTGACAAATGGCTTGCTGCAATGGGAGACGAGATGGAGTCTCTCCAGAAGAATCAGACATGGGATTTGGTTCAACAGCCTCAAGGGAGAAAGGTTATCACTTGCAAATGGGTTTTCAAGAAAAAGGAAGGGATATCACCTACAGAGGGAGTCAAGTACAAGGCTAGAGTTGTTGCTAGAGGTTTCAGTCAGAGAGAGGGAGTAGATTACAATGAGATTTTCTCACCAGTGGTCAGACACACTTCCATCAGGGTGTTGCTAGTTATAGTGACACATCAGGATTTGGAGCTTGAACAACTTGATGTGAAGACCGCTTTTCTACATGGAGAGTTGGAGGAAGAGATATACATGACTCAGCCAGATGGTTTCCAAGTTCCTGGAAAGGAAAAATATGTTTTCAAGTTGAAGAAGTCCTTATATGGACTTAAGCAATCTCCGAGGCAGTGGTACAAGAAGTTTGACAGTTACATGCTTCAGCTGGGATATACGAGGTGTGCTTATGACTGTTGTGTCTACTACAGCAGGTTGAGAGATGGGTCATTCATCTATCTGGTGCTTTATGTAGATGACTTGCTGGTAGCCACAAAGAGTAAGCACGAGATTCAGAAGTTGAAAGGACTTCTTAGTGCTGAGTTTGAGATGAAGGATCTGGGTGCAGCTCGGAAGATACTAGGAATGGAGATTCTTAGGGATCGAAGTCACCGGAAGCTTTTCTTGTCACAGAAAGGCTACATTCAGAAAGTGTTGGCTAGGTTTGGCATGTCTATAGCCAAGCCTATAGACACTCCTAGTGCTGCAAATATTCATCTCACCACTATGTTTGCTCCTCAGTCAGACGAGGAGAAGGAGTATATGTCTCGGGTTCCTTATGCCAGCGCGGTGGGGAGCTTGATGTATGCTATGGTTTGCACGAGGCCAGATTTAGCACAGGCAGTCATTGTTGTGAGCAGGTTCATGGGGCAACCGGGAAAGGAACATTGGCAAGCAGTGAAGAGGATCTTCAGGTATCTTAGAGGTACGTCTGATGTGGGTCTCATTTATAGAGGTGATACCGAGTGCTTAGTTACAGGCTACTCTGATTCTGATTATGCTGGTGATGTTGACACGAGGAGATCGATGACTGGTTATGTATTCACTTTGGGAGGTTCTGTGGTTAGTTGGAAGGCGACTTTGCAACCTACAGTGACATTGTCTACTACGGAAGCAGAGTACATGGCTCTGACAGAGGCTGCAAAGGAGGGAATATGGATGAAAGGGCTAGTTAGTGATCTTGGTCTACATCATGATCAGGCTACTGTGTATTGTGACAGTTTGAGTGCAATCTGCATAGCCAAGGATCAGGTCCATCATGAGAGGACCAAGCATATTGATGTCAGATATCATTTCCTGAGGAGTGAGAGGAGAATCAGGGTGAAGAAAGTGGGAACTGCTGACAACCCCGCTGATATGTTCACCAAACCTGTTCCACATAGCAAGTTTCAACATTGTTTGGACTTGCTGAACATCAGAGCTGATTAGGTGCTCTATGGGCAGTCCCGGGAGTGGAGGGCGAAGTCTACTCATCTGGCACTGTAATGGTGCATCTGGAGTTTTCTACTTTGAGGATTCAAGTCAAAGTGGAGATTTGTTGGTATGCCTTGAATACTGTAATAGCCGCTTCTGCGACCCTGGCCTGGAATACAACTACATCTACAATTATGATAAGAATATAATTCCAATTCCAATTTGGACTGATGTTGATTTGGGCCGAATTGTGTTTTGTTCCAATCCCAGTTTGTTAGGGTTTAGTGGAGACAATATATAAAGTGTCTCTCTTCTCTCTATAAACATTAATTCTGTTCTGCACTTAGATAGGTAGAAATCTGGCCAATTTCTTGGCGTCTGTAACCTGCTACCTATTATAGTGAATCCGTCTCCCGTGGATGTAGCCAAATTGGTGAACCACGTAAATCTTGTGTCTTGTTATTTTCGTTCATACTTTCTGTTCTTTCTCCATTCCGCACAACATAGTCCATTACAGATCTGGCCAAGTCATGGGCCAGTGATACAACATCCCTACTAAGAATTGAAGTCAGAGGGAACGCGCTGAAGGGCAATATTTTCAAGCAGACCTTTTGATTTTGTACATGGATATATTACTGTAACGCATTATGCAGTTGTATGCCACTTCTTTCACAAAAAACTCATCAGTCATCACTATTGAACTTACAGTTGATACTCGTTTTCATACTCATCTTTCGCAATCAACTATTTGCGGAATCCAATAATGAACATATTACGTTCCCATCCATGCATGCACTCATGAGTGACGACTCATACTGCAAATATGATCGCGAAATTAATCCAATTTTAAACTTGCAGTTGCTACTCATTTCCGTACTCGTCTTTCTTAATCAACTATTTGAGGAATCCACAGGTAATCCACCTCAAATATTATAGAATCTTTTTTCACAATTATCAAAAACATGTTTAATCATTATTATGTTTAGCTACATTTAATAACGAAAAATTTAAAAATTACTTTTTATAAATGACTTGTTATAAACTACTTGTTACGATGAATCCAATCATATTATATATAATAAAATATTTTTTAAATATTTATTCAAATATGTGGTCAAAGTTAAATAGTGAATAATGACATAAAATGATGTGTGAAGTTTGAAACTGAAACAGAGATAATATCACAATCGGGGCGGTCTAATGTATTACACGACCCCGGTCCATAAAATTATTTTGGGCTCTTATATAAATTTTATTTATCCATGCAAAATATATAAAGAAACATGCAATTTCAATGGCAGGACCCGATCAATATGTTAGGGACGAGGCGAGTTAATGATAGAATGTAAAACTCACAAATAATTGTGGCCATGTATATTGATATATATATATATATATATATATATATATATTATATGTACAAATGGTATACAAGACCTAAACAAATATGGAACAAGACATACACAAAACCAATCAGAATGGGTATTTATTTCTTATTCTTATTCTAATTGATTTATATCTCTATTACCCCCTCAAGCGAAGCGTAGGATTGGTCGCAACGCAAAGCTTGGAACGTGGAAACTCAAACTGAAGACGGGGTAGACCCTTCGTCAAGATGTCAGTAAGCTGCAAGTCGGTAGAAACATGAGCAACCCTGAGCTTGCTAGAAGACACCATCTCATGCAAAAAATGATAATCAATATTAATGTGCTTAGCTCTCTTATGAAAAACTGGATTCTGAGCCAGGAAGAGAGCACTATTATTATCACACAGCAAAATAGGTGGAGCGCACATCATCACACGTAAATCCCGAAGAAGATTCATCAACCAAGCTAACTCCGCAGTGGTATTTTCCATAGCGCAATACTCTGATTCTGAACTAGAATGACTGTAGGCTGCTTCTTAGCACTCCATGAAACCAGGTTGCCACAAAGGAAAATGACATAGCCATATATGGACCTAAGAGTTTTATACAATGATCCCAATCAGCATCAGAGTAACTCAAGAGTGGTAAAATGGAGGAATTTGTGTGAAACTGAAGACAAAAGTGGAGCGTACCACACACATAGCGCAAAATATGAGTGACAGCTTGGTAATGGTCATCAGTAAGAGCCTGCATATACTGACTGGTCGTTTTCACAGCATAGGACAAGTTGGGACATGTAAACGACAAATACCGAAGTCCACCAACTAAAGAACGATAAATTTTGGGGTTTTTGAACGGCTTACCGCAAGAGCTTGATAGTTGCAAAAAAGACACAAATGGGATAGCAACTGGCACAAAATCCTGCATGCCAGCTCGCGGTAAAATGCCCTTGCCATATCTGGCTTGACCAAGGAATAAGTTGTCGGAAGTACGAACAACCTCTAGTCCCAAAAAATACTGTAGAGTGCCAAGATCAGTAATCTTAAATTCCTGATTAACCCGATCAATAAACTTCCGGATAAGATGGCCATCGTTCATAGTAAGAATAATGTCATTAAAATAAACCAATAAATAAAGCAAAGAGGCACCCTGTGAGAAAACAAATAAAGAGGTATAAAAAGAAATGCATATAAAGCCCAGGCTAATAAAATAGGAAATGAAACACTGAAACAAAGCGCGAGGAACTTGTTTCAAACCATAAATGGCCTTGCGTAGACGACAAACATAATCAGGAAGCATATGGTCTTCGTAACCAACAGGCTGCTCCATGTAAACCTGAGAATCAAGAATGCCATTTTAAAAATCATTCTTCACATCAAGCTATCGCAATGGCCAATTGCGATGAGCAACAATAGACAAAATAGTATGAACAGTATATGCCTTCACTACTGGACTAAAAGTATGATCATAATCAAAATCAGGCAATTTCAAAAATCCCTGAGAAACTAACTTTCTTTGTGCTGGTCAAGTGAGCCATCAGATTTGTACTTCAACCGGTAAACCCATTTTGAACCAACAACATTTGCATTGAAAGAACGAGGAACCAACTCCCGCGCCTGTTGAGTGCGTAAGGCATCCATCTATGAGTCCATAGCAGAAACCTATTCAGGATCCTTAACAGCTGAGCGATGACTCCGGGGCTTAGTCTTAGAAAATAAAGCACTCAATAAACCAAAAATATCATACTCAGAAAAATCCTTGAACTATAAAGAACCAGTGCGCAGGCGAGTATTTATCGGATGCAGGAAAAAGGGACCCGCAACTGGAAAATGCATGGATCCCAAGGATGGCTCAGAGGCATCAGGCAGAGATCCCGAGGAGGACGGTGACTGTCGAGCAGACGGAAGTGATATCGACACTGGAAAAGCAGGGACCGCCGGTGCTATCGGAGAAGACACCAGCAGCTGGTGGGGCGATGAGTGGGGTGTCCAGTGCGTAAGTCAGTGGCGGTGGCATCATCCGCTGTGCTGGCGGCGCTGACTGGTGTTGAACATGCTATTGGTCACCCTGTGGCAAGCAAATATTATTTTTGAAGAACCCCGAGCTTTCAGTACATGTAAAAAAATGAAATTTTCCAGAATAATGGGTGATTGTGCTGAAGACGATGGCTTAAAAACCTCAGATGGAACTGACCAAGGCTCTAAAAAAGTAGAAACATCCAGTGATGAAAAATCTGTAACAATGCCAGTACAGGTAGCGGGAAAAAACAACTCATCAAACTGAGCATGGCGAGTGATGCACTCCTTTTTCGTAAGAGGATCAAGGCAGTGATAACCCTTATACTGAGAACTGTATCCCAAAAATATTTAAGACGTACTTTGAGGGGATAGTTTGTGCGCAACATAGAGCCTCAAATAGGGGAAAACTTGACAACCAAAAGGATGAAAGTTGGAGTAGTTATGCATAGTACCAAAAATAACACAGAGCGGAGACTGACAAGATAACACCGGAGTAGGAAATCAGTTGATGATGTAGACTGTCATAGAGAAAGCATCATACCAAAATAAATGATAAAAGGCTAGAATGAAAAAGCATCGACAAATTTGTCTGCGTAATATGACGATGCTTCCTCTCTGCATGACCATTTTCTCAGGAGTGTGAGGACAAGAAAGCTGATGATAAATGAACTTAGATGCAAAATGAGTCCACGTGCGATGATTCACAAAATTGATTCCACCATCACTCTGAAATACTTTGATGGTGGTAGAAAACTGATCCTCAACAAGAGCTTCAAATTGCATGTATGCCTCCATAAAATCAAACTTTCATCGTAAAGGAAATAACCACGTTAACCGAGAGAAATCATCAATAAAAATGACATAATAAAGGTACCTGACGCGAGAGGCAACAGGTGAGGGTCCCCAGAGGACACAATGAACTAAATCAAGTATGCGTGATGCACGTTTTAAATTATCATTAAAAGAAAGACGCTTGCCTTTATCCATGTCATAAGAAGAACATAAATGAGGCTTAGGTAGCAAACTAGTAACTGACAAACTACCAGTCTTATTCAAAGATGAAATTACATTAAAAGGAACATGTCCTAAACGACTGTGCTATAGCTCAAATGAGGCTTTGGCTTTATTTGCATTAACAAAAGAAACTAAAAAAGCACCACCATAATCTAAAATGTAAAAACCTCCCTTACTGTGTCCTTGGCCTACGAGCTCCTTGGTAACCTTGTTCTAAATAGTGAAAATAGTGTCATCAAAACAAACAATAGCATTTAGAATTCTGGTTAACTTGGCTATAGATAATAAATTCTTGGTGATGTGGTGAACAACCAAGACATCAGATAAAGTAAGGGAATTGGAAATCTGGGAATTGCCAATGTGGTAAATATGCAAAGAGACACCATTGCCAAAATAAACATGGCGATTACCATTATAAGGAGCGACGCTATCCAGGTTGGATGCAGAAGCATCCATGTGATTGGTAACACCAGAGTCCATGTACCAATCCAGAGTCGCTGATACGAATCTCCTTGCGAAGACTCACGATTTGCGGAATTGATAACTTTGATCTAGTGAAGGGATCTGCAAACCCGCACTATCTCGCACGAAATTCAGGAGTCTAGCCCTCGGGGTACGCCTAACTTCGACTTGCTCTCTAACTAGCCCCCAGGATCAGATTACAAGGTTTATTGATACTTAACTAGCCCTCGGGGTTAAGCAACAATGGATTAGCTCGCAAGCAAAGAGTATGAACTCAAAAGGTTGTATATTTGATTGATGAAAGGTTGTAAGGTAAAAATAATGTTGAATACCACCCCTATTTATAGTACATAGGTATGGTCTTCAAAAATTAAAAATAAGAAAATGAAAAGGATTATGGCAGCTTTAAGAAGCTAAAACCATATTTAACTGAACTACATAAAATAAATGGCTATATTCTTCAAGATAAATCCTGAATGAATATTGGCTTATCTAATCTTACCAAATCTAATTCTAATCAAATCATAACTAAATATTCTAAGCACTAAAATAAATGCATGACCGAAACATTAATTCTTCAAAGGCCAACATGGCAAAATTAATGGGCCTTACTCTAAAGTAAAATAAATGATCACACTACCTCATTAAAAAACCCAATGGGAAAAAGAGTATAGTGTTATCTTCTAAAAATCCTAATAAATAAAAATAAATAAATAAACCTAATTCGTATCATTCCCTTCGAGGTCGAAAAGTTTCGTCCTCGAAACGTGAACGATATAAAAATAACTGTAGATCAACGTCCCAAGCCATCCCTGTGAAGAGCTGCTAATAAAATGGTGACAAAACGCTGACTAAGCAGTGACGGGATGCTAATGTGGCTTCAACTCGCGATAAAATACAAGCTGCTGTAGAGAAAACCAATAAACCACGAGAAATTGAAAATATCGCGATAACTTTACCAACTCACGAGACAAAGGACCAGATCGTGAGATGAAAAGTTGATCCTGGTTTGACGCGCGTGCAACGCACGCGTCTTCAACTGGCGAGCACGTGAATCTGTTTTCCCTGGCGCGTGGAATCACGCGCTGTCAATTTGACATAGCCGGACGGAGCAAATTTGCAGATCTCGATGCCCGGCTGACCGGAGCTGTGCGGACGACGAGCGGAGGTTACTGGAACGGCGAAGAGTCTCGGCTGCGGAGAACTCGAAAAACGAATTGTGGCTGAAAAAAAAGGAAAAATAAAAATGAATTGTGGCTGAAAAAAAAAGGAATCCGGTTTGAAAAAGGAAAAGAAAAGTTAAAATCCGGAAGAGAAAAAGGAAATAAAAGCCAATTGTGAGAGGGGTTTTGATATGAATTTTTTGACTTGGGGGACAAGTAAGTCATTAAAATCCTTTTCCACACGTGATTTGGATTTAAATTCCTATTCCAATTTGTTCTTGAATTTTCGGAACCTATTTGTAGCCTATATAAGCAATCTTGTTTTGGTCATAATTCATTCAATATAGCTCCGATTCGTGCCATTAAAATTGTGTTTTGTTCCTTATTCTTTGTAGAATTTGGAATTCCAGATCGTAGCGCCAAATTTTGAGTTTATATATTTTTAAATTTTGAAATAAATTCTGCAGTACTCATCTCCATAGTTTGCTTTGAATTGCGGTGAATTGATCAGTTGCCCTCGCATTAGCCTTCGCCTTGTGAGTTGTGAGTGTTATACACTTGGTGAGTGACCTTACTAAACAAAGGGAAGGGGGGGGCAATTTTTTAACTAACCGTTTGATTTTCTTAGCAGTTAGCGAAGATGGGGGACGAAAATCCATTCGTCCCGCCTTTTGTTAGCAATCCTAACAATTTGCCATTGAAGAACACCTCTAATGGCGGGCGTGGTAGTCATCCACGTGAAGAGGCTCCAAATAGTTGGGAGCGACATCGAATTAATCCAAATGAAGCCAATGATCCCGATCGGTTTGCTGTCGCAATAAATGCACTTATGAGTGAGGTGCAAAGGTTGGCGAGAAAAGTTGACAGCATGGCACCGCCTACACCTACATCATCGGTCAAGAGGGAAGAGACCAAGAAATATGTCCATCAATTTAATGGTTCTGGAAGTTCAAATGATTCTTCTGATGATGGTTCAGAAAGGCAATCACACCGAGGGTCTTCTAGAAGGCATCGCCCCAGTAAACCTCATTCCCGAAGGAGAGTGAAGACTAATTCAGGATCTGATTCAGGTTCTGATGAAGCTCGAGATATCAAGGTTTTAAAATATGACATCCCTCGATTTGATGGTCAGCACAATCCAGTGAAGTATCTTGATTGGGAGCGACAAATTGAGAATCTGTTTGATCTCAAAAATTATCGGGAGAAGGAGAAAGTCAAAGTGGCACAGTATTCTTTCACTCATTATGCGGCTGAGTGGTGGAAAAATAAAAAGGAGTCGCGATATCTTGCCGGAAAGAAACCTATCTCCACATGGGAGAGACTGAGATCCGAGCTTCGCGAATATCATGTTCCGCCTACTTACTTGATGGAACAACATTCTTATCTATCCAACATGAAGCAAGGAAATCGCACAGTTGATGAATACTGGCAAGATCTTGAGTTGACCATGAGAAGGGTTGGAATGAAAGAAGATGACGCATTCATCAAAAATCGTTTCATTGAAGGCTTGCGTGAAAACCTTCAAATGCCAGTCAAGCTCCAACATCACATATCTATGAATGATTTATTGGTGAAAGCAAGGTTAGTTGGGAGTACCCTGCGACCAAGGAGGCCACAACCTAGTTTTCCAAGTCAACGACCAGGGTTTGACTACGGAAACCTTAGTTATGGCCGCAGTAAGGGCCCGCCCATGGGAGGAAGAGGATCAGTTCAGACTTATTCAAATCCAACTTATAATCCTACTGAGAAGAGGGCGGCACCACCAACCCAACAGGTTTAAAAAATTCCAGGTAAGTCTTCTACTTCTTCATCACACTCAGTTTCTGTTAACTCTCCTACTTGTTTTCATTGTAAAGAAAGAGGACATGTCCGTAATAACTGTCCGCATGCACGAGTACTAACAACACTTGAGGAAGAAGATGAAGAAGATGAATATGCTGATATGCCACCATTGTGTGAAAGTGGTGAAGAACAGGTAGATGAAGAGATCATCATAAATGATCATGGTTTCTTTCTTTTTTCCTCCTCTTTTTCTTTTCATTTCTTTTTTTTCATTTTTTTTGTACTATAAAACTCACAAACAGAATTTTATTCCCCAAGAAAAATTTCGGTCACAATTACCAAAATTTTCAGAAATTGCAAATCTGCCCCCAAACTTTTGAAAATTGCAAATCTGCCTCAAATTTCAGATTTCAAATCCTAAATTCCGATTTTGAAACCTAAAATCTGCTACCTTTTGTTTTTGATTTTCAAAATTTTTTGGAACAAGAATCGCCTATATAAAACTTAGAATAAGAAAACTGCGACAACTTCCTCTTGATTCAAATGAACTTCGAGGTATTCAAGATCGTAAGGATCAAGAATATGACACTATATATATGGAAAACGACACAAGACTCTATTTTATTTTATTTTTGTTTTTGAATAAGGTGTAATCAAGAATCAAAGAACAATTCTAGATCACGGAATCAAAGAACGATAAAGAAAAACAAATAGGATTATGAGCATGCAATAATTTTCAGAAGAGTTGACAAAAATATCACAAGCACATAAACTGTTTAAGCTACTTAAAACTACGAAACTGACCGGGAGGTGAAGGCGGATAATACTTGTTAACGCTCAGACCCTTCGACGTCCTCCTGACTCGATTGATGAAGGTGAAGGCGGATAGTAATACCTAAGTATTCTAACTCTCAGACCCTTCGATGTCCTTCGACTCTAGATTCAATCTTCCTGGTAAGAAAGATCAAACAAACACAGTTAAAACACGACACGAAAGAGTATATATATATATTAAAAAAAATTGAAAATAAATTAATGCAAACTCGAAACCCTTTTTTTTGTTTTTTTTCGCCCTCAGTCGATCCTTCGCTTTGCTCTGATACCAACTGATATAAATCTCCTTGCGAAGACTCACGATTTGCGGAATTGATAACTTTGATCTAGTGAAGGGATCTGCAAACCCGCACTATCTCGCACGAAATTCAGGAGTCTAGCCCTCGGGGTACGCCTAACTTCGACTTGCTCTCTAACTAGCCCTCAGGATCAGATTACAAGGTTTATTGATACTTAACTAGCCCTCGGGGTTAAGCAACAATGGATTAGCTCGCAAGCAAAGAGTATGAACTCAAAAGGTTGTATATTTGATTGATGAAAGGTTGTAAGGTAAAAATAATGTTGAATACCACCCCTATTTATAGTACATAGGTATGGTCTTCAAAAATTACAAATAAGAAAATGAAAAGGATTATGGCAGCTTTAAGAAGCTAAAACCATATTTAACTGAACTACCTAAAATAAATGGCTATATTCTTCAAGATAAATCCTGAATGAATATTGGCTTATCTAATCTTACCAAATCTAATTCTAATCAAATCATAACTAAATATTCTAAGCACTAAAATAAATGCATGACCGAAACATTAATTCTTCAAGGCCAACATGGCAGAATTAATGGGCCTTATTCTAAAGTAAAATAAATGATCACACTACCTCATTAAAAAACCCAATGGGAAAAAGAGTATAGTGTTATCTTCTAAAAATCCTAATAAATAAAAATAAATAAATAAACCTAATTCGTATCAGTCGCATTATTTTGCTGATAGTACTGTGGCTGAGTTGTGTCACCGGTATTTGCAATATCATCACAAGCAACATAAGAAAGTTTGTAGCAGTATTCATTCAGATAACCGGGACGATGACACCATTGGCAGATGTAGATGCTAGTGTCATGGCCACCCGATGCGGATGGAGAACCACCGGCAGGCGACGAGTTCCGGCCACCGCCACGACCGCGACCTCTCCCACTTCCTCGTCCGTTTCGCGGCCTCCCCTACCGCAGTTTGCTTGTCCGGACGCTTGATGACTAGCTGAGAAAGCAGTAGGTACAGTTCCAGAAGTCGATGAGCGAGCTTTGAAATGAAACTCCAAAGCCTCAACATCAACAACAATAGTGTATAAAGGTGGTAAAAGATCTCTCATCATGACAGTGTTGGAAAACTCAGAGAAGTGATTATATAACCACGACAAAAAAAACATTAACATCCTCATCATTGAGAGGATGTTTGAGTACACGCAACTCATGAATAACGTCCTCAAAGTAAGAATAATAATCCTGAACAGACTGATCATCTTGACGAACGCCGTACATACGACCACAAAGAAAGAAATGGCGAGAACGGGAATTGTTCTACTACTTTGTAGCTAAAGCATCCCATACCGTCAGACAAATATATAAAGAAACATGCAGTATCAATGGCAGGGCCGATCAATATATTAAGGGCATGTTAATACATAATTTTTCTTTCATTTATTTATGGTAACAAAGATTAAAAGTTCTTTGTTGATCTTTCGTATGTCATGTTAGGGAATCATTGCTTCAAAATATAAAGCCGTCACCCCCACGATCGCGTTGTGAGATGGACTTTGATAGTTGGACGTCTTTGGTTTTGCTGATGGACAAATGAGTACTCAACAGAGTTGCTTACTAACTAATTAATTTTTTGTCAATTTTTTCACAATACATTTGATAATAAATTTCAGTTAGTAAATATATATTAATATAATCATGCAAATACAAACTATTGTTAGATCCGTCGTGTATTTATAAATTATTAATTTTTTTATACATCATTGTTATACATAACTAAAATTATCGATAAGAGATATTATTAGATTCATTATAACATGTATTTTCTAAATATAATTTTTAGGGCGCTATTACATGTACATAAATTTATTTGTGGGAAAACATATGTGGGATGGAGAGAATACGGAGAATGGAGAATAATTTGTTGCTTGGAAAAAAAAAGAAGAAGAAGAATGATGAGAAGGTCTTTTATTAGATCGACTAACGGTTAGACCAGCCATAAAAATTTCATTTTTATAAGTTTTAAGTTTGGATTATAATTTATGAGTGCGTCTCTTGAAAGACGGTCTTTCCATAAGTCATGGAAAAACCAAGGTTTAAAGTGTAAATTAGAATAAATTAAGATAAAATTTTCGGGTTGCATGAACCGGGTTATAAATTTTATAACTACTACATGTTGCATACTAAATTTTTAATGTTGCAACTAAGACCTTTTACTTTTTATTATTCGAATTAAACCTCGTCTTTCCATAAGCCTATGGAAAGACCATGTTTCCCAAGACTTTGCCATAATTTATTTATATATTAAGATTCATTTTAAAATGTTTTCAAAATTATTGGTAGGCCATTACAATAAATAAAAATAAATATTAAATCCTTCTATTAATCATGTTAATTACAAAAGGAATTCATCAAACGATTAGACGATCTAAAACAAAACTTTGCGAAGAATGGTTTGTTTAAAAGAAGATTAATTTATTTTTGAAAAAAAAAGAAGAAGGTGACTGAACAATTGGGCCTACTGGATACTAGTCAAGGCCCGTATTTCATGGTTTAAGCTTTAATTCGACGACCTAGTGTACGAAATTGAGTTTCCACCTATTAGGTTTAAAGGTTAAAGCTTCTTTTCTTTCGTCTCCGTCTTCACCGGCCGCTGCAGATCCACTTCCCGACGACGAAGAACTCTATCTTTTGCGAATTTCTTCTACCTCTTGGTCCGCCAGCCGTAGAAATCATCAGCGAGGTAGAGCTCACTACTCCCTTCACCTATCTTAACTAGTTGGTGCTACACTACTAGAACCGCTCCTATATCATTTTTGGCGGGAAAGAAAAGTACATGTTATTAGATAATAGCTGCATGTTCTCTAGCATTAAATGTTGGTGTGATAGATAACTGCATTTTGTAGCTGGTTTTACAATAATATCTGCTACGTAACTCACATAAAAACCTTTAATATTGACAAAAAATTAAAGAGGGTTTGCACTCATGAGACCTTCCTACCATTTCATTGCTATAGAGATGTAGAATACAACATTCAATGCCATTTGTAAGGATTATTTAGATGTAAGTTACATTGATTTCGATTATGAAAAATGGCACCGGTAATCGTACCGGTGCTCGATACGTAGAAAATTTTCCAATATTTACAAGCAAGAATAGGAAAAATAAGTTTTGAAAAATGAGTTTATGATATGAGTTACTCTATAATATGTACTAGCACTTTACAATATTTTTTCCAAAAATTTATTTATTTAATATATCTTTATTTAGGCAAGAATAACAAAAATTATGTATTTTGGAGCAATGGATAAAAAGACAACAAAATTTTGGGCCACAGTGTAATTTTCCAATATTGTATAAAAATAATCAATTATGATTTTTGATCCCCTTTCGTTCACCCATACATGCCCAAATTGCAAATTTGTAATCGTACATTATTGAATTTCATTTTGGTGTTGCCAATTTTGTTATTCGACAACTCCAACTTTCTTGGATGGGCCTAAGTGCGAAAAGTAAAATCTATACTCGTAACTCTAAATTGAAATCCGCTCAAACGTGATGCTACCCTATACACCACCATTGTATTTTCCAAGTCTATAATAGAGTATTTATCAATAATCATGCAAAATAACATATTTGTAATTTTTTCCGACTTCCCTTTCTTACTTCTAAGTAACCAACTCTAACTTACTCTAGAACATGTACTAGAGCTTTCAAACATTTCACCAAAACTTCATCTATTTAATATTTCTATATTTATGAAAGAATAAAAAAATCATGTATTTTGGAGCAATGGATAATAGGGTAACACAATTTTGGACCATAGTGTAATTTTCCAAGATTGTGTAGAAGTAATTAATGTTGACTTTTGAGGCCCTTTCGTTCACGCCCAAATTACAAATTCGTAATCTTATATTATTGAGTTGCATTTTGGTGTTTCCAATTTCGTGATTCGACAACTCCAACTTTCTTGGAGGGACCTAAGTGCAAAAAGTAAAAAACTTTACTCGTAACTCCAAATTGAAATCCGATCGAATGTGATGCTACCCTATACACCCCCATTGTATTTTCCAAGCCCGTAACATAGTATTTATCAATAATTATTCAAAGAACATACTTGTAATCTTTTTCGATTTCCCTTTCTTCTGTGTTACCTCGACACCTAACATTAGGTGGAGAATCGCGTGTCGATTCGACAAGACACGCAACACGAAACATCCCACACGCGCGCCCAAATTTGGTAGAGTTGCATATCGATCGACAACTATAAAACCAAATGTGGGTGTCAAAAGAAGGTTAAACAGATAACTTTGAAAGTTGTGGAAACTAATCTACAATCGTTTAAATAAATTGATTTGATTCTAGATTCTAAGTAATTAAGTAAAACTCTTGAATTTGGACGCAGAATAGATCAAATTCATTAATTTGACTTAACTTCCTAAAAAATATATAAAAAATCAATCTATTGAAAGAAAAGATAAGCGTCCAAATAAATAGACTCCATGGCTTCTATAAGAACCTCAATATACACAAAGCCATAAAATAATAAAATATAACCATGTCGGAATATATTTTACGATACTTTCTATAGTAGACGTGTCAAAAAACAGTCAAGCCACTCAGTTGACCGAGTTTGTGTGACGATTAAAATATCAAATTTGGTGTCACCGTATCCAATTCCTACTCAGACACGACACTTAATACGAGTCTAGATAACATAGTCTTTCTTACTTCTAAGTAATCAATTCTAAGTTATTTTAGAACATGTACTAGCGCTTTCCAATAATTCAAGAAAAAATCATCTATTTAATATTTCTATATATTCAAGAATAACAAAATTATGTATTTTTGAGCAATGGATAATAGGGTAACACAATTTTGGGCCAGAATGTAATTTTCCAAGACTATGTAGAAGTAATCAGTGTTGACTTTTGAGACCCGTTTGTTCACCCATACAAGCCCAAATTACATATTAGAAATGGTATACTATTGAACTACAGTTTGATGTTGCCAATTTTGTGAGTCGACAATTCCAACTTTCTTGGAGGGGCCTAAGTGCAAAAGGTAAAAAATTTTTACTCGTAACTCCAAATTGAAATCCGCTCGAACATGATGATACCCTATACACCCTCATTGTATTTTTCAAGTCCGTAAGGGAATATTTATTAACAATGTGGCACAAGAACATATCTGTAATCCTTTTCGATTTCCATTTCTTATTTCTAAGTAATCAACTCTAAGTTACTCTAGAACATATACTAGCATATTCCAACATTTTACCCAAAAAATTATTTATTTTCTATTTATGTATTTATGCAAGAATAAAAAAAATCGTGTATTTTGGAGAGAAGAATAATGTTGTAACAAAACTTTATATAGCAGCACTCTTGGGCATGTGAATAAATCCAAAAAAATGAATTTAGGTATTAATAGGTCGCAACCTTTGGGACATTGTAGTCGCTCTCTTTTAAAGAATAAATAGCTGCTACAGTGTTGGAAAAATCTCAAATCTGATTTACTCCTGGGCATGTATTCAAATTGGAAGAAAAAAGAATTTAGATAGTAATAGGTCACAACCTTATGAACGCAGTAGCAGCTCTTTTATGAAACAAATAATAGCTGCTACGGTGTAGAAAATCTCAGATATTTTACGTAGTAGTACTCTCGGGCATGTGAATAAATCTAAAAAAGAAGAATTTAGGTAATAATTGGTCGCAACCTCCGGGACATTGTAGCAACTATTTTAAAAATAAAATATAGCTGCTACGACGTTAGAAACTCTCAAACCTGTTAAATTAGTAATCCTCTTGGGCATGTATTTGAATTGAATTTTTTTTATTATGACACGTGTAGTAGTTATAAATTTATGACCCGATGCAACCTAGAAATTTATCTTGATTTTTTCTTATTTACAGTCTAAACTTTTATCTTTCCAAAATTTATGAAAAGACTATCTTCCAAGAGACAGACTCAAATTATAATCAATATAAATTTAAAATAACTTCTTAAACTCTCATTCTTAAAAGAAAATTGATTGATTTTGTTTGAAAATTAAAATAAAGACACGAATAAGACATATTCATCCCCATTTCAATTCCTACTACCATATTTCACGAATTAAACCCTCCTCACCGTGGCACACGAGAAGAAGAGAAAAGGTCATGGCGGAAGATATCAGTGGAGACAACGGTAGCGGAGAATTTTATTTGAGGTACTACATGGGGCACAAGGGAAAATTCGGTCACGAGTTCCAGGAGTTCTAATTCAGACCCAACGACAAGCTCCGGTATGCCAATGATAACGTACGGGCCTTACGACCCAACTTTGGGATATCTCGGCTCAAAGGCACGAGGAAGGACCCAACGGATCAGCAAGTGGTTGATGGGACCTGACGTATAGAAGGAGTTCCATCACCCACTAAAACACATAAAATAAGGGCGAGGCACGCTCATAAAGGTAACTTTACTATCAATTCACTATTCATCTAAAATATTCTCCCCATAACATCTAGGGCTGACTGGAGCGTCAGAGCAGGCACGACCCTGCACCTGCCTGCCTGACCTTAGTCTGCCTGTTTTGTAGGCCTGGAAGCATACTGGGCTCGTGGATATCATTGGCAGTTGGATACCAAATTCTGGCATTAAAATTGGTGCTATTTGTGGGATCGCATAATCTTTAGCATCCACACAACTTGAATGACATAGAGGCACTACCGATGGGGAACTTGTTCAACCAGGTAGTGCTGGAGGACGTGACGCACCTGGAGGATGACCTAACCCCGACGCTAACGCCGATGAGAGAGAGAGAGAGACCAGCTACACACATCAACGGAGCTGGTAAACAACTTAGAGGTACTTCAGGCACTTCTAGCGTCTCAGAACGAGATACTGATGAGGATGAACAATATAGAAGACTGCCAGAATGAGGACTTAAGGTGGAGAGGCACGAGCCTGTAGCCAACGGAGCTGTTCCCAGAATATGAAGGAGATAGCGAGGAGGCGATGAGTGGGGCCAACCGGAGGGAAAAAGGTTCAGAGATAGCCCAGAGATGGGCCCACTCTAAAAGGAGGGGACTAGCTGGAGAAGGAGAGACTACAGTAGGCCGCAAGTGGCGGGAGGCTATGTGCCACCGCTATGGGTGAAGGAGCCCGCTAGGGGGAAGACCCCGGTCAGAGGGCTGGACCTGGAAGCGAGGAAAGAGAGTAGGGGTTCTCCCTTCACCAGGAGGATTTAGATGTTCATAGCAGACCCGAAGTTAAAGGTACCAAAGAATTTTTGGGTAGTAAAATGGCGAAGCAGACTCGAAAGACCACTTACACACATTCTGCACCAACATGGGTACCTTTGCGATACCGCATGCCATTTGGTGCAAGGTTTTTGCAACCACCCTGATAGCACCAGCCATGGTGTGGTTGAATAACCTAGAGGATGAGACAATCAACAACTCCATTCAGTTGGAACATAAGTTCTTGGCACCCTTCATGCAGAGGAAGAAATTTAAAAGACCCGTTCAGAGCTGTTGGCGATCAGGCAGAAGCTAGCAGAGACAATGTCAACAAACTGGGAATGGTTCAATGATGAGGCAAATTAGGTAGAGGAAAGGAGCACCCAGTTCCTCATCGACACGTTCATTAATGGCTTTAGCATGAACTGTTGTTGAGGGACTACACCTTGAATCCACCAGGGACAATCGACGAGTTGATGAGAAGGGTAGGGTATTTCAACAGGGAAGACCTGGCTGGCAGGAAGAGAAAGGAAGCACAGGGATGCCAGGGCTAATAGAAGACTGAGACAAACGAGAAGGCAAGGGGAGCAGAGCGCGCCAAAGCACGCGCCCAATTGATGCCCAATGGGTTCAACTGGTCAGGGAGGGTCTTTACACTGCTCATCAAAACACCCAAAGAAATATTTTCCTTGTACACAAGGAAAGGTATACTAGATCTGCCACAAAAGATGAAGAGAGACCCTGAGAAGAGGAACAAGTCTCAGTTTCGTGATTACCACGACGATCACGGCCATGACAGGAATAACTACATACATCTGAAGCACAAAATTGAGGACTTCGTCCAGAGCGGAGAGCTTGCACACCTGGAAAAGAGCGCGAGGGCTTACAAAAAAGCCAACCACTAGGGAAAGATCAACCATGAAGGGTTTCAAAGACAGGAGGTGGGAGAAGGGAAAGAAGGTTGCTAGAGCTGAAGCAAGAGAGGAGCTGGTGAAAAGGCCAAGAGAGGATTCCCTAATGGAAGACAGCAGGCCAGCTACAGTAATAGGCATATACGCCATCACAGGAGAAAGCACAGGAGGAAAGACAGAGTCTCAGCGGAAAACTCACTACAGTCCAACGCTGCAGCCATTACCGGCAGATAGGAAGTTGGGGTCAATTGAAGCAATAATGTTTGACTCCAACAATCCCTTACCCCATAGAGCGGTAGGAAGAGACGATGTGGTAATAACAGTGAGGGTTATGTACATGAGGATCCACTGAGCGTACGTGGACTGCGGAAGTTCAGCAAAAATTATGTATTGGAGTTGCTTTGAGAAGTTGGACGAGAACACAAAGAGGAACTTGAAGCCAACGGAGATCCCGTTGGTGGATTTTGCAGACAAAATTATATGGATAGAGGGGACCATACTCCTGCCTATGACTGTGGGGGAAGGTGACAAGAGCAAAACTATGGACATGCAGTTCATAGTTGTGAAGGCAAACAACCCATATAATCTGATACTAGGCAGGCTATCCCCAGCCTTGATGAAAGGGATTGAGTCCACCCTACACCTACTTTTGAAGTTCCTAACAAGAGGGGGATAATAGATGTCAAAGGAGATCAACAGAAGACTAGGAAATGTCACAGGATTGCTCTCAGTAAGGGAAAATGAGAGAATGACGGCGTAGGCAAGGGAAAACAGACCAGTAAGCCTCGGCCAGTCAGAATGATCCCAGGTGGAAGCAAACCATCAAAACTGGGTGCAGAGGTAGATGCCATGAAGATCAATGGGGACCAGTCAATACATGTAGGGTGTGCACTCCCCCCTGAAGTGAGCTGATAAAGGTGCAAAAAGGAAAATAAGAAGGCCTTCTCCTGGATGCCAGGGGATATGACTGGAGTCCCCAAAGATGTGGGTTTCCACAAGTTGAGAGTGGACCCGTTCCACAAGCCAGTAAAGCAGAAGTGGAGGATTCTTTGCAGGGAGAGAAACAAGGAAGTGAACAATGAGATAAGCCAGCTGGTCGTACCGGGGATCCTACAGTAAATCCCCTACCTGACTAGGCTGGCCAACCCGATGTTGGTAAAAAAGTCGGATGACAGATAGAGGATGTGCGTGGACTATACAGACTTCAACAAAGCCTGTCCCAAAGACTGCAACCTGCTGCTTGTCATAGACCAAAAGGTAGGTTCCCTTACAAATTACCCAATGTAATGCTTTCTTGATGCATATAAGGGGTATCACCAAATCCCCATGCTAGAAAGCGATGTAGAAAAAACTGCTTTTATTACCGAGATGGGGGCCTTTGGCTACCAGATGATGTCATTCGGCCTGAGGAACACTGGAGCCACCTACTAGAAGGTGGTGGATGAGATTTTTTTGAAGCAGGTCGGAAGGAACCTGGAAGTGTACGTGGATGAGATGGTCACAAAGAGCATCCAGTACGAGACTTCCCTTGAATATTTCAGGGAAACATGCATAAGGCTGAACCCATCCAAATGTCAGTTTGGCGTGGGAGCAGGAAATTTTCTGGGGCATATGGTGTCAAGTAAAAGGCTGAAAGCAATTCCGAAGAACGTTAAAGCAATTGTGGAGATGAAGTTTCCATGCAAGGTGAAGGAGGTCCAGAGCTTGAATGGGAAGCTGGCAGCCATGAATCGCTTCATGTACCGGGCTGCGGAGAGAGCACTTCATTTCTTCAAAACCCTGAAAGGATTTGTAGACAAAAATGGGGAAATACAGTGGGGAGAACTCAAAGAGAAAGCATTCAAAGAACTCAAAGCATACCTGAAAGATCTCCCCACCTTGACTAGTCCAAAGAAGGGAGAAACACTGTATTTTTATGTAGCAGCCAGTAAGGAAGTGATCAGCGGTGCGCTAATGAAGGAGGAAAACAGATACAACGACCAGTATACTTTGTGAGCCGGGCCTTGCAGGGTCCGGAGCAAGGACACACGAACCAAGAGAAATTAGCACTGGCTGTGGTCCATGTTGCAAGGAGACTCAGGCAGTACTTCTAGGCACACCCTGTAGTAGTATTGGCCAACCAGCTATTGAAGGCAACACTGACCAAACCAAAGGTTTCAGGAAGACTAATGAAGTGGGCCGTGGAATTGAGAGAACATACTATCAAATACGCCTTGAGGAGAGCAATGAAGGGGCAGGTTATAGCAGAATTCCCGGCAGAAATGACCACGAAAGAAAAAATGAAAGCACCAGAATAGGCGTAGAACCCGACTATAGGCGATGAACACCAGCGGCCTGACAGGGCCGGATGTGTGGAAGGTGTATGTGGATGGAGCATCAAGGTTAGAAGGTGCAAAAACAAGTCTAGTAATATCAGATCCAGGGGGTGTAGAGGCAACTTACGCCCTGTGCTTTAAGTTTCTCACATCAAACAATGAGGCAGAGTATGAGGCATTGATAGCAGGGATGGAAATAGCAGGGAAACAGGGAGCGAAGAAATTGCAAGCCTACGAAGATTTTATGCTGGTGGCTAACCAGTACGATGGGCAGCACGCTGCCATAAATCGACGATGATGCAGCACAGGGACAAGGTCTGGAGTTTAGCATCTGAGTTTGAATAATTTGATATCACTAGAGTCCCAAGGTCCCAAAACACAAAGGCTGACACACTTAGCAAGCTGGCATCCTCAACACACGCACACTTAACCAAGTAGGTGATGGTTGAGGAGTTAGCAAGCAGGTCAACAGATGTGGCCGTGATACAGGATGTGGTCTCCAATTGGACGACCCCTTTCTGAGGTTATCTGGAACATGGGATGTTGCATGTAGACGATAAGTAGGTAAGGACAATCAGGAGAAAATCGATGTAGTACGCTTTGAAAAGTGGTTTGTTGTATAAGAAAGGATACACAGAGTCGTGGCTCAGGTGTGCAGAGCTCGAGCTTACAGACACAGTCCTCCGAGAAATATACGGGGGATATTGTAGAAGGTATCAGGGACAAAGGACAGTTGCGCTGCGAGCCATGCGATCGAGGTATTACTGACCAACTATTGGTCAGAGAATGTCATAAGTGTCAGGAGCAAGCCAGGGTACAAAGGCTCCCTGCAGAGCGGATGACCAACATACGTTCACCTTGGCTCATTGCCAAATGAGGGATTAACATTACGAGTCCACATCCGGAGGCAGGAGGAAAGAAAATGTTTCTAGTGGTAGCAATAGACTACTTCACAAAGTGGGTGGAAGCAATGGCTGTAGCAACTGCGATAGGGAATAAAATCATGAACTTTTCCAGGAGAAGCATAGTGTGCCGGTTCGGCATTTCACAGATGATAATGATCAAAAATGGAAAACAGTTTGCCAATGAGCCCTTTGGATCTTGGTGCACTGGCATGAACATAAGGCAGCAGTTCACGTTAGTGGCACATCCGCAGGCAAACATGCAGATAGAGGTAACAAACTAGATGATAGTTCAAGGCTTAAAGAGAAGGTTGGGACAAGCAAAGGGAGAATGGTGGGAAGAGTGGGCAAATGTGCTGTGCGCATACAGGACCATACCCAGAACAACCCTGGGAGAGCCCCCCTACATGCTGTGTTTCGAGACAGAGACCATCATCCCGCCAGAAGTTGCCATGCCCAGCAGAAGGGTGGCCGAGCAAATGAACCAAGAAGAGAACAGCCAGGCAATCAGAGAAAACCTAGAAGGGCTGGATGAACTCAGGGAGAAGGCGTCGTTGAAAGAGTTCACGTATAAGTCATGGATAGAGAAGTATTATGATAGCAAGGTCATGCTAAGATTTCTAAAGGTGGGACACCTCGCATTAAGGAAAAATGAAGCGAGCACAATCCAAGGACAGAAGAAGCTATATACATAATTTGAAAAACCATATAGGGTGATCGAGGTGCTGGGGAAAGAAGCTTACAACCTGGAGGCGTTGGATGCCAGGCTAAACCCTCGCACTTAGAACATCATCCACCTAAGAAGGTACTATGCATAAGTAGTTACGAAGTAAGATTATGTAGTTGGCACCTCTAGATAGAAAATATGATTTTGCGGGTAGGCAAGACAGTGATTCCTGAGAAAATCAAGTATTTTGTAAGCTCATAAGGAGCATGATCTGAAGGGAATCCCAACCTGCATCATGGCCCCTTTTTTGTTGTTCTTCAAACTTTGAATGCAGGAGAGGAAGTAGCTGAAAGAATGTTTGAAATGAGCCTACCCTTGTTAGATGTTGCAACCCTGCCCTCAACAGCTAGGCATATTGCCAACCAGGAGCGAGCAGGCAAAAAGACTCCAGCTACAGCCATAGCCATCGAGAAAAATGAGCCGGCCCTGGCTCAAAGTTGCAATCCTGACCCCAACAACTAGAAATGTTGCTAACCAGGGAAAAGTAGGCAAAAATTCTCCGGTCACAGCTATATCCATCTAGAAAATGAGCGGACCTTGGCTCAAAGTTGCAATCCTGACCCCAACAACCAGAAAATTGCTAGCCAGGGGAAAGTAGACAAAAAGACTCCGGCCACAACCATAGCAGTCGAGAAAAATGAGTCGACCTTGGCTTAAAGTTGCAATCTTTGCCCCAACTACCAGAAAAATTTTAGCCGGGGGAAAGTAGGCAAAACGACTCCGGCCACAACCATATCCGCCGATAAAAATGAGTTGGCCCTGGCCGAAAGTGGCAATCTTGGCCCCAACAACCAGGAAAGTTGCTAGCCAGGGATAAGTAGGCAAGAAGATTCAATTCCAGCCACAACTGCGGCCGTCGAGAAAAAGGAAATACAGAAATTTTGACTGCCGATGACCAATAAAAAGGCAGGCTAAGTCCAAATAACAGTAAGATGGGAAAAAACCACAAGGGAGTCGACCACAACTACGATTTCCAGGAAAGGGCAAGAATACCAACAACTGTTAGATAAAAACAAGACAAAAACAAATCCAGGAAGAACAATAAAGCAGAATCAATGCAGAGAAAAGCAGGGGCAAACATGAAAGAAAGAGTCAAGTTTTCAACTCAAAAAGGGGGAGAGGGATACCCCATCCCTATAAGTTCACCTGGGGGATGCACACCCCAAAACAAAACAAAAATATAGAAGAGAAAGTAACACTGTTTCATTCTTCAGCAGGGGAAGTACAATACCATCATCAAAAGAAGAAATAAGATTACAAAGCCATCGAGGTTTAGTAGCAGCATCACCAATTTTGCCCCTGCCATAGCCTGAGCTTCACCACTGGTGTCCCGAGTCCCGTTCTCAATTACCTTTCCTGCATTGGCAGCCTGGTGTGGATGGCTGGTAGAATGTGTGTCCAGCTCAACAAAAGCATTGATTGGGTCCAAGCTATCAAGCTTAGCCAGCGTTATACCAGGGTTCAGCTTGGTGAAGTATTCAGTGAAACCATGTTCACGAAAAGGAACAAAGGTACCACAAAGTCCAGCCTCCAGCTTCCCCTCATTCACATCCTCATTCGCAGAATAGAACTAGATGGCCTTAATCAGGGTATCACTCATCATCTCAGAGGCCTTGGTGCTCCACACAATTCGGGAATAAAGGCTCAAGAAACCACGGGTGAAAGTCCAATCACAAAAAGCACCCAGCTCAGCGATCTTGGCCTCAGAACGAGCCAGGGATGTCTGCAGAGAGCAAGTGATCCCCCGGTCCAGTTTGATATCCTGATCCACCTCGGCGACACACTGGGCTTTGGCCTTCAGGGAAGCAAGTCCACACTTAATCATTGTTTTCCGTATGCAGGTTGTCATGCTCTTCCTGTAGGGCCGGGGCAGTGCATAAGTGCTAAAAGAGCCAAGGAAAGTTACAAATCTAATGATATAAAAAAAGGTAAATGACTTGGCAGACCCTCCAACTGTTGCCATTTGCCCCTTTTGGCCTTTTTTTTCTCAATCACTTTTGTCCCTGAACTTACAAAACTGGTGAATTGTACCCCGTCCGTCAGGTCAACCGTTAAGATATGATCAAAGCATTAATTTTAGGGGTAAATTTGACATTTGACATTTTCTTTTATCTTTTTTCATTTTTTATATCCAAGGCCACAAAAAGGGGATTTGGGCTGAAAAAAGGGGATTTCCTATTTCTATATCCCTTTTATCTTTTTCGTCTTCCTGTTTATTTTCCCCACCTCTTCTCCCTCCCATTCCCATTTCATTTTCGTCGCCGGACACCACTACTGTATGTACCCTCCACCACCACCAAATTAATCCACTATACAGTATAATTTCACAAATCGACCTGCTATACAAATCAATCCGCTATACCAAATCATGGTAAGAAACAATAATATTGGACCAAAATTAAGCTATATAGTATAATTTCACAAGTTTAAGGCCCTTACATTTTCATAAAGTGATAAAACATACTTCACAAATTTTCATAAATTTATTTTCATCAAAGGCTCAGATCAGTATGATTGGATCAGGCAAATGCACGAGATCGTCATGGCTGCAAATCCCGGTTGCATCAGTAATGTCATCCGGGTTACCCCACCAAAATATGGATTGGGTTCAGCCACACCTATTCGCTCCGAGACCATGAACCTCATCATCACAACCTCTATTGATACCATTTGTTTTCATACTTGTTATCTATTTTCTCCACTTCTTTCCTCCTTTTAGTTACTCATAATCTAGGGTTTGGTGGCAGCAAATTGATTTGGTGGCGGCGGGGGGTACATGCGGCGGTGGCGTCCGATGACAGAAGTGAAATGGGAAGGGGTAGGGCAAATAAAAAAGAAGATGAAAAAGATAAAAGGGCCATAGAAATAGGAAATCCCCCTTTTTTTAGCCCAAATTCCTTTTTTTCAGCCTAAATCCCCTTTTTCAGCCCTATGATATAAAAAAGATAAATGATAAAATAAAATGGAAAATGTCAATTTTACCCCTAAGATTAATACTTTGACCATACCTTAACGGTTTGACCTGACAGAAGAGGCACAATTCACCAGTTTTGTAAGCGTAGAAATGAAAGTGATAAAAAAGGGGCGCCAAAAGAGTCAAATGGTAATATTTGGAGGGCTTGCCAAGTCATTTTCCCTAAAAAAAACAAGGGAAGAAGAGTAGAAAGCTTACCTCAATGCCGAAGCAGAACAGTCAGCAAGAGAGTTGGACCCAGCTACGTTCAAGAACCTCTCTTGGAGCTAAGTAGTGAAGTGAGGAATAGGGAGGGTCTGAGAAACGAACTCGGCCCGAGCTGCAGTAGTATGTAGAGGAGTTTACACAATGTTGGCCCGAGAGGAAGAGTTGCGAGTGAACGGAACGCGAGAAGGAGACTGCCTGGATAGGTAGAGCTCTGAGGGTAACATTCTTTTGCTGAGCAGCAGCCTGAGAAGTTGGGGTCTTGAGGACTTCCTCAAGAATTGCCTTAAATCCAGCGCTTGTACCCCCCTTCTCCATCTTCCTCTCAGAACACCAGTGAGCTCTCTTTTTGGAGGGGCTCATCGTTTGAGATCTCAGTGTCAGACACGTCAACGGTTACCACCTCTAGTCCACAACACCAGTAGTCTCGCTGCTGGCACCCGAAAGGCGAGAGCTGGAGGCCCAATGAGGGAGCCTCGACAAGTCCCCCAGGAAATTTTCAACAAACATCTCTGCAAAGAAGGAAAAAGAGGAGATCGGAGCACGAAAGGTAAAGTGAAAGTGAAAAAAAGAAAGAGAATAGCAGCCAGGTAAAAGAAACTATGAGCCTATACCACTCAGGTCAGAGAGCCCCTCATGGGGAGCTATGCCGTCTGGCAGATAGGTCAAGCCGATAGCCTGTAGCGCAGAGTCTTGCAAGAGGTGGTCGCACTTCACTTGCACCGCCTCAAGCCAGGAGATGAAGGGTCGGATGACAGCCATCTCAGCATTGCTACGGCAACATCCCCGACCCTTGTATGGGCCAACTGGAAAGTCCCTAGAGGCACTTTCCAGGCCCAAAATCAAGGATTCATCTACGAAGATGAACCGCCGCTTCCACTAAATGCAAGTAGGGAAGTCAGTTAGAAACTCATGCGCATCATGCCTGAACTTTAGGAAGGTCTAGCTGGGAGGCATTCTGGCTGGCTGGCAAAAAATGCAAAAAATGGGTATGCTAGGCTCAATGTGGAGAAGGTGGCATAAAATTTCAAAACCCAGGAGGAGTCGGACGGAATTTGGAGGAAGGTCAGTCAAGCACAATTCATAGAAGGCCAATACAACCTGGAAAAAGGAAGAAAGAGGGAATCTAAGGCAGCAGTGCTCTAGGGTTTTCGTGCAAACCCCTATCGTGCCCAAGGGCGTGTCTAACATGGTCTGGTTAAACTTTGGTAGCGCAACGTGATCGCTGATATCGTGAAAGGCGATTTCCTTGGCGTTAAAGGCAGTCAAATCACCCAGAAGGTCGAGTGAAATTCAAGATTAGTGGTGTCACAATACCAGTCCTCCTTGGGAGGGCTAACTGTTGAAACCATTGTAGCGAAAACAAAAGGTGGAAAGGAAAAAAAAGAGAGGGAACTTGAGAATTATTGGGAAGCCGGTTGGGAAGTTGAAAGCAGATCAAGCAGAAAATACCATGGAAGAAGGAGAAACAAAAGCAGTGAGGAATTTGAAAAAGAAGGCCCGACATGCCCAATAAATGCCTTGGAATACAGAACGGTTGAAGCTTGATGTTAACCGTCTCACAAAGAGAAGAAAATTAAGGGCATGTATGCGAAGACATGCGAGAAGGAGATGTGTGGCATAAATCTAGACAGGTAGCGTAACCACCAGAACGTGTCTTAAATGAAACTACTGCTGCACGATCTTTACAATTCAAAATTAGAAAACGGCCAACCTTCCCGCCAGGAGAAAAAGCAATCAGCTCTCAGAGAGCAGACGGCCTGCCTGCAGCCTGTCATACTTAGAGGCCCATGCCCCTACGAACCCAAGAAAATAAGTTCAGCCCAGCACCTCGGACCTGAATGGCAGGAAAGTCTCGGGTTAGGGGGGACTTGATAACGTACAGCCCTTACAACACAACTTTGGGATATTTCGGCCCAAAAGCACGAGGAAGGACCTAATGGATCAGCAAGTGGCTGATGGGACCTGACGTACAGACGGAGTCTCAATAGACACCAAAACACATAAATCAAGAGAGATGCACATTCAAAAAGGTAACTTTAAAATCAATTTTTTATATTCTCCCGATGACATCTAGGGCCGGAGCGTCAGAGCAGGCACGACCCTACGCCTGCCTGCCTGATCTTAGTCTGCCTATTTCGTAGGCCTGGAAGCATACTGGGCTCGTGGAGATCATCGACAGTTGAATGGTAAATTCTAGCATTAACAAAAACTCCAACTACAAAAACGACACTATGATTTTCAAAGAAGTTTTTCTCACCCCTGCCGCCCTCAAGAAATGTCGCCGCATAATCTCCGATAGTGAGGTCCATTTCAAACCTTAGTTTCCCACCCGATCTATATGTTTTTGCAATAATTATGCAATGTGTTTGATCTTCTATTCTTATTATATAATCCTTGATTGCTATTGTCAGCTTATTTTAAGATGATGTGGTTGTGCTTATTGTTTATGTAGATTAAAAAAGGAAGACAATAATAACTAGCCGGAACCCGACCATGTTGGAAGGCAGGAGCTATAGATAGTGATAGGGAAGGAGCACATTTTGTTCACTACTTCAAAGATTGGGTCGCTGATGGATGTGCAAACCAGTAAAGATCCTGAGGGTCTCCGTATTTTCTACTATCTTGTGCAGGTATACGTGTTATGATGTTGTTGTGTATTATCCGTCTGACTAGTTTGTTTTGTTGTGTTTAGATTTGTTTTTTTCTTTTGTCCAGCTTGTACTGTGTGATTTTTTGGTGAAGAAAATTGAGTTAGACTGATATTCTATGTATTTTTAATGTATATGGAGTATCTTTTTTGCTATTTTATTTTTAGTTATGTTATGTCTCAATGTATTGAATGAGAGTCTTAAATCTTGCTACAGATTTGAGCATGTTCACAGGTTTCTCTATTTATGCTTCTTCTAAGGTTAGATTTCATTGCATCATATTTAGCATCAACTATTAAGCATTTTTTAGTAGTGAATTACGTGCCTTGTATTGGTGAGGATACTGCAGTGTGATGTGGTTGTGCTCTTCTATCTCTATAAATGGTGTTTGATGTGCTCTGTATTGATGGTGTTTCAAAACTAGTGTATTACTCACGATGTGATGTTATAATAATCTATTATCAGAAGATAATGTAAAGAAGGTTTTCGAACAAGATGCTAATGTTTTTCGATCCCCCTTTGATGAAGCACATACTTTTGAACAACCTTTTAGCCATTTCTCTAGACATCCTACGCATTCTTGTAAACCAACTTCAACTGTTTCTCTCTTTCTATGTTCATTTTGTCTCTAATTTATGAAGGTCTGTAGTTTGCATTTTTGTGACCTATTTAAAAGAGAATAGTATGTTGCTAATATGAGCATATTCATGATTTTCGTTATATGCATTTGTATTTTAGGCAGGAATAGTAAAATGATCATATGTATTTGAAATTGAATAAGTTATAGTGTATGTTAATGTTTCCATTCTTACCGCAATTAGGAGCCTAATCTCAACAAAAGAGAAAATCACCCCAAAGAAGGCTCACATGCATGCCATCCAAATACTAGCAACAAATGCTAGCATTTTGAAACTTGTATTTAGATGGAGCCTTTTGTTGCAAGTTGTATTTAGATAAAATCCCTTTGAAATAAGTTTTTCATAAATTTAGATGGAGCCCTTTGTTGTAGCTTGTATTTATGAATAAGTCATGTTGTTTTTACATTAAACATGGAGCTTGCAATACATTGCTTATGTACTAATCCTTAGTGTTAACAAAATTTATCACCAATAGGTTTAAGAAGACAGCATAGACTTTTTAATAATCTCTTAACATTTTGTTAGGATTTTGTCTTGAGATGATTTGCAGAAAAGGAATGAGTTGGGAGCCGCTCAAAATGATATTAGAGCATTGAGAGCAACATAAGTGATGAAAGATAAGACGGTTAAAGAGGTAAAAATTAAATGAACATATAATTTCATCCATCAAATCATCAGCAACTATGTCAAGACTCAAGAGTTCATCCACAGCCTACTGTTGATTATAATAGGGGGGTTTTAGTTACACTTTAGTTTTGTAGGATTTAGCATAATTATGTAGATATATGTTTTGCTCATGTAACTACAATTGAAGTTACAATTGATTATGATAAGTTTTTTAGTTGAGTGATAAAATAAATCTGACTTTAGATTGAAAGTGCCAATATACCATGTAATATAAAAAAGTGTCAAAATAACCTTTGACTCCCTTGACTTTTTAGTCAACGATCCTTTGGCTTGATTTTGGTAAAAAGATGAGTTTACCCCAAACATAAAAAAAAATAAAAAAAGAAAGAAATATCCTTCCTCCGTTGCCTCTCTTTAATTACCTCCAGTAGCGATCCCTCACTCCTCTCCTGTAGCGATCCCTCTCTCCCCCCTCCGCCCACTGCCCCACCCCGTTTAATCCCTACGACCACTGCATTCTCTCCCTCTCTCATTCCCCCCACCTCGACGTCTCTCTCTCCTTGCCGTCATTCCGTTTGTCATCGGAGGTCGAGGAGATGGAGGTGCTAGCTCCGGGACCTACTGAGTGTGGCGATCGAAAATAATGGAATCGTCTCCAGGCATATGTAAGAAGAGCAATTCAACCGGATCTGCAACGTCCTCTTTGAATTCCAAGAGGTGGAAGTTTATGAATTTGCTCTGGTGAAGTAACAACGAAAGCAAGGATGGTGGCTTTCTTCGCGAATGTCAACGGTTTGAGCCAGAGCTTTCCCGCTTTCTGATTAGGAGTTTGTTGGAATTTTGGGGTTTTTGATTTATTCGTTGATTGCTGGTGAAATTCCGGTGGTTGTGCGATGTTGTGCGATGGTTTTGCGATGGCTTTCCCGCCGTCTCTCTCTGTGTGCGGTATCGAATATTTCAGTCACTGATGGAAATGAACTAAAATTTCTCATTCAGTTTCACTGTTTGGGTTTATTTGTGTCAACTTTGGGAACATGTCAAGGCCCCGGTGTTTCATCCTATTAGCTGGATGAACTCTCAAGTGACCTTGGAGGCTTGACTCATCTATAATACATGCACCTAAGCGACAATCCGTAAAGCAATAACAAGAGACAATATGCAACTTGTGCTCTCTAAAGAATGCAAGTCTCGGCGAAAGGGAGCACGGCGGCAGAAGCGATGGAGCTTGGCGGCGGCAGTGGTAGAGTATGGCGGTGGCAATCTAAAGGCAACATTAGGTTTTGAGGAAAGAGAGAGATATGTTATAAGGGTATTTCCGTCATTTTATTCTAAGGCCATGCTTGAATTCATTTGGTCAATGCCGGAATTAGGCACAAATTTTTAGATAGTTAGGGTTAGATTGACGCATATAATAATTAGTTAGGGTTAAATTGACACTTTTAGCCTAAAGTTAGGGTCATAAATGTATTTATCCCTAAACATTTTTTTTATCAATGGAGGAATTGTATTTATTTTAAACATTTATGGAGAAACACAAAAGTGGAGCACTGATTTATATTTATTTATCTAAAATTACAAATTTTGTATAGCACCTTAAAAAATAGCTGCAATATGTAGCAACTATTTTTTTGAACAACTGCAATATGTATCAGTTATTTTTTAAAATAGTTTCAACGTTATGTGTAGAAGTTGTTGCTACAACAGATGCTAGGTTATATTACGTTCCACCGCCCACTTAAGAGCCTCTTTTGGAAAATAAAAAAATAGATTCTACATGGGTAAAAAATAGATGTTGCGGAAAGCAACGGTTAAATATATCGGTGAAAAAAAAACTACAACGTTTAGAAGCTGTAACTTAATAACCACTATGTTAAAATTACGTTTCACCAGCTACTTAAGAATCTATTTTGGAAAATAAAAAAATAACTACTACAGGACCAAAAAATAGCCGCTAAAGGGGGAGGGGGAGGGGGAGGGGGAGGGGGGAGGGGGGGGGGGGGGGGTGTTTTGTTGTCTAGTACTTCTAAAGAAGCAGGGATGAATGATACTTCCATCATCACCAAAACCTGACCTGAGAGGATGCTTCGACTCGACCTCCCCTAGTTTCGCCATTGTGCAATACTATATTTTTATTGAGATGTATAATGTGTATAAGTGCGATGCGGGAAGGTTCACCTCATGTGTCTATTTTTTTAAACACGTTAAAAATAATACAAGATAAAGGAGACAAAAGATAATACCCTACAATACAACACATCATTTGAATCCTCCTCTAATCTAACAAGATTGTTCACCAATTCCAATTTATTTTGTTCATCCTCTACATACACAACAAGTGATGGCTGCTTTGATACTTTTAATGAAAAAGTGTGATTATTTGAAAAATAAAAATAATAAAATAAAGGTATTCCTTCAGTTCCTTTTAAAACTTTCTATGTTAACTATTCCAAAACAAAATTGCGGGTCTTTGACTGTACAATGTCATTAATACATTAATAAATAATATTATCATATTATATCATGCAGGATTTATCGTACTGAGTATTTTCTAAATATTAAAGGTAATAAATTTTATTTTTACATGTTTGAAAAAATTAATAATTAAATTTATGTGTTTTTTTGTGTGTGTAAATAAGTAACTTGCATTTATCACCAAAAATGTTCCTTTACATCCCCCTTATACATTCATCACTCTTCAGAAACCATTAAACTGGCATAATTCTTCCTTAATATAGGCTTTAACCATGCTTTTAAGACAACACACTCTATGATATCTCTTATAATATCTTCTTCTTTCTCCATTCTTCCAAAAAGAGCAATCATTCCTCCATTTTCATACCTTGTAGATTGTTTCTGTTCCTGCAGGTTTCACCATTTGATCCTTCGAGTTCTTCCCTTTTGCACCCTGCATCAGCCACTCAAGTTCATCATCCCATTCTCCAGGCCTTCTTGCTATCTTCAATCATTTCAAAACCTCAATCCATACCTTCCTTGTTCTAACACATCCATAGAATAAATGTTGTATTGTTTCATCTTCAAAACAGAACTCACATTTACTATCAATTGTCACTCCAAACCTCCTTAATCGATCTTTGGTTGCAAGTCATTTATAGAAGCAATAGTACGAACATTGCTAGTGGTCTAGCCCAGTTTTCATAGAACAACCTATTTCGTTTAACCTCTCCCTGCTCAGTTCTTAATGTTGTATACATTCTCCTGACACAAAATTTCTTATTCTCCAACTACCTCTTCCATTATGACATCTTCTTGATTTTCTCCCTGCTTAAAAAAAATCTTCTCGATATCCATGAGGAATCAGTTGGGATGCCAGTATTCATCACATTTCCATTTTTATGTAATACATATGCACCCATTTGATCCATAACATGTCCGCCTTTTTACATAAATTCCACATAGTCTTGATCATGTAAGCTTCATTCTAGTCAATAAAAGCCATGAGATTCAATCCACTTTCTTTCTTTTCAGTGCACACTTTGTCCCAGGAAACTGGTGATGTTCTTGATATCTCGCCTCTTCCACTCCACATGAACGATCTGCATATAATTTCTACACGTTTCAACACCGCCTTTTGGTATTGGAAAGCTCTGAATCAAATAGTTAGCAATTGCACTTAAAACACTTTTAACTAGCTATAGTCTTCCAGCATAACTCCGGGTTCTTGCATTCCAGTGTCTCAGCTTTGCTGTCATTTTATCTATTAGCCGTTGGCATACCAGTAAGTTAGGTTTCTTGCTATAGAGGGGAACTCCCAAATAACAAAATGACAATTGGCCTTTTACAAAACCTGTGATATCCAAAATCCTCTGTTTCTGATCATTATACACAGTCCCAAAATAGACCTTTCATATGCCATTATTCACTTTCAAACCTGTAGCATCAGCAAACATCCTGTATGTATCCATAAGCACCTGAATTGATTTAATTTCTCTTTTTGTAACTAATATTAGATCATCTGCAAAGCTAAGAGTAATCAGTTGCAAATTTTCAAATTTCAAATGGTACTTAAAATTGTTATTTTCTCCCAAGGTTCCGATACACCTGCTCATGTACTCTATTACCATTACAAATAACAATGGAGAAATGGGATCTCCTTGCCTCACTCCTCTCTTGGAAGTCTCCATCTTGGATTGAACCCCATTCACCATATATTTAAATGACACTAACTTCACACATATCATTATCTAGTTAACAAAATGATTAGGAATTCCAAGCTCCTGCATAATTTTCTCCAATGCATTCCAGTCAGCCGTGTCATAGGCTTTCTGGATGTCCATTTGGATCATACACTTTGCTCCTCAAGTCTTCCTATTATACCCATGAACCAACTCCAAAGCCATCATAATATGATCAAGGATGCATCTGCTTGGCACAAATGCTGCCTGATCTTCTCCCACAATTTCTCTTATCTCCTTGTTCAGCCTTCTAGTTAGAACTTTGGACAATATTTTGTAAATAGTTGTGCAACATGAGATTGGTCTGGGTTCTTGTACTGTTTTTACACTGAGATGCTTGGGAATCAGGGTAACAAGTGTGCAATTTACTGCCCTATATAACCTTCCATTGATAAAGAAATCCTCCACTGCTGCCATAATATCATTCTTCAGTATTTTCCAATTGTTTATTGAAAATTGTTGCTATGAAACCATCTATTTCAGGTCCTTTCTTATCTCCTATGATGTCTTTCACATCTCCGGTCTGCCTTCTTTAAGCTTCATTGCTCAGAACTATGCCCTTCCACATAATCTCTACATCAACTCCAATCAGATCTCCATATGTTGATCCTACCAGCCCTTAATAGAATTCAGTCGCTTCTTCTTCTATTTCCTTCTGTTCCACAGCTTCAGTACCATATGGTCTCATCAGTTTCTGTATGCCAGTAGCTTTGTTTTTACCCTTTACCAATGCATGAAAATATCCACTGTTTCCATCCCCCAATCTAATCCAATAAGCTTTAGCTTGTTTAGTTATTTTCTCATCCATTTCATTCCATTTGTTAACATCTTCAATACAATTTATAACCCTTTACACCTTCAGTGTATCCATTATGTCATTAGCCAAATCCATTTGTGCTTCTTTTAACTCCATTATGACATCCTTAAGTTTTTGTCTAACTCCAGACACTTCCTTCACATAGGTTTTCAAATCAATCTGCAATCTCATCAGTTTCTTTCATATTTATACATTGGTCTGCTTTCTACTAGGTTGTCCCAGCTTTCTTGTATTGTTTTAATCACCCTTTCATCCTCCAGTAAGCAATTCAAGAACTTATATTTCTTTCAACCTATTTTCATTCTTCCTGTATAGACACTTTCACCATTGCATAATCATATACACCTGTTATAAGGTTATCCACTCCTGCCTGAGGGTATGCCTGAAACCACTCCATGTTTTCTATTATTCTGTCAATCCTTGAGTAAATAATCATTGAAGATCAATTTGTCTATTGGACCGTGTATAATAGTTTTCATTACTTTCAGCCTCATACAAACCAGTAATATCCATTATTTGTTGCAGATCCTAGAATTCATCTACCTGAACATCATTGCCCCCAATCATATCCTTCAATGTAAGCACATTATTAAAGTCCCCAATATTTATCCATGGCCCCTGAATCAACTTTTGTATCCCCTCAATATCAGCCATAAGTTTTTCCTTGTCTTCAGTTGATTGCTTGCATATATAGCAGTCATCTAACAGATTAATTTCCCCCCTTTCTCCTTCAGTTCACACAATAGCAATTGATTAGTGCTTTAAATCTTCTTAACTTCCAGCTTAAATCGATCCCAAAAAATTCATATTCTCCCATTTGGATGATTGTCATAGTTATCCCAATAACTTCATTTGTTTCACAAAACCATCTTGACCTCCATCATTTTCTCTTTTTTTACTCTAGTTTCAAGTAATACATCAAGCATAATATTCATTGCATTGAGGTGGGAGCTAACCTCACTGCTTTTGCCATTTTATTTATCCCCCTTACATTCCATGATCTGATCATGTAATGTGCCCTAAGGCATCTGATGAACCAGACCAAGTTATCAGATTCTTCTTCAAACCAGCACTGACCTCCATATCTTGTACAACCTTCAAATTTACCTTTTAATTCAACTTTTATTTCCCTTTGATTTTTGTTTTAACTACACTCCATTCATTCTTTTCAATCTTCTCCACATCCTTCTTCTTATCCACCACAATTTCCTTCTGCTTAGCCTTTGGTTTCCACTTTTTCACCATTATTTCTACCTTCCATTTTATTGCAATCATGCCCTCTCAGTAGACATTTTTCATAGTATTGCGGTTTTCACTCCAGTTCCACTTCTTGCTTGAACTTGCTACCACCAGCAATCCTGATCATCGTAGAGTCGGGTACCTTCTGAGTAATGTCAATTTCAACCAAAATCCTCGCATAAGAGATCCTTAGCTTATTTTCCATACATTCCTCCGTGAACATTGGTGTCCCAATTGCACTTCCAATCTCCCCTAAGCCAGTAGAACCACATAAATGCAGAGAAAGTTTGTGCAATTAAACCTAGATCGACAACAGTCTAACCATGCCTTTCTTTAACTAAAAGTCTTTTTTTCTAGATGTGTAAGAACATCATCATGTTAAAGATGGTATATGGTCCCTTCCTGAGCACCTCATCTCCGTACATTATAGTCTTAAACCTCATAATTAAGTACCCTTCATCGTTATACAATATCTCAGGCAGGGCTACAGATGACCAAAATCTAATCATGTATCGTTTCAGAACATTCATAGTAATATCCCCACCAATAACATACATAAATAGAGCCGTCGCCCAATACCTAATTTCCACTTGAACATCTTTAATTTCAATCTCAATCTCAGTCTCACCATTGATTATCTTTGGTGCTATGAAATCTATTTTCAGCCAATTCGATTGTACATGATTTTTACTGATTACATCCACCCATAGTCTACTCTTCTTCTCATATACTTTCAAATCACCATAAATTTTAGCATTTAGTAGCTCTTGTTACCTCAGATCATCCTTTTTTTGTTCGTGTTTTCTTCCTCCGTTGCTACCTCCTCATTATGAAAATTCATCGAGCTAGACTCCTTTCCTGTGTTCCTCCACTCCTTCGGTGACAAGACCACCTTCCTCCTTGGCCGGTCCCGTCCTCGTCCCATGGTTTCCGATCCACACCTCACTTATGTGTTTTTCGTCCACACAAGATTCACGTGACATTTATAAATTTATGTGTTTTAAAGTTTAAAAATTCAAAACAAAAATTTTTAAAAAGTACCAAAGGAATGAGAAAGTGCAAACAATAAACAGGTATTAAAATAAAAGAAAAATAAAATACAATCAAATAAAGACAACAAAATCATAATGTTGAGAAGTTGGGTTAAGGACAAGAAAATTCAACAAATAGAAAAATTAATGATCCAAATAAAATGCAACTAAATGAATAGAAAGGTCATGATATGAATGTCTTAGCTAGAAATGGGCCAGACCAAAATGTAAATTTAAATATAGAGAAAGAAAAAAACAAGAAAAATCCCAATTCTTCTTCAAATTTTTATGCCACTTCATATTATATGGCTGTACATATATAGGGTTGTAAAAAAAATTTTGGGCCCCTTCAAATTTCGGGTTCAGTGCAAACCAGCAATGCCTTTGGGCCGACCTTGACCACAATCGATGAGTTTAATTAAATTTTATGATAAGTTGGAATAAGAATTAGGATTCACATTATTTTGTTTATATATATAGAGAGAATATGATAGTTTAACTACCAACTTTCAAGTGAAATTAAATAGGGTAAAATACACCTTTAACCCTAACTTTAGGTTGAAAGTGTCAATATAACCCTGAAAAATGAGAAAGTGTCAATCTAACTCTAAATTTAGGTTGACTTGTGCAGGTAAAACCTTTTGTGTTATTTCCGTCATTGACCTAAAAAATCCGTCGTTGACCATCTCAGAAATGACCAAAATACCCCTGGTTAGTTTTCTAGGAAAATTTGGTAATTTTACCCTCATCGCCATCAGAACCTAATAAAAATTCTAAGATTATATCAGCACTTAATTTGAATTTCTAGGATTATTTTAGCATTTCAATTTTATTTCTTAGGTTATATTAGCACTTTTAAAAGAAAATATAAGTTCAGATTAGTATTTCTAAACATTTTCCAAAAACCGAATACAACAAAAGCCTAATAACCCTGTAATCTTTTACTTCTTCAATACACAAAGAACAAGGTTCTTGCAGTGTGCATTTATGTCAGCAAAACATTCATTCAAAATATTGGAAGCCTAGAATGTATTACAGCAAAACTTAGTCATTTAGCTACGATTTAGAAGCATTGATATCGGGATGTAAATGGCATTCTAGTTAACAAAGATAGAAAAATGAAGGGATAACTGAAAATATAATTGAGATAATTTTAGTGTAAAAATAACCCTAACTAGTTAATGAAAGTGCCAATATAACCCTCATACCCTATTTCCGGCATTGACTTCAATTTTTTTGGCATTGACTCTATGTAAATTGACCAAAATACCCTTTGGACAAAATATGAAATTAGGTGGACAGTTTTACCCTTATAGTTTGCCGAACCACCGCTGTCCAACCGCCGCCGGAACACCGCAGACCGCAGTCGGACCATAGTTGCACCGCTGCACTAACAGGTAGGGTTATATCAGCACATTATAAAAACTGATAGGGTTATATCTGCACATTTTGAAAACTTGTAGGGTTATATCAGCATATTCCTAAAACTTATAGGGTGATATCAGGACACATTATAAAATTGAAGTGTGTGGCACTTGACTGTCTTTAACGAGCGACCACATCATCATATACACTATTATCATATCATAACAATATCTTATACACCATAAAATTCGACATCATGACACCATCATTCATATTAAACACCATTATCACATATCATAGCCTCATTTCAAAACTTATCAACATTAAAAACCCTAGGTTGAAGAACACAACAGGATAACAACCACACACAACACCAAAGGTCATCCAACCATCCTTCCGGACCAAACACAACAAAATAAACAAAATATCAGTAAAATCATAAATTTTATAGTATGTGCTGATATAACCCTACACTTTTTTACGAATGTGCTGATATAACCTTACTAGTTTTCATAATGTGCTGATATAACCCTACCTGTTACGACGGCGGTGCAACAATAGTCTGACGGCGGTCCGGCGGTTGTCCGGCGGTTGTCCGGCAGTGGTCCAGCGGCGGTCCGGTGGTTGTCCAACTGTTTTTCGGCGATGGCCCGGCGGTTGTTCGGCAATGTTCCGGCGGCGGTCCAACAGTATTGGAGTATTAATGACTCTAAGGGTAATATTGTGATTTCCTTTTTAGTATTTTAATTTTTTTCAGAAGGGAAAAAATTATATTTTTATAAAATTTCATCTAAAAGTTGTCGGAGAGGGTTATATTGGTAATTTCACTGACTATTTTGGGTTATATTGGCACTTTCAAACACTGGAAGGTTATATTGGCACTTATGTCAACTATGTAGGGTTATAAAAGCACTTTTATCAAAACTGAAAGAAAGAAACACGAACAAGGTATTCATATTATTCATTGACTAGGTCTCCTAACAAGCGCTCTGTTCTAAAGTTTATGGACAGACCACTTATTTGTTACCTTTTACACTGCATTAGTTAAATTACATACTAAATTTAAAATTTTGAAAATATTTTTTATATTATATATTTTTATATTTTCACATTCAAATATATATTATTACTTGTTTTAACTTTTAAAATACAATATTTAAATATTTTTTTAAAAAATACAACATTTAAAGTAAAAGCCACTGTGGATTATCCATGAACTTATGGAAAGACCACCTTTCATGAAACTTTCTCTTAATCATTCTACAAATTTTTAAAGCAGCAAAATATATTAAAGTTGGTTACAAGGTTTACAATTTTGACCATCCCATCACACCTTCTTCCTCCTGCCCTTGCCACCACCACCACCAAACCACTCTATCCCAAATAAAAAAGAAACCCCCCCTTTGATTAGAATATAATTTTGCAGCGGCGGAGCAGATCGGAGGTGGCAACAAACCCTAGGAGATACTGAAGTAGGGATTGGAGGCAGGAAGAAGTAGGAGAAATGCCATCTCCAGCGTGGAAGGGAAAGTGATCAATGCGCCGTAGATGGAGAGAAAGTGACGTCATTGCAGGGTTGGAGGAGTAATGTAACATCGAGTGTGTGGCAGACTCAGAGGAGAATTGGATGGAGATGACAGAGAAAGATGGTGGTGGGGGTGAAGGAAAGAAGTTAGGGTTGGAAGCAGAAAGAAGAAGAGAGAAGAAATATGAAGAAAATGGGGAATTGAGGGCATTTGTGTCTTTTTCTATTTTCTTATTATTCCTTTTTTTTAAATTCAGGGGTAAAATAGTCATTTCATTAACTACCGGCTAAACTTTTAGTTGACAATTGACGTCAACGGTGCCGAGAGTTAAATTGGCACATACGTTAAAAAGTTAGGGTTATTTTGACATTTTCTTGTTTTGCAAGGTTATATTGGCACTTTCAGCCAAAGATAGGGTTATTTTAGCACTTTATTCAATTAAATATTCTGTACCACTTTTTGCACCATATTATTACGAAATACGATCAATTGGTTCCTTTGTCGGACATAACATGTTTATATAAAGTTAACAGATCAATCAACAGTTATCGAGATTTAAAATTTCATTATTTCAAACTTTTGAGGTATGTTTTTTCAAAATTTCTTTTTGAAAATTTCTTTTTGTGAATTTCTTTTTGTGAATTTCTTTCTCGGCTAACATAACTTGAGCCATCTCCTGCAGGGTTCTATTTTTCCATTCTACTACACCATTCTGCTGAGGAGTTATTAGTGTAGAATACTCCTGTTGAATACCAAGCTCATCACAGAAATCACTAAATTGCAAATTTTCAAATTCTCTACCATGATCACTACGAATTCGAACAATCTTTCCAAATAGACTTCCTTTTTCAGTCTGTAACTTTATCACCAGACTTCTGAATACTTCCACCGTATCATATTTTGCTTTAAGAAAAGCTACTCATGTATATCTGGAGAAATAATCAACACATACAAAGATATATTTCTTTCCACCTATACTCGGTGTATTGACTGGACCCATCAAATCCATATGCAATAATTCCAGATTTCTTGAGGTGGTTATATATTGAACTGATGAGTGGGGAGATTGAATTTGTTTACCTTGTTAACATGGTCCGCACACAATTTCGTCCTTTCTTGTTAAGGTAAGCATACCTCGTACAACTTTTACATTTGCAATTTTCACCAAGGTTTTGTAATTGATGTGACCGAGCTTCCTGTGCCACAGAAATCCTTCATCTTGTTTCGAGATCATACATCATACTTCTTATTCCAGCAGATAGCAGTTATCTGATGATCGTATGCCTGAAAGAACCTTGGCTTCTCCGTGTTTCACTATGTATTTGTCTTTCTGAAATTCCACAATCATATTGTCATCGCACAATTGACTTATGCTCAGTAGATTGTCCTTCAGGTCTTCCACGAACAACACACTAGTGAATACTGGAAATCCTTCAATCTGTAGTTCACCTTTTCCAACTACTCTACTCTTATTTCCATTATCAAATGTAACATAACCACCATCGAAAGATGTGATATTTGTAAGGAATTCTTAAGTTCCAGTCATATGGCGAGAGTATCCACTATCAAAGTAGCACGAATCTCTGGAATATGATATAAGTGAAGTATGTGCAACAAGATATGTACCAGATCTTTTGACAACCCATACCTTCTTGACCATTCTAGTTTTTTGGACTTTGCCTATGTTGGAACATACATCGAGTTAACGTCCTACCATTTGATCTCTGAATAGTTTCTGACATTTATCCTCGGAGTGACCTTGGTATGAACAGTAGCTGCAGATGAGAGGTTTCCTTTGATAGGGCTTTCCGAACTTTCTCCTTACCTCTCAAAGCTTTGTCTTGAGATTCGCTGGATTCTGGAGTAACTCGTGTGCCTCAGACTTGAGTGTGCCTGTGTTATACCCAATTTCGTGTTGATCTCCAAAATTCTTTCCCATATCCAGAATATCTTCAAGCTTAGCTTTTCCAGAATTTAGTTTAGAAATTACTGCTTCAGAAGTCTCAGCTCTCTTGGTTGATAATATCAACTTTTAATTTAATTCTTCAATTTCCTTTCTGAGTTCAGCAACTTTTACATGCAGTTCTCTTTCCGTTTCCATCAACTGCATTTTTTCTTCCTTCAATTATTTGTTTGTATCAATCACTTGAAGCCACATAGCGTACATCTTTTCATAAGTGCTGTAGATTTCTTCATCACTAATAGCAATTCCATCATTTTCATCACTAGATGCTTCATATGGATCGATGTTGGAACATGAAGCTTCAGCTTTATCCAGTGTGTTGGAACATCCATTCTCCGATGCATCATAAGTTTTTTCTCCAAATGCCACATAGTTGCTTACAAGTTCCTCTTCATCTTTCTCTTCTTCTTCATCTTCACTCCACGAGGTGACATAATATTTTCCCTGTTTCTTCCAAGTGTTTGCACGTTCAGCCTGAATTAGACCATATCCTTCACATTCCCTACATTGAATTCATCCAGGCTGTTTTGGTTCACTAGTTTGATTTCTGAAGAACTGCTGGTTTCCTTGATCAAATCTTGTTCCAAGATTATTTCCAGTATCTAGTGGCCTTGGTCTATTTCCTCCAAACCTCTCCTGAGATTCTTGTTTACTACTTTCTTCAGCATTCTTGAGACATTCTTCGTGATAAGTACAAACTTTTCAAATTCATCATCACTGTCAGAATCATGATTGTCCTTTGATGAAGATGTTCTGAATGCCAACTCCTTTTGAATCCTTTTTGTAGCTGGTTGAAACGTCATCTCATATGTCTGTAATGATCCCATTAGTTCATCTAAGCTCATAGTGGATACATTTCTTGCTTCTTCTATTGCCGCAACCTTCATCGCAAACCTTTTAGGAAGTGATCTCAAGGTCTTTTTCACCAGCTTCGCTTTTTTGTAGACTTTTCCAAGTGGGTATGCCATATTTGAGATTCCCTTGAGTTTTCCATTGAATATAGCAATGGTGTCATCCTTCTCCATCTTGAGTTCCTCAAACTTAGTAGCCAGCATTTTTAGTTTAGATTCTTGACCTCGACTGGTTCCTTCATGAACAGTTTGCAGAATATCCCATGCTTTCTTGGCTTGATGACATGTAGAGATGAGTTTGAACTGGTTTTCATCAACTGCAGTGAAGATTGCATTCAGTGCCTTTGAATTCGCCAAAGATGCCTTGAGGTTATCAGGAGTCCAACTAGATTTGTCTTTGAGTTTCTACTCCCTTTGACTTGACTCTCCTTCTTTCTCCTTAGAGCTTGTGTCAGCATCTTTAGTGGGGTGATTCCACTCATTCTCAGCATAGAACCATGCAAGTTCATCCAGTGAGTTGATGAAAACTCTCATGCATGCCTTCCAATAGTTGTAGTTGTTGTCTTCTAGCTGAGGTGGCCGAGCACCGAAGCTCCTTCTTTAGTTACCATGTTAAAACCGAATCACACTTTCCTTGACACAACCAAGGGAAAAATAAGTGACCAAGCTCTGATACCAAATGAAATTTGGTTTTACCAAATTTTTCTAATTCTTATTAGTATGTTCCAACATGACCTATCTAACCAAGTATGCAATAAATTAAAGCATTAACGACAAAAGACTTGGTTACGCAGTTCGGTGAAATCAACCTACATCTGCGGGGCTTGACCCAGTTTAGAATGAATCCACTAATTAGAAAGATACAGTACAAATTACATCATACAAAATACTTATCTTTACTAACTATAACGTGTGAATTCTGCTAGCTCCCCTAGCTACTGATTCGCCTTGATCAGACACCCTCTGACCTCGAAACTCGTCGATGCTGGATCTCCTTCTCCCGAGGAAATAAGGTATACGATTTTGAACATCGAACAGTAGGTCACGTATGTTGGAACATAGAATTCTGGCTCTTTGCAATTCTCTCGAAAGATTGAAAATCTGTGTGCAGATTTTTTCTGATTAAAACCTTAATCAATGCAGCCGTGGTTGTCCCCTTTTATAGCCATGAGCAGATCGGAACTCTCCATCATTATCTCCATAATATTCCTATTCCATATCTGCTTCTTGAAGCATATCAAAATCCCATAAATAAAGGGATTTTCCTTATTACAATATCTTCCATATATTCGATAATATCAACTCCATATTTGTAGGGATTTTCCATAAATCAACTATGCTTCTACACGCCTAATATATAGCAGAATATTCAGATTTCCATAACTCACAAATATCATAATATCCTGTCTTCTTTTTTCGTAAATCTCCTTGGCGTAAATATGTTGTTTCGCATGTTCCAACATGGAAAATTTTTCATTTTCAAATATGTTCATAAAAAATGTCAATTAAATATTCAATGCGTATCTCTTAACGTTACAGTAACTGAAATACTAAAATTGGGGAAAGCAAAATATAGGGCGAAAGTTGGGAATGGTAGTACTGAGAAGGACGGGGAGATCCCGTGTTCAGGAGAGCAGCACTCCTTCCCCTGCCTAATGCTATGGTAACTGAAAATCAAATGCTTGGTCTGGTCCACTAATATTGGCCACCTTTGATCAGCCAGTTTTTTATGGCATGTTTGACCATCGATAACTTTTGTTGTATATAGTAATGGACCTTATGTGAGATGTCTTTGGATTCTCCGTAACGTATAGTTTTTTAAAAGTAAAATTTTATAAACTATTATCGTACGTAAAAAAAGTTATCGATGGTCAAACATGCCTTGAAAAAATGTAAGAAAAAAGGGGGCCAATATAAATGGACCAGAGGGAGTATGTTAGTCTGCCCTCTATAGTATTTTTATTTTAGATTAAAAAAAGAAGACAAAGTCTTGTATAAGACCGTCTCACGGTGAGACCAGGGATTAAATTGCAAAGATTTCAAGATGAGATTTCATATTGATGTTTTAAAAGTTCAAGGATTTAATGTGTAATTGTGATAATTTACAATTTAGTCCAGTTCTATTAGTTTTTTGCCCCCGAATTTAGTTTACTCTTTTCCTATTTTGCCTCTAATCCTTGGTCTCACCATGAGACGGTCTCACAAGAGACAGTCTCAAAAAAGAAAGGATGCGAGTGATTTTGGTTTAATATTGACTCATTTTAAATGCACATGGACCAAGTTTATACTCGACGCGACCGGTTTGTAAAATGATCTATAACATTTAAATATTTTATTATATTATCCTTTTTTCTATTATTTTTATTAACATAAGAGTTTATCTTCGGAAAGACAGTTTTTTTATAAGTCATGGATTTTCATAAGTCATGGAAAAATCAAGGTTTCAACTGTAAATTTGAAGAAATGGAGATAAAATTTTTGGGTTGCATTGTTCGAGTCATAAACTTTATAACTACTACACGTTGCACATAAATTTTTAATATTGCAACTATTACCTTTTGTCTTTTTATTATTCTAATTAAACCATATCTCTCCATAAACTTATGAAAAGACGGTGTTTCCCAAGGTTTTGCCTTAACAGAAACTAGTTTTATATTGTTTTACACAATTATGTCAAAATTTAAACACAAAATCTTGTTTTATACCACCTAATTGTTAGATATGATTTAAAAAAATATATAAGTAGAGTCCTACTGAACGTTACGCGGTATTATTTATTACAAAGATGATAAAATATTTGGATTGGATTGCATGATCGGTGAGTTTTATTCTGGCAACTAAAACAATCTCATAACTAGACCAATGATTAATGTGTAATATAAGTAGAATAAGAGATGCGGTTCTATATATAATTAAAGAATGTTTGGGAGAGTATGGGCAAGGAGGGATGTGTAAATACCACTTTCTGGGGGGTGTTGGAATAAATAAGTGGGGAATTTATGGTTCCGGGTCATAAGAATCTAGCGGGTTAAGAATCTGGGTCAGAGTAATTTGTTGGTCAGTTTTTTTCCTCAGTTTTGCGCAATGCTGGAGTTTTTACTACCAGACTTTATGTTTCATTTTTTGACCCTTTATACATTTTAACATTAGTAATATTTTACATCTTCATTTTTAATTTATATTTTCACTCTGATTAATGTATTAGTTTTTCAATGTGTCATTTTATAAATTAATATTGATGTTTCTTTGTTTTCCTATTCGATTTTTGTTTAATATATGCCTTGATATTTCAATAGTGTGAATTAGTTTTTTTAAATTTCAATATTGATGATTTACTTTTTTATATCAATGCCACATTTTTATTGTGAGACTGATGTTTTAAAATTAATGTGTATTTAAATATTTTATTATATTTTTTTAATGGGCAAAATTTTGGGAAAGACCGTCTTTCCATAAGCTTATGCAAAGATGCGATTTAATTAGAATCATAGAAGGGTAAAAGGTTTTAGTTGCAATAATAAAAAATATATACAACATGCAATAGTTATAAGTTATGACCCGATTAATGCAACTCAAACAAAATTTCTTGTTCTCTTCTAATTTGGAGTTTAAACCTTGGTATTTTTATAACTTATGTAAAAACTGTTTTTCAAGAGACGGGCTCATCTTAATGTAATGATTTGATTTTTTTAATGATTTAATGGTTATCTATTCTAATTTGATGTCTATTTTAGTATTTTTATTTGATGTTTAGCTATTGTAATTTGATGTGTATTTTTAGTATTTGTATTTGATGTTTAACAATTTTAATGTCATAGCATTTATTTTTAATTATGCCATTTTTTAAAATTATTTTGATTTGATGTTGAAATTTTATCATTTTTGTAAGATACTCAATTATTTTAATTTAATTTGATTTGATTTTAAATTATTCTTTTTTTTAATAAAACCCGTGTGTGTGTGTGGGTGGGTGGGTGGGGGGGGGGGGGTGTTTATGTATTAGGTACCCCAACCTTTAAGAAATGATATGTACAAAAATACATAGTGTTCAAGTTAGGACTTGAACTTTGGGATCAAAAGCACTAATTTATCTGCTGTTTTACGAAGGAGAATTTTGGAGATGTTTCCAATTTCCTCACCTCCACCCCTCGTGTTAGTGTAGGAAAATTGGCCGGATCTCCAAAAGACTCCTAAGTAATTGTTTACTTTCCAAAAGATGTATAGATAGTCTATGCCTCGTGCATAGGTTATCCATATTGAGTTTTGAAAAGATCTTAATTTGAGAGCATCCACAAAAAAATACTCCGGTTAAACTTGCTCATTCTCTTTGAGCTCTGCATCTCTTATTTGATTCTACCTTGGAGTAGCTTCGGTTCATTGGCAGAGCATAAGTTTGTAGCTACCCTTGGATGGTCCCTGGAGTTGTAGCCTTGGCTGAGGTTGTATTTCCTTATGATCATTCTAGTTTGGATCTTGATGTTGATGATCTTTCCAACTAGCATTTTCATATCAAAATCAGTAGTATCCATTCCGGATTTTAAGAGCAGGTATCTATTCTTTATCAAGGGCTAGAAATCCTTAGGTTTTCTGATCAAGGTCATGGTAGTTTAGAACTTTTGGTTCTCTACCCCTTCATAGTTTACTTAATCTATCGGCAACCATATTTCATTCTCTTAAAATGTGTGTAATTATCAAGTCCCCCATCATGTGTTTGATTTCAGAGGCTAAATGATACAATTCCCATGGGGGCTTTAATGGGGTCTTTCATTACCTCCAGTATATTGGCACAGTCGGCTTCAAGGGAGAAAGAATTTAAGAACATATCAGTTGCAAAACTTAATCCTTCTTTTAGAGTTAGGAGTTCAGCATGGAAGCTTGCCTTAATAAATGTTCCATCTTTACCTGATAACTATCTCAATCCCACAGAGGCACCCCTGCTTCCATGATGCATCAAAGATTTCACAATACAAAAGAGGTCGTTGGGGCATTTCATTCCTAGTGGAGATATTTCCTACTCTCTGGAATTCATCACAAGATTTGCAAAAAGTGTATGCATGCTTATTCATCGTAGGCCAATAAAACCCACTCTCTAAAACTTTCCTAGCGGTTCTCTTTGCTCCAAAATGACTGCCACATGCATGAGAATGACAAAATTCAAGAATTGAGTGTACTTCACTATCAGGGATACATCTCCTAACAACTTGATCCACACAATGTCTCCACAAAAAGGGATCATCCCACACATAATACTTAGCATCACTCTTTAACTTATCCTTTTGGCCTTAGAAAAATGAGGAGGGAATTTACCAGCGATAAGAAAATTTACAATGTCGGCATACCACGGTTGGAGATCTCTAATGGTGAACAATTGTTCATTGGGGAATTCCTCCCGTAGTTGCTCCTTCATTGTGGGGCTTACCTCAATGTCTTCCCCCGGAGTCAACCGGCTCAAATGATCGGCCACAAGGTTTTCAGCGCCCTTCTTATCCCGCACCTCCAAATCAAATTCGCTCAAAAGCAGGATCCACCTAATCAATCTTGGCTTGGCCTCTTTCTTTGTCATTAAATGACGAAGCGCTGCATGGTCAGTGTACACAATAACTTTTGTACCAAGCAAGTAAGATCAAAATTTTCCTAAAGAGAATACCACTGCTAGAAACTCCTTTTCAGTGGTGGAGTAGTTCCTTTGGGCCTCATTTAGGGACATGGATGCGTAGTAGATGGCGTGAGGTGCTCTCCCCACCCTTTGACCAAGCACCGCTCTAACGGCGTAATCACTCGCATCGCACATTATCTCAAAAGGCAACGCCCAATCCAGGGGTTGTATGATAGGGGCCGAGACTAACCTTCCCTTCAATGCATCGAAGGCCCCTTTACACCCCTCATCCATCACAAATTCCACCTCCTTTTGCAACAATTTGCATAGAGGAGATACTATCTTTGAGAAGTCCTTGATGAACTGGCGATAGAATCCTGCATGGCCAAGAAAAGAGCGCACTGAGCGCACATTAGTAGGATAAGGCAAAATTTGAATCATGTCTATCTTTGCCTTGTCAACCTCAATACCCTTAGAGGAGACAACATGGCCTAAGACAATACCTCTCTCCACCATAAAGTGACATTTCTTAGAATTTAGCACTAGGTTAGTTTCAATGCAACGGTTAAGAACTTGCGCTAAATTTGTTAAACAATCGTCAAAGGAATTACCATGAATGGTGAAGTCATCCATAAACACCTCGACAAATTTTCAACAAATTATGAGAAAATACTTACCATACACCTTTGGAAAGTTGCTAGGGTGTTACATAACCTGAAAGGCATGCGTCGGTAAGCGAACGTACCAAAGGGGCATGTGAAGGTGGTCTTCTCTTGGTCTTCCAGGGCGATAGCCACTTGAAAATACCCCGAGTATCCATCCAAAAAGCAATAGAAGGGGTGGCTTGCTAACCTCTCAAGAATTTGATTAATGAATGGCAACGGGAAGTGATCCTTCCGGGTTTCCGCTTTCAATCTCCGGTAGTTAATGCAAACTCGCCACCCGTTTCGAACTCGGGTGGGCACCATTTCACCCTTCTCATTTTCGACTACCGTCATCCCGCTCTTCTTGGGTACCACCTGGGTTGGGCTCACCCACTTGCTATCCGAGATTGGATAAATCATTCCCGCTTGAAGCAACTTGAGGATTTCCGCCTTCACCACATCTATCATAGGTGGGTTCAAACGGCGTTGGGGTTGTCAGACGGGTCTCGCATCTTCTTCCAACAAGATTCTATGCATACAAGTGGATGGACTTATGCCTTTGATGTCGGCAATAGTCCATCCAATTGCTTCTTTGTTCTCCCGCAACACCACCATCAACTTTTCTTCTTGCTCCTCGGTGAGCTTGCTCGAAATGATAACCGGAAGCGTCTCCCCTTCCCCAAGAAATGCATACTTGAGATCATCTGGCAAAGGTTTAAGGTCAAGCACCGGGGCTTTCACAAGTGAGGGGAGGAATTTTGGTTCCTCAGGTTCCTCTAAGAGTAGAGGAGGAGGTTTTGAGACACTCGGTCTCATTTCTTCAAGCAGGTTCAAATCCTCAAAGCTTTCCTTCAAGTTAGTGCTCATAGAGTATACATTGTGGGCATCATTAACATCACATTGCAAAGCAACTAACAAAGAATCTACACCACTTAGTTCAAAAACATCTTGCACAACTTCTTCAACAACATCTAGGGTATGGCAAGAATGTTCTTCACTAGGATACTTCATAGAGTCATTTGTGTTAAACTCTACTTTCATTCCATCAAATTCCATGGTGAGGGTACCTTTATGCACATCAATCATTGTCCTAGACGTTTTCAAAAATGGCCTCCCAACAAAATTGGGGAGGCATGTTTATCATGCTCCGTGTCAAGGACATAAAAATCCGCGGGGAAAATTAAGGAATCCACCTTAACCAACACATCCTCAACAATACCCTTAGGGTATGCACTAGAACGATCGGCCAATTGGATTACCACCCCGATTTTATGCAATGTTCCCAAGTCGAGATTTTCATACAAAGAGTAAGGAATCACATTTATGGATGCACCCAAATCAAGCATAGCTTTTTCAAAATGAGTATTTCCTATTATGCACGGGATTGTGAACATGCTGGGATCGCTACATTTAGGGGGTAGCTCTCTTTGACACAATCCGGAAACATGCTCACTTTTTCCATTTTTCAACTTATTTTTGGCCCTTTGCTTCCTATTCACAACACATAATTCTTTGAGAAATTTGGCATACCTAGGAATTTATTCAATTGCATTCAAGAGAGGAATGTTTACCTCACATCTACGAAAGACTTCGTAGATGTCTTTGTTATTCTCCGTCCTCCTCCTGTCTTTCAAGGCCTCCGGAAATAGGGGTTCCGGAACATATGGAGGGATCTCCACCATCTTTGCTCTTTTGTGTGGAGGAGAGGATGGTTCCGGGGTGGAGGTTGACTTCGGTCTTGGTGGAAATGTCTCCAACTCGATTTCTTCCTCCTTGCCTTTGTTGGCTAGCTCATTGGTCTCCTTCTCATGGACTGTTTCTTCCTCAACTCCCTTTTCAAACTCTTCAATTCTCGTTGGCTCCTTTTCAACATTTTCAGCCTCCGGTGAAGCACCGACCTCTCTACCACTTCTCAAAGCGATAGCACTTACATTTTGCCTCGGGTTGATCTCTGGTTGGGCAGGTAGTTTACCCTTTTCCTGGGCTTCCATCCGGTTCACCATTTGGGCTATTTAGCTCACTTGAGTTTCCAAGTTTTTGATACTTGCTTTAGCCTCATCTTGGAATTGTTCGCTCTTTTCAGCACTCATGCCTAATCGGTGAATAGCTTGCAACACCTCATCCTTGGATAGCCCCGAGCCCTCCCCTCGGTCTCGGGGTTTGTCTTCAAGCCTTTGGAACTGTTGTTGAGGTGGCCGGTATTGTTGTGGGGGAAGCCTGCACGGTTGAGAGTTCTGGCCTCCTTGAGGGTTTCCATACCGGAGGTTCGGGTGATCACAATTTCCCAAATTATACGGCCGGTTTTGGTACCCTGGGTACCTTTGGTAGCCTTGGTTACCTTGGTAGCCTTGACCACCTTGATACCCATAGTTACCTTGGTATCCTTGATTTCCCTGATACCCCATAGCACTTACTTCCTCAACGTAATCCTCTTGTAGAGTGGGGAATGTGTCTGTAGGGTGCGCCAAGTAGCAAATTTCACATGACTTAACATGTGGCGCATTTCCTCCGGGCTTTGTCATCAAGGTCTTCACCATGGATGTGAGGGCCGTGACTTGATCCTCCAATTTCCCACTGTTGGCAAAATCACTTGCAGGTATTGGGTTTCTCCTCCTCAAATCAGCCCTTGAGCTAAAATTCCTCGACTCTTCCGCTAGCTCTTCATATAGTTGCATGGCTTCGGTGGACGTTTTGTTTCCGAGGGTGCCACCACAAGAACTTCTAACCAGCATTTGGTCCTCATCAAGAAGGCCATTATAGAAGTAATACACCAAATCTCCCTCCGAATAGCCATGGTAGGGACAACTTGCGAGGAGCATCTTAAATCTCTCCCAATACTCGAAGAAAGACTCTTCATGCCACTGTACAATGTTGCTTATGTCTTTCTTCATAGCAGCGGACCTCAAGGCTGGGAATTACTTGGCGAGAAATTTTGTCTTCAAATCAAGCCAACTCTTTATGCTCCTTAAGTAGGTAATGGAGCCAATCTCTAGCACCATCCTTAAGAGTGAAAGGGAATGCCTTCAACTTGTAAAAATCTTCGTCCACTCCGTGAGGAACTGTACCGCTACACAAGAAGTGAAATTCAGTGAGATGCTTGTTGGCATTCTCCCCTTGCCTTCCAAGGAATGCGGGTAGCATATTGATGAACCCGATTTTCAGCTCGAAATGCCCATTTGGCCCAACCAATGGGTACTCAATACACATCGGTTGTTGCTCAAGATTGGGTTCCATGATTTCTCTCAACAAGGGTTGTCCCAAAGGGATCCTTCTTTGGTGGGGATGAGAATGGTAGGGTTCCTCTTCCCTTTGCTCGTCTTCAAGCTTGGTCCGGGGGTCCATTGAAGAAGATGTGTTCACAAAATGGTCACTAGGAGGATTGTTATTCACACTTTCCAATGAAAGCCTCCTAGCTCGTTTCAAACTCAACTCTAACTCGGGGTCGTAGTGTAAGGGTTCTTGTGAAGAGGATCGCGTGCGAACCATACACTAAGAACTCGAACAATACGGCTCCAAGACGAACGAGAATGGCAAATTAACTAAGAAACCAAAATAAAACCAAACAAACAAATATTCACAAGTAGCACATAATCACACATAATATGCTAAAGTACTTAAAAATGAACGCCTAATCCCCAGCAGTGGCGCCAAAATTTGGGAGGTTGTCGTCATACCTTCCAAAGTTAATACTTTTAGGCCCTTAATGCGTCCTATCCACAATAATGTAAATAGTGGCAAGACGGGGTCGTCCACAGGAAAAGTGATTTTTCTAAGTACTTAAACACGTATACGAGAAAACATACTAAACACATATATACATAGATACATATGAACACATGTCACCGAACAGGGGGGTTTTGGTTGGATGGTTCCTAAATTAGAAAATTAAAATACAACAATTAGCAAATCAAGAGGATGATGCTAATCATGTAAACGCAAATAAAGATGTGATGAAAATACAATTACGGAGCCTTGGGCGCAATTGACTTCCACTTCCAAACCTCTTGTCCATCATTGAACATGCAACTTATTTACTACTTTCACTACTTGTCGTGAAGACTAAACTCCTATCCTTCTTAGATAATAGTTTGCAAGAGTGAGTTCAACATCTCTTGTCAAACCTCACCAATGACTCCCGTTGTCGAAACACGACTTAAGGTAGCCCATTGGTGGCGTTTAGCATGAAGGATCAACAAGCTCGGCAACGCTTATGACCACTACACCGTGACTAAGCATTTAACCGATCTATGCATTTACACGGGATTGGTCAAGAACGTTCAACGCTCATAGACTTCTCCCGTTTGCTACAAATGATAAACATGGAAAAGAGTTTGACATTGCATATCTATCTAGCAATCATCAATCCATCAACATAATCAAAAGCTCTAATTCATACTCATACATTCCTAACAAGAACAAGGGGGGAGTTTAACCCAACTCACCCAAACCCTAGCAAGCAATTCATACAAGTATACCTATACTCAAGCTTTCAATAACATTAATGATATCAACAAACACATTCAATACCCGTAAATACATAATAGCAAGAGTAATAAACAAGCTACAAATTGTTCTTAAGACATGGGTTTGGAAGCTTTGGTCAATTGCTCCCAAGAGATTAGATTAGCTACTAGAGTTCATGCTAATCTAACTAAAACAACAAATCAAAACAACAAGATAAATCAAAGATGAAAAATGGAAGAAAAGGGTTTAGAACAGTACAGAATCGCAGCTGCAAAAGTCTGGAATGAGAGGAAAAAGAATGGTATTTATAGTGGAAAGAAGATAAGGTAGGATTCTGGTCAGTGGTCGTCGCGACTCGCGACGTGTCTGTCGCGACTCGCGACGGTAACCAGAATTTTTGCAATAATTCTTCTTCTTCTCCTTGTGGCTTGTAGTCATCTCCATAGTCACTCCTCTCAACTTCCAAGTCTTCAACGGTTTCAAAAGTGATCTTCAATGGCCTCTGGTCTTCACGTCTTCGAAGCAAGTCTTCAAAATCTTCGAAAGTGTAGTCTTCAATGGCCTCCAGTCTTCATTACTTTATCACACACAAATACACTTAAAAGAGGTAAAAGAGCCCAAAGTTGCTCTTACCCCTCCTAAGAGAATTTCATGGTAAAAACATAAGCTGTTGGTAATGAAAGAGCACAAAATGGATCCTAAATAGTACTAAAATAAGCATATGAAGTGGACGCATCAGTTTTGAAGTTGGCTTCCAGCTTATCCATTATCGGTGTTTCTCTTGGAAAATTCCTAATTAGGGCATTTGCGTAATGAGGGGATAGCTCAGATACTTGCTCCAGAGAGAAAAGAACAGCCGATTCTCCCTTATATTGAAGAATTGGTGTCAGATTTTGAGTGGAAGGGAGATCAGTGGAAATAGGAGGGTTTCGAGTTTGTAGTGCTTGGGCAAAACTTTTGATGGCAGTAGCCGCCATAGCGGTTCCTTGTAGATTCGCCAAGGTTAATTAGTTGTTGCGTGAAAGGTGTTTCCGGTGAGGGATATGTGATTTAGCCGTTGGTGGCTTAGTGGTAGGGATAATGAACAATAGAAAGCGAGCGAGGAGAAAGTGAGAGAGGCGAATCCAACGTAATCTGATTTTTCTATGTTTAATTATTTTGATTTGACGTTAGGTTTTTTAGTATTTTTGTATGATATTTGAATTATTTTATTTTATTTTTTATATTTGATGTTTGATGTTTTAATATTTTGATCTGATATTGATTTTTTAAAAACAATTATGTAATTTTCAGTTAATTTAATTTAATGTTTGATTATTTAATTTTAATGTAAATTTTACCCATTTAATTTACTATTTGAATATCTTAATTTAAATGCATACTTCAAATTTTGGTTTTGATATTTGAGATTATTATTTGATCTTTTACTATTTTCATTTGATTGTTGTCTATTTTAATATGATAATTTTTAATTTTAATTTAAGTTTAAAAAAATCAAAGCCAAATGCAAATTTAACCCAATCAAAAAGTCTGAAAACTCGACCCGACTTTAACCTAAATTTTACTCGGTTCAAAACTCCTCCACTAGCCAGTCATCGGAAAATGTAATATTCCTGACATATACCAATCAAATCAATGCACATTTGGCGATATGGCTTCACTTCATGCTGTTTCAGTTCTTTCGTCGGAGATCCATAAAGCCTAACTCCGACAAAACCAAAATCAAGAAAATACGACCAAGCTCTACGTCTGCAATCTTTTTGGAAAATTACCCAACTTCAATCCCAACTTAAGAATCCATCGTTATGCCAGACAAAGCCGAATTTAACCGGGTTACTCAGTCCACTCGACTTCAACCTGGTTTTTATGCAATTTATAACATCATCTATCCGGAAAAACCTCAAAAACCTACGATAGTGCCTTCGAACGGACGAAATTGAAGAACAATAAAAAAACATCGTGGACAACCACCGCAATGTGCTGGTGGCGCAAGGTTAACAGAGAAGATGAAAGTCCTGGACCTCTGTTTCATTTTTTATAATTGCAGTTTAGTCCTTCAACCTTTTCAGGCTTTATAACTAAGACCCCAAGCCAAAAATAATTAGGAATTTAACCCCAAATCTGATTTGCCTTTACATTTTATTTTTCATTAGTCCTTGATCTCACCATGAGATGCTCTCGCAAGAGATAGACTCCTTAAATAATATTAAAAAGTTCTAAATTAATTTTACTGCACTTTCATATTGCATCATTGATGAGACGTCAAATGCATGCATTTTTCTTAACATTTAACATCTCTTTTGTTATCTTTTGTGTGGTAAATTGTTAGACTTATGTAGGTTTACATTGTAATTGGTTTAGATAACCGTTTGTGGTTTTCATATCTAAATCCCTCATTTTGTAGCTTACTTTAGGTCTAATGGATTTCATGTCCCTACGACCGTTTGGATCCGTTTTTGTCAACTTTTACATGTAGATTGCTCGTAGGCACTTATGACTATTTTAGAAGGCTATTCGCAAGAATGGTAGAGATTTTAGAAGGTCATTCCCAAGGATGGTAGAAGACTGAAGATCACAAGCCAAACACATGGTAGTAGATGGATACGCCAACAAACGGAACTAAGTCCGAAAGAATTGAAGAATGGCACGGTCCGTGTAGATTTGCATGGCCCGTTCCATGCCAGTGTCGAGAAAAAGGAGACCTGGATGTGAGCCGCATAATCTTGCACGGTCCACTCACTGAGAACAGAAGGATCAAGAATCCAGTCTTCGGCCCGCACGCTTTTACACAATCCATGTGCTCAGAAGGCCACGTCATGATTCTAGTCCACGGCCCACATTTTTTGCATTGGCCACATGCTCAGAATGCCAAGGGAACACCTCTAGTCCGCGGGTCGCATTCTTTTGCATGAGCCGTGCGGCACAAACTGTGCACTGTTGCAGAACCCTAGCTAATGTAACTACTAAGGTTTCCTAGATTTTTGGGCTTTTCTAAGGCCCAATACTACCTACTATGAAATCCACCTTTATCTCCTAGAAATAAGTTTTGTCATCATTATTATTCTAGGAGTAGGTAGGAAGAAGGAGGTTATCTTCTTCTTCATTTATTTTCTCTCTAGTTTGGCCTTATGGCATTGAATCCAATGATTGCTTTGGATACAATGTCACTGTAGTAGTTTATTTCTTGGGGTAATTTTGTATTCATGACTTAATGTTGACTTTGTGAGATTATTATGTTACCCTATCTTGAAGTCCTATAAATATTTGCGCTAGTGTGATTTACATTCTTATAAGATGTATGCCATGGTATGCTTTATAATGCATCTATAGATTCATGCATAGTATAATATCATGATAGGCTAAAATGTTATCTTGGGAGTGTTAAATTAGGGATTGTAGGCTCGAGAGTACCAGAGAAATGAGTGCATTCATGCTTCCTTGAGAGTACGGACCAGATTGTTAGACTCTAATTATAATTGGCTAGTTGTGTGAGTGGTTGTATGTTAAGGGCGCTAGACTAATTCCTAACAAGGAAACCCCTTGGTTTGCTGCAATAGATAAGCATTCTCTTTTTTTAGCAACTAGGGTTCTGAAACCCTAGAGTCATCACGAGATGCCAATTCCTTTGCTTATCTAGGCATAGGGTTGGTGTCCAAAGGTGAGTGTGTGGGATGTACTGTCCTCACTCTTGTATCTAACGACTACGGCCTACGAAAGGCTTAGATCCTTTAAGTGGGGGTGTGTTAGCATTGGGAGTAAGATGACAGGGAATGAGGAGTGGATCCAAAAGGTCGATCGATGCAAATTCCTTAATTACAGAGGCGGTGAGTTGGTTTTTGAGGGGAGATGAACCTTTGTGTGACAGATATTGGGATTTCCAGCCTTCATCCACACTATGTGACATAGGTATGGGGATAGGTCTATATGGTTATATATGATAGAATCTAGGATCAAAGTCATCTACCGGTCATGTCACGCAAATACCCCCCAATACTAGTTAATTATAGTTTTAATATTTGTTTGTATGCTCTGTAGTTGTTAGACACAACCCCCCCCCCCCTCCCAAATTATCTATTCCTAATAATTAGTTATTCCCAACAAAAAAATTGGAGTGACGCCTGATTGTGGGTTGTGTAAAGTTAATCTTCAAATTCTAGTATCTCTATGGATGACCCCAGACTTGTCACTAGCTACTCTATAGTGGTTAGTAGTGAGTACAAGAGCAACAAGAAAATCTCTTATCTTTGAAATGCATTTTGTGGGTTAATTTCTCTCTGTAAGGTAGTTTACAACCTTGCAGGGTGTGGGTCATATTTTGGCACCGCTGCCAGGGATACTACTTTTAATTTGATTGATAGCTTACATAACTAGTTTGTAGAAGTAGTTTGTGCTTCTGTTTTGGTCGTTTTTGTTTGTTATTGTGTAGAGCTCTTTAATAGATTTTCTTGTTTTGTCCTAACCTGTGTGTTAGTGTTTCTTTATAGACTAGTAGTGTATTGCTTCTAGTTTATGGTACATACACATACCACTCATAAAAGAGCCTTACACTACTTACCAGAAAACACAAGTAGATGACGGGGGAGGAGAAGGGTTAGTGAGGAAGTTCCGCAAGTGTGGGAGTTCCGCAAGGGCTAGCCATTGAGTTAGAAGTAGAGAGATAGATCATGGCGGAGGACAACAAGAATTTAAGAGGGTTAATGGTTCCTAACTTGGAGAGTCAACCCCTCTATACTTTCTTCCCGCCTGTTTCGTAGAATGTGACGTGTGAGTTGAAGAGTGGTATTATACAGTGTCTTCCAACATTCCATTGGGTGGCCTGTGAGGACCCCAACAAGAAGTTGTCAGAATTCCATTTGGTCTTCATAAATACAAAGCCGTCGGAAATCTCAGAGGAAAACTATAACTTACACTAGTGCAAAATCATTGATTAAAGACAGCGATCAAAGGTGTTCTTGCAAAAATATGAGAAACCGCCTTCCCACAGAGGTTCTAAACTTGGAACATGTGGAAATTGGCTTCCCTGCGAAACAGAAGGTAGTTTTATTCAATTTAAAGGCGGTTTATTACAACCGCCTTTGTTTAAGTACTGACAAAGGCGGTTCTTCTAAGTAATGCCTTCAAATTCATACTTTCAAAGGCCGTTGTGTCAAACTGCCTTTGTTTGCAATACTCCCAAACTCATAAAAGGTCTCAAAGAGGCATTACAAGTTTGTAAGTTCGGGGGATGATCCCAATCGAAGAGCCCTCGTATGTTCCGAAACCGTAAGTTGAATCGGACCTCCCTTCCAAAATAAGTCCTATATTTGGGTTCAGTTCCAAGTGGGGACTGCAACTTAGCCTTTCGCAAGTCTTTAGGTAGGAGTTGAAAAATTGAAACTCATAAAATTGGGCACAATAAATGCAGCGGCCCTCATTTCTTTATTTTAAAGTAACACAACATTTGGGTTAGAATGAGAAGAAAATTGGAGTTCTTGAAGACCTAAGGTATATATATTTTTTCAAATCACCTTATTATAGTAAATGAAACCTTGATTTGTGATGTGCTTCATTATACTTTCCTTAACTGTTGCATTTGGCGCAATAATTTACTCGTTTTATATGTTAAATTCCTAGTATTAGTTGAGTTTACGTGACAAGGGGTTTAAACGGCCATGTTTGGTTTTCTTGTCCAAATCCCACATTTTGTAGACTTAATTGGTACAAATAGACACCTTGTATCCATGGACACCTATATATTCCTTTGTGATCATCCTCAGTAGGTCGCTCATAGGTACTTTTCATTGCATTCTATGTAGAAGGCCGTTTACAAGGATGGTAGAAGATTTCGAAGGACATTCACATTAGAATGGTAGTAGATAAAGGCTACAAACATCAAATCGTTCTAAACGGCCAAGAAGGAAGCGGAGAATCGTGATCCAAGAGTTGCGCCAAGACCTGGGAATGATCCAAGAAGAATAAGTCTTTAGAGTTATTTTCATTGGATTCTTCTCCTCGAAATCCATAAAATTGACTACTAGAACTCTCAAATAGGACTAACGGTTCATCCGTAGGGGAGCAAAGAAGTTAGCCGGCCGAACCATCAACGAGTCAGCATGGACCGCTCAATGTCAGCACCAAACAAGGTACCAACGGCCCACGCCAAGGGTCTCTAGCACGAGCCATGTTAAAACACAGCACTAGTCGTGCCAACTCCTACAGGCCATGTGCTCAAGTGCCCCTTTTCACTCCAACATGGCTAAGAATGGGCACACACCATCCCATTTTACATGGTCCGCGTAGTTTCAAGTGCAAAATGTCAAGACCAGCCAGCGGGATGTGAGTAATTAAGTGGCCCACACCAAAACACTGAGTAAAATGAGGATTCTGATGATAGCCCGCACCATACGACATGGCCATGAAATCAAAAGTGCAAAAATGGCTCTCCTGAAAATGGATCGCGCCCAGCACAGCCTGTGCCAGATCTCGCACCCTGCGCCAGCACGAAGCAAATGGCTTGCACCAGATCTCGCGCCCCACACCAGCATGAGCCCTATCAGTGGCACAGATCGCACCACCCGCAGCAGTCCATGCCAGTGGTGGGTGACTAGGGTTTTAACCTATTTTGGCCTATTTTTGGCCTCTTTTTAGGCCCAAATTCCCTACTACTATAAATAAATCCTTAGTCTACTAGACTTTGGGGATATCTTGAATCATATTTTGTATTTTGGGGAGAGAAACTTAGAGAGAGAAAACACTCTCTCTTCTCCCTAGGTTCTTTCTCTCTTCTCTTTTTATTTTTCTTTAGCCCTAAAATGTGGAATTCAATTAAATACTTGAATTTCATGTCTAGGAAGTAGTTTCTATAGCTTGGGATAATTGTATTCATGTGTTTATTAATGATTTTATGAGATTCTTAGTTCATCCTAATTTATGTGTTTGTGATATTATGATGGCTTGTTCTTGAATGTTATAATTGCATAAATGATACACACCATTAGCACACACTACTGTTTACATTCATGTTGATGCAAATATTGATACCCGGGAAGAGAAACCTGGATGTAGTATGGGTAGCAGGGTCTGGGTCCATATGGGTGTGTGCACCTAGGTCTTTTCCGAGTTTTACTATTACGATGACAGCGCACCAGTCTTAGCCGACAAAGGTTTACAAGTAGAGACGGCAAAAAAATATCAAGCTAGGGTTATAAGAGGTCCTAGTGTCATTGATAAGGTTCCTACATCCCTTTGCCTTGTTTATAGGCGTAGTACCCGGGACGTAATTGTACGGGGGAGAAACAGACCTACAACAACGGTCGAGCCTTTTTGTACTCCCCTAATTACAGAGGCTGTATCGATGGAAGATTCCAAGAGCACCCTACGTGACACGTACGGGGAAGTACTGACCATCGACCACACCACGTATTATAAGCACTAGATTAGGTTGTCAATGTCTTACATGTGAATGAATCGAGGATCGAAGCATTTAACCAATCATGTTACACAAGTATTCCCCAAGTGTCTAGCTTTATAGATTACTTGTTTTTTTATCTTTTATGTCCTTATCTATTAAATGAAAGAACCAGCCCCCTCTCCAATTTTAACATAATATCTATACCTAGCAACCTGGACGAATTGACAACCCAAACATGGTGGTTGTTAATTGACTATTAGGCCCTAGCATCTCTGTGGACATTCCCAGGGCTTGCCACTAACTACCCCATAGGTAGCGTAGTAGTGAGTTGGGTGCCGAATATAAATTTAAATTTAACCTTTGATCCAGTGCCTTCACTCGGGTAATTAGCTACAATTATCGACCCCGAGCAGAGGTGGGTCAAATTTTGGTGGCGCTGCCAGGGATGCTAATCAGTTTAATTGTTAAGCAGCATAACACTTAGTTGAGTAATTATTATCGCTTTTGTTTTTCTTTGTATGTTTGGTTATTTCTACTGATTGAATCTTTATGTTACTAATCTTGTTTCCTTTAACCTATTTGCTAGTGTTCCCTCAGGTAGGGTACTGTAAAACACCCCTTGTGATGTGTGTAAAAAGAATAAAAGGAAAAGTTTATATTTTAATGCAAATGATAAACGTGTTGTCAGGTTGCTTGATTAGTTCATTGTGATTTATGGGGCTAATATCTGCTCAGCATGTGTCTCCTGAGCTCATTATCTGAATGATTATGTCTGTTTCATTAATACTCGTGATCTTAGACCTCTTTCTTATCTGATTGATTATGTCTGCTTCATTAAACCCCCCCACTGGTCTGTTCATTTCTACGTCATCACTATTCTCAGGTGTTCTCTGTACATTAACTAATTATGTAAATTGCAATAATATTTTGTTTTGCATTATAGATTTTTTGTTGCAATAACTTCTAGTGCATATCCAACCACTTATTCTAAGGCATCCAAGCGTGCTTATTTCAAGATGATATGGAGGATGAGCTTTGCGCTCTTGAACGTAATCAAACTTAGATAATGGCTTTGCTTCCTCTGAATAAGAATGATATAGGGTGTAAATGGGTGTATCACACCAAGTTCAAGTTTGATGGTACTATTGAACGACACAAGGCTCTTTTGGTGGTTCTCGTAATCATCAAATTGAGGGAACTAATTTTACTAAAACTTTTTCTCCATTTGAAAAGATGGGAGGTCATCGTCATACCTCTCAAAGTTAATATACTAAAGCCATAATGCTTCCTATCTACAATTAAGTAGATAATGACAAGCCGAGGTCATCCATAGGAAGAGAGATCTTTTCAAGTGCTTAAACATATAGAGCAAAAAACATACTAGGCATATATAGACACAAACATATAAAAGCACATAAATTGGGGGTGGGGGAGGGGGATTGGTTAGTCTAAGTTATGAATTGAAAGACAAACAACTAGCAAAGTAAGAGAACAATGCTAATCATGCAATGACAACTAAAAAGATGATTAAAATAACAATTAACGGAGCCTTGGGGGCAATTGATCCTCACTTAAAACCTCTTATAGATTATAGATCCATTCACTCATTCATTGACATTTATTGCCTATGGGGAATGCTATCACTTCCCAATCGAAGATCAACATTCATTCCTTCTTAATACTAATTTGCAAACACAAACAACCACATTTTATAAACCTCATTGATAATCACTTTAGGAAAACCACACCATAAAGTTATTTCATCAATGACATTATATACAAAAGACCATAGATTTGATAACAACAAGCCTTCTACCAAAGGCATAGTCATTCACCAAACAAAGCATTTATTAGGCTAACCCTAGAACAAACCACATTCAAGGTTCAACCTTTCTCTGCATCTATAGGATAAATATGAGAATAATCCACATTAACGTATGCATCTAGCAAGAATTACAACATATTATACACTAGAAGTTCTAAGTCCATGTTCTTGGATTTTCATGCCAAATGAGTCAAGATATTTGAAATTTCCTAACACCCTAACACTTGAATCTTACAGACACTTCCTATTCTCAAAATACCCATGATATAAATGAAGCAAAACATGGCATTAATGGCACAATCCCTATAAATGTTCATAAATTAGCAAAATCAAGAATCTTACTACACGAGTTTGGAAGATTCATCAATTGCTCCCAAGAGATTAGTTTATCTATTACAATCCATAATAATCAACAACAACAATCCAAACATAATAAAAGATAAAACAAGATGAAAAAGAAGAGAAAATCTAGGATTTTTACTGCAAAAATTGGGAAGAGGAGAAATGAGGAAAGAGAAGATACAAAGTGCAATTTATAGTACAAGAAAAAGGTAAAAGTGTTCTGGCCACCCGTTCGTCGCGAGTCGTGAAAAGGTTATCACGACTCATGATGAGCGCCCAGAACAGGACATACTTTTCTTCTTCTTCTTGTTTTCTAGCCTTCAATCTAGTACACACTTCTTCAACTCTTCAAGTCTTCAAATCTTCAAAGTATTCAAAAGATGATCTTCAATAGCCTGGTCTTCAAGTCTCGATGTTCTTTGCTTGTCACACAAATCCACGTAGAAAAGGTAAAAGGGTGTAAAGTTGCTCTTACCTCTCCTAAGAGAATTTCAAGGTAAAACACAAGCTCAATGGTAGTAGATGAAGGCTACAAACATTAAATTGTTTAGGATGGAGCCAAAGATAGGCAGCATTGAAGTTCAAAATGGCCATGGAGGAAACGGAGAATTGTGATCCAAGAGATGCGCCAAGACCTGGGAACGATCCAAGAAGAATAAGCCTTTGAAGTTAATTTCATTGGATTCTTCTCCTCGAAAGCCATAAAATTGACTACAAGAACTCTCAAATAGACTAACGGTTCATCCGTAGTGGAGTAAAGAAGTCGGCCGGCAGAACCATCAACGAGTCAGCGCGGACCGCTCAATGTCGACACCAAACAAGGTACCACTAGCTCGCGCTACGGATCTCTAGCTCGATCCATGTCAAAACCCAGCATGGGCTGCGCTAAAACCTGGCACTGGTCGTGCCAATTCCTACAGGCCACATGCTCAAGTGCCTTCTTTCACTCCAAAAGGACTAAGTATGGGCACATACCATCCCATTTTACATGGTCCGCGCAGTTTCAAGTGCAAATTGTCAAAACTAGCTAGCGGGATGTGAATAATTGAGTGGCCCACACTAAAAGACTGAGAAAATGAGGATTTTGATGATGGCATGTGCCATACGACATAGCCCACGAATCAGAAGTGCAAAAATGACTCTCCTGACGATCAACCGTGCCTAGCACAGCCTGCTCCAGATCCCACGCAATGGCAAAGTAAGAGAACGATGCTAATCATGCAATGGCAACTAAAAAGATGATTAAAACAACAATTAACGGAGCCTTGGGGGAAATTGATTCTCACTTCCAAACCTCTTATAGATCATAGATTCATTCACTCATTCATTGACATGTATTGCCTACGGGGAATGCTATCACTACCCAATCGAAGATTAACATTCATTCCTTCTTAATACTAATTTGCAAACACAAACAACCACATTTTGCAAACCTTATTGATAATCACTTTAGGAAAACCACACCATAAAGGTATTTCATCAATGACATTATACATGAAGGACCATAGATTTGATAACAACAAACCTTCTACCAAAGGCATAGTCATTTAACCAAACAAAGCATTTATTAGTCTAACCCTAGAACAAACCACATTCAAGGTTCAACCTTTCTCTGCATCTATAAGATAAATATGAGAACAATCCACATTAACGTATGCATCTAGCAAGAATTACAACACATTATACACTAGAAGTTCTAAGTCCACGTTCTTGGATTTTCATGCCAAATGAGTAAAGAAATTTGAACTTTCCTAATACCCTAACACTTCAATCATACAAACACTTCCTATTCTCAAACAACCCATGATATAAATAAAGCTAAACATGGCATTAATGGCACAATAAATGTTTCCCTATAAATGTTCATAAATTAGCAAAATCAAGAATCTTACTACACGAGTTTAGAAGCTTCAATCAATTGCTCCCAAGAGATTAGTTTATCTACTACAATCCATAATAATAAACAACAACAATCCAAACATAATCAAAGATAAAACAAGATGAAAAAGAAGAGAAAACCTAGGGTTTTTTCTGCAGAAATCGGAAAGAGGAGAAATGAGGAAAGAGAAGAGACAAGTGGTATTTATAGTACAAGAAAAAGTCAAAAGTGTTTTGGCCACCGGTTCGTCGCGAGAGTTGCGACAGGGTATTCGCGACTCGTGACGGGTTCCTAGAATAGAACATATTCTTCTTCTTCTTCTTGTCTTCTAGCCTTCAATTTACAACACACTCCTTCAACTCTTCAAGTATTCAAATCTTCAAATTCTTCAAAAGATGATCTTCAATGGCCTTTGATCTTCAAGTCTCAATGTTCTTTGCTTGATACACAAAATCGACGTAGAAAAGGTAAAAGAGCTTAAAGTTTCTCTTACCTCTCCAAAGAGAATTTCAAGGTAAAACACAAGCTCTTGATAACAAAATATCACAAAAGTGATCCCAAAAAGTCCTAAAATATGCACATTAAATGGACACAGCAAACCTGCCCGCACTTAAACCTTACTCGCCCTCAAGTAAGAAAAGATTCAAGCACACGAAGGAATTCACGTATCCATATCCTAACTAATAGTCCCCTAGATCAATACCTCACAAAACCCTCAATATCACGTATCCCAAAGTTAAGATCCTAAATCTACCTAAACCATATCAACCTATCAATTAATTGATATTCATAAAAACATCCCTGATTCCAAATTGACAATCCCTAACCCAATGGCACAAAGTGAAACCAAAAGCATGCATGAAGTTTAAACACACACTTCACTTTATACCAATATATCATCCTAAAAATGAAGTACATCAACAATCAAGAATTTCATAATTTACTTTTCCCCGCTAAATTACCCAATCCCAAGAGGTCTCAAGATGTTGAGCTACCTGATTCATCCATATGGAAACCACGGCCTTATAACTCCAACGTTGGAAAATGAGTGAAATCATAGCATTTTTCATTTTTTTCTCTCTTTCTCTCATTTTTCCTAGGAGCTCTTTTGGGTTTTCATCCTTACCACACATCATGTTTCTTTGGCTCACATCTCACCTTTTTCCGCACATTTACCTCTCATTTTTTCCTAGATCGCCCTTTTGGTTTTTCAACCTATCCGGACCCCCAATGTTTCCTAAGTTGCCCTCTCGGGTTTTCCACTTAATGGGTTTCTTTTTATTTTTTGTTCTTTTTTGCATTTTCTATTTTTTTCAAAATTTTCTATTTTTTCATGTTTTTCCAATCAAAAGTAGAAAAATGATTTCCAAATGTCAAAGCTAATAACATATGAGTACAACAAATGAAAAACATCACAAAACAAGGAGAAAATATCCCAACCACCAAGTCTAAGCGAACAAATCCAAAGCAAAGCAACAAAAGCAATAAATACTCCTCCTCACACTTAAAATGCTACATTGCCCTCAATGTAGACAAAACAGGGCAAAAACATACAAAGCAAAGTATGAGAAGGGTAAAAACCATATGCTCACAGTCAGGAATGGGATGACCTGACACTATTATCGAGGTCTCTGCCAAAAGTCTGCTGATACTGTGCCAGCCAATTGACATCCCTCTGACATCGCTCCCTCTGCCTCATTGCTCTACTGGGATCGGGGTCTAGGGCACCACTTGCCTACGACTGCATCTCCAAAATCCTAGATGAGAGATACTCAATCAACCCATCCATCTCCATGAGGCTTCAGGAGATGAACAAGTTGTGCTTAACCTGTCTGTGGAAACTGTGTTAGACTGTTTGTATCAGGCGCTCATAAAAATTAGGTGGAGGCTGCGAGAACTGAGGAGGCACATGATCCTCCTATATCGGCTCAGTCTGTGGTGGAGGCGATGGAGGATGTTGCTCACCCTATGGCTCAGTAGATGGTAAGGCGCCCTCGTCAGGCTAAACAGGGATGGGATTGAAGTCCTTGAGCTCCCGCTCAAAGACCTCCCTATATGAAGTGTCAGGCTAGATCGCCAAATCCTCCACAGGTGTATCAAACTCCAACTTGGTCCTATTGCACTAATAAAGTGTCATAAAGGTGACATTTCTCACCCCATACAACCTGTGGTATACTTCTCAAACCTATGTGGTGCCGATCATGCTGAATTTTCCCTTTCTCTCCAAAGTGATGAAGTATGAGGCACATCTGCCCAAGCGCGAGAATCCAGCCAGGGCAACCAAGCCTAAGTGCTCCGCTAAGAGGGTAATCATGCCCCTTACAATAATCTTTCCCTTTAGCTTCTCATCCACACCGACAACTCTCTTCATCCACGTATCATCCCACAGTCCATACCTCATCCCCTCACTCGTCAGGTACCACAGGTAATGAATGTCCTTGTCGGGCACGTTCGTCGGCTCTGCCAAACATAACACTATGCTTGCTAAGAACATGTGCACAAATTGAAGCACAGGATGGATGATGACGATGCTCTTTTCATGGGAGTTCCTCCTTCTCTTTGTAACTCTGCTCCAAAATAACATATATTCCTCGATAGTGAGCTCCAGGGACCTTGGGTCCAATCTCGCCCGGATCTCTGCAATGTCTCATCTAAAAGCTACCTCTATTTGTGAGACTGTTATCTCTCGGGGCACATCGTTCAGGTGGAAATGAATGTACCTCTCGCGGGGCTCATCACCCCTCATGCTGCACAGCTCTACCATTGAAAGAAACTCCAAGGTATAATGACTATAGGTCGGGGAACTCTTGCTCATGAAACCCTCCAATCCTCTTTTTGCAAGGAGGCAACGGACCAGATCTTTCAACTCGAAAGTGTCAAGTACCATCTGATCGATGAAGCTCATCTCCAAGAGCTTGCGGGTGACCAAGACGTCCAATCTATCTACGTAAGACCCGGTGATCCAAGTCAAACCCATGTACCAGTCTGGAGGATGGGGTATAGGGTTTGGCTCCAGAACCGATGGCGGAGGTGGAGGTGGAGCGGTGACGGTCGCATGTCGTAGAGCAGCCCTGGGTTTTTTAGTAGGGGCCATGTCTATCAATCACAACAAACATGTCAAATGTACAAGAATATAAACATTTGCAATATTTTAAAATCACAATCAATCTGAACTAGTTTAGCTAACATCACAATTTCCAAGGTTCCAACATTCAAGCCCAAGCTAAACTAGTCTACGTATCATCCACAATTGCATATGCAAATCAAGCTACATTCATCATACCAACAATTCCAAGTTTAAGACCATCCTACAGCCCATCCTCACATATGCAATAATCTGGAAGCATAATCATAGATACATATCATCATGTTCATCCCTTGTGAAAATATACGAGAAAAATTCCAACATTCAAGTCCAAAGATACTTCAGCAGTAAGTGCTTTCTACAATTTCCACATATCAACAATCATAATGTACCAAGAATATCAACCATTTCAACCAAGTACAAAAATTTCATATCGTCCAAAAATTCCACATATACCTCATGAAACAATCATAATTAAGTTTAACAATCCAAAAGCCTTAGTAGTTCATATAAACCATTACATCTGTCAATATAGCAATTCAAAAGCACAATTATGAAGAAATAGAATAACCACACACATATTATCAACCCTGCAAATTCACAATCTCTATGATTATTTCAAACATGTGAAAGTGGAGTGTGTAAGATGATGAATCAATGAAGCCCACGAAAACCCCTAGCCTTACTATCTTGAATTTGAAAAAGAAATCCTAAAACCTAGGGTTTTTTTGTTTTTTTTGCAAATTGGATGGCTTTGTGGAGGGATTTCAGATTGGATGGATGGATTGTGGATTGGGGATGATTTTCGGCCAAATAGTGGTGAAGCGGCGGCTAGATGAGTGGTTGAGAAATGGTGGAACGGTGGACATTTGATGGAGAAATGAGGAAGGACAGGGTTTTGCCCATTTTATAAAAGGACATACGCTCATCGCGAGTCTCGATGCACTTTTTGTGACTCGTAATGGGTAGGTCAACAGGCCCAGAGATTCAACCTTTTGGTCGCGAGTCGCAAAATGTTGGTCCTGAAAGACAACATTTTTCCATCTTTCCCTGATTTGGTCGCGACTTGCGACCAATGCTTCGCGCATCGCGACAGGTGCATCACGACTCGGTATGGGACTATTACGACACACGAAATGTTAGAAAAAAATTCCCAACATTTTTTTGATGGGGTCACGCCACACGATAAGGTCTTCATGAGTTGCAATGCGACAGGATCGCACCTTGCGATAGTACCGTCGCAAGTTGCACAAAGTTGGGTCTGAAAGTTGAGAATTTCCATCTTTCCCCTGATTTGGTCGCAACTCGCGACCTCACTATCGCGCGTCGTTATGGCTTAGTTGCGACTCATGACAGACCCTTCGCGAGAATGTTGGGTCTGGGAGCTCACATTTTCTCTAAGTTTTCTTATTTCGATGCGACTCGCAACGAACGACACTACTCAACACTTAGAAAAATTTTTAGGGTTACCAAAGGTTCAAGCTTTTCTTCATTTCTCCAAGCATTCCTCCTTCATCGAATCCAGCTCCATGTTCTTCAAATTTCTACAAAATCATGGAAAAACACACCCGTGAAAAGAATTAAACAAAATAATGAAAATAACGATAAAAACTTAATTTGAAACAACATTGCGGAAAGTCACAATTAATGATCTGGATGATCAAAACCAAATTTATTTAACGTCTTTGGCACAACTTTCTCCCCTTCTTAGAGCTTACTCACAAACCGGATCAAGAAGATCAACATCATCTCCATTTTCCAGCACAAAACCTTATTGTATGGCTTTATACGTATTCCATTGACCTTTAAGGTCTTGTACGTTCTATGATCTATGATCTCCACTACACCATACGGGAATACCTTTACCACGTCAAAAGGGCCACTCCACCGCAACCTTAGCTTACCGGGAAATAGGCGGAGGCGGGATTGGAATAGGAGGACTTTTTGTCCCACGACAAAGTTCTTCCTATTTATCATCTTTTCATGACATGCCTTGGTTTTCTCCTTGTAGATCTTGCCATTTTCATAGGACTCTCTCTGTATCTCATCCAACTCTTGCAATTGCAACTTCCTATGTAAACCTTTCTCATCTATGTCAAGGCTGAAACTCCTGACAGCCCAATAATCCTTATGTTGTATTTCCACCGGTAAATGACATGGCTTCTCAAAAACTAATCGGTATGGAAACATACCGATCAGTGTCTTGTAAGCTGTCCTATATTCCCACAAGGCATCATTCAACCGAGAACTCCAATCCTTCCGGTTAGGGTTAACCATTTTCTCAAGAACGGACTTGATTTCCCTATTAGCAACTTTAGGTTGGTCATTGGTTTGTGGGTGGAATGCGGTGATGGTCTTGCGTGTGACACCATACTTCTTCAAGAGTGCTTCTACTGTCCGATTACAAAAATGGGTGCCACGGTCACTAATCAAGGCTCGAAGAATCCCAAACCTAGAGAATATGTTGTCCTTCAAGAACTCTGCAACCACTTTTGAATCATCAGTTCTAGTAGGCTTTTGCTTCAACCCACTTCGACACATAATCAATAGCAAGAAGAATGTATGTAAAGTCACAAGAGTTAGGAAAATGTCTCATAAAGTCAATGCCCCAAACATCAAGTATTTCACAATATAACAAAGATTTTTGAGGCATCTCATTCATAGACGAAATATTTCCTACTCTTTGACACTTGTCACAAGCCTTACAAAAAATGTATGCATGTTTATTCAAAGTAGGCCAATAGAAACCACTTTCTAGGACTTTCCTAGCGGTCCTTTTTGCTCCAAAATGACCACCATATGCATAAGAATAACAAAAGGTTAAAATTGAATTCATTTCAATATCGGGGATACATTTCCTAATAACTTGATCCACACAATGTTTCCACAAAAAAGGATCATACCACACATAATACTTAGCATCGCTTCTTAGCTTATCTTTTTTAGCCTTAGAAAAATGAGGAGAGAATTTACCGGAGACAGGGAAGTTTAAAATGTTGACATACCACGGTTGGAGGTCCTTAATAGTGAACAATTATTCATCGGGGAACTCCTCCCGCAGTTGCTCCTTCATTGATGAATTTCCAAAATCTTGGCATGGAGTTAACCGGCTCAAATTATCGTCCACAAGGTTTTCCACGCTCTTCTTGTCTTACACCTACAACTCAAATTCACTCAAAGGCAGGAACCATCTTATCAATCTTAGCTTGGCCTCTTTCTTCATCATCAAATGATGAAGTGTTGCATGGTCAGTGTGCACAATAACTTTGTACCAAGAAAATAAGATTAAAAAAATTCAAAAAAATACCACCGCTAGCAATTCCTTTTCTATGGTGGAGTGGTTCCTTTGGGCCTCATTGAGGGACATGGATGCATAGTAGATGGTGTGAGGATCTCTTTCTACCCTTTGACCAAGCACCACTCCGACGGTGTAATCACTAGCATCGCACATAATCTCAAATGGCAAAGACCAATCCAAGGGTTGTATAATAGGGGCCAAAACTAACCTTTCCTTCAATGTATCGAAGGCCCCTTTACAACCCTCGTCCACACAAATTCCACCTCTTTTTGCAAAAACTTGCACAAAGGAGATGCAATCTTTGAAAAGTCCTTGATGAACCGGTGGTAAAATCTTGCATGACCAAGAAAAGAGCGCACTTCGCGCACATTAGTAGGATAAGGAAAACTTTGAATTGTGTCTATCTTTTCCTTGTCTACCTCAATATCCTTAGAGGAGATAACATGGCCTAAGACAATGCCTTGCTCTACCATAAAATGACACTTCTCAAAATTTAACACAAGATTAGTATCAATGCAATGTTTAAGAACTTGTGCTAAATTTGCTAAACAGGTGTCAAAAGAATTACCATGAACGATGAAATCATCCATGAATACTTCCATGAATTTTTCAAAAAATCCTGAGAAAATGCTTACCATACACCTTTGGAAAGTAGCGGCCATTACATAGCCCAAAAGGCATACGCCGGTAAGTAAACGTACCAAAGGGGTATGTGAAGGCTGTCTTCTCTTGGTCCTCTGGGGCAATGGCCACTTGAAAATATCCCGAGTACCCATCCAAAAAGAAATAGAATGGGTAACTTGCTAGCCTCTCCGGAATTTGATCAATGAATGACAACGGGAAGTGATCCTTCCGAATCTCCGCATTTAGCCTCCGGTAGTCAATGCAAACATGCCACCCGTTTTGGACTTGGGTGGGCACTATTTCACCTTTCTCATTCTTGACTAGCATCACCCCACTCTTCTTGGGTACCACTTGAGTTGGGCTCACCCACTTACTATCTGATATTGGATAAATCATACCCCCTTGGAGCAACTTGAGGATTTCCTCCTTCACCACGTTGGGGTTGTCGTACAGGTCTTGCATCTTCCTCAAAAAAAATTGATGTATGAAAGTGGATAGACTTATGCACTTGATGTTGGCAATTGTCCATCCAATTGCTTCCATATTCTCCCATAACACCACCATTAACTTCTCCTATGCTCCTCGGTGCTCTTACTCGAAATTACAGCCAGGAGCGTCTCCTCTTCCCCAAGAAATGCATATTTGAGGCCACTTGGCAAAGGTAAAAGCTCTATCACTAGAGCTTTCACAAGTGATGGAAGGAATTCTGGTTCTTGGGGTTCCTCCAAAATTAGAGGAGGAGGGCATGGTATCACTTCTTCAAGAATGCTCGAATCCTCAATGCTTTCCTTCAAGTTAGTACTAATGGAATATACAAGACATGCATCTTCAACATCATTTTCCAAAGAAACTAACAAGGAATCATCACTATTTAATTCAAAAACATCTTGCACAACATCATCAACAACATCAATAGCATGGCAAGAATATTCATCAATAGGATAATTCAAAGAGTCATTTATGTTAAACTCTATTTTAATCTCATCAAATTCCATGGTGAAGGTACCATTATGCATATAGATAATAGTCCTTGAAGTTTTCAAAAATGGTCTCCCCAATAAGATCAAGGTGGCATGTTTATCATGCTCCATGTTAAGGATATAAAAATCTGTGAGGATTATTTAGGGATTCACCTTCAACAACACATCCTCGAAAATACTCTTAGGGTATGCACTAGACAGGTCGGCTAATTGGATCACCACCCAAATTTTGTGCAAAGTACTAAGATTGAGGCTTTCATACAAAGAGTAAGGAATCATATTTGTTGATGCACCTAGATCAATCATGGCCTTTTCAAAATGTGTATTTCCTATCATGCAAGGGATCGTGAACATGCCGAGATCACTACATTTAGGGGGTAACTCCTTTTGGCACAAAGCGGAGACATGTTCATTTTTCCATTTTAAGCTTATTCTTTGCTCTTTGTTTCCTATTCACAATAGACAATTCCTTCAAAATTTTAGCATAGCTAGGAATTTGTTCAATAGCTACATCTATGAAAGACTTCATAGATGTGCTTTTTGGACTCCTTCCTCCGTTTGTCTTTCAAAGCTTTCGGAAATTGTGGTTCCAGCACATATGGAGAAATTTTCACCACCTTCTCCTTCTTTTGAGGAGGGGATGAAGATTTGGGAATAGGGGTCGATTTCTTAATGATGATCTCCCCTTCCTTCTCCTTCCCCTTCCTTGCTTGCTTTGTGGCCAATTTCTCAGCTTCTTCTTCTACCTCCTTCTCAAAAACCTCAATCCTTCTAGGCTCTTCTTCAACAACTTCATCACATGGAGGAGTGCCAACCTCTTTACCACTTCTGAAAGTGATAGCACTAGCATTTGGCGGGGGTTTAATTCCGATTAGAAGGGAGTTTCCCCCTTTTCCATTGCTGCAATACGATTCACCGCTTGTGCTATTTAGGTCATTTGAGTTTCCAAGTTTTTAATACTCGCCCGCTTCATCTTGGAATTTTTCTCCTTTTTCTGCACACATACTCAACCTATGAATGGCTTGCATCACCTCATCTTTTGATAAACCCGAGCTCTTCCCATGGTCTTGGGGCTTGTCTTGAAGCCTTTGGTATTGTTGTTTAGGTGGGCGATATTTTTTTTGAGGGGGAAATAAGGTTGAGAATTTTGACCTCCTTGAGGGTTCCCATACCGGAGATTTGAGTGATCACGATCACCCGAATTGTAAGACCGGTTTTGGTAGCCTTGCTTCCTTTGATAGCCTTGATAGCCTTGCGAACCTTAATGTCCTTAGCCGACTTGATACCCCATGGCAATCACCTCCTCAACATAATCATCTTGCAAGGTAGGGCAAGCATCCGTAGGATGCACCGATGAGAAAATTTCACAATATTTTACATGTGGTACAGTCCCGGACTTGGTCATCAAATATTTCACCATAGAAGTAAGGGCTGAGACTTGGTCATCAAGCTTTCCACTATTGGAAAGATCACTTGTGGTTTGGGGATTTCTTCTTCTCATATTGGCCCTTGCACTAAAGTTCCTCGACTCCTTGTCTAACTCCTCATAAAGCTCCATAACCTCCGTTGAAGTCTTGCTCCCAATGGAACTACCACAAGCTCCCCTCAGTAGTCTTTGGTTCTCATCAAGAAAACCATTATAAAATAGTAGACCAAGTATCCCTCCGAATAGCCATGGTAAGGGTAACTTGAGAGAACCATCTTGAACCTCTCTCAATAGTCGTAGAACAACTCTTCATGCCATTGGAGGATGTTGCTAATATCCTTCTACAAGGTGACGGACCTTGAGGCCTGGAAGTACTTGGAAATAAACTTTTTTCTTCATGTCAAGCCAAGTCTTGATGCTTTTGGGTGGTAGGTAGTGGAACCAATCTCTTGCACCATCCCTCAAGGTGAATGGGAATGCCTTCAATTTGTAGAGGTCTTCACCTACTCTGTGGGGAATCGTACGACTACAAATAAAGTGGAAGTCACAGAGATGTTTGTTGGCGTTTTCCCCTTGCCTACCAAGAAATATAGGTAGCAAGTTTATCAACCCAGTCTTAAGCTCAAAATGGCCGGTTGGTCTAACCAATGGATATTCTATGCACATCGGTTGTTGATCAAGGTTGGGGGCCATAACATCCATCAATAAAGCTTGCCTCAAAGGAATAGCCCCTCTAAGAAGAGGATCTCTTCCTTGAAGAGGGGGATGTTGAGGTCCACCTCTCGGATGCTCATCTTCATGCTCATGTTTATGCTCTATAGAAGTAGAAGTATCCGCAAAATGGTCAAGAGGAGGAGTGTTATTTTCACTTTCCAAAGAAAGTATCCTATCCCATCTCAGATTCAACTCTAACTCAGGGTCATAGTGTAGGGGCTCTTGTGAAGAGGATCGCGTACGAACCATACACCAAGAACTCAAAAAATACGTCTCCAAGCTAAGCGAAAATGGCAAGTCCACTAAGAAAACAAAATTGAAGCAAACTAAAAAATATTTACAATTAGCACATAGTCACACATAATATGCCCAAACACTTAAAATTAAACGCCTCTTCCCCGGCAGTGGTGCTAAATTTTGGGTCATCACCGTACCTCTGAAGGTTAATATATTTAAGCCCTAATGCTTCCTATCTACAAGGAAAGTTGGGGTCGTTCACGAGAAGAGGGATCTTTTCAAGTGTTTATACATATAGAGCAGAAAATATTCTAGGTATATATATACACATACATATAAAAGCACATACATGGGGGGACAACTAAAAAGATGATTGAAAAAATAATTAACGGAGCCTTGGGGGCAATTGATCCTTACTTTCAAACCTCTTATAGATCTTAGATTCATTCACTCATTCATTGACATTTATTGTCTACAGGGAATGCTATTACTTCCCAATCGAAGGTCAACATTCATTCCTTCTTAATAGTAATTTGCAAATGCAAACAACCACATTTTTAATACCTCATTGATAATCACTTTAGGAAAACCACACCATAAAGGTATTTAATCAATAGCATTATACACGAAGGACCATAGATTTGATAACAGCAATCCTTCTACCAAAGACATAGTCATTTAACCAAACAAAGGATTTATTAGGATAACTCTAGAACAAACCACATTCAATTTTCAACCTTTCTTTGAATCTATAGGATAAATATGAGAAAAATCCACATTAACATACTTATCTAGCAAGATTACAACACATTATACACTAGAAGTTCTAAGTCCACGTTCTTGGATTTTCATGCCAAATGAGTCACGAAATTTGCAACTTTCCTAACACCCTAACACTTCAATCATACAAACACTTCCTATTCTCAAACAACCCATGATATAAATAAAGCAAAACATAGCATTAATGGCACAATAAATGCTTCCCAGTAAATGTTCATAAATGAGCAAAATTAAGAATCTCACTACATAAGTTTGGAAGCTTCAATAAATTGCTCCCAATAGATTAGTTTAGCTACTACAGTCCATAATAATCAACAACAACAACCAAACATAATCAAAGATAAAACAAGTTGAAAAAGAAGAAAAAACCTAGGGTTTTTGCTGCAGAAATCGGGAAGAGGAGAAGTGACGAAAGAGAGGAGATAAAGTGCTATATATAGTACAAGAAAAAGGCAAAAATGTTCAGACCACCCATTCATCGTGACTCACGACAGGGTCATCGCGACTCGCAACGGGCGCCTAGAACAGAACATATTTTTCTTCTTGTTCTTGTCTTCTATCCTTCAATCCATTGCGCACTCATTCAACTCTTCAAATCTTCAAATTTCCAAAGCTATTATTAAAATCTTCAAAGTCTTCAAAAGATGATCTTCAATGGCCTTCAGTCTTCAAGTCTCGATGTTCTTTACTTGTCACACAAAATCCACTTAGAGAAGGTAAAAGATCGTAAAGTTTCTCTTACCTCCTCTAAGAGAATTTCAAGGTAAAACACAAGCTCTTGATAAGAAAAGAGCACAAAAGTGATCCCAAAAAGTCCTGAAATATGCACATAAAATAGACACATTAAAAGATGAGCTCAGTTCGGCTATTTCTGTTTGTTGCAGCTATCCGTGGTTGGAAACTTCATCAGATAGATGTTTATAATGCATGGCGATCTTCACAAAGAATTTTTCATATGGCCACCCCCGATTACTCTGCTCCCCTCGGGCTTATTTACAGACTTTAGAAATCTCTCTACAGCTTGCGACAAGCTCCTCACAATTTGTTCGCCAAGTTAGCAGCTGTTTTTTGCACATTTGGCTTTGTTCAGAGTAAGGCTGATTACTCTCTGCGATTAAATTTCATTGCCTGTTCTAGTTTATCTAAATGACTTGGTGAATGGTGGTAGTTCTTCATCGCTTCTCTATGAATTCAAGAAATACTTGAGTTCGTGTTTTCACATGAATGATTATGGTGTTCTTAAGTATTTCTTGGGCATATAGATTGCTAGAAGATCGAATGAGATGTTTCTTTCTCAGTGGAAATATGCTATTGATATTTTTTTTAATGCTGGTTTATTTGCTGCTAAACCGACTGATATTCCAATAAAGCAACAGCATGATCTCACGCTCGTGAATGGACCACTTTACTATGATCCTGAGCAGTGTAGACATCTAGTTGGTCGCCTCATTTATTTTATCATTACCCTTCTGGAGCTCAGTAATTTTGTGCACATGCTTTCTCGGTTCAGGTAGTCTTTATGTGGTCCTCATTGGCATGCTGCTCTACGTTTCCTTCACTACTTGAAGAGTCATCCTGGTTAAGATATTTTCCTCTCTTCTCGTAGTTCATTACAGTTAATGGATTCTTGTTATTCTTACTGGGGCACATGTCCCATTACCGAATGATCTCTTTCTGGTTATCTATAATGTTTGGTGATTCTCAAGTTTCAAGGAAAGCAAAAAAAAAGCCACCTACAGTTTCTTGTTCTTCTGTTGAAGTCGAGTATCGTGCTATGGTTGTGACTTGTTGTGAGTTATTATGGCTTAAGTCTTTACTTCGAGACTTAGGGATTGCACATTATGAACCTATGCGTCTCTTTTGTGATGGTCAGTATGCTCTTCATATGGTTGCTTATTATGCCTTTCATGAACAAACAAAGCATATCAAGGTGGATTGTCATTTTGTACGTGATCTTGTGCAGTCAGGTGATATTGCTACATATCATATATGTACTTCTAATTAGCCTGCTGGGAGGTCATCGCCGTACCTCTCAAAGTTAATACTTTTAAGCCCTAAATGCTTCCTATCTACAATTAAGTAGATAATGGCAAGTCGGGGTCGTCCACGAGAAGATGGATCTTTTCAAGTGTTCTAAACAGATATAGGAGAAAACATACTAAGCACTTACATGCATAGATACATATAAAAGTATGTAAACAAGGGGGGGTTTGGTTGGTTCGATCCTAAGTTAACAAATCAAAGTACAACAACTAGCAAAGCAATAGAACGATGCTAATCATGCAATACAACTAAAGGTAAGATGAAAATAACAATTTACGAAACCTTGGGTGCAATTGACTTCCAATTCCAAACCTCTTATCCATCATTGAACATGCAACTTATTTACTTCTTTCACTACTTGTTGTGAAGGCTAAACTTCTATCCTTCTTAGATAGTAGTTTGCAAGAGTGAATTCGACATATCTTGTCAAACCTCACCAATGACTCCCGTAGTCGAAACATGACTCAAGGTATCCCATTGATGGCATTTAGCATGAAGAATCAACAAGCTCAGCAACACTTATAAACACTACACCGCATCTAAGCATTTAACCGATTTATACATTTACACAAGATTGGTCAAGAACGATCGACATTCATAGACTTCTCTCATTTACTACAAGCGACAAACATGACAAAGAGTTCAACATTATCATATTCACCTAGCAATCATAAATCCATCAACACAATCAAAAGCTCTAAATCATACTCATAGATTCCTAATAAGGAAAAGGGGGGAATCAACCCACTTCCCCCAAACCCAAGCAAGCAATTCATACAAGTATTTCATATATTGAAGCTCTCAAAAACATTAATGATATCAACAAACACATTCAATGCTCCATAAATGCACAATAGAGTGAAGTATGGAAAGGGTAAAAATGTGGTGCTCACACAATCAATGCTGTGATGAGGACAGGCCACCGCCGAAGTAGCACTACTGGTACTATGCTAGCCACTCTGTGCTCCTCTGCCTCCTTGCTCTCCGCCTCTCTGCTCTCGGATCGGGGCCTAAAACACCACCCGACTGAGACTTCAACTCGTGGATGCGAGCTGACAAGTGGTCAATCTCCTCATCCATATCAATTAAAGCCTGGGAGACAAATACATTGTGCTCCAAAATCATGTTGTCCTGCCGGTGGAAACTATCGTGCATGGTCTGCATCATCCGCTCATAGAAGTCCGGCGGAGGCTGGGAGTAGTGAGGTGGAGCATCATCCTCCTGCATGGGATCCGTCTCTGGTGGAGGCTGTGTAGAGTAGTGCTGCTGGTGCTGCTGCTCCGAGGAATGTAGGGTGCTATTGTCACGCTGGATAGGAGCTGGCCCGAGGTCGCGGAGCTCGCGCTGGAACTCAACTGTACATGAGGAGTCTGGGGAGATCGCCAAATCTCCCAGATGTGTGTCGAACTCCAGCTTCGTCTTGCTCTGCTGAGGAAGTGCCATGAGTGTGACCTTCCTCGCACCGTATAACCAATGAAAGAGCCCTGTGGTCCGTGTGACACTGAGCATCTCAAATCAAACTAGCCACTCAACAGTGATCATATAAGACGTCTACCTCCCTAAATGTGGAAATTCGGCCGAAGGGACTAATCCCAAGTACTCTGCTAGAAGGCCTATCATCCCTCCAACCATGATCTTCCCCTTGGGTTTTCCTGCCACTTCCACAATCCTCTTCATCCACAGCTCTGCCCACAGCCCATATCCTGGCCCCTCACTCGTCAAGTGTCATAGGAAGTGAATGTTATTGTCTCGCACATTCATCGACTCCGCAGAGCAAAGGACTGTGCCAGCCAAGAGTCGGTGCACATAACGGAGTGCAGGGTGGATAATGGCACTACTCTTGTCGTGGGAGTTCTTTTGTCTCATATTGATGACATTCCAAAACTGCATGTCATCCTCAATTGACCGCTCTTGGGCCTGTAGGTCCAGTCTGTTCCATATCTCAGCGGTGTCAAAACCAAAGGCCTCCTCAATCTGTGAAATGGTCAGTTGCCAAGATAGGTCATCTAGGTTAAAGGTAATGTACCTCTCACGGGGTTGATCACCCCTCATGCTGCTCATACGGACTGTGGACAAGAGCTCCAACGAGTACCTCTGGTAAGAGGGTGCGCTCTTACTCATAAATCTTTCCATTCCCCGGCAGCGGCGCCAAAATTTGGGAGGTCATCGCCGTACCTCTCAAAGTTAATACTTTTGAGCCCTAAATTCTTCCTATCTACAATTAAGTAGATAATAGCAAATCAGGGTCATCCACGAGAAGAGGGATCTTTTCAAGTGTTTTAAACATATATAGGAGAAAACATACTAAGCACTTACATACATAGATACATATAAAAGCATGTAAACAAGGGGGGGTTGGTTGGTTTGATCATAAGTTAACAAATTAATGTACAACAACTAGCAAAGCAATAGAACGATGTTAATAATGCAATACAACTAAAGGTAAGATGAAAATAACAATTTACGGAACCTTGGGTGCAATTGACTTCCACTTCCAAACCTCTTATCCATCATTGAACATGCAACTTATTTACTACTTTCACTAATTGTTGTGAAGGCTAAACTTCTATCCTTCTTAGATAGTAGTTTTCAAGAGTGAATTCGACATCTCTTGTCAAACCTCACCAATGACTCCCGTAGTCGAAACACGACTCAAGGTATCCCATTGATGGCATTTAGCACGAAGAATCAACAAGCTCGGCAACACTTATAAATACTACACCGCGTCTAAGCATTTAACCGATTTATGCATTTACACAAGATTGGTCAAGAACGATCGACATTCATAGACTTCTCTCATTTGCTACAAGCGATAAATATGACAAAGAGTTCAACATTATCATATTCACCTAGCAATCATCAATCTATCAATGCAATCAAAAGCTCTAAATCATACTCATAGATTCCTAACAAGAAAAAGGGGGGAAATCAACCCACTTCCCCCAAACCCAAGCAAGCAAATCATACAAGTATTTCATATACTCAAGCTTTCAACAACATTAATGATATCAACAAACACATTCAATGATCCATAAATGCACATTAGTAAGAGCAATAAATAAGCTACAAGTTGTTCTTAAGACATGGGTTTGGAAGCCTTAGTCAATTGCTCCCAAGAGATAGTTTAGCTAAAAGAGTTCATGCTAATCAATGCTAAACAACTAATCATAAAAAACAAGAGAATTCGAGGATGAAAATGGAAGAAAAGGGATTTGAAACAGTACTGAAATTGCAGCAGAAGAAAAGTGTGAATGAGAGGAAAGAGAGTGGTATTTATAGTACAAAGAAGATAAGGTGAAATTCTGGCCACCTGTCGGTCGCGCCTCACGACGGCTCGTCGCAACGAGGCTATCGCGACTCGCGACGGGTGCCAGAATTTTGCATCGTGTCTTTTCTTCTTCTTGTGGCATGTAGTCATCTTCATAGTCATTCCTCTCAATCTCCAAGTCTTCAATGGCTCCAAAAGTGGTCTTCAATGGCCTCCGGTCTTTATGTCTTCGAAGCAAGTCTTCAAAAGTCTTCGAAAGTGTGGTCTTCAATGGCCTCCGGTCTTCATTGCCTCTGTGTTCTTCCCTTGTCACACAAAATCCGCTTAGAAGAGGTAAAAGAGCATAGAGTTGCTCTTACCCCCTAAGAGAATTTCAAGGTAAAACACAAGATCTCGATAATATAAGAGTACAAAAGTGATCCAAAATAGTACTAAATTATGCATATAAAATGGGCACATCACCTGCAGATCTTTTCCCTAAACTCTTGGACGTACTCAATTTTAGAATATACTTGGCAAGTTGGTCATTCTGGATCTCCATGCTCCAACTTGAGGAGAAGTGTTAAGGAATAGATATATTTTGTGAATATTACTTCTATATATAATAGAATCATTTTCCTTTCATGGGTCTGTATAGGTCTCTTGTATCTCTTACATATTATACTCCCTCTGTCTCACCTCAAATTGCAAGAAATCTTTTCACGGTTATCAAGAAACATATTTGACCTTTAATATGTTTAACTACGTATAATAACGAAAAATAAAAATTTAATATTTAGAAACTACTTGTTACGACGAATCCAACGATATAAAATATAATAATATTATTATTTATATATCTATTTAAATATGTTGTCAAAATTGAACAGTAAATAGTGATATAAGTTAAGTGTGCAGTTTGATTAGGGACGAAATGAATATAACCACAACATTATTTCCTACATCATGTTTACTTTTAGCTATCTCAATTAATGCTTGAGATGTGTTTTTATACTTACGTTTGCAATAGTAGCAGTTAACATCTCTTACAATGACATTATACATTTTTTTAGACCTTCTATTTGTAAAAAAAGTAATTAACATAAATTATTTTATAATAAAAACGTTAAATAACATCAATTTTATTAATTATTAACATCGTTGTTTGATAAGAAAATTTTATATGGGAGGTGAGAATCCAATAAAATTTTGACCAATGTTAATTAAAAATTACAATTATATACATTCTTATTTTTCTTCTTTTAATTATAATTTAAATTTAACACTTGTCAAAATTTCATTGGGCCGTCATTTCCCAGTATACATAACCCTATAAAATTTTCTACTATTTGACACGTTATCAACTTAAGTTTGAAACAAATAATTACCTCCGTTGATGTTGAACATATGGCATTGCCTCATCGGATTCCACGGATGGTTCACTTGGTAAATCTTGATGATTTACTGATTAAACTTTAATAAAAAAGATTTGTTCCGCCCAAGGGGATGTAGCTCAGATGGTAGAGCGCTCGCTTAGCATGCGAGAGGTACGGGGATCGATACCCCGCATCTCCATTTTTTTTACATTTTTTCGCAAATGACTCGGGACCTCAGGTGATGTTTTTCTTAAGAGATTTCATTTAATAATTTATAAAGGGAAAGTTCATTTGTAAATGACACAGGGGATATTTTTTAAAGAAATATTTCCTTTCATCTTCTAAAAGCAAAGTGTTGAAAAATACCGTATTTTTTTAAATTTATAGACAGTCTCAGTCTCAATGTTGAGACAAATGAAGCATTTTTTTCACCCCGGATTTGAAAATTATACTTTTTTTGTAAATGACTCAGGAACTTAGGTGATGTTTTTCTTAAGAGATTTCCTTTAATAATTTAAGGCAATTTTTTTTGTAAATGATGCAGGTGATGTTTTTTTTTAATATATTTCCTTTCATAATCTAAAGGCAAAGTGTTAGGAAATACCGCATTTTTATAAATTTATGGACAGCCACAGTCTCAATGTTGAGGCATATAAAGCATTTCGTTCGCCCCCAATTTGAAAATTATACGGGGGTCTCATTTTTTAAATTTTCTTAACTATATATACAAAAAAATAGTAAATATCACATAATTTAATTAGTTGCCTTCACAATTTTTTTACTTTATTTTTTGTGAGGCCACATTTTATAAATATTGTATACTCAAAATATTATATATGAAGTTTGTCCCCTTAGAGACCGTTTTACCGTAAGACCAAGGACTAGAGTGACAATAGGTAAAGAGCAAATCAAAATTGGGGTCAAATTACAAATACTTTTTTGGGTCTCGAATGAAAAAACACGAAAAGATGGAGGACCAACCAGCAAATTAACAAAAATTAAACAAAAAACGCATCTTCCTCCACCTTGTTTGCTACGCCGGCGCCGCCTGCATCTCCGACGTCGCCACCTCTCCTTCTCTGCCTTTGTCAATGCCCGGGACCGGTGGGACTCCGTTGAGCTCTACTACGCCTGCCTTGCCGGCCACCTGGACGTCGCGCGAATGCTCCTGGAGAGCAGCGCCATCTTCGCCGAGCACACCTTCAATCAGCGGAGGAACTTCAATCGCAGTTCAACCGTCGACATTGGGATGCGGAGGAACTTCAATCGCAGGATTCGTCGTTGCCGACGTAGTATTCAATCACTAGGGTTCTGCCATTGAAAACATCGACCAACGTCTTCCGCCATTGAAAGCGAGTGGGTAAAAGTCAAAGTCGAATGTGGCGATTGAATCAGAGAAAATAGGGCTAGATGGAGGGTGCGAGAAGATTCCGGTGAGAAAGGGGAGGTTCGAGGAGGCAGTGGGTGATTCCGGCGCCACAATTCCGATCATTAGCGTTCCAATAGGAGGATTCCGGTCATTGGGATTCCGGCGTTGTTGAGGTTTTCAGATGAGAAGGATCAGGCCACATTTTGGGCTGGTTTGATGTTGGGATAACAATCAGCCCAAAAATCTAACTAACGACCACATCAAATCAAAAACATAAAAAATCAACTAAAATCTCTAAATTATCAAATGAAATAACTAAACCTCATTTTTACACATCAAATTTAAATATGTAAACATGAAATAAAATATTTAAAACATCAAATCGGATCAGATCAAATTAGAATAGTTTAACATCAAACAAAACACTAAAAAATATATATGATCAAACTAACATTGTAAAACATCTTATTAAAATAAGATGAAAATATACATCTTAAAAATACACATCATGTAAAAATTACTAAACATCAAATTAGAAAATTTAAATATCAAACTAACATTGTAAAACATATTATTAAAATAAGTTGAAAATATACATTCCACTGTTGTAGCATTTGAAAAAACTTTTTTGACGTTCCACTTATATCCACCAATCTTATTATTATTTTTACATGATAATCTACAGATGTCAAATGATGTGTACCACTTTACATATATTACAGATGAACAAGATATAAAAAATCGAAGGTATTCATTGAATCATCAATGACACTACATATACATATATAATTAGCATATAAAAGTTGCAAACTTTAATTTGAAGTTTTACGTCAGCATGTGAAAATGCCAATCGCCATAACTATCAAACCATCAAACATCATTCATTACAAAATGGTTCGAATATCCTAAAAAGTCGCTAACCTAAAATCTGAAAATTTTTAAATCAATCTAAAACATCAATAACAATCAAATGCCTCAACACTAACACTAACAATCATCATAACTGAAAAATCAATGTCAAAAAATACATCCTAAACAATTAAATTCTATTTTCTCCCAATTTTTTCCCTTCATTTCTTACTTATTCACAGACTTGCTTTCTCTCCTGCTGGTTTCAATGGATCTTTTAATCCATCAACTCAATGATCAAAGGTTGATTTTCGGTCCTCAGTTCAAAGGAACACCTTCGGGAGCATGGTTCCTCATAGCATTTTTTTAATATCTCATCAATAATATCATAGAGCTCTGTCTTGGAAAGTATTCAGTGAAATAAACATAAAACTTCACATACAGTGATTAAAACATCAATATATAAAATTAAAACATCAATATCTGAAATTAAAACATCACAACAGCACATGTAACTTCACTGACAACTACATTAAGAAACATCAACAGTATTTAAAAAATCATTATCAAAATTTAAAAACATTAGACTGTACACACTAAAATATCGAAAGAAGAAAACTGAACATCTGTTGCATACTTAAATATGAAAACACCACAAGCATCAAACACTGAAATTTTAACATCACACCAACACACACAACAATACTTGGAGCTTAAACATGAAAGCTCAAAGATAGAATCTGAAACATCAACAACAATATCTAAAACATCACAACTAAAAAAAATGAAAACATACCGTTCCTACTTTATTCTCGATTGCAGCAACACTGGGCAAGTGTTCTTAGACATATAAAAAATAGCAACAACACCACAAAAATTACCACATATAGTAACAAAACCATAAGATATCACAAACAATCAAAACTCCACATCAATTGCACACTTAAGCATAAAAACACAACGAGCATTAAACACTGAAATTAAAATATCGCATACAGCAATAAAAACATAAATATTTTGAAATTAAAACATCAAATAGCCGAATAACATGACTAACAACTACATTGTGAAACATCAAATACAATATTTAAAACATCAATATCAAAATTTTAAGACATCAAACAGTAAACACTAAAATATCAAAAGAACAAAATTGAACATCGATTACATACTTAAATATGAAAACACCACAAGCATTAAACACTGAAATTATAACATTACACCAACACACATAACAATGCTTAGAGCTTAAACATAAAAGATCAAAGATAGAGCCTGAAACATCAACAACAACAGCTAAAAAAAACTTACAGCTCCTATTTCATTCTCGAATGCAACAATAGTGGGCAAATGCTCTTAAACATCTGAGAAACAACAACAACAACACAAAAATTAGCAAAAATAGTAACAAACCCCTAAGATATCACACACACAATCAAAGAAATAAAACTGAACATCAATTGCACACTTAAATCACTACAACCATGAAATACTGATATTAAATCATCACACCAACACAGATAAACAGTACTTAAAACCGAAACATAAAAGATGAAACATGAACAAAAGTATTTAAAAAGTCATATCTGCAAAATAACAAAATTTACAAATCCTCTTTCCTTCTCAATTGCAGCAACAGTGGGCAGGCATTCTTACGCATCTAAGAAACAATAACAACAATACAAAAATAAGTACAAATCGTAACAAAACCCTTAGATATCACACACACAATAAAATAAAATAAAACTGAACATCAATTGCACACTTAAAACACTACAAGCATCAAATACTGAAATTAAATCATCACATCAACATAGGTAATAGTACTTAAAACTTAAACATGAAAGATCAAACATAAAACCTGAAAGGTCAACAACAATATTTAAAAAGTCACATCTACAAAATAACAATATTTACGAATCATCTTTCCTTCTCAATTGCAGCAACAGTGGGCATGCATTCTTACACATCTAAGAAACAACAACAACACAACAACTAGCACAAATCGTAACGAAATCCTAAGATATCACACCCACAATCAAAGCAACAAAACTGAACATCAATTGCACACTTAAAACACTACAAGTATCAAATATTAAAATTAAATCATCACACCAACACAGATAAACAATACTTTAAACCTAAACATGAAAGATGAAACATAAAACCTGAAAGGTCAAATATGCAAAATAACAAAATTTACAGATCCTTTTTCCTTCTCGATTGCAGCAACAGTGGGCATGCATTCTTACACATCTAAAAAATAGCAACAACAACACAAAAATTAGCACAAATCATTACAAAACCCTAAGATATCACACACACAATAAAAAAATAAAACTCAACATCAATTGCACACTTAAAACATTAAGCACCAAATACTGAAATTAAATCATCACACTAACACAGATAAACAGTACTTTAAACCTAAACATGAAAGATGAAACAAAAAATCTGAAAGGTCAACAATAGTATTTGAAAGGTCACATTTGCAAAATAACAAAATTTACAGATCCTCTTTCCTTCTCGATTGTAGCAACAGTGGCAAAAACATTCTTAGACATCTAAAGAAGATCAACAACAAAAAAAATTAGCACAAATCGTAACAAAACCCTAAGATATCACATACAATAAAAAATGAACATCAATTGCACACTTAAGTATGAAAACACCACAAGTATCAAGCGTTGATATTAAAACATCATAGCAACACTGATAACACTACTTAAAGTCTGAAACATCAAACTGAAAACCTGAAGGATCAATACATGTAGCTAAAACATCACGGCAGAAAACTCAGAAAATTACAAACAATTATTCCTCCTCGATTGCAGCAACAATGATGCAAATCTCCTTAGGAATCTAACATACAGCAGCAACAACACAAATATTAGCACAAATTTGTAAGAACAACTCACATAACACAAAAAATAGAAAAATCCCCAAATATTAGCACATATTTATTTAGATCAATTTTTGTAGTATTTTTGTGCTAATATTTATAAAAAGTATTTTTGTAACCGATGAAGGTGATGAATTTCAAAAATACTTCCTTTAATGAATTATATAATACAAAGTCTTATTTTAGACTAATTGATCTAATGTGATTTGATATTTGTTTTTATTTATTGTAACAAAATTTCTATGACTTTGAACTTTTTTTTGAAATTTATTGTAATGCATAAATAATCATAATTTGACCATAAAAATTATTGAAATGAGGTTTTTCATGACTGTTCTAACCGTTAATCGATCTAACAAGACGTTATTTTGAAAAAATAGAAAAAGTGCATTTTAACCATATGTTTTGGTCGAAAGTGCAGAAATGGCCTTGTAAAATTTGAAAGTACAAAAATAACCATGGATTTTGTTGACCAAAATATCAACGGCCAATTTGACCAAAAATCATCAAAATGACCATTTCACCCTTCTGTTAAAAAATGGTGAAATACTATTCCCAGCCCGCTTTTCTTTCTTTCATGCTTTTTCCCTTTTACCTGCCACCACCGGTGTTTACTTTTCTTTTCTTTCTTTCGACCACCGATTGCCAACTGTCGTCATCCCTACTTCGATTTCCCCCTCCACGTCGTCGTCAACCACGCCTACCCCACCACCGTCGGCCACTAATCCGCCAATGGCAAGTGGATCGCCTACGCCAACGTCTTTGGCCTCGTCTGGATGGGCTTCTTCATCCACTGCCCAATATAATTCTTCATCCCCATGCTTCTTCCGTAGGATTCGTAGCGACCGACGCTGTCAGGCTTGCTCTGTCACCGCTAAACTTCTTCTGCCACCGTCGGCCCTGCTTTTCTAACATCTCCATCAATACTAACAGGATAAAATTCTATTCCTACAGCTACAGTAGCCTACGGTCGATGCGAGGGTGGAGAGTGCATTCAGCGAATGCATTCTCTGGATTATATATATATGCATGAAAACTGGAGAACGCATTTACGAAATGCGTCCTCATGCATTAAATTTTTTTTACAGGAAAATGGAGGGCGCATTTTTTGAATGCGTCCTCACGAATCTAAATTTTTTTTATTTCTCATTTTTAGAGGATGCATTCGGTGAATGCGTCCTCATCTTCTTGTTTGTATTACCATCTTCCTCACTTCCTCCGCCATTTTCCTTATTTTTAAACCATTCTCAGTTTCTTTCCTCCGCCATTTTCTTTTGGCCACCGCCATCTCCTCCGTTGCTCAGGCCGCCACTGTAGCTCAGCACACCACCGTCCTCCTCCCTCGGTTGGTTCCCCGTGAAGATCTTGTTTTATTTTTTGGTTTTGTTTAGATCTGCTATGTTTGTTCTTGTTTCGGGCTTAATTGTTGTCCCATTTTTAGTTGCAACCTCTGGCTGCCTGTTTGTACTCTGAAGAGACAAACGTTTGACCATCGTTGACCGCTCGTTGACCGCGCCTTGACCCTATGCCCCACCACCTCCTCCGTGAGTTTGAGGTAATTTTTTAGTTTCCTAAAGGTATTTGAAAAATTCATGATTATACGAATGTGTCGAATGATTATGTGTGATTTGTCCTCTAATACTTATTATTAATTTGGTGTAACACTGTAATTTGTGAAGTACCTGAAAAAATCTTGTTGATATAAATGTGTTGAAGGATTGTGTTTAGTTTGAATGATTATGTATGGTCTGATTCTATGAAAGTGTTGAATGAGGATGCATGACTATGTGTGAATTGATTATGTGTGATTTGTTTACTATTTTTTTTGTTGGAGTTGTAGTAATGGTTTAATTAGTGTGGCATAAGTGAGCACACATTTTAGGATAGTGTAATAGTTTGAAAATCGATAATAGTGTATTGTGTGGTTGACCGACTATAATGGAATCCTGTTTGGTTTAGAGTTTGAGGAGTTGAATATAAGTTTCTGAATAATACCGTCTTTCCAAATATCGAATTATATGTTACATATTTGTACAATGTAGTTATACGATGTTTTTGACCGCGTACCTGTACAAAGGGGGTCAGATTAAGTTTGATTTGACTGTGAGTGTGTATTATCATCCTCCCATACCGGAGAGGAACGTGACTCTTGTGAGGAGGTTAAGCCACTCCGAGTTAGTTGATATAATTTTCAGAAGGCTTTGTATTTCAAGTGAGGGGTTTCTGTTGAAAATATATTATCATTGTCCTTAGCTGATTGGTTCGGCCGTATACTATCGGTGTTATAATGTGGAAAATGACGAGTCTACCGTGACCTTCTTCGACATTGTTGATCGAATGTCGTTGTCCTCAGCAAATTTGTACATTATTATGGAGAAGATGTTAAGCACCATTGATTGTGCGGGTGATCTTAGTTCGGGCACGTTCATGTCATTGTTGAGCAACATCTAGAACTGTACACCTTTGCCAACCTTACCACCCCCTGTACATTGCCAAGGTTTTGTCATTGGTGAGTCTAGACAATCCAATTCGTATGTTCACGTCGATTGCGCTCAGTCGTCAACAAGTGGTGGTATATATGATGGGTATCATGAGGAGCTGAATGTCTTCGATGATGATTATGTGGGTGAAATTGGCAAGCATGAAATTGGCGAGCCTGTTATTGGTCATGTTGGTAGCAATGATGACGATGAGGAAGGGGAACTTGATGAAGAAAATGAAGATGATCGTTCCTTATCAACTGATTTGAATCCAAGGAACAAAGATGAACAAGTGGTGTGCACAAACAATATAGCCACGTCATTCCATCATTTGGCGAATCCTGATACGAAGGCCTACTTTAGGGATTATGAGAGCAATGATGAGGATGACTATGACCCAACTAATTGTGGTGATGGACTTCCTAGTTATGTTCAAGCGGCTGGAGAAGTGGCATTGGGTATGCGATTCCGGGCGAAGCCAGAATTTGTAGAAGCTATTTCCAGGTGGAGTTCCATGATGAACAGGGAACACAGGGTCGTGGAGAGTAGGTCACGCACATGGTATACGAAATGCAAGGACTTTGTTGAAGGAACTGGTAATTGTCATTGGGTTGCTAGATCCATCAAAAAGGCTTTGCATAGCATGTGAGAGATCACCAAATAGGCAAGTAGTCATGCTTGTGTTGGTGCTGGTCGATCGACGGGTAACACTAACCTAACATCGTTGATGATCACCCATTCTATTTGCCACCACATTGACGTAGACCTTTCTTACACTGTGAAAGATGTCTAAGTGCATGTGAAGATGGAGTTAAATGTGACCCTTTCCTACAAGAAGGAGTGGTATGCTCAATAGAAGGTTATTGCCTTGGCATTCAAAACTTGGGAGAAATCCTTTGAACAGTTGCCAACATGTATGGATGAGCTAGTCAGGGACAATCTGAGTACCGTTGTTGATTGGGCAGACGTGCCTAATAGAATGCATGGGCATGGGTGTAGGAAATTTAAGTTTGTTTTCTGGGCATTTGGCCAGGCTATCGATGCATTTTGCCACTGCAGGCTAGTGATTAGTGTGGATAGCACTCATTTGAGAGGTGCATACAAGTCCACAATGTTAGTTGGCATGACGAACGATGCAAACGACTACATACTCCCCATTGCTTATGCAATTGTTGACACTGAAACTAATGAGAGTTGGAACTGTTTCATGCAGAGACTGCGTCTCCACGTGGTTGGTGGTGATAGTAGGCCAATATGTATTATATCAGATCGACATATGGAATTTTAAATGCAATGAGACATATGGAGGAATGGATGGAGCCAGCTGGATACCATCGATTTTGCTTGCGTTATTTTCAGTCCAACTTCCTTAGTGCTGAGGGTGGGAAGTTCAAGAATGTGCTTCTGAAGACTCTGGTTTGGCAGCTTGGTGGTGCCAGACGAGATAGCAGGTGGAGGGAGTACAAGGAGGAGTTGGAGAGTATCGAACCATCTCCTTGGGATTAGTTGATACAACATGATAGCAATAAGTGGTGCCTTGCCTTTGATGAGGGTGATCGATGTTGGAGAATTCTTACAACCAATTTTTCAGAGAGTTACAACAACTATTTAAGGTGTGCACGACATCTCTCGATAACTACGTGTGTCAAAGCGACTTTTGAGCGAACAGTTGAAATGTTCGCACAAAGGGTAATGGATGCTACAAATTGGAGGTACTTTCCTGATTCATTAAAGTTCTTTATTTTTTCATGGACCAGTTTCTTCATTCTAAATTGGTGTTGAATTGTGTAGGTCTGAATTCCCTAGTAGGATTTGGAAAAAATTTCAGAAGCAAGACACTTGAGCACAGGGACATATTGTCACCGTGTTTGGTCATGCATCACAGACTTATAGGGTTGTGACAAGGACCATTGATGGCAGCATTGGTGAGAGCCAGTACACAGTCAAATACCGGAGAAAGGAGTGTACTTGTCGTGAATGGTAAATTTTTCGTTTCCCTTGTTCACATGCATTGGCCATCTGTAGGTATAAGCGTGACGATCCATCTACTCTATGTGACAGGGTATATCACACGACCACCTATGTGCAACAATATAGTCAGGGTTTCATGCATGTGCGAGATCTATCATTATGGCAATGTGCTAGTTAGAGGTTGATTCTCAATATTGAAAGGTTTCACAATAGGAGTTGTGGTCAGTTTGCGGAGCGAAGGATAAGGACTCAAATAGATGAGAGGGTGTTGGGTGATTCCAGAGGCGTCCGTAGGCGAGGGCGTGCTTAGGGTTGTGTATGTAATATGGAGTTTCCATATTTTGACCAATATGTATGACATTATTTTATGTAGCCAGTAAGATTGCTATGATAAATTCTTTTGTTTTTTTAGTGCAATGGATTGTGTGGATTCGTATTATGTGTATTTGTCTAAATTGAAGCTAATGTACAATTTGGTTTGAATATTTATCACATGTTATAGTTTTTTTGGGACATCTGGACTGAGTCATTTTGCCATGTGATTCTGATTGTCAGTAGGGATACACTATGTATCATCCAGGACCCATTGATGAGGATTTGTTATACCTGCACCAGGAGCATCATACACGTGCTCTGTACAATAGTCATTTAGAGGATAAGGAACTGCAGGTGAGGTGGTGCGATGGGGATTGCTGGATTGGTCGGATCCCTGATCGAGTGATGCGCTAAGTGTGTGAAGCTGGATTCCAGGGAGTGTTGGATTCCGCGCCAATCCACATCGATCATTCCCTCGTCATATCCTTAGTAGAGCATTGGAGACCAGAGACCCACACATTTCACCTACCAATAGGGGATGCTACCGTTACTTTGCAGGATGTTGGCATGCTATGGGGTCTACCGATCGATGGCATGCAATCACTAGTGTGGACACTAGCAGATGCACAGAGGAATGGCAGATATTATGCACAGACTACCAAGGGGCTACACCGAACATGAGTGCTATCAGAGGGGGTCGCATAAGAGCCAGCTGGTTGGGAAACTTGTTGCACAGTCCATTCCCTCTTGATGCTACTGAGGTAGATTGTCAACAAAGGGCTAGGTTTTTCATTCTACTGCTGGTCGGTGGAATGCTAATGTCAGACACATCCGGGCACCTTATCTCTTTGCTCTATTTGTCTGTACTTATGGACCTAGATGCAGCACATCAGTACAATTGGGGGAGTGCCATTTTGGCACACTTGTACAGATGCTTATGTGACGCTGCAATCCCACAATTTAAATCCATATCTAGGGCACTTGATTTACTATAGGTAACATTGGTGGTTAATCTTTCCTGTTGTACATACTATCGATGATGACCTCTTAAATTATATTAAATTAAATTTATTTTATTTATTGACAGTTGTGGGCATGGGAGCGAATACCATCCATCCGTCCGGCTAGACAACTACCAGTGACAGTCTCGATGAATGCTCTTGGGTTCAGGTACGTATTGAATTAGTCAGGAGACAAAATTTAAACTACTTGGTAATTACTAGGAATGGCTAATATTATTCATTTTTTTCCTCATAGGTGGAGAGCCCGGTACGATTTATCACAATCACCTATGCATGTATTGAATGTGTACCGCGATCAGCTGACATTACTCCATGACAGACAGGTATATTGCAATTCGGATTTCCTTTCATTGAACTAATGGATAAAAAGGTTTTCCTCTCCTAACCACAATGCCTACCTGTTATGTCAGTTTATTTGGCAGTCGTACACTGAGGATGTCGTGCAACAACTCCAACAGTACTGTACAGCCGGTAGCAACAACTGGCTCTGTGTGTTGATCTCATTTGCTAGCATGTCGTGGAGTACCATCACGTTCATCGTGTTCTCAGGCAGTTTGGCCTTATCCAGCCATACCCACCCAGTTGGTCACTAGGGATGAACATAAACGGCTTCATACTAGAGACCGTCAAGGGAGGTCAGGAATGGATTGGCATGTTGAACTGAGAAGATATCTCGATGCTTGGGAACATCGAGCAGAGCAATAATTTAATGTGCTTGGGTCAGCGGATCCATACTCACCCAGTCGAGAATACATGGAGTGGTATTTTTGCAAGATAGTGACCCTAATTGATCAGCTAGGACAGGCCAAAAAAATTACGGAGGGTTTTCATGGAGACGGGGCTACTATAGAGTATATGGTATTTTCTAAATCTCTAATATTTTTAACAAATAATACTTTAGATTTCCTCAATATTAAATATCTAACATATTTACATCATTTATGTAGTTGCAGGAAATGTCCGAGATGCGCCTCATGTCAAATATTAATTTGGATGAATATCCCCCCACGTTTCGCGGATGTTATCAGAGGGGTATACAATGTTGCCACACGTACTCTACAATATGCACATGAGCCCTCCAGACTGCATTTTCATCAGCCATATGTGCACTGTGAGGAACCCCCCCTGGTGTAAGATATAATGACATCAGAAGCCACCGTCCAGATCCACCTGGTCGACAGGGTGGTCGGCGACCACGTGCTTGGGGACATGCAGACCACATTGGTTCATCACAAATTGGACCCTTATATGCGAGTCCAACGAACCTCGGACCATCACATGGTGGACCCTCACATTATCACATTACTACAGCTGATTTCACAGGACATCAATCTCCCATTGCTAGTCATGCTTGACCATCACATAGTGGACCCTCACAGTATAACACTACTACAACTGATTTCACTGTATATGTTACTCCTACTGCTAGTAATGCATACATGTCACCTACTGCTCGATTAGATACAGGTAGTGTTCCACATGTCCACTATGGTTCATGCCAGGACACAGGAGACGATATGGAGGAGGATCTTATAGAGAGAGCTCAGCATGACGATGTACATGTTTCTATTGAGATGGTTGTTCCACGACGCACATCCCGCACCATACGTCCTCCCCCATGTGGAACAGGTGGAAAGCTTTGCGAAGGCCGTCATTAGTACATTACATGACATTGAGCACTCATTTCATTACGTTTGACACGTCTTCTTCAGATATTGTACATTTCTATTTATTTATATCCATTGCTACTCTATAAAATAATTCATTCCTACTCTATATTTAAGACTAGTAAAAAATTGCAATCCCACGATCAAAATTTATCATTACCAAAAATTTTAAAATATTATAAAACAAAAATATGAAAA